>CM053770.1:146157602-146219166 GCA_028658325.1 Potorous gilbertii
TACACACACACACATACACACACGTACACATACACATGTACAGGAGTGCATACACACACATTCACACATGCACGCACACACAGAGACAGAGCACAAAGTGAATTGAATAGGATGGGATCATATCTTAAAAGAAATCAAGGTAAACAAAATGTCAAGCAATTTGATGTTATAATCATGCAAATTATTTCCATATTAGTCATGTTGGGAAAGAAAACAGAGAAAAAAAACCCAAAACCCCATGAAAATAATTAAGAAAATGAAAAATAGTATGCTTTGATCTACATGCAGCCTTCATCAGTTCTTTCTCCAGAAGTGAATAGCATTTTTCATCGTAAGTCCTTTGGAATTATCTGGATCACTGTGTATCGCTGAGAAAAAAATTTTAAATTATACTATAAAAAAACAAATTTTGAAAACCTTAAGAAATCTGATCAATGCAATGCTCTATCACAATTCCAGAGGACTGATGATGAATTCCTCAGAGGGAGGTGATAGACTCAACATATATAGAGTTTGACACACATTTTTGGACATGGTCAAAGTGGGAATATTTTTTTCTTTTTCTTTTTTCCTAGGGAAAGGGAATGAGAAGGCAGATGCTTGTTAATTGAAAAAAATATACAATATAAAAATAAAGCCAAGGGCAACAATCAGCCACCATGGAAAAATAAGAAGCCTTTCCGATAAAATCTGGTATAAAACATGGATCTAATATCGATAGCAATATTATTCGGTATTGTTCTAGAAATGCCAACTATAGGAATATGTAAAGAAAAGAAGTGGAGAGAATGTGTATAGGCAAAGAAGAAACAAAATAATGACTTTCTGAAGATAACATGCTGGTTTTCTTAGCATTCCCTAGAAATTCAATAAAAATTACCAGAAACAACACAGTAAAGAAGCAAAATATGCTTACAAAAATCATTCTGTACATTACCAACAAAGTCCAGTAAAAACACGTATGGAGGAAATAACTGGTCCTATCTGGACATGATTTTATAGTAAACATCATGGTACTATCCAAATAATTTATAAAATCACTGCCGCACTAGTCAATCGAAGAGAATTACTTTGTGAACTAGAAAAGTAACACAATAATGAAGGAAGGGTGGCTTATCAGTACCAGATCTCAAATTACATACTACACAGCAGGGATCACCAAAACTCTGGTTTTGGTTGCAAATGAGAAAAGTAGGTCAGAGGGAGAGACCAAGAACACAAGATACAAAAGCAAATGAACACAATAAGATAAGTGTTCAATAAATCCAAGAAGTCCATACCTCCAAAACACAGACTGTCTGATGAAAGCTAAAAAACCATCTGGAAGAAATTAGGTTAGATCAAGAACTCACACTATATGGCCACTATGTGTGTTCATCCTTCCTTTGAACTCTAAATGAATACATGACTTACAAGTAAAAGGTCAAGCACATTAGAGGAAATGGAAAGTACTTCCCTTCCTAGTTATGGAAAGGAGAGGAGATCATGACCAAACAAGGGATACAGAAGCACAACAATAATATGGATAGGCAATTTTGATTATATAAAATCGAAAACGTTTTGCAGAAAAGCAAGGCAGTTAGATTTAGAAGGGAGAGTTAACTGGGGCAAAAAAATCTTTGTAATAAGTTTCTCTGATATTACTGGAAGGACTGTAGAAGAACAGGCATACGAATTTCCATTATATATCATCAATATGTACTGTTTTTAGAGAAGTGACTTGGTACAATCACAATGGAAAGTAATTTGAAAGAAACTAAACCCTTAGTCACTAAACTATGCATATCCTTTGACCCAATATCATTCCTAAGTTAAGGTGACAAAAAAAGGGAAATTACTCATATGAACAAAAATATCTATAATAGTACTTTCTGTTGTAGCAAAAATCTAGATTCAAAATAAATGTCAATTGGAAAGTGACCGAACAAATTATGGCACATTAATATATTGTAGCATATGAAATGACAAAAGGGAGAAATTACAAAAAAATAAAAATAAGTATAAAATGATGCAGAATGAAGTGAGAAGAATCAGAAGAACTATAACAATTACACAGAACTATTTAAATAATTACTGCAACACAACAAAGAAAAGGTGATAGAAAAATATTTTAAATTATCAACGCATTATAATCAATTTTTTCTGGGTGACAAAATCTTCATGAGAATACATACATTTCAGGGCAACTGTTATCCTTGACGAAAGATTGAGAAGAGAGCTGACAAGCTTTTGCAAGCCTTATTTGATAGGAAACCATATTTTTAGGCTCACAACTGACTGAAAAAATAGAGGGTCAGCTGTGCTTATCATTCATTTGTTGATTAAGAGAAAGCACTTGACTGCATTAATGCAACATTCTATTTTGAACATTTTTATCCAAGTTCTTAATCATACAAAATTCCATGAGAGATTTAACAGCATTAACTTCATAGAAATTTTAAAAAATTATACAATAACAGTATCATTAAAAGAAAAGTAATAATAGATCAAGCAAAATATTTACAGGCTATATGGATAGTTTAGATTTGTGAAATATATAAAAATAGCTGAAAAGTAACCATGGTAATTCTCACTCTACAGTTAAAAGTCCAAAGCATGTAAAGAAACAATTTTCAAAAAAGGAAACACAAATTATTAAATCATTAAAACAATGTCTGACCCATTATCATCAAAGTGGTACACTTTAAAACAAACCAGAGGCATGGATTCACATCCAAATATATTTTGTATTTATTTGTGTGCATACATGTAACTGCTTCCCAGAAACAAAAGGCAGTGTGGCATGATGGACAGAAAATTGGCTTTGAAATCAGCATTTATACTTAAATACTGGCAGTGTTAACATGGGCTAGTAACTAGATCTCTCAGTTACCCATCATTCTTTTAAGTGTAAATTATAGAGAAGAGGTTGATTTCTACCAAAAGAAAGAATTTCCTTACCAAGGGTTCTCTGGACCACTGAAATTACAGTGAAATCTGTTCCAAAACACAACCAACCCCTAAGTTAAAGAAAAAACAAAAACATAAACCAGAAATTTTCCCACAGTAGAATGTAACACTCTTTGAAGGCAGGGGATAGTTCCTTTTTTTCTTTTCCTTCTGTCTATGTATTCACTATAATGTGTCTGGCACATTATAAAATTAACAATGTTTGATAAGTTTACTTCAATTAAGACTGCAAATTTGTGGGACAACAAGAATGATGATGACCTCACCAGGAATTGGAAAATTAGGAAGAGGGTGGATTTTGAGGGAGAAATAAATGAGTTCCGTTTAGACTTGCATTTGAGATGCCTACAGTATATCTATAGGGGCAGGTAAGTGCTACAGGATAGAGCACTGGGTTTGGAATCAGGGAGACTCATCTTGGTGAGTTTAAGCTGGCCTTAGACAGTAGTGTGTCTCAGGGCCTCAAAGTTGGCTGACCTTGGGAAAGTCACTTAACCTTGCTTGCCTCAGTTCATCTCTAAAATGAGCTGGAGAAAGAAATAGCAAACCACTCCTGAATCTTTGCCAAGAAAACGACAAAAAGGGGTTGAATATGACTGAAAAACAACTAAATAGTAACAAATATTTTATCTAGTTAGAAACATCCAATAGGCAGGTGGTGAAAGGCACTGAAAGCTTAGGAAAGAGATATTTTTATAAGGAAACAACTTGTTACTCATAAGGGATTCGTTCCTAAATCAACTATTGGTGTATAGTCAGACGACCAAACTTGTTAGATCAAAGAATAAAACTAATACAAGCTAGAAAAATTAAAAAAGTGAAAAGTGTATGGCATATAATTATAAAATAATTCTAATTTGACCTATTTAAGTAAGTTATTGATACTGAAAAATGGGAAATGGACTAATTTCTCCAATTCTGGAATCAAGTGTGACCAATTAAATTCAACTGCCATAAAAAGGTAGCTAAAAGAGCATTTAATATGTTTTGGTCAGAAGACACCTGACGTGCCAAGTGGAGAAATCTGGCAGCCAGGACAATAATGGTTTAACAGTATTTGTAAAACTTTACAGACAAAGATGGTGAAAAGAAATCAGCAATATTGCTTCGAGGCAAAAAGAAGCAGTAGAAGGAAAACCAGGGTTAAAGATATCTAGAAAATAATACACTACGACTAAGTTGTATCCACATTATTATCAAGATGGTACAATATAAGGAAAACAAACATAGTAATATAAACAACAAAAACATCAATTTTCAGTATAAAAAAATGACAAAATGTAGCACTTATTCATGTTAAAAATCCTAAAAGGAACAGAGCATAGAAGGGTCCTTTTTAAATATGATCAAAAGCATATATTTAAAACAAGAGTCAGCACCAGTTCTGATGAGAAACACTACAAGTCTTCCCTGTAGAAATAATAATGCAAAGAGCTCTCTACTATAATTTAACAGTCCTAGAAATGCTAGCTATAACAAAAATACAAGAAAACAATATCAATGGTATTACTACTAGCAAAAAGGAGACAGAAAAATCCATATTTGGATGGCATGACTGGTGTACCTGTTGGAGAACCCCAGGAAATCAGCAAAGAAACTAGTTGGGATAATATTAGACATAACAATGTAGCAATTCAAAGGATAAATTCATAAAAATGATCATTTCTATGTATTTCTAACAAAACTCAGGAAGAGATGATAGAAATTCCTTTAAATAAAACTACAAAATGTGTAAAATATCTGGGAATTAACCTGCCAACAAACACAAAATTTCTACGGATACAACAATTATATGATTAGAGATATTACTGTTTATGGTTAGGCCATGCTAATACAAAAAATGACAATGCTACCTATGCTAGTGGTATATTAGATTATTAAAGGGATGCTTTTTAGAAATAGACAAAAAAGAAACAAAATTCATTTGGAAGATGACAAAAGTCACCAAGGAAACAAAAAAAAGTACAAATAAAGGAGGTGTAGCATTACTGGATCTTAAACTAAATTATAGAGCAGCAGTCATGAAAACTATTCAGCACTGACTAGAAACAGTAAAGTATATTAAAAGACCAGATAAGTGTGAAACTGTTGCAACTGGAAAAAAATAGCCCAATGCTTAACAAAGCCAAGAACATAAATTATAGGGAGAAAGATTCTCTTTTTGAAAAGAACTGGAGGGAAAACTGGAACGAAGTCTGGCAGAAACAAGGTTTAGTGTCAGTAATATATACTGTACACCAAAATATGCTCCAAATGATAGGCAAACTTTTTTTGTTGCCATCTATGTATTTAAAAAAGATAAACAAAGAGAAGAGAATAAGATAAGGTACAGTTCACAGCTATGGCTAGGAAAAAACTCTTAATCAAGTGAGAGATAGAAGAAATTAAACAAATACACAAATTTTTAAAGTTTTTACACAAATTAATGAATTAGAAATAAAAAAATCAACAGAATGAGAAGAAAAGCTATAGTGGGAAATATTTAGATAAAAATTATCTCCTATTTAAAAAAAAAAACCTGATTTGAAAAATATATAGAGAATTGACAAAAACACATAAAACACCAAGAGCCACTCTCAAATAGACAAATGATCAAAGGACGTGAACAAAATGTTTTCGAAAGAAGAATTGCATAGTACAAATAACCACACAGGAAGACATACATCAAATCATTAAGAATAAGAAAATATACAAATTAAAACAAATTTGAGGTTTCTCTTTACACTCAGCAAATTGAGAAAGATGACAAAATATATAAATATTGGATGTTGAAAGACAAGCAGGCTGAAAGACAGACTGCTGGTAGAACTGTGAATTAGTCCGGAAAACCCAAGGAGAGACATAACTAAGTAAAGTCACGCCAAATATATTTAAGGATGAAAAGTGAACAAGGACAAAATATAACCCCTGCCTCTCCCCTGCCGAAAAAGACAGCTTCTCCAAAGATTATCATAACAAACTCTTCATACCACCAAAGATAGCGGAACCAGAACTTTTGGTCTCATTCCAGAGAAAGTGGAAATGGTTTTGAGAAAAGCACCTGAACTAAACCAAACACATAAAGAGGAGGTTTGTGCTCAATTAATAAATAACTAGTAAGCACCTATATTCTGTGTGGGGCACTACATTAGATGCTGGGGATAAAAAGCCAAACTCAAGTATTTCTGGTCATACAAAGTGTACATTCTCTTACAAGTAAGTAAATACAAGCTATTGGGGGGGAAGGGAAGATTAGCTAAAAGGGTGTAAGAGATCGTGTAAGTTGGCACTTGAAATAAACTGAAGGAAGCTAGGGGACAAAACAATTTGGAGAATACTGAGGTTAGTGGCATCTCCTCAATCTGTCCCTGTTCTCAGGGCCTTATCACTAGTCACCTGAGCTATTTCAAGAGCATCCTAATTGGTTTTCCTACTTCCTATCTTGTCTTGTCCAATTTATACTCCAGAAAAGTGTACCAAAAATCTTTATAAAATGAAGGTCTGACCATGTTATTGCTTTGAGCAATAACTTCAGTGACTTCCTGTTGTGGGTAGGATAAAATACAAACTTCTCAGACTAGCATGTGAAGTCTCTCACAGTTTATAAGGTTCTTTTGTGAAGTGGCATGGTATAGTGGGTAAAATATGATAGAATGCTGGACTTGGAGTCAGTAAGATCAGAGAAGAAATCCTGCCTCAGACCTTTACCAGCTGGGTCACTAGGAGTTTAGCATTGAACCCTTATTAAACATTAAACCCATTAAACACAGGCATTAGCAAGACTGTGAAGGGTTTTAAATTCCAAATAGAAGTTTGCATAGAAGCAAGAAGTCACCATGCTACATGTCCAGGCTTTAGCTTTAAGAATATCAGTCTGGCAGTTGTATGGAAGATGGCTTGGTTTGGTTTTAGACTGGGGCAGCTAGGTGGGGCAGTGGGGAGAGCATTGGGCCTGGAGTCTGGAAGACTGATCTCCTTGAACTGAAATCTAATCTCACTTACTGGCTGTGTGACTCTGGTGCAAGGCACTCAACTCTGTCTGCCTTAGTTTTCCCATCTGCAAAATGAGCTGAAAAAGGAAAAGGCAAACCACTTCAGTACCTTTGCCAAGAAAACCCCAAATGGGGTCACAAAGAGTAAGACACAACTGAAAACTACTGAACAAGCCTCTCTCTTCTTTTCCAGTTAGGCTATCATAACAGTTCCAGCGAAAAGTTATAAAGCTTGACCCTGAGAGGTTACGCTGTGCAGTGGAGAGAAGAGGCTTTGACCAATGTAAGCAGACAACATTGCACAGGGGCATCAGCTGGTGCAAAGGTGAGAAGGAAGGTAATGAAAATAGCAATTAGGAGAGTTTGCTTAGAATGTTAAGTGTGTAGGCGTAAGTAATGTATAGTAAGCCTAGAAAGATAGGCTGGGGCCCACCTTTTAAACTAAGAAATAGTTCCTTCAGTGAGGAACCACCAAAATATCTTGAAAAGGAGAGTGACATAGCCAGACCTGTGATTTAGAAATACTACTGGTGCGGGGAATTTATTAGAGAAAATAGAGACTGAAAGTAGGGAGAGAAGACTATTATAAAAGATCATGAGGTGATAAGAGCTTGGATTGGCATGGCTGTGTATATACTTTTAAGTAGTTACAGATTTTAGCAGAGAATCTTGCCATGATAAAAACTAACTGACTAAATGGAGGGCTCATAAAAACATAATAGTAGGAAACTTACCCCCTGGTCTCCTCCTCATGACCCTTCCCCTTCTGGATCTTAATCCACTGCTCCAGCTGCAACATTGAATTGGTTCGCTGTATAACTCGATCAGATTCGATATGAACTGGTACAGCATTATGATGACTTCCACTTCTAAGGTCTGCAAGGCTAACATTGATTGCTTTAGTTTCTGAACCATTGGTTTGAGCTGGTCTGTAGCGTCCAGGCAGATTTGTGTTGGTTGTTAAACTCTCATAGTCTGAAGGCAGAGAATTCAATTTTACACTGTTAATTTTTGTTAAAGGTCTGTCTTGACCATCCTTTTGAAATCCGTATTTTTCAGCTTCTAAGGCCCTTTTTTCTTCACTTTTTCTTACTTCTTTCTTTTTCTGGCTGCTCTGTGTCTCTGGCTTAATTAGCACCCTATGGTTGGAAACATTATTGACTTCTCTAGTTGGTGCTTTTTCAGACGTTATCTTATCCACTCTGAAACCAAAAAAAAAAAAAATATATATATATAAGTGATGTAGTCAAAACAGATACAATAATAACCAGTATTATTGTTGACGAGGTTCCAATGAGATAATTTATGTGAAACACTTAACAAACCTTCAAGTGCTATGTAAATATGAATTTTCATCATTTTTTCCTGAGATATATTGTAGCAAAAAACCCAGCAAAAATCACTTTTACTAATATACCAGATTGATAGATAATATGGTTATAAATGGTGGTGGCTGGGAGTATCCATGGGAGAGGGAAGAAGAATCACAGAGGATCAAAAATTTGCATAAATGGAGTGATGTTAAAATACATGCATCATGTATTGGGATATTGGGGGAAACACAGGAATGCTTTTATTACCATAAAGGCTGGTAAGACCTTTAGCGTTATACCCAATTTCAGACATATGTAGGGAACCTGTATGAGAAATGTATGGAAGCAACAAAAATGGTTTAAAAAAAAGCTGGACTGAGACTAGTTAGAAAAGATGAAACAAAGTTATGGGATAGTTTACAGAATTTTTTATTTTCAAAGAAGATAATGGGAATGACATTAAAATGTGGCAAAAGGGTTTTTGTGTTTATTTTCTGAAAAATGGTCTAGTTTACTAAGGGAGATTGTGCAAGTCTCCTTGCCCCTCACCCCAGACCCAATTCAGAACCACCCTCCATTTGTCTTCTATCACTGTTTTCATGGTTTTTAAAAAGTACTCAGATAACTTATATTCCATGTTTTTCCTTCAAATAATATCCTTGAAAATCACTTAAAATTATCAATTACCTAATTGCTTATAATTAATTATTACTTAAAAGGTTTTGGTTTTTATTCTGAAAACTTTGATCATGCTGATATCTATTTTATGCCCAAGTTTTCTTCTTTTGGAAGATGCTAAATATAGTAGATTACTACTTAAGTCACAATTTTCTTCTAATAGATACTAAGTATATCCTTTAATTTTAAGTGTTCAATTTATGCCATATGGCTTTTCAAATTCCAACATACTTTATGGGAAAAGAGTTTAGGCTTCTTTAATGTCAGGGTATTTATATGGTGCTGTGGCAGAAAGTGGTATTTTTATAAACCAATTAGAAGTATAATATTACAAAAATTCAGGGTAGCATTTATACTGGCAAGCAAGCTAACTTTCTTTTTTAATATTATTTTCTTAAGTGGTTATGCTTCTTTAAATGGTGTGTTAAAAAGTCAGATGTCCTGTATCTGTCTTCCAGTCTACTTGAATATTTAAACATCTGCCCTATTTTCATGTACTATGAAATATTATGAATCTTTATTATGTAATACAAAAATCACAAAATCCACATATGCCAACTTATCTTTAAAAGTTGAGTGAAACAAAGACACTAAAACATACAAAAAATAACATTAAAATGTAAGCTCTAATTTAAAATTGAGCTTAGTTGTTACCACAGCAACCAAAGGAAGGACAGGTTGTATAACGCTGGGTAAGGATGAAAAACAGCTAGAATTAGAAATTATTTACACAGGAAAACGACTACAATTGAGCTAAATAAGAATTGTTTCAAATAAAAAATTTTTAGGCTCTAACTAGTATCCTTGTTTCCGTTCACTTTTCTTTCTAAATCAACCTGTATAGGGTGATCAGATTTATTTCTCTAATCCTTAGGCTGAACCATATTATCCCCCCGCTAAAAAAACCTTCAAAGGCTTCCACTGCTTAATGGAATGCAAACTTTTCAACATGGCCAATAAGGCTGTCCACAATGGAATTATACGATGCCTTCGGATCTTGATTTAATTCTGTCCTTCTTGTCCTAGGTGCTAACTAAACTAGATTCTTAGCTTGATTTCATAATCTGCTCTTTCCCCTCTTCAGAAGATTAGCATCATGTCTGCCATACATTTCTCCACGTCCTCCCCGTTGAACTCCTCTTCCTTCATGATCCAGATTATTTATGTATCACTTCTTTCATGAACATTCTCTCTTACTCCCACATCTTGGTCCTCACCAATATGTATAAAACATCTTTTTGTTCTTGTCACAGTCTATGTTACATTATACTTCTTAGGTATGTGTCTTTACTACCCCCAACACTGTAACAGAGACTTAAAGATAGGAGAGTTGTTTTTCACCTTTGTATCAATAGCATGTAGCCTAGTGCCTTCTATAGGTGGTAGGAAATTAATAAATGCTGGCTAAATTACTTTATACTTAAAACATTTCCTGTATAAAAGCAATATTCAATGTTTACTTGTTGACTAACCAACAAATGCTTACATATATCATGGGTTTCCTTAAAATTATTTCTTGGATGGTACAATAATATTTTTATATAAAATTTTAACTTAGAGAGTTTAAAAAAGTTCTAAATTGTATACTAAGGTCAATTATAATTTTAAGGTTTAAAACAAATCAGACAGGAAGTACTCTTTTAATAGTTTGGAATTCTTTATGTACATTTATGTGGTGGCTTATGAAATTGTTATATAATGAATGGAAAGAAATCAAAATACGTAGAAAAAAATCATTAAAAATTTATGAAACTGTTTTATGAAAAATTTCCATTGATAAATATACTTGAATTTATCATAAATTACTTGATATTAAAATAAGCAAAAATTAAGTAACATATAATTAAATTAAATTCAGTAAAATCAATTCCCTTTTTGGGATTAAAGAATTAAAAGAAATTATTTTGATGGAAAACATCTGGTTAAAATTTTACTGGTAACAACTAAAAATTTACTTACCTGAAATTAAAGGTAATTCTGTAAGAAGAAAAAACATTGAAGTTTGAACATTAGGAATCTGGACTCATCTCTAGTACACTGACAGGTGACAATGAGTGAGTAGGAAAGATGGCAGAAAAGATCAGGAGGAATTCTCAAGGATTTTATGCTGGCACTAAAAATTCAGAAAGTCTACTAATCCTCACGACTATGGACAAAAGGTAAAGCTAGCAAACATTTGCACATAGATCCACATGCACACAGAAGCAAAAACAATTACAGAAATGCCTATTCAAATGAATGGAAGAAGATGCATGATGATTGGGAATCTCCGCCATTCTGTGTGCTTTTACCTTTTGACAGGTTCTGTCTGTACAAGTGCAGCATCTAGCATGGCTTTCATCCACAACTCCATTTCCTTCCCTGTATCAGTGCAGAAATAATAGGTCCGCATGTTTGGATGGGCGGCCTAATTGGAGATGACACAGCCATTTAAAATAAAAACACGAGGGTCTGGTAAAAGAAAAATGGAAGAAAGTGGTAAGTTGCTCTTCATCTAGTTCCTTTTATTATTATTTTTATAATTTGTGTTTTACAACAGAAAGTTTCATTTCAGAAGAAAACAATTTTAGTTACTTTTAAGATAATATAGGTAGTTCTATTGTTTCCTACCTCCCTTCTCTGATATTTTCAATATAAAATTGAGCTGACAGGTTAAGAGGGAACAGAAAGTAAGTACATGGGTTCTAACTTGAGTCCAGCCTTAGCAATTTTGATTGCTAGTTGAGGACCACACCTCTATTTACCAAAGAATAATGAGTCACTCTAGGGTATTCAGCAATCGGTGGAAAAAGGAAAGTAAATTAAGATCCATGTTTCCTAACACGCTTCCCTTCCTTAAGGAATTTCCCTTAGTCATGAACAGTTTTGTTTACAGCAAGCCGTTTTAAGTCCAAAGGTTTTATTTCAAGGGATCTATAAACTTGTTTGGAAAAAAAATGCATCATTTTCACTAACTCCTAACTGAAATTTACTGTTTCCCTCAATTAGGAAAAGCTCTTCATTTTGGGTTCAACAAAATAGTTGTGAATGAAACGAGCGACTCCATAATCTATCTTAATGCATGCAAAATTTGAACGAAGTTTTTGAAAAATAAAGTTCATCAACATAGGTCCATGACACCAAGATTGAATTCTGACTTACCATTTTGAAAAGCAGCAGTATGTATGTAGTTCATCCCTTCTGAGATAGCTAAAAGCAGCTCATAATTCCAAATAAGCAAATAATACATTGGGGAAAATGTGAAGCATAAATTATTGTTCTTATCATGAAGATATAAAATATACCAAAAAATCTTTAAGAAATCAATACCCAAACCACGAATATAAAATATTTCCCCTATTATTTCTAAATTTTAATCTAGTACCAAGTAAACACTTAATAAGAAATGATTTCAGAATTTAGAATGAACAAAGAGTTAATTTTTTAAATGAACACATTTCAACATTAAAGTGTGAACATTTTCAAAACCTTAAGCCATTATTTTAAAAATCGAATTTTCCTATAATAATGTAATTAAATACTATAAAATATCAAGTAGTGTATTAATACACATCATTATAGTTACTAAGTTTTCTAAAACAAATTAAAAAAACCCCATATATCCCCAAAGCTTATTCTTCTAATATAAATGTAAATATAGAGCCTAAAAAATGTGCAATACATCCCTTACCTTAAAAGCATGTTTGCGATTAATGTGGTCTTCAGAGGTAAGCATAGCTATTTGAAAACTAGGTAAGAGAATGCTTCCCAGTATGCCTTCTTCTTTTTCATCTAAAATATATTTAATTGAAATTAAAAATGTTTCCCCATAGCAAGGATCTTCTTAAAATAGTTCAACAAATGAAAAGAACAGATATTTGTATATAAACACCATGTTAATTGCATTTGTAGTGATGTCTTCTTTTTCCTAATAGTGTAAAAGTTTAATGGAAGCTATAATGGGGAGGCGGGGTCCCTGTATGGTTTACTGGAAATAGTATTGGATTTAAGAGTAAGAGCACCAGAGTTTGAGTCCTAATTTTGCTATGTGACATTGAGCAAGTCACTTAAGTCTCTGGGCCCCAATTACTTCATCTGTAAAACAGAGACTAGATTAGGTAATTGAATCTCTGATACCCTTTCCATATTTAAATCTGGCAAGGAATCTGTCTCATTAATCTTTGCAATATACTCCAAAGTGGTGCCTCAGCCTCAAGGCTCCAATTTAAAGTTTTTTTTTTTCCTGTGAGGATCGTGATTGTGTGTCCATAGTATCTGAATTTTATGATTGCTTGAAGCTCCTTTTCTCTGACCTGAAAAATATGAATCTGGGCTATAAGGATATTCCTGAGAATCTTCATGTTGGAGTTTCTTTCAGGAAATGAGCGGTGGATTCTATTTTTACGCTGTCCTATGGTTCTAAGGAAATGTGGACAATTTCCATTTGGAAAATTTCTTGAAAGATAGTATGTGGCATTTGTGGAGAGTAGTAGTATTTTAATGATTCAGTTAGTTTAATGATTCTTAGATTATCTCTCTTTGATCTGTTTTCGAGGTCAGCTGTTTTGACAGGTGATATTTTTTATTTTCTTCTGGGTTTTCAGTCTTTCAATTTTGTTGCAGCATTTCTCATTGTCTTGTGGAGTCGCTGATTTCAGTTTGATCCAATCTAATTTTGAGAGAGTCTGTTACTTGAATAAAGTTTTGTACCTCCTGAACTATGCTGTTCATTTTCCTTCCCAAATGTTTTCTCTAGGGATTGAGAGAGGATTCTAAAACTTTTCACTGCATGAAATGGATCCCTTTGGCAGTCAGGTGAATGTTCTTTAAAAACACATAACAATACACAAGGTTATAAAAGAAACAGGTCATCAAATTTTTTTTTAAAGTTCAAGGACCCCAGATTAAGAACTTTTGTGTTTGAGTTCTAATTTCATTCATATGATAATTTTAAACTCTTGCTTCATTTCCTCCAGCAATTCCATTAGAATTAGAGGCACATTTGCAAATTTCTCTGGAGCTTTACTTACAGATATGATGTGCAGTTACTGTCTTCTGAGTTTTGGTCTGGGGCATCTGTATAATATTTATCGTTAGTGTTTTCCCAGCATTACTTCTTGATTTGGGACTTTGCTGGTCAGCCAATAAACATTTATTAAATGTCTCCTACATTTAATGTACTATGCTAAGTGTTGGAATTACAAAGGTAAAAAGACAGTCCTTATTCTTAAGAAGGTCACCACATGATGGGTTAGTCAAGATGAAAACTGTACAAACAAGCTACAGACAGGATAAACAGAAGATAATGAACAGAGTGAAGACTAGAGTTAAGCGGGATAAGGACTTTTTATTTAAGCTAGTGAGGATTTCCAGGAGAAATTGTAGTATTTTATTTGGTCCTGAATTGTATTACCTGGGATCCTCCCACCACTTAGCACAATTTCTGGCATATGGTAGGTGCTTAATAAATGTTCACCAATTGATTGATTGCTTCCTCTTGATATTGAGTGGTCCAATTTTCAAGGACCCCAAGGGTAGCTTAGACTAGTGAGCTGCATGGGCAATGCTCTGATTCAGCCAGTGTTCATGGCTAGGTATCACTACCCTATTCTGAATCAGGCAGGCTCCAGACCCTCATCCTGAGTGACAAACTGCAAATTTCAGGTGTTCACATTCTCATTCTCTGGCCCCGGGTATCAAGTTGCAGAATGCAGATTTCTTTAGTTTGCTCTTGGTCCATGTGCTGGAAGGCTTCCATGTGCCATGCGAGCAGGTCTGATTTTTCCAGTTGGACTTCTTCATTAGTTTATACAGGCTGCTGGCTATCCCTGCACAGATGTGGGCAGGGGAAATGTACTCACGTAGTTTCTCCTTGAAGCTCCTGATCGTTTCTTTGCCTGGTGCTCTTTTCAAAAATCGTTACTAGAGTAGTAAGAGATTTGGGATGTTATGTTCTCTCACTTTGCCCCCCCAAGTATGGCCCCAAAATGATTTTCCTAAAGCTCAAGTAACACCAGGTATTTCCCCTATTCAATGAACTCTTGATATTTAAAGGCTTTTACAACCTTGTTCCAATCTACCTCTCTGCCCACACTATTTCCTGGCAGAATTGGCCTTCCTCTTGTTCTTCTCGCAGGACACTCCACTTCTTATCTCTAGACAACCTGAGTCATGAAGTCATTCAGTGTCTCAGTTTTGCCTAGCTGTCCTCCATGCCAGGCATGCACTTCCTCCTTTCCCTCAGAATCCCTAGTTTCCTTCAAGGCAAAGCTCAAATGCCACCTTTTCCACATGAAACTTTTCCTGATCCTCACATTGTAGTATTCTGCATATGCCCAGATTCATACACATTGCCTCCTCTAGTTAGACAGGGACTATTTTATTTCACTCTTTGAATTCCCAGTGCCTGTAGTACCGTGCTTAGCACATAATAAGATCTTCATAAGTCTGATGATTGATTGCATTTACCACAGTACCCAAACACATTCCCTTGAACATACTGAGCATATTAAATGCTCAATAAATGTTCAATATAAATAAAAATGTGGGCCTGGTCCCACATAACTCTGTCTCAAAACAACACAATATTGTTTTGTAATTATACCATTAAAACATTATAATGAGAGTCAGCCTTGGAGTCACAAAGTTGTTTAACCTGTCAGTGCTTCAGGCAGCACTTTAAGACTGTTAAGTTGCAGAAAAGGTACCACAAATTGTACTGATAGAGAGTTTCCTCAGCTGGAGCCAAAAAAAATTAAATGTCTGCTTAAAAAAAAAAAATCACAGCATTATGCTAATGGCAGTCTGTCATAAGCAAATTCTAAACTAATGTCACATAAAACTTGTAACACCTTTCTGGATGGTACCTGGCTTTTCTCCAGTCTGTCTGTCCTCTGAATAATGGACAACTTCAGATTTCCACTGAGTAGGGAGGAGTGATTGAAAGAAGTCATCAGGGGATGAGCAAGGAACTCTCTGGTAGCCAGAAGCTGCAAAGTTATGACCTGAGAAGGCAGTGCTTCAAATGCATGGGTCTAACAGCCAATAGCGGAGACATATAAACTAAGTTCAAAGGAGCAGGCTGAAAGTCAGGGGCTCAGCACTGAGTCAGGGATAATATTCTACAAAGGTATATGATATAAAGTGGCAAAATGATGCCTTATCACCGATGATTTCCTTGTCCCAAATGCTGTTCCTTTATGGAGAACCTCATGCCCTTTCTTTGCTCAGTTGCCTAACTGCCAGGGGTTGCTAGGTGCTTCAATGCTCCCTCTAGGTTCCACTGTTTTGACAATAATCCCCACCCACCCAAGACAAGTCCAACATCCCTTTGCATCCAAAGAAACCCCCACACCCAAAGCCAGACCAACAGTAATCCAAAACAAAAAAGCAGTTGTCAGATAGGTTTGGGGACAATATCCTCACACTCTTCCCGGATCCTAGAGAAATGTTGCTTAGCTAAACACCAAAAACTGATGATTTAAATGGCATTTTTGTATTCCCGATCTAAGTCCTAGGAGAGTAAACACAAAATGCAAATATAACCATGTAAGCAGGGAGAGAATATAGCTCATAATTAAGATGTTTTAACATCTTTCTATATCACAGAAACTTAGGGAAAGAAGATATTAGATTACTGAACTCATTATGACATACAGAATATGTATATTTATGGATACACTTTCAACAATGATATTCTATTATTCTTTCCTACACTGTAATGGATTTCTATTTTAAGTCTCACTATGAAACAATGCTGCTTAAGGAAATAAGGAGCAAGATTCTAAGGCAAACAAACAGAAAATAATTATGAACATGGAAAAAGTGATTAATTTTTATATTATTTGGGATCTACACATATCCACTGTTAAGAATTACAAAGATGTTGGGTAAATGCAAATTTTTCAGTACAGGTACTTCCAGAAATGCAAATATGAATATTACGTTAAGGAATCTGACACAGAAAACTTCTAAGGAATGGTCTAAATTTTATTTACTTTCTACAATCTTAATGACTAAAATTTCCCAAGGATATGGGAAAAAAAGCTAAAATTCAATGAAGACTAGTTTCTTTATCTTAGTTCACAAAAAGAGCAATGACAAAACATCTTCCAACGTGCTTTATGTAAAGTTCACAAATATACATATACATAAACGTAGGTTTGCTAAAAGTATATAGTTTTTAAAAAGCACTGAAAAGTAGCTGAACACCTAACAGACTGTTATTAACAATCTAGATCAGGGGTTGAAATGATGGAATACTTCTCTTTTCTCTGTAGCAGATTAGGGGATTAGGGGTATGGAGTGTCATGTGGAATGTATAACATACTTGTGTAGATTGGTTTGGCCTAACCTTTTACTTGTAAAAAGGAAAGACTCAAAAGGTGGGGGAGGGGGAAAGGAGGGGAAATTGACAGGAAAAGCCATAGCATTAAAAACAAAAGACATCAACATTTGCTTTTTGAAGCAAAGTTTTAAAATAAGATACAATATTTTTATGTAACAGCAATAAGAATAAAAATAGCTAGAATTTATATAGGGTTTCAAGTTTGTAATTGGGTCATCTAGGTGTCACAGAAGGCCGGACCTGTAGTCAGGAAGACATCTTCCCAAGTTCCAATGTTGCCTCAGGCACAACCTAGTCATGTAACACTGGGCAAGCCATTGAACCCTGTCTGCCTCAGAATCCTCATCTGTAAAATGAGCTGGAGAATAACATGGCAAACCACTCTAGTGAGTATCTTTGCCAATATGGGGTCATGAAGAATTGGACATGACTGAAAAACAACTGAATATGAACTAAAGGTTTGCAAATTGCTTTGCATATCTTAACAACAACAACACTGCTAGCTAACTTTTATACCGGGTTTATATGTGCCAGGCACTGTCCTAGGCATTTTACAACTATTATCTCATTTCATTCCCACATTAATCCTAGGAGGCAGGTGCCATAATCATCTGTAGCCCATACATGAAGAAACAGAGGGACTGACCCAGGGTCACACAGCCAGGCCCATCTGATCATTTTATCTCCACAACAACCAAGCAGTAATAACTCAAAGCATGCAGCATCAAACAATCTGACTTTATTTACATTTCTTTTTCTTCAGGTAAACTTTTGACTCATTATAGTTTCCACTGTTGTCATCTTTACTTTTTATCATACAAACATAAACTTCTCCTAAGACAGCAAAAGTGCTCTTAAGAAACAAACAGAAAAAACAGGATGAGCAAAATTTGTTTGTTATTGTTGCAGAAAATAGAATTAGGCAAAAATTTTTAAAATTTCACTTAAAAATTTAATTTTGTTTTATTTCTAAGGACTAACAATTATAGTTAAAACAATACATGTCCTTATCCTTGTCATGTTTTTATGTCAAATTAGAATTTAAATCAGAATTTGGATCAGAGAAATTTATCAAGTAATTAGGATAGGGAGCTACTAATTAAAACATTATGAATTCTGATTCAGCACTAACCCTATGCAAGAAGAGTAAAACAAGAAAAAAATGGAATGCACCAACATCTCTGTGAGAAACTGCTCTCCCAGATATCCAGGTAATTCAGACTTAGCAATAGTTTTTTTATAACTTGTGGAAGAATGCATTATCAATGATTATAATTTTATGATAAATATGAATTACAAGGTAGAAAGGATATTTTTATTATGTGAACACAAAATCAATGCTTAAAATTTTATGATATATACAAGTTATAAAGTAGAAAGGTGAATACTTCTGTTAAGGCTGTTCACTGTAATTTGCTACAGTTTTCAAAACAGAAGGCTTAATCAACTTTACCTCATAGTATATTGCCTTTGCTATAAAACTACTGCCACCATCTAAAATTGATAACCAGTTCTGAAAATCTATCATACTTTGCGTTATCTCTCTAAAGATAATAAACAATGAATTATATATTGGCATTTTAATGTCTTCAAGGAGGACTCCTGATTTTTAAAACAGCCTTCAAGTGGAGAAAAGAGAGGCTATATTTATGATTAACAATTTTAGGATTACAGACTCATAGATCTAGACCTAACAGGGACCTCAAAAGCCCTCTAAAACTACAACTTCCTTGAGTAAACTAACAAGGAAACTAAAGCCAATAGAGCTTAACTGACTTGCTGAGGATCAGAGAGAAGAAGACATTTGAACCCATGTCCTCAGAATCCAGAAACAATGAATATATTTTCCATTGTGACACTGCCTCCATTTTGTATTATAAACAAGAGTAATTTTCATTTTCCGTCACAGAGTATTGATAATTTACTCCTTAGGCTTTCTTTTGCATGTCTTGAGGTTTATATTTATGTACTTCATAGTACTGACTTTAGTCTGACTTCTAAAGTATAATTATTAAGTCACTTGAATATAGTCATTTCATATTTTGTCATGTTTATAATTATTTATTATTCTACAGGATCAAGACTTTATGATTAATGTAACCTGGCTTTAAATATTTCACTATACTAAGAAACAAAATATAAACAAAAACCAAGAGTCAGGAAGATAAGATTACAACAGTAATATATATGGATGATGTACCTTATCAGCTTTGCTTTCAATTAAAAAAAAAATTAAATTGAAGACTAAGTTTTTGTTTCTTTTACATCCCAGTCAATTCTGGGTATCTCACTTGCCTACTCCCCATCATGAGACCTTTATTCTAATAAAGAAAATACAGTTAAGCAAAACCATTATCTGCCAAAATATTTGGTTCATTTAACAAAACAAAATAAAACAAAAAAACCCTCAGTACATTGGAACCTGACTATCAAGTATTTGCTACAGAGTAGAGTTTTGATGGTTTTGGGATCCTAGGGACTGTGGAAACCACAAAAAGGGCTGTTTACCATGTACCTTTTATATGAAGTCATCAAGTGGCACTTCACCAAACAGTGTCAAATCAGATTCCTGTGTACTTTACATTAATATTCCCTTTATAAATTTGGGAGTAATGAAATCAGAGTAGTAAAATGAGATTCATTACATTGAGACATTTAGAAACAAACATATTTTTGCTTTTCTAGATAATTAAAATATCTAAATTCAGTTTGTGATGTGGTATTAAACAGTAACTTTTATTGATTTCAATAAATTTTTCTGATATAAAACTAGGAGAAAAAGTTATAAACTGGATGATAGCCTTGAAAATGTAATAAGATAAAACTGATAAAGGATTCATGTAAAATCTTATTTTTGGCTCAAAAGGTCAATTTCACAAGCACAGGCTGGGGAAGATATGGCTAGATAGCAATTTGCACGAAAATGTTCTGGAGGTTTCAGGACTGATCAGATCAGTATGACTCAATAGCTAAAATGATAAGGTATCCAAAAATTTCAATCTTAGGTTACATTAGGCATACTGTCCAGGTTTAGAGAAGTTCAGTACCACTCGGCTACTCAAAAATGAATGTTTTTTTTCAGTTCTCAACCTTTTTGACCTCTTTGTGGCATGAGATACTTTTAACCACCTTCTCCATCTGTATCACCTCTTCTCAGTGTTTTCATGACACTATTTTTCTGGTTCTCCTCCTGGCTGTCCGACCACTCCTCCGTCTTCTTTCCTGTTTATCTGCCATATATATTACACCCTGTGTCACAATGAGTATACCTCAAGATACTGTCCAGGTCCTTATCTTCTCTATCTATTCTCACCTGGTGACCCCTCAAAATCCATGGGTTTAGCATCTCTATGCAGATGATTCTCAGATCTATGCATCCAGGTTCATTTTCTGATGTAAGTTCATCTTATAACAACAACTACCTATTAGATATTTCAAGCTGGGTGTCTCACAGACACCTCAAATAAAATCAAAAGAGAAATTTTCATCTTTTCTTTCCAAGCTACCCTTCTTCTGAATCACCCTCCCCTTCTGGTTGAGCTTCCAATCTCCATCTTTCCAAATCCCAAGGTTCCAAAACGGAATTATCCTTGACTCCTTAATTCAGCTTTATACCACATATCTAGTCAGGTGTCAGGTTCTGCCTTTTTTACCTCCACAATCTCATAAATCTTCCACTCTTTAACATGAGCCATAGATACCAAACTAGCTCAGGCCCTCATCACCTCTTGCTTGCATTACTGGAATTGTCTAACTGATCTTCCTCCCCTGTTCTCTCCATTTCCTTTCTAACTTACCCTACACACATGTGCCAAATTTATTTTTCTTAAGCACAATCTAACCATATGACTCCTTTGCTCAGTAAACTCCAGTGGTTCCCTATTGTCTTTAGGATAAAATCTAAGTCCTTCATAACCTACCTTTCTAGTCTTATTACACATTTCTTCCTTCTCACAGTCTAAAATCCAGCCAAACTAATTTTCTTATTCCTTATACATAACTTGGGGTATGTAAGGTGTTCAGAGAGGACTAGTACCTCTGGTGTGAGGACCTGCTGAGCCATAAAAATGGCTGACGCGGGTACAATAGAGCACCTAGAGCTTGGTAGGGCATCAAAGATGCCAAGGTCATCCACTGTATCGTGGGCCATTATTAATCATCTTGATTTTTGTTATTAAGACTCAGAAAGAGAAAGTGAAGTTGCCAACCTTGCACAAACCTGCCTAACTTAAATCAAATTCACCTGCAAGTCAAGACATCACCTGTGATGTCAGTGGTCCTCTTAGAAAATGAAAGACAACAAAAACAACATCATTTTCCATCTCCCTCTATGCTTTCTCACTGGTTGTCTTCCATACCTTGAATACACTCACGACTTGCCTCTGACTTTTAGAATCTTTCTTCCTTCAAGATTCATTTTGTACATGAAACCTACCCTAATCCCTCCACAGTTACTAGTGCTTTACAGCCCCAAATTGCTATTTATTTATTTTGTACATGTTTATATATGTACAGGAGGCAGCTAGGCAGCAGAGTGGATAGAAGGCTGGGACAAGATCCAGGAAGACCCGAGTTTAGATCATTTTGAATCCAAACCCTGTGCCAGACACTTATTTGCTGTGTGGACCCTGGGCAAGTTACTTAACCTTTCTGAACCCCTGTTTTCTCATCTGTAAAATAGGGATAAAACAGGGTTGCTGTAAGGTTCAAATGAGGTAATATTTTTACAGCACTTAGCACATAGGAAGCCCTACATACATATTAGCAATGATGACGCATGCTGTGACTGCTGTTTCCACTGACAGAAGGTAAAATCCTTGAGGACAGGGATGTTTTACTGTTTATTCTCCTAGCATTCTCCTGGTACATGGTATGCACTTAATAAATATTTTTTAGTATTGGGTTAAATTGGGAGTGCCACATTTGATAAGAGGTAGAGAATATTCAGTAACCCAAACAGTATGGTGAAAAGATTTAACTACGTGGCCATGGGAAGATCAGTGGAAGGTACCAGGGATTACAGCCTGAAGAAGAGAAGACAAGGGGCACTATGATAGCAGTCTTCAAGGGCTCTCAAGAGGAAGAGATTATACTTGTTCTGCATGGCCCTAGAAGTACAACTAGGAACATTGATAAAAGTTGAAAAGAGACCAATTTAGACTTATTTAATGACTTTCACGTGACTTGTCTTTAAGGAAAATTTCCTAAAATTTAGGACTACCCAAAAGCAGAATGGGTTGCCACAGTGTGTCACATAGTTTCAGAGATTTAGAACTGCCTGGCACCATAATAACTATCATCCAATCCCCTCATTTTACATATAATGGGTTCTCCCTCACTTGAGGTCTTCAAGCCAAGGCTTGGTCAATGAAACAATGAATGAATCAATCAAAAATCATTTAGTAAGTGCTATTGTGTAAGTACTGGATTACTATTGTACGGAATGAAGCAAAATGGATTCTTGTTCTTTTACGCTAAATAGGTAGGTCTCTAAGGTCCCATTCAAGTCCAAGATTCTATGTCTCTGAACCACGCATTAGTAGGAAAAATAAGGAAATGTTGCTATTAAAAATGTGTTTTTTTCTGAGAACATTTCTTTAGAGTCAAAGAATTTTAGAATTAAGAGAACTCCAATGCTGCTTCAATATTATCAATTTACAGAGCAAGAATCAGAGGGTAGTAAAGGTGAAATGAATCGTCCAGGGTCACACAGCTAAGACTATCTACACACAATGCAAGTCTCCTAATTTCCTAATCCAGTTGTTTTTTAATGAAGTAAGATTTATTAAACAACTACATAGCTGCAACTAGGAAACAAGAGACTCTGGACTTTTCCATACTCACCTCTATAATAGAAGAGGCACAGGTCGGAAAGGACAAACCAGCGTTTCTTCCACAGCTTCATACCAGTACTATCCTGCATCAAATCAGCATGTTTTCAGAATAATTTTCATTTCCAACCATTTAAAATGACTCCTGTTACATTTATAATACTGCTCAGAACTATAAACTTAACGATAAAAAGTTAACCTGAAGTTTAATATGTAGTTTTGCCCCTAAAGAGCTCCGCTGTCAAAAACTTTCTACAAGTCCAATGGTAAACCATGGATAAAGAGTGGTTTTATATTTTTAAGCAATTTAAAATTCATTCTTCTGTGCATATATGACTCCTGGATGGCATGAGGATAATAAATAAGCAGCGCGCCCCTTCTGGCAAACCAGAAATAATAAATATGATAATATGCAATAGGAATGACATATCTATTTAAATTATTCCTATAGATAATGGGATTTGAAATAATAGTGAAGTGACATATTACACATAAATTCTATCAACATTGTTTTTTAAAAAAATAGTTTCTGATCAATTTTTGCTCACTTTGAAGAACACGTTTACGAGCTGGCAAGATATTTCTTCCTTGAATAATTCAGTTCATAAAAATGAATCGGACTTACACAAAATCATGCATTTCCTTTAAAAAAGTCATAAACAAAGTCTATGTATTATGAATGGCAAAAATCAAAGAGAAAAAAATATACATTGACTCTTGAAAACTTATCTTTCAAAAAGAAATGACGAATTTTAAATGCCCTTAAATAATTTCCTTGTTATAACTACCATTTCAAAACAATTGTGAAATTACAGGAATAATTGGAGATCCAGGACAAAGGGGGTATTTGGGATATGAACAGGTATGTTTGCGAAAGGGAGAAACCCTCAAAAGAATAAAAAAGGTGCTATAAACTATCTTGGGCAAATATAAAATTGTCAAGTCACCTAATAAACAGGCTTTGAATAGTCATTTAGCACTGCAGTTATAACCTTTACCTTAAATTGCTGTTTAGAAAACTACTTGTACTTTCAAATACAGAGTATACGCAATACATTTCTTATTATCTGTGCTGTCTGAAAGATGTAGAAAAATGTATACATATACAGATAATAAGATCTTATTCATCCATCGAACTTAGCTATGTTCTGTAGTGCTGATAACCAAGAAATGATCCTTTAAGTCTGACCACTTAAAATAGAGCTTAGTGCTTGTTAAGCTTCATGTACTTTAATTACAGAAAACTCACTCAGGCCTTTTTACTTAGACACAATTATGACAAGCCTGATTATCTAGTCTTCTAGGCCAAAACATATAAGTGGCAAATTATTTGTCTTAGTGAGAGACAGTGAGAGAAGGGGGGTAGAGGGGGAGAGAGAGAGGGAGAAAGAGAGGGGGAGAGAGAGAGAGAGAGAGAGAGAGAGAGAGAGAGAGAGAGAGAGAGAGAGAGAGAGAGAGTGTGTGTGTGTGTGTATGTGTGTGTTTCAGGAGCTATTATTTCATTGGAAGTCCTCACTGGGGACCACCAATTCAAGAGGGCACCTTCTATGCTACTCAGAGTCTTGATCTGGCTGTCACTACATATCACAGATGAAACTTGAACTTTATGACTTCAAGGTCACTTCTCCATACCACTATCTCTCAAGGTATACTGATAGCAGGGAAAAAAAATGGTTGGTAGGTGACTAAAAAAACTAAAATGCTGACAAAGAACTTAAAAAGCCAGTAATTTGAGGAACTGGAAGAAAACAGGAATATTTTCAATATACTTCAATGTACCATGAGGTATCATTACTGTACCACTATTTTCTAACTATAAGTTCATACTATGTGGCTTACTCCATTTAAGAAGGAAGTAAGGCAAAAACAAAAATAAAACAATACATTTTGGAATAATTTTTAGCAAAATTAAAAAATACTCTGAGGACCTAAAACTAACTTCTGTGTATTCTCCACTTGAGAGGGAATTGGTTGGTTGTTGTCCTTTGTTCCTGAAGAGGGTCAAAACGAAATCGCTAAACGTTGGAGTCAGGCACAAATGTGTAGAGGGACTACCTAGATTTGTCAAAGCTGAAGTGACACTGTATATACACACGCATACATATATGCTCAGGAATTAGCAGGAATGAAATCTTAGCATATTTTTCTTGTGGCATAAGCCAAAATTTCTGAATGAAATGTCTACTCTAACTAGATAACTTTGAAACATTTATCCTCATATTTTCCAGAACAGATTACTTTTCTCTTTTATTCTCTTCCATTAAAAAAAAACCCTCAAAGTAAAATCTATTTTAAATCATGAAAATTCTATTATCCTTTCCATTGTTTCCCCAATAGACATGACAATCAGAAATCATGGAAAGACTTTAACTTCAAATTCCATTTTATACCCTTAAGATTCAATGTTTCACCTAATATTGTATAAAAAATTAAAAGGTACCTGTTTGTAAAGCCAACCTCGTCTGACAACAGGTGCATTGGGATTCCTTTTAATTGAGTTTGATCTCTTTCCAAAATTATGAACTTTTTTTGAAGACCGTGAAGACTAAATGGAATGAAAAGTTAGAACATGAAATGGCTTCAGATGTGATCAAAACATTATTCTAAGATTATGAGAAATTTTCATTTATTTTGTAGCTTAGTGCCTACCACAGTGCTTTACAAGTTGCAGAGACTCTAAATATTCAACGAATTTAAATAGATATGTTCAAGAACTAGTAAAATATTTTACAAAATATTTTTAAAATCTTGGAAAAATGAGAATTAGGAAAATAAAGATTCTTACTGATTGGAGAGAAAGAGTAGCAAAACAGAAAAAGCATGCAACATGTATTATAAAGACCTGGAACAGAATCCTAGCTCTGCTACCTACTACCAATGGGATCTGGGTAAGCCAGTTTTAAGGCCTCAAATTCCTCATCTGTAAAATGTAAAATTTTATCTCCAAATCTATGACCTTATGGCAAATGGATTTCCATGAGACTTGTATGGGAAAATTTTAATCCTTTATTTTTTAAAGAATTACAATGAACATTTTATTGTCTACACAGGAAGACTTTCCCCAAGGTATTGAAAGATACTTTTTTTTAACACGTAATTAAATTTTTTTGACAATTTAGAGAACTTGCCAAGTCCCTCTAGTTAAATGAGCATATTATAAGGAATGTCAAAATACTGAAAATATAGCTTAGGAACAAAACAAACTCAAGGTCTGAATATTACAAAGATGTATTTCTCATACATATGTGATGAATACTTTAAGAAGAAATTTCAAAGGTGTTAGGTATAGTGAGCACCAAATATCACAAACATTTTTTTAAAATTCATCAAATATTACAAAAAATAAAACTGAGTACATTTTGAAAGGCAAGAAATGACTAATTATTAACACAGGAGTCATTTCTGACTCCTGAATGGTACAACCATACATTGACTTGCCAGAGCAAAGACTGAAACCAATGCTAACAAATTAGAAAAAATAAAATCATGAAGAAAAGGCATGGAAATGAAAGCCATTTAGATAGACATAAAAGGGATACGGATAAATGAGGTCACCCATTTCCTAAGGTGGTTCTGTTACCTCAAAGAGGAGACTGACTGAAAGAGGCTAGAAACCACTATCATAAGCAAATGTTTGCTCTACCTGCTAAGTGGAGAGAAAAGACTGCCAAGGTTATACTAGTAAAGAACAGAAGTTGTGTCAGATCTTCTGGAGCAAGACGTTGGGAGATTGTGAACAGCTCATAAAACAGTAAAAAATGGTGGGGAAAAAATGAAGTGCAAAAAGCTTGGTGAAACATCTAATTAAGCTAAATCATTCTGAATGCTTTTAAGAAACTACAAGACAACCGATGAAGAAGGAAATATCTGTCAAGATTTTTTAATACCATCTTATACCATGAATGACCATGAAATGTATCACCACATTTGGCTCTTAACATTACAGTCCTTATTAAGCAAACAATTAAGTGGGAAAAAATCTTAGATGTCCTGTAGTGCAATCTTCATTTATGGATGAAGTAAGACCCCACATAAGACTAAGGAACATGTCTGTCACACATGTAAATGACAGAAACAAGATCTTAACTGAGATATTCTAACTCTAAACCTAAATTTTCCAGCTTGATTAGACTAACTATACCCAAGTAGGTCTATGTTAGAGGTGACACAGTCTTTAAGATTGCTGAAGGATTCTCAGGAAATCTGGGAGTGGTAAACAGTGAATAATTTTTTTCAAAAAAATCTCATTAGTACTATCAAAGAAAGTTTATTGAGAAAAATATGAATAACTACCAGTCTATGCTTGTACTTTCCTATGTCTATAAAATGTAATTAGAAAATTTGTCCATGTTTATAAGCCATCTTTACTAAAGGTAAGAAAAAGTGAAGGGTAGGCTTTTTCAAATGGCTTTTCTATACTAGCTACAGCATTAAAATAACTGAAAGGCACAAAGAGTAAGAGACCACACTGTGATTACTGCTTGTTGACTATGAAAAAAACCCATTAAATAAGCATATTTGACTGGACAGAGAGTAAAATGATGTCTCGTAGGAGGTCTCCTTCTACTAGGTGACATCAATGAGAATATTAAGAAATTAAGAATTTACAAGATCTTTGAAAGAATAGAAAAAACTCTACAACTTCTTTTTAAAAATATCAAGGAGGTGATTTTCTCCTCAAAGCAATTTGCCACTGTCACAGAACTGCCAAGTAAAGAACCACAATTCAAAAGGAATTCTTAATGGATGGTGAGATCCCTGAGATATCCTATTTGTGGATATCACAAATATTACAGAGCTACCTAAATGAGAGCTAGAAACACTCCAAAAAGTTCACCCTAATTTTCCACAGAGAAAAAAAAATTAAGCACATAAAGAATGGATACACTATTGAGAATTATGAATAGGTGGGTGGACAGGAGCTTCTGTTATTCAGTTCTTTTTGCAATCCTACCTGACTCTTTGGGATGTCATTTGGGGTTTTCTTGGCAGAGTGGTTTGCCATCATTTCCTTCTCCAACTCATTTTACAGATAAGGAAACTGAGGCAAACAGGGTAAAGTGACTTGCCCAGGGTCACAAAGCTAGGAAATATTTGAGGCCAGATTTGAACTCAGGAAGATGATTCTTCTTGACTTCAGGTCCAGCACTCTATTCACTGTGCCACTGAACTGTTCCACAGGAGCAGTGTGTTGTAAAAAGATCAGGGAGGCTGGGGATGTGTGGATCTGGAGTTAAAAAGACTTGGGTTTGAATTCTGGCACTTAAGAATGGTGTGCATCTTCTTGGACAAGTAATTTCTTTCAACCTCATCCTCATTTCTAAAATAGAAATAATAGTACCTATTTCAAAGAGCTTTTCTATAAATTCTACAAGCATTTGCTGAGCACCTACCACACCTGAGAACTGCACTAAATAGGGAAGGTACAAAGACAAAAGCAAAAAAGGTTCCTGTTCTTAAGTAATTAACAACTCATTGAGGGGTAGAATATGTACACAAGTAAGTAACAGAAGACAACTGGAGGAAGGTGAGAGTGCTAACAAGGGCCTGACAGCTGAATCTAGACTCTGGGCTTGAAGGAACACCTGGGTAAAGGCTCCGGAGGGAAACAGAACATAGTGTACAAAAGTAAGTGTGTGAAGTGAGCCTGGAAGGGCAGGCTGGAGACCCATCATGAAGGCTTCAAACACCAAGCTGAGGAATAGGGAGCCAACTAAAATACTACAGAGGGGACTGTCATGGTCACACTTGTGCTTTCAGACAAGTGATTTTGATGGCTGTGTGGAAGATGGATTCGAGAGAATGAGAGACTAATATTAAAGACACCAATTAGGAGGTTTTTGTAATTACCTCAGTGAGAGGAGATGACGGCCTAGGTGAATACAGTGGTAACTTGCAAAAGTTAAGAAAGGGACATATACGTGAAATTGTGAGGGTAGAACTGTCAAGATGCTGAACATAACTGAATATGGAGGAGGGGAAGTAAACCTGGAAGGCTGAGAAGTCTACATGAAGTGTAACAGCACCCTGAACTTGATATGTACATACATAGCGCTTTAAGGTTTGCAAAGCGCTTCACAAATATCATTTTGTTCTCCCAGAAATCCCAAGAAGTTGGTGGTAGGTTGGATGAAGGGAAGTAAGACAGACATTTCCTCATTTTGCACTTCTTGTGGGCAGGGGCCTACTTTTCTCTTTCCATGTGTAACCTCAGTTCTTAGCAGTGTGCCTGGCACAAAGCAGGTGCTCAGTGAATTGAACTGCTATTATGTGTCAAATTTACAGATAGGGAAAACTGAGGCACACAGAAAGGGTAACTGGACTGGGGCTGGACTTCCACTTCCTGACACTAGATCCAGCACTCTAATCACTGTGCCATCCAGCTGCCTTGGCAATGTTCAGCTAGTAGTTGGCAAATCAGGACTGCCGTTCTACTCTTCAGGAGAGAGGTAACGGTTACAGATCTGGGAATCATCTGCACAGCAATGATAACTGAATCTGAGAGCCGATAACACTACAGAGCATACGGAGATGGAAAGGGGCGCAGGACTGAGACACTCACATTGTGGGGTAAAGGAAACGGAGTCAATGATGGGTATCTTCTCTCCAGAGTATTATCTTAGAGGGCTTGGGGACACAAAACATTGCCCCAGGCCATACACTATGCCAGCATGTATCCAAGGGAGACCTGAACCCAGATCTTCCAGGATCTATTCACTATGCCATTTTTCTCTATAGGTTACATACATGTATACAAACAACGTAACGAATAGGATAGGTGGAAGATGCCCGTACATAAGAAGGCATAGGATGTGCTAATCAAATAGTAGACCAAAGTGTTTGAGGGGACCAGGTAAAAAAGAGTAGAGAAGAAGACTGAACTCAATGAAAAATTAGGGAGACTAATCTGAGGGAAAAGAATTAATTGCAACAAAGTTCTAGAACTGGCAATATACAGAGATAGAGTGAATTTTAAAGGAGGAGAGTTTGCTGAGTGGTGGAAGGAGAAGTGAGTATGGAAATGACAATATGCTTACTCCTACTATATATGAACAATGAAGTGGGACTAGATTTTTAACATTAAAAAGAAAGTGAGCTGGATTGTATTTCAGAAACTGAACAGAGATTTTAATAGCTTCATATTCCTATGGAAAAAAGCATTTAATTTGTTTCTATTGATATATTTAGTTTTTATATTTTCTACTTTTTCCAATGTATTCCCACCCCACTCCAACACCCAAAAAGTTATCCCCTATGATAAAGAACAAAGGGAAAAAAAACCCAGTTAAGCAACAAAAACAAACTCAACAAAACACTCTAACATTACATGCAGTGTTCTACATTCATAGCCATCCATCTTTGTAGAGAAAAAGAGGTAGGGGAAGAGTGAAAAGCTAAGTTTTTTAAAAACACCAATGTTCTTCCAGTGATACTTCTACATGGCTATCAAGAGTAGAAAACTATAGCCTCCAAAGAATTAAAGTTTCAGGTCAACAAAAGGGTAATGGGGAAATGCATGTTGTATTTGAATAAATTGGAACATAATTCTAACAAAGAACAGATATGAGAAGTAGTACAAAGGATGTTATCAGAGAAATGGACCCTGAAGAAGGGGATGAGTTGGTCATGGAATAAGAGCAAATGATCACTGATGGTTAGCCAACAAAACTACTGTTAATTTTAAGAGATCAACAGAAATATCCCAACTAAGTTGGGGGGAACCCCTGGGAAGGATTTATGATGGGATAAGAAGGGAACCAGCTCAATCATGTCTTCTCATTCTGTGGAACTCAACTAAACCACTGGAGGGAGCACCTTTATCACAAGTCAGATCTATTTAAGTACCGAAGTAATGGCAGAGTCAGGTTATATTTTAACTACAAGATATTTTTCTATCTGCTGTTAAAACAAATGATATCAAACAAAGGTGCAAGAAAAATGGATGACTATGCTCTTGGCTTTGTTTCAATGAAAATACCTTTCATATAGAAATACTATAAAAATTCAGAATCAACACAATTAGTGTTAGAATTAGAAATTTTGAAGATTTTATAGCACAATCAAAAGAAGGCTGAAGAGATCTTTAAAGTCATCCAGTCCTTCTCAACTTTGGTAGAAAAGTAAACTTTAAACATCCCAGATATCTGGTATTTATTGTTGCTTAAAAATCTGGTTAAGAATAATACTATACAACCCCATTTAATAATAGTGAGCCTTAACACTAGTTTATTTCTAGATTAATACTGACAACTACCAATAAACTTTAACATGCTAGCAAAGCTATCTATTCATTAAGATAATCTTAGACCCCACCATGCTTCACTAGCACGTTCTTAAACCACAAACTTTATTGATACGAGTAATCACCAGGGAAATGGTTAAAGTCTGTAATATAACAGATGTAGAAAATATTTTTGTATATTTAAAAAAAAAGGTTTGGAGTAATTATTAATAAGGTTCAAAGTTCATCCCTTATATATAACTCAGAAGACATTCTTATTATCTTTTCTATAGCACATTCTTTGTACCTAACCCAGGTCCTATGGGTGGTTTTTAATCCACTTTCAAGACCCACAAATGCTCAGGAAAGGTGTTAGGTTCCTTCAGTATTTTTGAGTTCTCCAGTTACATGCTTCAAAAACCAACCAATAACTTCATGGGTAATTAAATGAAAAGTGACTTTGTGTCAACTTTTCAGAGTTGCTGAAAGGGATATTCCTAAAGGTTTGCCTCAATTGAAAAAGAATACACATTTTAAAGTCCAAATCCCAAATATTAATAGCTCTCTTTACTAGTGAAAATGTATTAACCTTCCAGTTTGCAAAATGCATAAAGAAAACACAACACATTTGTTTCATGAATTCTTCCTTCTCCTGCTCCCTAACATCCCAACACACGCACGCACACAAGCATGCACGCGCACGTGCACACACACACACACACACACACACGCACACCACCCAGGAAGAATAATCACCAGATATGACAAAGCCTCAATGTAGTAAGTAGCATTTTATCGCTTCACTAAAGATAGTATAAGCTTTTTAAGCTGAAATGGGGATGTAAAGTTATCTACTAAGCACTTTCCACTTGGTTTGTTTTCTTTCTCTTTCTTTTCCTTCTTCAAGTTCTGCTTTAGCTTCTTGACCACCTGCTCCATTTGAAAACTATTACTGTTGTCTTTCCCGTTTTCTCTTGATAACATGTCAGTACTAACTTTTCGGCAGCAAGTTTATTAACATTCATGATTTTATTCAGCACTTTAATTGAAGTCAGCACTTGCTTTAGCTAAATCATTGCCCGTGCCTTGTAGCTGTGCTTTAACTTCAACACAGCTGCAACGTTATTATCCTTGGTGCTTGTGGCTTTCTGTCCTCTGTAATTATGACTAGGGCCACTCTGATATAGCTGGAAACAACAATCCTCATCCCAGTCAATGTATAGTGAACACAAAGGAATGTTTCCCTTCCAGTTAGTGTATAAGTTTGTTTGAAACCACAGTGCTATAATCAACTGTCTCTAAGAAATAGTTTATAGATACAATCACAGATACTTTGGTCAATGAGTTTCAGTTCATTATCTAATAAGCATTAGAAATCGAGTCTGACATGCTGTAAGCCATATTATTATTGATCCTTGTCTATCTTTTCAGGAAAAAATGTTATCAAGAACCTTGAAGATGCTGTTGGCATCATCCAATTAAGAAAACTCAGTCATTTGCTAAAATTTTCAAATATGTCCAATGGCTAACACTGATTATACAATTAATGATATTAGGGACCTTCCTGTGAAAACATATTGGTCCTGGAGCTACAGTACTGTCAAGTTATATCATATTTATCTGTGAGGGGCTGAGGGAATTGTTTGCTCTGTTGACCCTCTCTCTCAGACAAAAACCAGAAAAGATATGTCAAGATTTCTATAATATTCCCTACCAATGTCAAAATAAACATCAGAAGGCAACATTCACTGCAAAAAGAGAGCAGAAATAGCACTAAGTTCCCACAAAATGGGAAGAATAGCTGGAGTACATCAAATATATATGGAAAAAGTCTATGTCAAGAGGGAGGGTGAAAATTACATTTTTTAAAAAGGCAACTGAGAAAATATTGATTAAGCCCATGGACCACTTTTCCATCTTTGTAAATAATTTTATGACAATAAATCTGTGAATGATATCACTGCAAAAGATATGAGGTGGCTACAGAAAGGCTTTTGCAAACAATATTCTACAGAAGAATATATAGTGGGGCACTGTACACAGAAAACTGGGTTTGCAATCAGGGAGACTCGGATTCAAATACTACCTTTAAACCCCCCAGAAGCTCTATAACTTTGGGCAATCATCTTGTAATATTTCAACAAATTACTTTACCTATTTTGGTGAAGGGAGTTCTCTGTGATGATGATATCACAGAACATTGGTATACTCACTTATTCTCCAGAACACAACTGATTGAGAAGTGTCTGAGAATACCAGATGCTAGTGTGCCTGTTTAGGCATATATCAAAGAGAGAACATTTGACTTGGTAGAGCAAAATGTTCCTTTTCAAACTCTCCTCTCATGTGCTATGTCAATATCAAACTAGGCTCCCCGAATGAGGTAGTAACAGAGATAATTTTTTGATGATTCTCTGATTATTGCAGTCATTCAAGGCACAAAACAGGAAGATGTATGTTTCCCAAAGGTATTTTTTTCTTATATTAAAACCTTTTCTAGAAGAGACATGCTGACCTCGAGGTTTCAAAACTTCCTCAGAAGATCCTAACAAGATTAATATATAACTGGGAAATATTTGACAAAATAAATAAAAATATGATGCAACATAGATAATATAAATTTATGATTTTCTGAGTCAGTATGTAGCCCACAGGGATACTTTCTATTTGATTTTGACATCACTGATCTAGAGGATTATGCCGACTGTTATCAAGTCTTCCAATTCTGTAGTCTTCTAAATGAGATACATAATCACTCAACAGAATTCAACCTATATAATAGTGGATGAAAAAGGTCTCTTGTCCAGACTACGATATACAGTTGGACAGACAATTTACAGAGCTGGCCCATTAGTACACATATATTGGACAGGTATTTTGAGACACAATGAACTTGCCCCAGAACTGAACTGAAAGAGGAAAATGAGCTGGACTGTACTTGAAGAAATGTATAGCACTTTTAGTGATTGCAAACATCTCCCTGAAACAAGAGGCTCATGTTTTTAAAATCAATGCTCTTCTCCTGCAGCTATATGGATTCCGTTCTTGGAATTCCACAGTCTCTGAAGAATTACTATCGAAGGTCATTCAAAGGGCAACAAAGGCAGAGGGTGGGTGTGGGTCATCAGCATCTTATTACTAACAAAGAACTGGCTAGGAGAATCCAAATAAAGAAAGCCATTTGCCATTTGCGAGGTTCATGATCAGAAAGTGGGAAGGTCATTTAGAGAGACTGATGTATAAAAGCTGATCAACAGCACCTGTGCTACACACCAAACAGTGTCAAGAAAATTACAGGACAACTTTAAGCACAGTGGGTGGACCCCTTGCAAAGAAATTATGGTAAGATATGGACCAGTCACAAAAGACAAGAAGGTAAGACAGCTGTCATTAGAAGTTGAGGAGGGAGGGCCCACATCAGTGGGATTAAAGATGCACAAAAGCATCATTAAAACAATGTTTTGCCTACTAAAAACTTGAAACAATTCCTATCTTTTGATGGGCAGGATATTCACACAATTAATACTGTTTTTTACACATAAGTATTTGGAAGGGCGGAAGGAACTCTGGAAGTCATTTAATCAAACCCCTCATTTGACAGTTTTAGAAACAGAATTTAAATGACTGTCCCAGGGTCACATAACTAGTCAGTGGCAGAACTAGGAATAAAGACCACATCTCTTGATTTTTACTTCAGTACTCTTTCCATTAGACCATGCTGAAAATGATGACTTAAATAAATCCCTGCTACTGATCATTGTTTTTAAAAGCATCACAAAAGATAGCAGTTTTATGTATTCATTTAACTAAACTATAATGATGTCAGAACAAATTACACTACTATTAAACAAGTACAATATTCAGCAATAAGAATTCTATGATATAGATTATGGGTTTATCAAAGGAAAAGCTATCGAAATATGGTTAGTTTCTAATTTATGTATTTTAAAAATCTGGAATTCATCTCATTTCTTTACAGTAAAGACAAATTAATTCCTAGCTTCTAACAGAAGCTGTACTATCAAGATTTTAAACATTTATTCATATATAAATTCACATAAAAATTCATTCCACAGGACATTATAAAAGTAAATTCAAATAATAGTATCAAATTATAATCCTCTATTATATTGCAATTTTTTGTTGTCTTCAAGTGTTTACAGGCACTATTTACTTTTGAATTTTTATTATTCTTAATACAATATTTCTAGTTATAGAAAAGTATACCGTGAACCAATAATGAGCTCTGCTAACTGACAATTAATAGAAAATATAACTTACTCTGCCCACAGGGCTCACTGGATGCACTGCATAATCTGAAGTCAAATTATAGTTAGCAGCTTCATTTATCATGCTTATGGGTCGTTCCTTCTTTTCTTCTGAGGTCATAGCTGTGGTGGTCCTGAAAATACAATATGCCAAAGTACTAGAACTTGCTGTGTATGCAGACAACTTGTTAATCACAGTTTCCTAGTTGTGGTAATGTGGTCTGCTTTTTCAAACTTTTGAGAGCTTGGCTATTGTGTTCATAAGATTAAATCATCCCCACCTAGTCTAAGGTACTTTTTATTTACTTAATGACCATACTTAAGTCACATTCTATCAAGGCTTGATCTAATTCTTGATTTGAATATTGTGTACCATCCATCCCTGATCACTTGTAAATTGAGGCTTGGCAGTAGAGTACCACTTTTCTTACTAGAGAATGTGAGACATCTAAGACTCAAAAACAATTATTAGATACAATTTAAACTAATGCAAATTGAATACAACTTCTCTGAAAAATATCATTGTATCAGAAGAAGATGGCCTTCTCTGAAGTCTCTTACTAAGCAACCACAGTCTCCTTTCCCTTCTTTCTGTCCTCTTTTTTCCTCTTTCTAGTTCTCCTTTTCTGTAATTTTCTCCTTAATTTCTCAGGCCCACAATCTTCCCATGCTGTTAAACAGAAACAGCCTCCTACACAACATTTTTCATTTTAGATATGGCAACAAAAGATTATTGATCCAAGTACTTTGGTGGCTCTAAACTGCATGACCACCATCACTACACTTTCCCCTTAATGCAGAGGCATTCTTCAATCTCAACTGAATGCTTCTAGAGCAGAGGATCTGAGTTAATTATAGTGAATAGAATAGAATAGAATCATAAGAAATACAAAGCATATATATTAGGAAGTAAAAACCTTATGAACAATAAAAATCATACTTTAAGATGAAATCAGCCTGAAATGTTACACATAAAATAAATACATAGTATATAGAAACACATGTAACTTTGGAAATTATTTTATATATTTAAATATGGTACCAGGAAATGCCTTAATTTTACCAGAACATTCACCTATCTGGAAAAGTTGAGAAGCAGGAAACAAGGGGAAAAGTCCCTTCAACTTACCAAAATAGTTGTCTCAGTTTTTGGGTACTAAAGTTTGTTCATTTTACTTAAAGGAAAGTCCCTCAGAAACTTATTCATAAAATGCTTACTCTGATTATAGACACAGTTCTGACAAGCTTAGCTATTTGGTTTGCCAACCCACAGCAAATCAGAAGTAGATAGAAGATACTGTTAGTAACAAGCACAGCGACAGCAGAAACCAAATAAGCTATATCCCTGGATATTAAAAGAATGTGAGGATGAGAGTGATGAACCACTGTCAGTGATTCCTGAAAGATCACAGATAATGAGCAAGCTGTCACAGGATTAGAGAAGGAAACGAGTTCGTTTAAAAAAAAAAGGAAAGAGAAGAATCTGCAAATTAGAGGCCTATGAACTTGATTTTGACTGCTGGCAAAATGATAGACTATATTATTTTTTCAAAGTTCCTGAATATGTAATATCTAGAAAAAGATCATTAAGAGTCAGCATACTTTCAGTAAAAATAGGTCATGCTAGACTATTTTATTTTCTTTGTTGTGATGGTTACTGAACTTACAGAACAGGGGAATACAGTCAACAGATTTAGCTAAATTTTAGACATGTATTTGGTAAAGTCTTTCATAGTATTCTTGTGGAAAAGATGGAGAGAAATGGGCTAACCAATTAGCACAATTAGAGGGATTTTGAACAAGCTGACTCACGGGGTCTAAAGAATGGTCACTAATAATTTGATGACAACTTGGAAAGATGCTCCAGATACTTGTGGAGCTAGCTGTTCTTATGCTGTTGTACTTACATATTTATGCTGTTCAACATTTTCATCTGATTTAAATAAATGCTCAGATAATATATTTATCAAATTTTGAGATGACACAAAAGGGGAGGAATAGTTAAACTGAAAGATAGGCTTCAAAGCTACCTAAGTGAACTAACAGTTTTGGATCAAATCTAATACAGTGTAATTTGAGATAAATTAGAAGTCTTATTCTTGGGACCAGAAAAATTAGCCTACCAAGTAGATGATGGGGAGCTTGTAGCTAAACAATAGCTTTAGGTAGAATGTATGCTCGAATGAGTCAACAGAGTGAGATGGTACCCAAGAAAGTCAATGCAATCTTATGCAACATTAAAAAGGGCAAAATGTCAGAGAGTAGGGTGATAAGAGACCCAATGTACTTTGCTCTGGTCAGACGACATTTGGAGTATTGTGCTGAGATCTGAGTGGCACATTTTAGGAAGGACACTGATAAACTAAAGAACACCAGGAGGACAATAAGGATTTTGAGGAATTTAAATTTCATATAAAAATAGAACAGAGGTTTGTCTGAGAAGAAAAAACCTTGAGGAAAGAGCCTACTTAATAGCTGCCTCCAAGTATTTGAGGGGCTACCCCGTAAAAGAGGGGGAAGACCTGCTGTTTGGCCCCCAAAGGAAACAGACGCAATAAGTAAAATCTGAGGAAATGTAAATTTAGGCTTGAAGTAAGAAAACTTCCTAATAATTAGAGCAATCCAAAAGTGAAAAGGACAGACTATCTAGGCTGTGTCATTGAAACTCTTTAATGAAAGGCTGATGACCACTGCTTGGGTATACTGCAGGAAGGATTCTTGTTCTATATTATTAGACTCAACCTGGCATTTGAACAAGATGTGCCCTTCTGTCCCTTTCGACTCAGAAATTCTAAAATTCTGACATAAGAAAATAAACAAAACTCTATAAAAGAATTCTTTTAAAAAATGGACATTGTGGGACTCTGCATACCACACAGCCGATCAACTACTGATCACAGATGTTTAAAATGCTGACCAATGAAACATAAATATAAATGTAAATTAATTTAAATGTATTCTATAAGATAACAAAGCAGCTATCCATCTTAGGATAATAAGTTTCATTAAAATGGTAAAAAAGAAAAAAATTTTGGTGGCACTTATAAGACCAAAGATTTAGAGTTGGGAAGGATCTCAATTACGTATCTAGAAAATGAAGTCCAGAAGAAGTTAAGGAACTTGCCCAAGATTACACAGGTGGTAACTGACAGTCAGGAAGTGAACAGAGCTAGTCCATTAACTCTTAACTCAGTGTTCTTTCCATTATATCAAGTTAAAGAGTAAGCTTCAGGTACACAGAAAACTCATTTAAATGGACTAGCTCATTCTTAAAAAAAACAACCCCAAAACCACCATGAACAAATGGAGCATCATACATATTTCCTGGGACATGTAAATTGGCATAATTTCATACTTAGATCTATCTTCATCCTAAAATTAATAACAATCCCATGGCTTTGAAAAAATAGAATTTGGATGTAATTTTAGCAAAATTTTATATTAGCCAGAATGTAGATCTCAAAATCACTAACAAATATTAAATTAAGCACCTTTTCCATATTAGTACTGTTTTAATTTAAGATATGATGCTGAGAAGCAGCAGCTGAGATCTGGAATAGGACCAACCTCCTTCATGGATAGTAACTTCTTTTTAGTAAACTTTAAAAGTAAGTGATGGGCAAGAGTACTATAAATGATTAATAAGGAATGCCCCACTGAACAATGAAAGGAACAGGAACTGTGGGGAGGGAATGTAAAGACAAAGAAAAAAATTAGAGACAGTAAAAGATGTAAGGTTAGAAAATGAACATGTAAAATAGAATCAATTAAAGTGCTAAAGACAAGTATGAAATAAAGGGGAAAAAGGCAACTCAGTTCACTTTTTTTTTTTTACCATACTTTATGGAGCTTTAAGGAGTTAAATCAATTTGCTTAGCATTACATTTACATATTACAGAATCCTAGAGTTGCAAGTTATATTTGTGTCCATCTGATCCAATCCTAAAGAAGAATCTACTCTACAATGTATCCGGAAAAATATTCAGCATTTGCTTGAAGTCTGCCAGTGAAGAGGAAATCGCTGCTTCCCAAGGCAGACATTTCTACTTTTCCATAGTTTTTAACAGTTAGAAAGTTACATCAAGCCTAAATTTGTTTCTTTGTAATTTAACTTCTACATATCATTTCTAATTTTTCCTCTGGGTCCAAACAGAACAGAATCCTAATCCCTCGTGAGGGTGATAAGCCTTACTATACTTAACAAAGCTACATTGCCCACCTCCATCCCCATTTTCTCTTCCCCAGGCTAAATGGTAAGAGCTTCTTCAATTCATCTTCACAGAGGATCATTACAAAGCATTTTTCTACTCTGGGTCCTCTTCTGGTGACTCTCCATCTTATAAATGTTTTTTCCTAAAATGAAGCACCTAAAACTGAATAGGGGAGGGGCACAGCAGGACCCTACCCAGGGCTGGACATTATGTTTCACTTAATTCAGCTTGAGATCACTTATTTCCCTCAGTTTCTATTAGTGAAATTAGTTTTCTAAACTTAATGTAAGACATTTATAGCTATTAAGTTTTATCTCATTAGATTTGCCCTAATTCTATGGTTTGTCAAGATCTTTGTGGACCCTGACTCTATCAAACAAAAAGAGTTTGCACATTTGAGAAGCGTGCTAGATGCAAATCATTAATAAAAAAGATTTTTAAATGCACAACTCACTGGGATACCCCCTTGGAGAACTTCTAAGCTTATACCAAACCATTAATTACTGCTCTTAGGGTCTTGAAATTTAACTAGTCTTGAATTAATCTAACTGAACAAATAACTAGCCTACAACTCTATAACTTTTCCACAAGATTAGCATGAGAATATTTAGCAAGTGTTTTATTTAAAGATTCCTAAGAGTAAGCCCTAAAGAAGTAAAAGTAGTACTTTTTGGTGTAGTTAAAAGCAAACAAAACAACACATTACACACATTATAAAAGTGGGAAACAAAATGGGTATGGACTGATTAGAGCATAGCTGAAAGAATTGTAGGACAGGGACATACTGCACTGTAAGAAATGATAAATATTGCTGAGCCAGAAAAAATTATGTAAGAAAGTCAGATAAGACAAAGACTTTCAAGAAATGATACAGAGTGAAGTAATCAACCTGGACACAAAACACACACACACAAGCACGTCTCTGTGTGTGTATGTATCCATATGTAAATAGCACAGTCCTGGAGAACAGTGTAACATTTTCTTCCTCTGGGAAGAAGGGTATGACATAGGAGGAGAATGTGGCACACAGTACCATAATCTTTTCAGTCAGCCTGGCTTATTTATTTATGTATTTATTTATATCTCTAGGGAAGCTCCAATGCAAGCGAGGATGAGAAGAGTTATACTGGGAAATGATGTGTGTAAAAAACCAAAAGTATCAATAAATAAAAATAATTTGAAAGAATGAAAAAATTTTAAAATAAAAATAAAATCAATAAGTTACTTTAAAAAACAATTTTATAAAGAACCTAGGTAAACAAAATCCTGTCAAAATGAAATTTTAAAAAAACAAATCAACCCTGTCAAAAAAGGAAATAAAGCTAGCTAGTTCTACCTGACATGTTTGTGCATCTATTTGCTATTACTTTGTTTACCAGATAGATGTTCACTATCACCATCCTGTTAAAATACTCTAGATATTTTCTAACTATCCAGGTCAAGCTCACTGGCTTATAATCTATATTCTTGATTTGCTTCCCCTTTGAAAACTGGGAAGTTGTCTCTTTTTCCAGTGCTGTGGTACCTCTCCTGTTCTTTATCATCCTTCAAAGATTAGACCAACTCAGCAAGTTCATCAGCCAGCTCTTGTTGGATGGATGTCTTGAACTCATCAAGGGCAGCTACGTACTTTTCTTAATATCTCTATTTATCACGAGAATCTACTCCCTGTTGGCCATTTTTGTTTTGTCCTGGTTCCATTTCAGATGCCATTCTTCTTTATAGAGAAAAAGCAGAAACAAAGTCAGAATTGAACAGCTTGTCTTGTCTCCTGTCAGCTATCTTCGGCCTTCCCTTCCCCTCAAAAATCCCTCTTTCCTTGTCCTTAGCTTCAGCCTCAGCTTGTTATGAAGTTCAGCACGCCAGATAACTACTCACAAAAAATTATGCCACATCATAGGTTTTGTTATCTGCCCTTGCTTCTATCTTCTGGACATTTTTTGGGGGGTGGGATGGTGGGGTTTTTTGTTTTTCAAAGTGAAATGTTATTGCTATCTTTACCTTTACATCACAGTAATTTCTGGCTATATTCCTCTAATACCCTTCACCAAGCCCCAGGTAAATCTGCCTTTTCCATTTGTCTCAAAAATATAAGCTGAAATAATGAATATATTCTGTGCATTCATACTGTTCTTCAGAAATGTGTGTTTTTATTCCATCCCTCCAAGGCCAACTTCCCCTGAAGAAGTTTAGTTTTATGGAAATGTACCTATTCATTCCTAAGTTTTGGAAATGTGCTCTTCCTAAATCAAAAGTCTTGTTTAATTACTTATTTAATACTCTTCTGTGACAATTTTTAAGATGGAGCACTCACTTTTGCCTTGAAGATTCCCATCATTTTCACCAATTAACTTGTTGGTGAGAATCATATACAGAATAAAACTTCTGCTTGTTGTTTTCTCCACTTTTTTAAGAGGAAGAAATATCATTAAGGTAAATTTAAAAATTATTAGGTGTTTTGCTTTTGGTAAAGAAAAACCTCCAACTATATCATGCTTCTATGCCAATTTTCTTTTTCTGTCTGAGGTCAATATTGCTTCTTGGTCTCTTAATACAAATGGTGTCCACTGATGTTATCATGTCCCAACCCACCTTGGCTTTTGGGAATGTTCACATTAGCATATCTTTTAAATATGCAAATATTAACCTATCCTTTTTTTTTGAGGGAATAAGCTATACCATTCCAGAGCCTTATTTCAGGCAATGATACTATCCCAACCAAGTCTCAATGATATCAACAAGTGTTATTAGATTAACTCAAATGTGCCTTCTAGCATTATGACCTTTGTCTTGTCTATTAGTCATACTTTGTGAATCTGTATACCAAAACACAAACTCATGGAATTTATTATTGATTTTTTTCCTTGGATTTTGTTCCCATTAACTTCTTTTGATTAGGTTTGTATAACTCCAGGCAAATACATTCTGACTATTTCTTGTTACCTGCATTCTAGTCCAGACAAGGTACTTGTCATGTCTGTATTTTAAGCTAAAGACTATACAGAAATCTTCTTAAATATCTTCTTAACCAAGTGGTCATTTCCAAAATTTGGTTTTCTTTCCAAAATCTTATTGTTATAAGTGATGAAAAGACCACAAATGTGCCTAAGACTTTCAATTTCCTGTTTGATTCTTCTAAAAGTAGAATTTGTGCTCACCTGAATCATCAGATTTGGTTGCAGTTGTCTGTCTTGACAAGATTTGATAATGTCTTGGATAAATATCCCAGGGAAATAGCATACTGAGGCTATCAGTATATTAGCAATAGTTACCTTAATATCCATTTTCTTAACCTTCCTAGATGATTTCTCATATGACAACACCTATAGTTCTACATTACCATTCCTGGAAGAACAAATAGCTGCTTCCTTCTCAGAAGAGCGGATTTCTTCCACTTAAGGAAAGGCTCAATTTTTATTCTTTGTCCCAGTTGTTCCCGCTTGTTTAACAGTCCTTCCCTTTCTCCTCTATATGATATTCTTGTCCTATTATCTGGTCAATCTATTATCCAAAAACCAAGAAAAATGCTGTTTGTACTTGTCTCCACTTACTTTCTTCTTGCTTGCATCATAACCTCCTACTGCACTGCTACTGAACTGAAACTGCTTTTTCCAAAGTTAGCAAGAATCTCTTAATTGCCAAATCTGAAAGCCCTTTTCCCACTCCTCAGACTCCTTTATCTCTCTGTAGGATTTTCCAAACATGATTCTCTCATTTCCCTCTGTCCTCTGATCACTTCTCAATCTCTTGCTGGATTATCATCTATATTCTGCCCCCTAAGTAACCTTAGGTTTTGTTCTAGGTCCTATCTCTTAGCAAAAGAAAAATTATGTAAAGTTCATCCAAGGACTTTTCATTTTTGTTTTTGTATCTCCAGCAATTAGAACAGTACCTGGTAAACAGCAGGCATTTGATAAGTGCTTATTGACTGATTGGTGATATTACATGGGTTAAATTATCACTGATAGGCAGATGATTCCCAGAACTTTCCAGATCTTGTTTCTCCTCTGAGCTTCAATCCTTCATTAATAACGGTTGTCAATTACAAAATTTTAGAGGCAGATTAGGTGGCAAAGTGCATAGAGCACAGTGGACCACAAATCAGGGGACCTGAGTCCATATCTGATTTTGAACACTAGCTATGTGACCCTGGCAGGTCATCTAATCACGTTTCCTCAACTGCCAAATGGCAGTAATAGACCCACCTCTTTCAGAGTTGTCATGAGGATCAAATAAAACATTATTTGTCAAGTGATTAGCATGGTGCAAGGGATACAGTAGGTGCTTAAAAAATGCTTTTCCCTCTTCTTCCCATTTCAAACTCAAAATGACTAACACAGACCTCAGTCCCTCAAATTTCCCTATTTCTTTCAAGGGGTCATACAAGTTGGCAATCCAGTTATCTTTTACTCTCTCTGATCCTACATACCTAATTGGTTGCTAAATCTTGTTAAGTCTACTTACACAACTCTCTGTTTCATCCCATTCCCCCTTCTCACACAGCCACTTATCCTAGTTCAGGATCTCATTATCTTGTATGGATTAACTTAATAGCCTCCTAATCAGTGGCCCTGCCTTATCGCTACAATCTATCTGACATACATGGACAAAGTGATACTCTTAAAGAACAGGTTTGACTATATCACTCCCTACTCAATCAACTCCAGTGACTTCCTATTACTTCTAGGATAAAATACAAATTTTTCTATTTAGCATTAAAAATCTTCCACCACCTGGCTCCAACCTACCTTTTTAGGCAGGTCTGTTCACGGCATTCTTCCTACACTCATGTAGTCGAGACAAACTGGTACTACCACTGCTCTTCACACATTTCACCTCTCATCTCCATACCATCACACTGACTCTCTTGAATGCATGGAATGTGATCCTTCCTCATCTCTACCTCTCAGAATCCCTAGTTTCCTTCAAAGTTACTAAATATGATTAATATGGTTCCTGAGAATGCCTTTAGTGATATAAAAAACAGCACTCCCACATGAGGTCTTTCCAGATCCGTAGCTGTTAGTGTTGCCTCGTATACATTACCTTGTACTTATTTGGGTGAATTTACCCTGACGGTATACAAGCTCCTTGTAAGCAGGGACTGTTTTATGTGGTGTCTGGCACGTAAATGTTTGTTCATTAATCAGTTAACATTGATGGCCTTTAGATAGGGATTCTTTACCTTTTTTGTGTCATAGACCTCTTTGGTAGCCTAGGGAAGCCTATAGATCTCTTCTCAGGGTTTTTTTAAATGCATAAAACACATAGGATTATGAAAGAAATCTATCATACTGAAACATCACCATCAAAATATTAAAAGCTTCAAATTTATGAACCCCTTGAAATCTATTCAAAAACCCCATGGAGATCAGCAGTTCCCAAGTTGACTCCCTACTCTGGAATGTATTTAGCATCTCAACACCTTGAAAAACATCCCAAATTTCCTTTCCTTCCTTTTACTAATTTCTTACCAACTACCTTCTCATTCTCCTTTGGTCCTCTTTTCTCTTTACTCACTCTTCAATCCTTTCCCTTTTACGCTTTTAACTAAGGTCTTTTAGCTGGATTTCTCTCTCCTCCTTTGGCTAGAGTTCTTTATCTTAAGGATGTCTCCAATTTATTCTCCTGAAAATCAAACTCTAGCCTTCTTTACTATTCCAAAGTCCTCTGAGGCAGAGGCATCAAACACATAGTGGCCAGCAACATTCCTGAGTACTACCCAAACCTGATTAAAATGCAACTGGAATATACTTAACAAATAAAAAATAACATTGATAATATTATATATGAAAACTAGGTCAATTAATTAAGACTCCACAAGGATCCTTATGCATGAATTGATGACCCCTGTTTCTATATGCTTGACATCAATGATGTGAGGCACTTGCAAATGTTTATTAATTCTTCAACTCAAATATTTCTTTTTAAATTGTTAAATTACAAAGAGTCAAGCACACATCTTCATGGGCATGTCACCAAAGAACTTCTTGAAAGTTGTCCTCAAATCATTAACAAGCATTGTTTGGGTCCAGCTCTTCAAACATAACATTCATCTTGTCCACAGTAATTCGACAGTAATGTCGAAAGAAACTCTACCAAATGTTTTTGTAAAATCTAAATACCCTGCCGAATTAATTACAGCAAACGATAACCTTCATTTAGGCTAAAATGAACTTCTTCAGAAGAACATGGGGAAATCAACTGTCCTTAAGAAAATGGTTTGCATGTAAAAAAAAACACTTAGATATATTAGCCAGCCATTTTGGGTCAAATATCTTCATTACAAATAAGCCAACTGCCATGCAAGAGATGTCTAAACCTACCTAGGAAGCACTTCAAAAATAAGACAATTTGAAAATAAAGAAAATTCTACAAATTTTGAGATTAAAAAAAATCTCTTAAAATCTTTTCAATCCCACTGCTACCATCTTAGTCTAGATGACTGTCTAGACCCAATCCTTTCTTTCCTTACCTAAAAGACTGTGTCTCATTAATCTTTTTAGATCCTTCATGTACCACGGTGTTAGCATAGTTAGCTATTAACAAATGTTTTTTGAACTGAAGGTTATCAGTTAAATGTTAGAACAACAAACTAAGGACTTACCCCTTTTATTAGTTAAAATAATTTATAAAATCTCAGCCTTCATGATAAAATCTTTGAAGGTCCTTGTGCTATTCCAAAGAAATCAAACAAAGTCATTAGTGTTTGGCAGTCTCACCTGAGTACAAATATTCAGGATGATAAAATTTACTAATAGAATCTTGTTTTGAATGTAAATGAAAGCTTCATTCTCTAAGTTAGCAATTATAATCTTAAAGGAAATGATGAATTATGAAAATATTCATTCCATAATAAATCCTTGTACTTACTGTTCATTTACGACAAAAATACAGTTGTCCTGTGATGGCTGTCCTGTAACTGGATGCTTGCAGGTCACCTTCCGTTCATTATGACTAGAAGAAGCACATGAGAAAAAGAGAATTTTATCCTTTGAATATTTTTTGAATTTGAGTATCTTTTGAATTCTGTCCAAAATTGGCACCTGCTCTACCTTTCTTTTCACCAAAGTATTTATACTTTAGTTTTTAAAATTATGCAAATCAACTAAACAGAATTTTTACAATTTCAAAAAGGCAATTTAACATTGAGAAGGGGTAGCTGGAAAAACCTGAGCATGTATTCAGTTTTATACACGTTAAGTTTGGGTCAATGGTAATCATGAAAAGATATGAACTATTTACAAGCTTTTATTTTACATGAAAATTTGTCCCAAATCACTTTAAAAAACAAAAATTAAAATAGCTCTGAGGTTTCAACTCTTAGCCAGCAAAATGGACAAAGATTATAAAAGATGAAAAGAGTCAACATTAGAAGGAATGTAGCAAGATCAGTAAGCCACAAATGGGCAGCTATCAACAATCCTGTTTTTAAAAGGCTCAGAATTACTTAATAAGAGAAACTGAATACCATCTGATCTAGCAAACCACTAAATGGTCTATACTTCAAAGTAGAACAAAGACAGAAGGAAAGGACACTGGTACATAACATTTATAGCAGCATTTTTGCTGGAACAAAAAACTACAATTAGTGAGGATCTCAGAATGTGGAGAACTGTTGAACAAATTGTGCTGTAAAAATATAATGGAATGTTATTGTGTTGTAAGAAATTACAAAGGTGATAACTTCAGGTAAATTTCTAAAAACTTACATAGAACGAAATAAGCAGAACCAGGAGAACATATTATATGAATACCACAATACTCTAACATTAATTTTGAAAGATATTGTTGAATGCAGCTGGGGACTTTGTCTGATCCTAGAGCTATGAATTGCCTGAGGGCTATGGAAACCAGTTAAAAAAAACGTTAAATGGAGACATCAGAAGGGTTATACCCGGCTTTGATCCTACCTGATCCCAAGATTGGAGCAGGTTCAAATTATCTTCACATAGTTGCTCCTAGAGCCCAAACCTGCTGTTCTGACCAGATGTCACCCCACTTTCACTTGTTACCTGAAACAACTCTAGGTAAAAGCTTCTCCTGACTGTGCTTCCCATAAGACTCAATCTAAACGTATTTAACCCTGCCCCTTCGGGACGCTACAAGTACTTTTGGGCTGCATGGTGGCCCCAGATCACAAAGGTGAAAAGACCCAAGTTTTTGCTATTTTAGCAGCTGTCTTTATTTCAGGCTGACAACATCAATCAAAGCAGTGTTAAAAGCCTAATAATGAATCATGTTTCTACCTCTTGAGAGAGGAGTAAAAGGAGACATTTTTGGATATGGGCAATATTTTGATCAGCTTTGTGTGTTTATATTTATTACAAGGTAGACCTGACTGTGATACGGGCTCAAGTTGAGAACTTTGCCCCTTAGCTCCAAAAAAAATGTGGGTCCCATCTGTTTACCCTCCCAGGAAAAAACACCTTGAACTCTCCTTGAATTTCCCATAGATCTGGTGTTTGCCCAAGGCTACAGCCTGTCATTATCTCTAAGCCCAATTCTCTGTTACCCTTAATTTAGACTAGTCCTTCATTGTCTGTAATCTCCAGACCATCTTTGGCTACTTCCCACCTTTAATCCTATCTAGGTCTCTAGTCACCCCAAATCCACAACCATCAAGAGCCTCTATAGACCATAGACCCCTCTGACCTCTAGTCACTGCAGACTATTTGGCTAACCCTACATTCCTGCCACAGTCTTTCTGTAGATAAGATCCATACTGGCTCCATGAAGGGGCTCAGATTCAATTTGGCCCCCCTGCATTAGCGATCAATACTCCTTAAGAATCTAGCCAATGCTGAGATAGATTCCTTAGGAATCTGGCCAATATGGCAGATTTTTTGATAAATTTTGTTTTTCTTTGGTTGAAAGAGGGCTTGAGGGGAATTCATTTGGACAGGACCTGCATGTATGTTGCCATTCTGGGGTTTCAGCACCCTTAAACCTTAACAGGGCTTAACCTTAACCTTAACTGGGAGGTGGGGTTAAGTTTTAAAGACCACTAAAAAACATTTAAAACTACACAGGAAAAAAATTAAATTTAGAAGGGAGCATTAATTTTGTAACTTTAATAGACTTCTTAAAAACAAACTATATGTAACAGATCACATTTTCATATATAATCATCTTTTTGTAATTTTTACATAAGATTTGCTGATGACTGTGGGAAACAAGGAAGAAGCTCTGTTTCCACAGGTTAAAACTTTCAGCTTTGAGTGATCAGAGTTGTAACCTAGCACTGCCAGCTAAAGGTCAGAAACTTGTGAGAAGGCTAGATGAGCTGTTGGAGGGAGAGAGCCCATCAGAAAAAGGCTACCTAAAAATCCAACCGCACTGGTTAAGAACGTACAGTGGGTGTGTCAAAACATCTGTCCTGTACTAACTTTATAAAAATGCCCTCACATCCATCTCTCTCTCCCTCTCTTCCCTCCCTCCCTCCTATTTTGAAAAAGAGTGGAGTCCATCGTGGTCAAGGCACTCAATTCCTCTGAATTCTAATAAATTTTTCCTTGATACTTTCCAGTGTCAAGCATGTTTTTTTTACAATTGTTAAGTTCACATTAAAAGAAAAAAAAAGACAGGTAAAACTACTAGATTATTGTGGAATTGTGGTTTGGTACAATCATTCTGTAAAGCAAGTGGATTGAGGAAAATTTGACAAAACATGGTGTACAGATATAATGAAACTTTTTTTGCAACATGCTAAACAACTTGCGAACATTTGAATGAGCTGATAAAGTCTGAATGAACTAAGAGAACAATTTACATGATTACAATAATGAAAATGAAAGCAGTGAAAGACAATTCTGACTGATGCGGTGCCTAACCAAGATTTCAGAGAGTGGTTGGTGAGACATGATTCCTTTTGGCAGATACAGAGGTGCCTGTACATCTTCTGTATACATAGTCGTTTGCATGTTGACTTCCCCTATCAAAACATGAGTTTCTTGAGGGAAGGGACAAGTGTTTGGGCTTTCTTTATATCCCCAGAACTTAACATAGTGCGTGGAGATAGTAAACACAATTAAAGGTTTAGGATGATTTTGATAGATGAGGGATTAGGTAAACACTTTTAGATATCACCATTTTCTTAGTTTGCTTTGCTACATGAAAATTCTTTACTAAAAAGGCTGCTACAATAGGATGTGGAATACTGGAAATAATGTTTGTTTCTAACAATTTATAAAATAATTATTTAAATAAAATTGATTAGGAAGTAAACATGAACAACTGGAAAGATCAGGTAAGGTTTCCAAGAGAAAACATGGTATTTTAGCCTGAAAAGAGGATAGGAGTTCTGAGAAATGGAAATTGTGAAGGTCACTTAAATATAATGAGTACAGATTTTGGTTAATAATTCAATGGAGTTAGAATGTAGAGTTCATGAAGAGAAGTAGTTACAAAACTAGTTGTCTAGAAAGATGGATGGGAATCAGATTTTAAAAAGTGTTAAATGAAAAATTAGACTGTATTTTGTCCTATATTCTACCAATATCCAAACTTTTACCTATCAGTAAAATATTTTAGAGCACATACCTCCAATGTGTATATTTACCTATTTATATAAATTATACACATTTGCTCCACTCTCACTTAATAATTAAGCAAAATAATAAACTTAGGCACAATAAGACCTTAAAAAGCATGAAATAACATTTGATTCTAAAATAAAGAGAGCCACAGTAATTTATAAAGTAGGGGAATGAGAGAGTCAAGCTCCATCGTGCAGGAAAACTACTCTAGCAACTGTATGGAAGAAGAACTAGAGAGGGAGAGAAACCTGAAGTAGGTAAAACAATTAGGAGGAAACTGCAATAGCCCTAGTAAAGGGAAATGAGGGCCTAATCTAGTGATGATTATGTATTGAGAAGGAAGCAAAAGTATGGATATAGAATCAATAAGAATCAGAATTACAAAATAAGAGAGTTACAAAGGACATCAGAGGCAGTCTATTCCAAAGACAAAGAATCCCTTCGACAGCAATCACAAGTGATTAATTTCATGAGCAAGAAAAAAAATAAAGACTCCATAAATTAAATTTAGAGACAGTCTTCCAAAAAATAAAATTAAAAAAAGATGCCATTAATAATATAAAGCAGCTAGTTGGTGCACTGGATAGTGCATTGGGTCTGGAGTCTGGAAGATTCCTCTGCCTGAGTTCAATTCTGGTCTCGGACATGTACCAGGTGGGTGACCCTGGCCAAGTCACTTAACCCTGTTTGTTTCAGCTCCTCATCTGTCAAATGAGCTGGAGAAAGAAATGGCAAACTACTCCAGTATCTCTGCCCAGAAAACCCAAATGCTGCCATGAAGAACTGGACATAAATGAATAACAAAACTGGGAAGAGCTAAACTGCTGTCAATGCAGAAGCGTTTATTATGTGGCAGATGCTGCCCTAAGCACTGGGGATACAAATACAGGCAGACAGTTCCTACTCTCTAGGAGATCAGTATAATGGGAGAAAGAGAATGGAAACAACTACGTACAATAAAATATATACAGTGTAAGCCAGAAATAATCATCAGAGGGAAGACACTGACTGAGAAGAATTGGAAAAGGCTTGCAGAATGGCACTGTAGCTGGGAATGGAAGGAAACCAGGGAAGCAAAGAGGCAGAGATGAGGGAGAGTTCCAGGAATGGGGACACTGAAAGTACAGAATGAGGAAGAGTTGGGAGGACCAGTACACTGGATCACAGAGTATGTGTGGAAAGACAGTAAGAGGTCAGGTAATTAAAGACTTTATAAGACAAACAAAGGATTTTATATTTGATCCTAGAGGTGACAGGTAGTCACGAGTGATGAGTTGATTAGCTAACAGCATTTTCCTCCATCTATTTTTTATTCTTTGTTATGAGGAATGATATAAAAAAAAAAGTTGGGAGCAAATTATACAAGAAAGACTCTTTTCACAATATTACAAAAAATATAAAGCACTGCCTGAAAATATGCGACTGAATGAAGAAAAAAAATGGGCTGGAATAAATTCTTCAATTAAGTTTCTCAACAACAATAACAAATTTCTAACATGCTAAAATGAGTAGCTACAGAGAAACAGTCTCACTCTTCTCCAGTGACTCAGTTCTCGTGGAGGTTGCTTTGCTAGGGATACGTTATTATCTTTCTTGGAAAGTATTTTTGAAAATGTGGTACTGACTACTGGCTTTATTTGGAATGTCAGATAATACATGGGTATGAAAATAAAAAGATTCCTCATGTACACTATTTATTATGAAATATCCATAACCACAGACCACATTCTTTGTTAGCCACTACATTTAAAAAGACTATATTTATTCACTTAAGTTCTTCTATTCCAAATTCATGATTTTATCATTTTTGTTATTAGCAAAAACTCCATGCTCAAGTTTTATTCAAATTTTTAGGCAGCAGATTTAAATAAAATAATAAGAAAAGGCTTTTAGTACTGATTTTTAGATTTTAGACCTTTCTCCCCTCCCACATTAACAAAAACAGTATAGGATTTAATATAAAATATTAATTTTATATTAATATAAATATTATATTGTTTCTGCTTGTGCTAACATTTAACTTGGTCTGTAACAAAGAAATATGAGCTATCAAAAACAATTATATTAATTTTCATCGAACTAACAACACACCAAATAACCAAATGCATTATGACATTATCACTACAAACATACCCACACACATGCTTTCACTGGCTTAAAAATGTAAAAATAGCAGAAATAAAAAACTACATTTAAGATCACAACTTGTATAAGGAAGGATTAAATGTGTACCTGAAAAAAAACTTCTGGAACAAATTTCAAGATTTAGAAGAATAATATTTTTGGATCATGAGAGAATTACTAAGAAGCTTTACTCCATGTCTTCAGTCAAAAGCCTGATATCTTTAACTATTTTTCCGGACGGCAATGTGCTGATGTAACATGAAGAAGGGATAAATTCAGTGTCCTTTTTTCCAATTATGCTGAACACTATATAATTTTCAAACTATGAATGAAACTACTTCTATCAGATTAATAACATATTTGCAACTGAAAAGCACCTTTGAGATGAGTTCTTTGAAGTATCTCACTGGAATGAGGCCTTTGGTGTAGTATCAAAGGGATCTCTGGTAGTCCTGACATTTTTAATAATTTTATCAAAGGCATAGAGGATGTGAAGCTAAGAGGAAAAGTTAGCCTATAAAAAGACAAAGTCAGTATCCAGAAAGGTCATAATAATGTACAACACTGGGTCAAGCTTAGGAAGGTGATGCTAAAAATAAAAAAGCACCACTCGCTAAGTATAAGAACAGGCAGGAGTGGTTTGGTAGCAGACTGGAAAAAAATAATTTGGTACAAACGATTCAACAGTGCCATGTGGCATCCCCCAAACAAATATGAAGTGAGGCTGCACTGCAGAAGGGAAGAAGAATGGCTATGTAACGGGGTGCCAAGTACTTTGCAAACATTATCTCATTTGACCTTCTTAACAACCCTGGGAAGTAGGTGCTACTATTATGGCCACTCTACAGCTGAGAAAAACTGAAGCAAACGTGTGCCTTGCTCAGGGTCACACAGCAATTCAAACTCAGCTTTTCTTCCTTTAGGATGAGATGATGTTTTTTTTTTTTAGTCGTGTCTGACCCTTCATGACCCTCATTTGGGGTTTTCTTGGCAGAAATATTGGAGTGGTTTGGCATTTCCTTCTTCAGTTCATTTTACAGATGAGCAAACTGCAGCAAACAGGGTCACGCTGCCAGTAAATGTTTGAGGCTAGGTTTGAACTCAGACAGCTAAGTCTTCCTGACTCCTGGATCAATTCTCTGTTCGCGGCACCACCCAGTTCCCCCATTGGGAGATACAGTGTCCAGAAAACCTGAAGTAAAGGCCCCCTTCCGCTTGCTAGAGTAGAACACATCGGGATACATTCCACATCGAGAATATTATTTCTAGTACTAAAAATGGAACACTGTTCACAGCTAAGTAAATGAGAGATGATCTATGCAAACTCAGGTTCTCCTATAATTCTAATACTCATTTATTTTGCTAACTTCCAAAATGACAATACAGTGCTTTACATACAGTATTTGCTAATTCAAAAAGCATTTACTAAGTGTTGCGTAGGAGCCGGGCACTATGCAAGAAGCTGGGGATGCAAAGACAGAAACTAAACAGTTCCTGCCCTGAAAGGGCTTACATTCTAGTGGGACAGAAACCATTGACTTAGAAAATTAAACCCAAAAGCTAGCAAATGTGAATCATAGAATGAATTTCTTGAACAGAGTTTTGATGGAAATTACGAATATTGCAAAGGGCAAGAACGATAATTTGTAAAGGATGTTGATTTTAAAATTCAGTCATTTAAGAGAATGAATATCCTTCTTCTGGTCAAGAAAAGTAGCACAATATCCTTTCCAACCCAACACAGGCTTAGGAAAAAGCCTATTCAAAGCATACATCTTCATTAAAATTCAGTTATATTTTCAAATCTGATACACTGCTTCAAGAGTGAGAATATCTTTATGTAATGTAATATGTAACCTATTTCCCATTCTTTATATGCCAATTTTAGGATATTATTTTGTTGAAGAAAGCTAAGGCACCTTTGTTCTCACTTGAATTCCAAAAACCAATTACATTTAATGTTATACTGCCTCAAAAAAAAATTTTAGTTGGATCGTATGCAAACTATATACATGTATGTATGTACATACATGTGTACACACATAAATACATCAATTCATCAATTTATTATCCATTAAAAACATTTAACAAGCAACTTTAAAATCTAGTTTTAAAACTGCTGGAATACTTTCAAATTTGGACTTCAATTTAAAAGGAAACATAATCATTAATAAATCCTTCATTTATTTAAATTTCCTAGTTTTGGGTGGAATTTTAGAGTATAAATGAAAATCTGAAACTGAAGCAAAATATGTGAATCTGTAGCTACAGTAACCAAGTCAAATAAATTGAATTTGAAATCCTAGTTCTATATTTATAACAAAGCAAAAGCAAAGTTACTATGCCACTAGCAATGACATACATAGGAACATAGCTCAATGTCTATTTCTCAAGTATGATACTGAATACTCATACAACTATGTGAACAATTTATTTATAAAATCTGTCTCCAAGCTAGTAAAATGTAGGCTCCTTGAGGGCAATGAACTGTTTCATTCTTATCTTTGTATCAATACTCAGCACAGTGCTTGATATACAATAGACAGTTAACTGCTTGCTGAATTGAGTTAGATATTTAACCTTAATCTTTACAGAAAATTTCAACTCATACTCCAAACATCATGTAAGTACCCTACGAGACTGAAGAAGCTATAAATACTTAGGTATTAAGATATAATGTTAAACCCTGAAAATTAATCAACAACAAACATGTATTAGGCACCTACAATGTATTCATTGTGCTAGAAGATGTAGTTTGAAAGGGAAAAAAGAAGAAAAACTGCTTCTCTAAGAACTAACACCTATACTGCCCAGGAGTTGCTTTTGAACAGAAAATGAGAGACATTATGCTAGACTGAGGACCCTGGAAGAGAGAGGGAGACTGCACAATTCATCCTCACTGAAATCCAATTCATCAACAAATCACGCCATCACCCATCATCCAGTATTATTCTGCCCCAACAATGAGATGTCATTGGGTCATTTCTATAATGAAGGATGAACAACAACAATTTATATCAATGTGTAAAGATACTCTATTAAAAGTGAGGTAAGGCATTTAGGCCTTTTATTTTTTAATAATAAAATGTCATTACAGCACAACGAACAAGTCAATGTGATACAATAATTTCAATACTGCAATACAATTAACAAGAATGCCAAGCTGGAGAGGGAAAAAACCCACTGCTGTCTCCTTAGCTATTACCTGTTACATTAAAATAAGCATAATGGGCATAATAATCACTTGCCAGTATTGAAATCACATGCCTAAGTAGTAAGTATAATCTATAAATAAATGACACAAGACAACTGCTTTGTTGTAGAAGCTGATACTCACTGAGTAGTGCCTAAAGACCAAGGAAATGGGTCCTTGCTGATGGGGTTGTTTCCCATCCGGGAATCTAATAGCAGAATGATGTCACATATTAACACTTTATTATGTCTTCAAGGTAAGCAGATAATTTCCAGGAAAAAATTGAGCAAATATTTAATTATACATATGAATGTCATTTAGCACCATGAATCTGACATTCATCATTTCAAGGTAAGAAATTCATTTAATATACTACAAAATACTTCAGACAATTTACAAATTTGCAAAGAAACTTAACATAGAGACAAATTAAAATTTAACAGAAATGAGCCCACATGAATATCTTAGCTATATTTGTGAAGGATGCTTATAAAAGTTTAGATATCTGTTGAAATATAATTGGTACCTGTATATTACTGATGTTAACTAATTTTGTGAATTGTAACAAAAGTTAAAAAATAATAATTATAGCCAAAAATTTAAAGTTATTTTGTCAAATTAGTGATGTTGAATGGGTAACTGAACACAGAATATATTTCAAACAGAAGGTTAAATTTACATGTTGGGGAAAAGTAAAGATGTCTTACACCGCCACTGTACCATTATACCAAGACAAGGGGATCTGTTACTCTAAAAGAAAAACTCAATACTTGAATTTTTAAGTGAATAATTACATTTCGCCAAAACGGTTCTAGGCAGCAAAGGGCTCACCATCACCACCCTTACTGCTAGTCTATTTTCTCTGAAGGGAGCAGCTTGGCCAATATTTCTTCTAATCATCAAGTTTCCCAATCTCAATGTCAATGTCACCCTCAACCCCTCACTATTACTCATCCCTACATATCTAATCAGTTGGTAAATCTTGCGATTTCTTTCTCCATAACATCACCTGCACCCATCTTTTCCTCTCTGAACAAACAGCCATCCTTGCAGTTCAGGCCCTGATCGTCTCTTGCCTCAACTACGGTAATACTTTCCTATTTGGTCTCCCTCTTTCAAATCTCTCCTTACTCCAACCCATATGGCTGCCAAAGTGGTTTTTGTAAAGGACAGGTCTAACCATACCACTCAAACTACAGTTTCTGTATCACTTCTAAAACAAAATATAAACTCTTATATTTGACACTTCAGTTTCAATAAACATTACTTCCACCTACAAACCTGTGATCCAGATGTATGGGCCTCCTTGCTTCCATTTAGGTATATACAATGCTTCATCTCTGCTATCCATGCCTTTGTATAGCCTAAATTGCATTCCCTCTTCACCTTGGCCTCTTGGAATCCCTGATTTCCTTCAACAATCAGTCAGATACCTTGGTTACTTACTGTCACAGCAGGTGAAGCTAAATAAAAAATTTGCTGATTTAAATTGGATGCCACAAAAGAAATTCTCAATAGAGATACCAAGGGTTCTGAAATATAGAATTTGATCAGAATAATTATATATACATACTCTAGAACTGTGGTCACTACAGTGGACCTATAGTAGTAGCTGTAGTAGTAGTAGTAATAGTAGTGTGGCATTACAGTAGTATTTTGTCATAATGGAGAACTGATAGTATATTAGTGTATGTTACTTAGTTATTAGTGATGTTATTTAGCTCCTTCATGCTAGCAGCTCTCTAAACAAGCTGATTTTCTTTTTGCTCATGACCTTTATATTCCTGCTACAAAAGGAGTGTGTGTGTGTGTGTGAGAGAGAGAGAGAGAGAGAGAAATTTTTTCTTTCTTTTTTTAATGCAATTATCTTCAACTGCCACTGTATTAGGAACTACAACTTTAGGGCCAGGCACCCTCCACTACAATACTTCTCTCTGCATCTTCCTCTACTGCCCAACCAGGGATTACTGCCAAATATTTAGGGAAGTAGTTAATGATTAATTCTCTTAATATCATGTTATAATCCTTGAGAGAAACATTAGTTTGGGACATGTGGAAACGCTCCAGCCTCTGGCAAATCATCACCTAATATTTAAATGAGTATACACTCATTTAAATATTATTTAATTATTAATTAAATTTATTTATTAAGTATTAATAATTATTATTATAGGAGTATTATTAATATTATAGGAGTATTAAGAGTTAATTTGATTCAGGTAAAGAAATATGAGAGACCTTGGGAAGTCAGAATTCCTATTGATTTCATGCTCCATCTGAAAGAGTACCTGTCAGCAATTTCTTTTGAGAACAAGGAGGTCTCCATGAATTTTCATGCCAAAGCAACAGAAAATAAATATGATCTGAATTTAATGGCAATTTGGTGGTCTTGTGGACATGTTAATTAGATGTGGTTAAAAATATTTTGAGTTTCAGATTGGTTGAAACTAAAGACTCTTTGGTTTTTATCTATTTATACCACAAATGCTCATTGCCTATAATTTCATCTTGATCCTGTTTATGTTGATGCATCAGCAACCCATTATGTAAGGGTAAAAGTATGTCAACAAGCAACTTGTTGGACTGCTCTCCTCCACCCCCTACCCAATTCCACCATATAAGAATGTTTAAACCAATTCTAGGGGAATAGTAATTGCCGAGAAAGGTGGGGAATCTGGTCCTGTAAAGATTAATTGGCAAAATGCCACAAATCCATCCCCACTATTCTGTTTTTCCCTTTTGAAAAGAAAGCTTCTCACCATTTAGACCACAGGCCTGACTATGAAAAGTCTTAAAAAAGTGTACATTTATAAGTAATAAATTTCTGACTTTTCCTCAGAATTAAACTGAACTCAAAAAGTTTTCCTCAGAGGCATAATGTGAGGGTGGACATTCTCATTTTAACCAACATATTTCAAGTATTTCAAACTGATTAAATTGAGATAAAGCTCTCTATGTTTAGTGTATGTAACTAGATGGCTTCAGCTTCCTTTCCAATTCTCATATTTGTGATTCTGTTTAAGATGTTTGCACTTGTGCTTTAAGAAATGGTGAGTAGGCAGACTTCAGAAAAACCTGGAAAGCCTTGGATGAACTGATGCTGAGAGAAGTGAGCAGAACCAGGAGAACATTGTACACAGTAACAGCCACGTTGTGCGATGACTGATAGATTTATCTCTTCTCAGCAATGCAAGGATTCAAGATTCCAAAGGAATCATGACGGAAAATGCTGTCCATATCCAGAAAAAAAACCATGGAGTCTGAATGCAAATTAAAGTATATTATTTGCTCTCTCTCTTTAGTTTATTTCTTCTTTCTCATGGTTCCTCCTACTGCTTCTAATTCTTCTTTACAACATAACTAAAGTAAAAATGGGTTCAATATGAATGTATATGTAAAGCCTATATCAAATTACACACTGTCTTGGGTGGGAGGAGGGAAGAGATGGGGAGAAAATACAGAACTCGAAATCTTATGGAAGTAAATGCTGAAAACGAAAAATAAATCATAATAATAAAAAAGACCTGTACCTGTTGCCCCTATTTTCCACCCTCTCACCTCTCAAAGCCCTTGTAATCTTATCTTCGTCACTAAATGAAATTACTCCTATCTGAGTGGTCAGAGAACGTACGTCAAAATCCATACCAAATTAGGACACAAATGAAAATCTAACATTATGGGCAATAAAAATCATCCAAAATTGAGAAATGGATACAAGTAATGACATAAACTTTGATTATAATTATTGATTAGAGAAATTTGGCTGATAGAACATCATTACAAAAAACCCAGAAACTACTTTAGAAAGCAAACAGCTGATTTCCTGGTCAAGTAGAAAGGAAAGTCAAAAACCAATAAGTTTAGAGTGTAAGCACAGGTGCATAATATTATGGTGCAAGATAGTTGTATTTAATAAGCAGCATTATATTAAAAAATGATGAGAAAATTAGCTTGTAGAAAGTTTGATCTGAGACTCAACTAAGAAACAACCACAACTAGAAGCAAAATGCAACAGATCATCCAGATTTCCTACAGCTATAGCTATCCTCATAATTTATGCTGAGTACTAACATTTAGGCAGCTGATTGCTAAAAAACAAATTGCGCAAACAGAACAAAACTTAAAACAAAATCAAGAGGAAGGAAGGAAGGGAGTGAGGGAAGAAGGGAAAGAAAGGGAAAGAGAAAGAAAAAGAGAACACTTGCAGAAAAGAAGAGAAAAAAGGCAGGTTTTTACATAATTATTTTCTATAGCAAATCATATAAGTGACTGAAAAATGCAGTTTGTAATAAACTCCTTTGTTTTCTGTTACAAAAAAATGTGACTCAGTAGAACATAACATAGCCTTAAAGGGTCATCATCTTCAAAAGGGGAGCTTTCAAGTAAAACTGAGCCCTGGGAAAGACTTTTAACTTAAAAAGGCCAAGGTCTCCCACTGTATCCTGGGATGTCAGTGTAATGAGAGTTAAAGGTCTTCCCCACCCATTAATAGACCTCACCTATTAAGAGAGGATTAGGGGGGGCTTGTTTTGTAGGAAGGCCGAGTTCTTTTGTTAATTTCTAATGAGGCAATGTTTTGCTTTGGGCCTTACTCTTTTGAATAAGGTTTGTGTGCCAGATGAGACTCTGGGTAGCCATTAAGGACCCTCCCCCTGAAAACCCAGGTGTTGGTACTTCCTTCTCTGGTAACTATGTATGTATGTAATGGTCAGACAGTTGGATCTGTCTGTTGATCTGTGATGTATATATTGCTTATGGTCAGACAGTTAGAAGCCTTGTCTGTTGGTCTTTATTTCTCAGAACCTGTGCTAGCAGACCATCCTGAATGTATCAAGGTGCTTGCTGCTACAGCTAGTCACCCTGATTTACAATCTTGCAGCTGGACCCAGCTGGCTCCAGATGAGTGAGTGAGGCTGGTGACTCTGCACAGCCCTGCCTCACTCAAATCCAATTCAATTACAAGTCATGACATCACCTTCCCCATGTCATGATCCTCTTTGTGAATGAAGGCCAAACAATAACAAGAGCATTCATGTACGTATTAAGATGAAGAAAAATTCCATGACGGATGAGATAATTCTGTTCAATCCTTATATAATCAATACCAAGAATGGCAAAAATCATGGGGATATATATCCTTGTTCTGCATGACAATGTAGGATTTCTGCAAACACTCCAAAAAGAAAGATTTTCTTTAGATAGTGAGATTACCTAGATTCTCCTCTTTGGATTAATACTGAGCTGACTGCATCAAGCTTCTGAATCACTTCCTTCAATGAGATTCAAGAACATTCGGTAAGATTAGTCTAGCATCACAGAGAGGAAGAACCTCAGAGATAAAGAATGACCATTAGCCAGAATGTGACTGTTCCTGAATTAGTCCAACTTTCCATATATCCAAGACAGACCCTAAGGATTAACAATGAAATAGGAACAGAACCGAAGAGTGGTGGTAGAAGTCATTGTCATCCAGACTAGGCTACATTGATGAAATTTCACAGTACTTCAGAAAATTTTCACCTCTTTATTATTAATATTCTATGGGTGGTTCTCCATGACTATGAGTTATAAAATACTACGATCTCACAGAGAATCAAAATTGCAGGTGAACCAAAGGACAACAGAAAGAAACATTGGTTTAAATTGGCTCCAGCGTATTTCCAACAATAAAGTAGCTTAAGGAATATTATCAAGGCAGAATTAAGTGGAATGAAAACAATATATGCAACAATTACGATAAGAAAAAAAATAATAAAATGAAACTGATGACCAAACAATTCTCAATAAAAGGGAGAGGAGGGGGCGGAGCCAAGATGGCGGAGTAGAAAGACTCACCTATGCTAGGTCCGAACCCACAGCCCACAGATTTCCTGTAAAAAGAACTCCTGACAAATTCTGGAGCAGTGGAAGCCGCGCAGAAACACAGTGAAGGAGATTTCCG
>CM053770.1:146219666-146235755 GCA_028658325.1 Potorous gilbertii
TGATATGGGTAATTAGAATGTCCAGTGTATTGGGGAAGGGGGAGGGGACAAATGGGGAGAAAATTTTGGAACCCAAAATCTTGTGAAAATGAATGTAAAAAGTTAAATAAATGTATTTAAAAAGAAAAAAAAAAAAAATAAAAGGGAGAGGAAAATTTACTTCCCTCCTATCACTAGAAGTGAATGAATGTGAGGGTGGAATTTTGCAGATGTTTTATATAGTTGGTATTTTAAGTTGATTTTAACTTTTCCCCCTTTGTTACAAGGAAAGCCTTACTCTGGTTGTCTTCAGGAGAGGCAAATTAGGAATAACTAATATTAAAAAGGTGAACAATAAAATCTTAAAAAAAAAAGTGTAATAGTGTTCTGTTGCCCAAGTACCGTGTGTGTGTGTGTGCGCGTGCGCGCACAGATGTATACAACCACAGACAGACTCAGAAATATCCTCAAGGAAATGTGTGGTCAGAAAAGCAGATCAAGAAAGAGTATTTGAAATTGTTCCAAGGTGCAGTTTGTTTTGTTTTGAAAAGCCTACTCCCTTTGGAAGAGATAAAAATTGTACTAATTCACATTTATTAGGGCTTGTAAAAGATGCAAGAATTAAATATGAGAACTAAATTGTCTTAGATTCAAAATAGGATCCTGAAGACCAGAAGTTCTTAACCTAGAGGCATGAAAGTCTGATCCTGCTATCAATCAAAATGATGTAGAAGTGGGACAGAGAAGAAAATGAAACTTGCTATTTTCCACCATAAGCCTGACCTCCACTATGTCTTCATTTATTATAACTCCAAGTAAACTTTTATGCCTTAAAAAAAAAAAAAAGGCTAACAAACAAGTTTTAGCTGATGTGGAATTTTTAAGTATCCCTAAAAGGACTTTCACTAGTAAGCAAAAATTAAAAAGAAACATTAACTTCCCCCACATACCACCACCCTATAATCAAAAACCAAAAAAAAAAAAAAGAGTGCCTGAAATCAAATGAAGTCCAGAATTTATTAGCAGACATGTACTGAAACTATGAATGCTACTACTGTTAATCTCTAGAACAGATATTGAAGTACAGGTTAACCTATTAAACACTATAATCACTTCAAATTGAAAACCAAATTATTTAAAGAGTTGTTGCCATATCATAAAACCTTGATAAGCTAAGCTACTAAGAAAACAGACATAACCAATTTAAATTTACAGAAAATCCTCAAACCACATCTTAACCATGTTATAATTTCCTCTTCCACCCCCACCCCTGCACCTAAAAAATAAAAGGTAAACAGTCAGCTTTGGTTTTGAATAATCAGGTCCTGAATAATAATTATATAATAATATTATAAATATAAATTATATATGGCAAAGTCATTTAGGTTTAATAAAAAATGAGGAAAAGTTACCAAACATCTGCAACTGTCTTCCATTTTATCAGTTCTGTATATTGGCTCATCAGAGGACCCCCTTCTCTGAGTATTGGGTCTCCAATGGATTCCCCCTAGGAAAAGGGAAATGAAAGCTCTTAGGGGCAACTTGCACGGATATAGGTAACATGGCCAGTGGGACAGAGAATGATCATGGGAAGGGCATGAAACAGAAATGGACTGCATAACTTGGGACAAAGGATAATTTCTACTATGGGGGCACTGCTTCTATCTGCCTTACCTTCCTCATGAATTGATAACTCTTAGTGAGGAACAACAGGAAAAAAACGAAGCACAATAGGGCCAAATTTATAAAGGTGATAATAGATGTTGGTTAGAAGGGGCCAAAATCAATTGATTCCAAAGTTTTAATCCTATTAGGAATAGAAGAAGAAAACAGATCATGAATGAGAGAATAAAACTTCGGGATACCAAGAAAGAAAATTAATAAAGAAATTCTTCTTAGAAAGAGGTTCAGAAAAAAAAAAACAACAACCCTAAATTAACAAAAGCAGTTAGATAGTAGGAGAGAAAGGTTTGACCTGAGAAGGAAAAATTCAATAACTACATACGTACAAGCAAAAGAAATGAACAATTTAAAGAAAATACCTAACACAGGGAAAAGGCTATTTTGGGGGGGGGGGGGCAGGGAAGAGAGGAGTTTGAAGGAGTAAAGAACTAGTGAGAAGAAGGTTGAATTAAAATAGCTTAAGTAAAACTAATCATAGGGACAAATAACAAAAGAGAAAGAGGAATAAGCAACATTTTTTTAAAAAATTAAGTCACCCTACAGAAGAAATGCATGGTGAGCTATCAACCAACTTAAGTGGTGTAAAGGGCACTGTGAAGAAAATGGGCCATTAATGTGCTGAGTCTGAATAATCAAGGATCACCTTCATGCTCCACTGATATTGATTCAAATCCAGGAAATCCAGAAGGCCCTCCAGCACTCCTGAGGAAGACTTATCAGAGGCCATAGTAAAAAAGTGAATCAGGTTGGCCCCAAACTACAGTCTATCCAAACTGGCCTTTGCACTGTTTTTCATATACTACACTCCAGCTCTGGTCATTTACCAAACTTGGAATCCATATCCTCATTTCCTTCACAATGGAGGATACCTTCAGACTCAACTTCAATATGAAGGCTTTTCTGACTGCCAGATGTTACTGCCACCACCTTTCCTAAACCATTTTTGCATAAATAAAAATATTATTTATTATTATAAATAAAAATTTATTTTTGTATAAATTTTGTACAAATAAGTACATGCTGTTCCCTCCCAGAAGACTGCAAATTCTGTGAGCGCAGAGACTCTAGTTCTTTGTATCCTCAGCATCTAGCACATTGTTTGTAAATTAAGTGAAGAAGACAGATTGCAACGTTGATTTGAGTATCTTAACAATTTAGCTCTAGCTTAACTTCCACATTTATTATACATGAATCTCCTTTACATACTCTAGTCAAACTGGTCTACTTGCTGTTCCTCAGACAAGATATATGTACCTGAAATACAGCAGTTGATTGATTAAACTACTGGAACCCACATATAGATAGCCCAGATAGCTAGAAAGACAGTCTTTTGTGCCTTAGTCTTTAAAATTCTTCACTGCATAAAATGAAATAATCTAATGACTTAAACCTTAAATCAACTTCATAATACCATATTAATATATTATTCTAAAATGCTGGCAGATCATTTATCACACTCAGCGTGAAGAGATGTGAACAGATCCCATGAATCTAGTTACCTGGCCCCCACTTGAGCTAATACCTCCCCCTTTCATAACTATATCAAGTGTACTTATTTACATATGTACACTCACTTTATTTATATATACACCAGTCTTGGGCATGCAAAAGTACAAACAGTTTTTTTGTAAGTTATTTTAGGAAGTCTTTGTAAGCCTAGTATTTGAAGACAACGAATATTTAGCATATCTTGCCTCCTCAGTATCTGTGGAATCTCTCCCTTACAAAATAACATTTATGTTTCAAACTGCTTACATGTACTGCAAACCTGACTTTACATATACTAATAAATGTATTTTTTCAAGTAAGTAAATGATTTAATGCTTTCCCTTAGAACTCTGAAATTATTAAAAATAGGTTGCTTAAATTAGACTGAAAAATTCACTTAAGCAAAATGTCGAGGGTTTAAGATACTGAATCTATTTACAATAAAAATGTATTTCAATTAATGTTCAACATAAAATCATTTGTCCACTTAAAATTAATTTTTTAAATTTAGTACAGGAACCCCACCCCATAAGCACATACTTTTAAGAAGTGAGAAAACTGAGGGTACTTGTAGCTGTTATAATAAAAACATTTTGGAAAGGAATACTAAAGAAACAGATTTTCTTATTGGAAATAACTGATAGCATTTGACCTCACTGACAACTGAGAAAAAAAGAACTTGAAATTTTTGTGTTAGTGTTAGTACTTAGTACTAAAGAAAATAAAATTTACATAAATCAGAACCATGTCTTACATTTATGAAGCACTTTATAATTTGTAAAGCACATTCATATTATGTAGTTTGATGTATCTACAAATGAGGATTTAAAGATCTACAATCTACACTTTAAAGAAGCACTATGTAAAAACTGTATTTTAATGCAAATGAACACAAAATTTATCTTTCAAATATTATTACTATTAACCAATTGAACAGTCATGTTAAGAAAAGGTAATGTGGCATAATACCAAACAGAAAAATTATCTTAAAATGGTGCTTTCTTTAAAAGAAAATACAAGAAAAGAAGAAAAAGAGTTGTATATTTTGATTAATCATCAATTTAACCAGCAAATAATCCTAACTGCACTTAAGGTAAGAAAATAAAATTTCTACAGCAAACTAAGGAGTATTTTAACATTTCTGTGCTCACTGCATTACAAATGTGCTGAAAATATGTTAGAAGAGGGAATTTTATATGGCTAAAATACTCTCCCCTTTTGCCTGCTTCCTGCAGTTGGAGACAATATAAACTTTCAGTTAGATACAAAATAAAAAGTAGGGGAAAAAGTAAAAGCACAGCCTTTCTATAAATATCTGATAATTGTCCTTAAAACATAACAATGGGGGTGGAGAGGAATTCATTAACTTACCAAATATAGTCTTCTACTAAAATCCAGTGTTCAAAGTCAAAAATACTCTTTATCTTAATCCTGCAGTTTGCCAGACAAATTGCAAACTGTGGTACAACGATGGCAAAGGAGTGTTATGATCTCTTCCTGCTCAGTTATACTAAGAGGACACAGAATGCTTGATATGAGCATGCTCAGTATCTAATTTAAAAGGCTTGGTACTTCATCTCAGCATGTGATGGCCTATTTCCAAGAAAACTGAGAGAGCTGTAAATTCAATCTAAAATAATTTGCTGCATTAAACAAAACTGGGCCACCAAATATTGATTTTTTTTGCCCCATGATTTTTGTGGTTCATTTAGCATGATATAGCTGGAAATTTATTTATAATTTTATTGAAAATCCTTAGGCTTCAATATTTCTTCAAATATATCATCATGAATAGGCAAGAATTTTAATGAACTGGAAACTTAAAATCCCCTCTAACTCAAAAAAATTTATTAACTACTTTTAAGTATTTTTTGTGCTAGCCTTTGATATTATGAAAAGCGATCTCATTCAGAAACTCAAAGAATAAAACATACCGATATAAACAATTACTTCTCCGTGCAGTTTCACCTTGATTTTGCAGTCTACCCTTTCATTACCCTCCCAGTCCCTGTGATACTGAATTACCAACTAGCTGAAAAGAAACCCCCTAACTCTTGTGTCTCATTATCATTCTAAGCAATCAGACCATTTTCATGTCTCATTCACTTTACCCTCTGTAATTCCCATTTTGTAATTAGCAAATTCCTCCTTTCATTTAGGTCCTCTCCATTCTGTGCCTCTTGGATCCTCAAAGATACTCTTCTCTAGCACTGTGCTGTCAACAAACTGGTCCTAGACAGTGGAAATCTTTATCTTTTCTCAGTACTACTTTGAGACTCTTGCTGCCTTTTCTCAGGAGCCCATCTGTCTGAGATTTATTCTACCAAAATGGACCTTAAATCATCTTCCTCCTTTCCGAAGGAGTTCAGTTCTTGCCCCTAAGGTCTTCTCCTATGACTACAACTCTTGTACTTACATCACAGTAAGTCTACAAGCCTCAAATCAGACACGCATAGGTTAACATGCATTTATTCAATGCCAGGCACTGTGCTAAGCTGTGAGACAGGTGATACAAAAGACAAAAAACACTCTCTGCTCTCAAGGAGCTCATAGAATTATGGGGGAGATAACACGTGAACAACTGTGAAAATAGGATCCATAAATACAGGGTAAACTAGAAATAATTTCATAGGAAAGTAACTAAGATCATGGAGGATTCAAATACCCTAACTTGGTTGCTCAGTATCCTCAACTCTCATAACCTACACTCTCCATTCTACTCTACCCACAAACAACACCCATAATCATACCATCACCCATAAATATTCTACTTGCATGCACAAAATCTCTTAAATATTCTTATTTGGCTGTACTAAAGAGCATCTAATCTCTTCCTATGTCTTCCCCTGCTAAACTCATTCTTGTACACCATGGTATTTCTCAGACTATGGGCTCCCACTCTTCTCACTTCATTTTCCTTATTTCCCCATTTCAGTTCTGTAGTTAACCAAGTCAACTCTGTTATCCTGTACTCGAGAACCCTTTATATTCTTATCTTACTTTTGCTCAAGCATAGCCAAAGTTCAACCCTGAACTACTCCCATCCTCTACTTATGCTGTTATTCAAGAATTGGGGCAGTTAGGTGGTACGGTGGATAGAGCACAAGTGCAGGAGTCAGGAGGACCTGAGTTCCTATCTCACTTTAGACACTTGACACTCACTAGCTGTGTGACCTTGGGCAAGTCACTTAACCCCAGTTGCCTCATCCTGGGTCATCTCCAGTCATCCTGATGAATATCTGGTCACTGGATTCAGATGGCTCTGGAGGAGAAGAGAGGCTGGTGACCTGCACAGCCGTCCCTCACTCAAAAAAAAAAAACAACACAAACCAAAACAAGCTATTAAAGTCAAGTGTAAGTCATGTCATCATTTCTCTGATGGCATGGTCTTCTTCGGCAACAAAGGATGAACAGACAAAGCTTATTCAAGAATTATTGAACAGAGCAGAATAAGTCACATAACCAAATGAGTCTGCTATAGTCTAGTCAATCAGAAAGTATTTATTAAGTGCTATGCTAGGCACAGCATTATGTGCTGAAGAAATAAGTACAAAGAACAAAACAATTCTTTTTAGCAAGGAGTTTCCATTCTAATGGAGAAGACAAGTATGTATATAAATATATACAGTATAAATATAAAAGTGAATACATACAAATATAGTAGTTTGAAATGAAGGTCACTAGCAGTTAGGGGTGGAAGGGTCAGGAAAGACCTCATGCAAAATACGGTTTCTGTGTTGTATCTTAAAGAGAGGGACTCTATGAGAAGTGGAGTGTGCGCGCGAGCGTGTGTGTGTGTGTGTGTGTGTGTGTGTGTGTGTGTGTGTGTGTGAAGTGGGGAAGGCAAGGAGTGAGTGCGTTACTGAAATGTGGGATGGCTCGTGCAAAAAGTATGGAAGATAGAGAATGAGATGGTGATGGAGATAGAGAGAGGGAGAGAGAGACAGGCAGAGAAAGAGAGAGAGAGAGAGAGAATGCACTTAGGCAGGACTGCAAAGTATGGAAGCAGGGTATAACAGTCTGTAGGTGGGAAGAGAATCATGTCCAATGAGGCTAGAAAAATGAGGCTTTGAAAAGCATGAGAGGGTTACATTTTATCCTAGAGGCAGAATAAAGTTTCTGTAACTGATTGTATAGGGAAGTCACATAGATGCTCAATTAAGGGAAGTTAAACATACATGTGTTTTTAATCTGTCTGTGTAGGCAAGTATGTGTGCATGTTCATGTTTGTGATCTGCACATAGATGATACTTAAACTCATAAGAGCTCAAAAGGTTAATCAAAGAGTACAGAGGGAGAAGAAAAGAGGAAGTAGAGAGAACACCTAGGTAAAATCTAATCCCAGAGTTAGGGGAAGTGATATGATGAGCCCAGCAAAGAAGGCTGGGGGGGAGTGGCCAGGAGAAGAATAACTAGGATATAGTAATATGAAACCAACAGAGGAAAAAGGTATCTAAGAGGTAAGGGTGGTCAATGGTGACAAATGCAGCACACGTCAAGAGAGAGGAGAAAAAAATTATCAGATACCTCAACTCTGATTTTATGAAGTAAAGAAGCATTTGCAGTATGTTCTCTCTTCTCACTAGACCTACCACTTTTTCAGTCTAGGTTAAATATCTCTTCCATGTCTCATCTAGACTCCTTGAAAATGCTACCTATAATTGTTACTTCCACTTCTCCTTCCATTTGATCTTCAACCTTAGCCTGCCACCTTATCCCTGAAGTGGGACATCCAAAATCCAAAGAAGTTTAAAAAAAAAAAAAAAACCAACCTATTATTGATTGAGAATTCATTTAGCACCCCTTCCCGTACCTCCCACTCAACTTACAGTGAGGCTGACACAATACAAACTTACAGCAAAACTCCCATTATACCATGGTTCCTTTCCCCTCTTTCTGGTGCCATGAAGACCCTACCTAACTCCAGGCAGAAGTTTGCTTGGGTCTTGACAGCCAGCTCAGTTATAGCCCTTCAAGAATAAAAGTCTGCCAGGGGCTGTAACATGGAAGGACAGTGCTGTAAACCTCTGAACTGCTTGAGCTGGGTCAGAGAACTAAGTAACAGGGAAGACAGGTCACCAGGACAGGACACATATGTGTGTCAGCGGGGTGGAGAGTATGACAGGGTAGCACTTCACTAAGTCTGAGGGAAAAAGTACAGCATCCAGCTGGGCTTTTGATCATCCAAAAATCAACTGCAGACTACAAGATAATTCCTCATATCAAAAGCATTTCTATAAAATAATTAGAAAACACAATAAGCGATAAAAGGGAAATCTCATTCCAAGTAACAAAATGCATAAAATTATTTGGGGATCAACCTCCCAATTCACAAGACTTATGAAGATTCAATTCCGAAACACTTCTTAAAAAAAAATAAGGAATAATTTAAATGAATTTTCAGTGCTCATAGTTAGGATGTACCAATGTAATAAAAATGACTACTACCAAAGTTAATTTATACTCTTAATGCTAACACCAATCAAATTACCATGAGGACACTCTATAAAACTTAATAAAATAGGAACAAATTAATTTGAAAAAATGAAAAGATCTAGAATGCCAAAGGAAATTTTGAAATGCAGTAAGGATAAAAAGAGAACAGTACTTCCAGACCTCAAACTAATATTATAAAGTAGCGGTCATAAAAACCAGTTGGTATTATAGAGAGAGAGACCAATGGAACTGACTTGGCAAGAAGATTCAGAAACAATGTAACTCAATAACTGAGTATTTGATAAAGAGGAAAATAAATTACATAGGGAAAAACTGCCTAATTGTTAAAAATTGCTAGGAAAACTGGAAAGCAGTCTGGCAGAAATTAGGCTATGATCTAAATGGATATGTGACCTTAACATTCAAAGATCATACTATAAAAACTTAAAACACATCATATACCTCTTACACCTATGGGTAGAACATGTATTCTTCATCAAAGAGAAGATAAAGGCAATTACAAAAGATATAAAAAATAACTGATTACTTGAAACTGAAAAGCTTTTTCACACACAGCATGAATCTATCTAGGATAAAAAGGGAAGTGGAATCTTGGTATCAAATTTCTCTGATAAGGGCTTGATATCCAAGATATATAAAAATTAATTGATATATATAAGACTAATAGCCATTGCGTATAATAAATGGTCTCACAAAGAACTGTGAAGTATTCATAACCAAGTGAAAAATACTCGAAATTACTACTAAGAAGTGCAAAACAAAACAAATTCATACCATGAAAACTGGCAAAAATGACCAAAAAAAGGCTAAGGGATTGTGGAAAGATAGGCACACTAATATATTGTTGGTGGAGCTACAAAATGATACAACCAATTTGGAATTAGGCAAATTGACCCATTGAACCACCATTACTGGGACTCTCAAGAAAGAGATTACTCAAAGAGGCCAACAATAAGAAAAAAGTCCCCCCTATCAACCTTAAAATATTTAAAACAACAATTTTTGAAATATCTAAGCATGGAAACAAAATACATGCTTATCAACTGGGGAATATTTGAACAAATTGTGGTATATCAATATAATGAAGCATTACGGTGCTGGAAGAAATGGTGTGTAATAAATATAGAGACACATGGAAAGATCTATATGAATTGACTCTGAGTGAAATAAGCAGTCCAGAAAACAACAAACACAGTAACCACAACAATATAAATCGAAGAACAAGGACCCCAAAAATTCAAAGGTAAATGTAACAAAATTATAAAGATTAAACAGTACTCAAATGAAAATATATGTGAAGATACTATCTCCCCTCCTTCCCCCGCCCAATCTACCCTGCATGGAGGTGAGAGACCCACAGGTGTTACACATTGCACATGCTTACTGATTTTTTTCAATGTACTGATCAGTTGTGCCAACTTTTTTTTCTTCTTTAAAAAGTACTAACAGTGAACGATTTATAATCATTTAAAAACTTTTATTGATGCCTTTTGTTTTTCTGTCATCTAGCATATATCCGGACATTTTTAAATGAAGCAACATTCCTAAGTGACCCAGAGTATTTACAGCCTTGCTTTTTGCAAAAGTACCAACTTCATATTGAAGCAGTAGCATGTAGTGGCTAGTTTGTTATGCTTAAAATCAAGGACAATAGAGTTCAGACTACAAACACACATGCATGCTTACTAGCTATGTGATTATAAACAAATCACTTAACATCGCTACATCTGAAACAACAACCTAAAACTCATCTACTATGGTGATACTATGGTGATGAAAAAACAGAAAATATCAATAAAACCTTATTTTTCTAAAATGAACAAAAAAGAAGAATGTCATTTTGCAGCTATATAAGCAAGACTGTAGGGGAGAAATGCTGGAAACAAGGAGATTAATAAAGAGATTATAGGTATAGTCTAGGAAGTAAAGGAGATAGATGTGAAAGTAGATACGAAGGTAGAAGCAACAAGACTTAGCAAATGATAAGATAGAGGGGATAAGTGTAAAGATTCAAAGAATGACTCCTATAGTAAAACCTAGTACTCCTAACCAAGGGAGGTAAAGAAAATGAACTCTATTTTGGACCTGTTTAATTCAATGCCCTTGGGACATGTAATTAGAGACATATGAGTAGAACTTTGGAGAACCCTAAAAGCTGGATATGTAGACTTGGAGTTATCTGCCTAGAGATGATAGTCGAATCCATGGGGTTTAATGATGTCATAGACGGAGAAAAGGGCTCAGGACAAAGTCCTGGGATACAACTATGCCTAGAGGGCAGGATATATAAATGATGCTACTAAAGGAAATTGAAAATGATCAGTCAGGCAGGTAATGAAGTATGGCAGAATAGGGTCAGAACTAGGTCAGGAAAACCCAGGATGGAGACAATACTCAAAAGTGGGGTAGGGGAAGGAGTGAGTTCAACAATGCCAAATGCTTCAGAAGCCAAACTTAACCCAGACCAGTCCAAGGATTCAGAGTTGGAATTAGAATTCAATGAGAAGCTATGGACTGCAAAATGCAAAAAAAATAACTTCACTGATAACAAGAGATTAAAAGAATACAAGTTCTAAAGTTTAAAAATATACTGGTTCAGATAAAATACTACTCCTCTTTACTTCCATGTTACCATAGCAACTAACCACTTAAGTTAGGAAGGCTTTCCCACTCGGCTGAGCTCCTGTACCAGTTTCCTCTAAATTAGGTCTTTCATGCCTCAAGACACTAGAAAGTCAAAGGCCTTCTTGCTTCTCTCTCCCCACCCCACCCCCCCGCCCCATTTAAAAATTTTATTTATGTTCAGTTTTCAACATTCACTGCAACATAATTTTGAATTTCAATTTTTTTTTCCTATCTCCTTCCCCACCTAAGGACTGTGTGTATTTTGATTACCCTTTCCTCTAATCTCTTCTATCACCCTCCCCCTATTCCTTTCCCATCTTCCTGTAGGGCAAGATAGATTTCAATATCCTATTGTCTATATATGTTATTTCCTAGTTGCATGTAAAGACAATTTTAACATTCATTTCTAAAGCTCTGAGTTCCACATTCTCACCTTGCCCCTCCTCATCCACCCTCATTGGGAAGGTAAGCAATTCGATATAGGGTATACATGTGTAGTCATGTAAAACACTTCCATAACAGTCATGTTGTGACTAAGACTAACTATATTTCCCTCTACTGATACAATCCTCCCCTGTGACCAGTCCCTCTACCAAAGTGTTTGCTTCTGATTACCCCTTCCCCCAATCTGCCGTTCCTTCTGTCATCCCCTTTCCCTACTGATTTCCTGTAAGGTAAGATAAATTTCTATACCTAATTGAATGTGTATGTTATTCCCTCCTAAAACCAAATCCGATGAAAGGAAGGCTCACTTATTTCCTCTAACCTTCCTCTTCTTCCCTTCCAATGTAAAAGGTTTTCTTGCCTCTTTTATGTGAGATGATTTACTACATTCTACCTCTCCCTTTCTCTTTCTCCTAGTACATTCCTCTTAACACTTAATTTTCTTGTTTAAATGTCATCCCTTCATATTCAACTCATAGCACGCACACACATGCACACACTCCCTCCAACTATTCTAATATTGAGAAAGGTTAGAGTTACAAGTATCATTTTTCCACACAGAAAAGTAAATAATTCAAATTTAATAAGTTTTTATGGTTTCTCTTTCCTGTTTACATTTTCATGCTTCTTTTGATTCTTGTGTTTGAAAGTTGTATTTTCTATTCAGTTCTAGTCTTTTCATCAAGAATGCTTGAAAGGCCTCCATTTCACTGAATGACATTTTTTTCCCTTTAAGTATAGCACCAGTTTTGCTGGGTAGGTGATTCTTGGTTTTAATCTTACTTCCTTTGACTTCTGGAATATCACAGCCCAAGCCCTGCGATCCCTTAATGTAGAAGCTGCTAGATCTTGCGTTATCCTGATTGTATTTCCACAATACTTGAATTGTTTCTTTCTAGCTGCTTGCAATATTTTCTCCTTGACCTGAGAACTCTGGAATTTGGCTACAATATTCCTAGGAGTTTTTCTTTTCGGATCTCTTTCAAGAGGTGATTGGGGGATTCTTTCACTATTTATTTTGCCCTCAGGGCAGTTTTCCTTGATAATTTCATGAAAAATGATGTCTAGGCTCTTATTTTGGTCATGGCTTTCAAGTAGTCCCATAATTTTAAAACTGTCTCTCCTGGATCTATTTTCCAGGTCAGCTGTTTTTCCAATTAGATATTTCACAATGTCTTCTATTTTTTCATTCTTTTGGTTTTTTGTAATTTCTTGATTTCTTATAAAGTCATTAGCTTCCATTTGTTCCATTCTAATTTTAAAGAACTATTTTCTTCAGTGAGGTTTTGAACTTGCTTTTCCATTTGGTTAATTCTGCTCTTTACAGCATTATTCTCCTCATTGGCTTTTTGAACCTCTTTTGCCATCTAAGTTAGTCTATTTTTAAAGGTGTTAATTTCTTCAGCATTTTTTGGGGTCTCCTTTAGAAAGCTGTTGACTTGTTTTTCATTTTTTCTTCCCAGTTTTTCCTCCACCTCTCTTACTTGATTTTCACAATCCTTTTTGAGCTCTTTCATGGCCTGAGACCATTGCATATTTATTTTGGAGGTTTTGGATGCAGAAGCTTTGACTTTCAGGTCTTCTTCTGATGGTATGCATTGTTCCTCCTCATCTGAAAGGATGGAAGAAAATGCCTGCTCACTAAGAAAGCAACCTTCTTATTCTTTTTCCTTTTTTTGAGCATTTTTCCAGTCAGTTATTTGACTTTTGAGCTCTTTGTCAAGAGGAGGGTATACTCAGGGGACCTGTAAGTTCTCAGTTCCTCCAAGGTGGCACAATCAAGGGAGGGGAGTAAAATCCTGCACTCTGGTCTGTGAGCAACCACAAACAATCTATTCTGCCCAGGATCTGCCAGTAAAGTTCCCTCTCCAGAGTCTTCACCAGCTCCACCACTAGCACTCTTCCTTACCCCAGGATTGCCACTCAGGGATGAGATTCAGATCAGTTACTCAATTACTTCGGGGTCCTTAGGCTGAGGCCTCTAAAATGGATGCTGCAACTGCAGTTTTTGCTGCTGGCAGGGCCAGATCACATTCTCTTCTCACCCAGCTGAAAGAGTTTTCTCACTGACCTTTGAAGCTGTCTTTGGTAATTGTGAGTTGGACAATCTGGGAACCTGCAGCTGATGCTAGGGATTCCACCCTTTGAGGCCTGCTCCAGTCCTGTTCCTGCCAGTGCTACAGCCCTTTCCTGTGGGCCTTCCAGGATGTCTAGGGCTGAAAATCTCTTTCACTCTGTCATTGTGTGGCTTCTGCTGCTCTAGAATTTGCTTAGGAGTCATTTTTTACAGGTATTTTATGAGCTAGTCAGGAGAGCTTCTACAAGTCTGTCCTTCTACTCTGCCATCTTGGCTCCACCCTTATCTTTTCCCCCCATTCAGCTTTTTAAGGCATTCTCCTCATTGACTTTTGGGACCTCTTTTGCCATTTAGGTTAGTTTAATTTTAAAGGTGTTATTTTCCTTAGCAAGCTGTTGGCTCATTTTTCATGATTTTCCTGCATTACACTTCTCTTTCCAGTTCTTTCTCTACTTCTCTTACTTGATTTTCAAAATCTTTTTCTGAGCTCTTCTATGGTCTGAGACCAACTCATATTTTTCTTGGAGGCTTTGGATGCTAGAGACTTTGCTGTCTTCTTCTGGTTATATGTTTTGATCTTTCTCTTCACCAATAACGTAAGAAAATACCTCTTCCCAGAGTAAGCAAGAATCTATAGTCTGTTTCTTTTCCTGTTTGCTTATTTTCCCAATTACTTGACTTTTGAGCTCCTTCTTAAGTGAGGAGCTCCAGAAACAGCCTCTACTTCATTAATGGCTGCTGCTGCTCTGGGGCTGGGGCCATAGCTAAAGCTGGGCCTGGACCAGACCATGCTCCACTCTCAGTCAGGTGACAGACCAAGCTGACCTTGAAAGCTGCCTGGTGTTTGTGGGTTGAGAAGTCGGGAAACTGCAGCTGCTGCCAAGGATTCAGCCCCCTAAGGCCTGCTCCAGTTTTGTCTGCACTGGTACAAGCCATGCTTGACTGTGCTCCACTCCTGGCCTAGGGCAATAGACCCTTCTTCTGACTTTCCAGATTGTTTTGGTCTGGAAATTTCCCTTATTCTGTCATTATTTGTGGCTTATGCTGCTCTAGAGTTTGTTTAGATATCTTTTACAGATTTTTTGAGGGGTTTGAGGGGAGAGCTCTTCTAGCAGGTCCCTGCTTCTACTCTGCCACCTTGGCCCTGCCCCTTTAAATCCAGTCTACATAAAACAGGCATGACTCATTCACAAAAAAATAGGAAAAGGCCACTGGAGAGAAACTAGGCAAGGAGAGAATTAAAGAATTCAGTGCTGGATAAGGCAATTTTGGATTACTGTCAGGTTATCCAGGTGAAGATATATGTCAGATAACTAGGACCTATATGGACCTGCTGCTCAGACAAATGGTTGAACCAGAGATACACATTTATACTGATGTAAATTACCTCCAGCTATAGTTATTGTGAAAAATGCTTTGCAAACCTTAGAGCACTATGTAAATGTCAGCTTTTCCTAAACCTCCTTTACTTCTGTTAAAATATAGAAGCAATGCATAGATATTACAAAGAGGTAAATTAAGGCTTGATACAAGGAAAAGAGTGTCAATAATTAGAACTACTTAAAAAGCAGAACTGGCTGCCTTAGGAGCTGTCAGGTATCCCAACTGAAAATTAAAAAAAAAAAACTGAATTGACTACTTCCATATATTATGGAGAGTATTCTTTGCAATTTTTAATAGATCTTTAATAGATCACTGAGTGACTACTCTCATTGGGGAGGCAGTATCATGTTGTAGGAAGAACAGTGATAGCATTAGAATCCGCATATTGAGTTAAAATCCCATTAAGACTATCTATATGAAAACAGACAAATCATTTAATATACATCAGTTTTCTCACATGTAAGATAGGAGTTACAACACTTGCACTCTCTCATAAAGAATTGTAAAGAAAGGTGATATACTCTTGAAGCTGTTCACTTTCTTGCATATGCTGCAAATTAGACTGAAAGTTAAGCAACTCCCACTTTTTTATTACCTGTGGTAGTTGTATCCTAACCCATTTTGTTACCCCCTCAAAAGAAAACAATATTTTAAAAAATGTCTCCACCACTAAAAGGCAAATTCTATTCTAATTATAATTTCATTGGGGGATAGAAGATGTTGGGGAACAGCAGGACAACCAAATGGAACATTCCAAAAGGAGACATGTGCCTAATTATCACAATGCCCTGCACAGAGCAGGGGCTTCATAAATGCTTGTTATTGAATTGCCTGCCTCCCCAAAGGGAATGGGTGGGGAGGGAGGGATGGGAAGAAACTGGAACTTAAAGTTTTAGGACCAACTGTTGAGTATTGTTCTTGCTACTAGAAAATAAGAAATACAGGTAATGGGG
>CM053770.1:146236255-146252474 GCA_028658325.1 Potorous gilbertii
AGTCTGTGGGAGGAGGGACCTTCGCGGCCGCCCGGAGATTCAGGTCCGTGACGCCTGCTGGGCTCTGCTCGCTCCTCTCAGTGCCGCGTGGCCGGGCAGAGCTCCGTGGCCGGGGCGGGGGAGGGGAGCGCTTGGCCGGGCAGGACTCCGCTCCCGTGTCCAGGGCACCCCTGCGGTCGGTTCTTCAGGGCTCTCTGCAGCGGAAATCTCCTTCACTGTGTTTCTGCGCGGCTTCCACTGCTCCAGAATTTGTCAGGAGTTCTTTTTACAGGAAATCTATGGGCTGTGGGTTCGGACCTAGCTTAGGTGAGTCTTTCTACTCTGCCATCTTGGCTCCGCCCCGATAATTTCTTTTTTTTATCATGCTTTTCAGATAGTCTAATAATTCTTAAATTATCTCTTCTGAATCAATTTTCCAGGTCAGTTTTTCCAGTGTGATATTTCACATTGTTTTCTTTTTGTTTTCATTCTTTGGTTTTGTTGTATTTTTTCTGATTTCTCAGTCAGTGTACTCAATTCTAATTTTTAAGGAATTATTTTCTTCAGTGAGCTTCATTTGACTAATTCTGCTTTTTAAAGCATTCTTCTCATTGGAATTTTGTAGCTCTTTTACTGTTGGCCTAGTCTGTTTTTTAATGTTTTAGTTTCTTCAATATTTTTTTGTGTTTTCTTTATTGGCTCTTTTCATGATTTTCTTGCATTACTCTAATTTCTCTTCCAATTTTTCGTCTGTCTCTATTACTTGATTTTCTAAATCATTTTTGAGCTCTTCCATGGCCTGAGACCAATTCATATTCTTCATGGAGGCTTTGGGTGTAGGGCCTTTGACTTTCTGAGTGTGTGTTTTAATTTTCCTTGTCATCATGGTAACTTTCTATAATCTGAATTTTTTTTCTATTTTTTCTATTATTTTCCCAGCCTATTACTTAACTTTTTATTCTTTGTTAAAATAGGGCTCTACTTCCAGAGTGGAGGAAGCTGTCCCAAGCTTCAGGGGTTTTGTACAGGTGTTTTGAGAGACACTTCTAGGGACCTGTAAGTTTTTTTATATTTCCAAGGTGGTATGATATAAGAAGAGGTGTTTACTTCTCTCCTGGCCTTTGCTGTGATCTGTGAGTGACCACAAGCATCTTTTCTATCGTGGGACTGTGAGGAGGACCCCTGTTCCACTGTAGCCACAAGCTCTAGTGTGCTAGTGTTCCTCCTCACCCTGGGACTGCCACCCAGGACTGTGACCCAGATCCTAGTATGGGCAAAGCAACAAAGGCCTGCCCCTAGTACTAGCAAAGAATTCCCTGAAATCTCCTTCTGACTAGTTATTCAACCAGCTTATTGTCTGCGGACAGAGAGCTTCAGAAGCAGCCACTATAGATGCTGGAGATGCCGGTAAAGTGGCCCTCAGGGCCTGCTCCTGATTTGCTGAGGCTGGGACTGAGGCTGTGCTGGCATGTCTGTGCTGGACTGCGCTCCACTCTCATTCAGGTACACAAGTGCAACAGACCTTCCCTGCTGACCTACTAAATTTCTTTAGTGTCTGTTTACTGACAGGTCTGGAAACAGGAACAGTCACCCTGAGGCCTGTTCCTGGTGTGCCAGCGCCTGGTCTGCACTGGCATAGCCTGTGCTACTCTGTGCTCCTCTCGCACCCTAGTACAACAGACATTTCTTGCTGACCTTCTGGTTTGTCTTGGACATCTTTTTATGGGTTCTGCCATTTTGTTTAAAGATTTTTGGAGGGGTTTATGGGGAGAACTCAGGGGAATTCCTTGCCTTGTACTCTGTCGTCTTGACTCCACCTTCCTCTGTTACTTTAAATTTGTACTCTAAATTAGTATTGCTCTTCTGCTTACAAAGAGATCGTGTTTGGTAGCTGAAGTAGTTTTCTAGGTTCTCATCATTTTTCTCCATATGGCAACTAATCTATATTCATTACACTTCAGTTAGGAATCAGTAATAACTTATTCATTGTCCATTAATTTCACATTTATCAATGGCTTATAAAGAGATAAGGTTAAATTGATAGAGTTGTTTCAAATTGTATATATCTTTTACTCATTTTTGTTTTTGTATAAGTTTTGACCTTTGTTCTAATAAGTTGATGGTCTCACTGTATATTGATAGGTAATTCTGTTATGATTTCCACCTCAGCAATTAGTTATTTCCTATCAGAATATTACTAACTTCATTTTTAAAACATTACTTGATGCTTACTATGTCTAATTCTTTCTCATTCTTTTCATGAAGAAAATATGCGTGATTGTAGGCATGAAACTTTTGTATAGTCAGTATGTCATTGGCTTCTCTCATTTCTTACTCCTGGAACCATGTTTGGAGGTTACACAAATTAATTGAATTTTTCTACCTCTTTTTTATTCTCTGCATCACATGTTAGCACATAGATACCACTGTTTTATAGTTTTATATGCACTTTTAAAAAATTCTAAACTTAATCACCAATGTAATCACCAGTGAACATATAATTCTATTTATTTTGGTCTTTTTGAAAATATTTAGATAACCTATGACAGGACATTTTTTTTTTTTTTTGCTTCGGCCCCACGAAGAAATCACCTTGGTCACTTCCTTTGTTTACCATGCACCTTTGTTTTTTCTTGTGGTTTCATTTTGAGTGAAAATATCTAGATAGATTCAGGTCCTTTAGTTGAGTGTCACTAACTAGTCTTTAGGCAAACATTCTTGTTACCAATATGCAATTTGATATTTATTGAAAATTGTAAAACTGTATGATTCTTATCAGTCTGCAGCCCCTTTTCCCACATACTATGTATAGGGGGACTCGAGGACTCAGGGCTATTTTATAATTTATCTTAGTTTTATAGGATCATAAACTTAAGAGTCAGAAGGGTCCTTTGAGACTATGTAACCGCTCATTTTATAGATCATGGTTTGCAGAGGCCTGTGTCTGCGACTTAGGACTTGTTCTAGCATAAGAGAGGCAACAGGTTGGCAAAGCTTTTTTAGTGGTTACAGTTCTTTATTGTGGGAAAGTTGGAATGTGACCAAAAATAAAAGCAAATATGAGCACAGGAGGAGAAAAAGGGAAAATTTTCTGAAGGACCTTGATGGTAACTCAGTTAGCTGGGTTGGTTTGGGTGAAGTGCAACAGGGTTCTTGGGAGCCTCTTAGTATAACGAGGTATGTGGGTGGGGTCCATGAAATTGGATGATTGGTAGGGTGAACTATGGGAAACCTGGGAACTTTGACTCTGGAAACTTTTTACCTAGGCATGATTCAAGTAGGTTTGGGGTAACGATTTTTGATTTGTCCTCTTCTAAGGGATAGAAGGCACCCAGAGTGCTAAATAGACTGGATGCAGGGGGTCCCTGGGTCCACTTTCTAGGGATTTTTCTGTCTTTATCTTAGGCACTCAGCATGCTGGTATAGAAGCTCTTCATAGATTTGAAAACTCTTCAGCGGAATCCAGTAGAGTTTGTGCTTACCTGGCATGTCCTTTAAGAGCCCAAGGTCATATCTGTATTCGAATGTGGTGCGTGCATGTTACTATCTGTAGGTTAATATCTGTGAATCCATTTAATTGTATTGACATTGAGTGTAATTTTTTTTTAGATCATTTTATCATAGGATCACTGGATTTAGAAATGGACAGAAAAGCAATGATTATCTTGTCAAGGATTTTTCTTTCACAGTTGAGAAAATTGAGATTAGGAAAAATTACTTGAAAGGTCGTGTAGGTTTTTATATAGTGGAACCAGAATTAGAACCCAGGTTTTTTTAATCCAGATACTCTAATCACATTACAGCTGTTTCATGTTGTAATACCATTTCTTTCCTTTTAGAGATATCTCATTATTTCTTTTTTAAAAAGTGTTTTTCGAATGAAGATCTGTTTTTCTCTCAGATGCGCACCCGTGCGTGCGTATGTGTCAGAATGAAACTTGTTACGGATGCATAGTCAAACAGAACATTATCATGTTGACAGCATTCATATATATCAGGAGGTGGTGGATAGCAGGTAGAATCTCAAGTATTTTATGTTTTCCATAGTTATTTTAAATGGAGTTTGTCTTGCTAGATTTTGTTGGTAATAAGTAGAAATACTAATGATTTATTTTGTGGATTCATTTTATATATTGCAACTATGAAGTTAATTGTTTCATTTAGTTTTTAAATAAACTGGAGTTCTCTAGTTAAATCTTAATTCAGATTGCAAAAAAGCAATACATATGTTTCCTTTTTGCCTGTGCTTACTCCACCAATTTCTTTTTTTTGTCTTATGGCTATGGTTAGCATTTCTAGTAAAATATCCAATAGTAGGGGCATTTATTGGAAAGGACTTTTATCACCTTTTCACAAAATGTTGGCTCTAGATTTTGTTCATTTTCTTTTTCTGAAATCAGGTTAAGTCTTCTACTCTGGGTTACAGTAATCAGGACATTTTATATGTTTGTAGTATTTGCCCATTTCATTGAGATCATGTGGTTTTTGGATTAGAATTGAGCAAAACAGTTCTGAACAATTTCTATTATTTCTTCATAGGTTGTAAAGTTCCTTTTTTTATTTTTGATGCCGGTAATTTGATTCTTTTTTTTAAATGAAGTTTTAGCTCATGATTGATCTAATTTGTCTCTTAATTCAATGGCTTCTTTTCTTTCAGTTTTGAGCCTCTAATTTTTGAGGTTTCTTATTTTGCTGTTTAAATGGGACCTTTTAATTTCTTATTTTCTACTTGTTGTTTTTAGCTGAATTACTATGCTTAATATGCTCTTTCTCTGTTTCTTTGAAGAGAATATTTAAAGAGATAAATTTTCCCCTAAGGACAGCTTGGGTTGCATCCCCAGAATTCATGATCCTGAATAAAATTAGTGATTATTTCTGTGGCACATTCTTTGATGTGCCCATGCTTAATAATAGTTGCCAGTTAAATTCTAACTTTTGATTAAGAATACATTTATTGAATATAACTTTTGTTGTGCTGTGGATCTAAAATACCTTTTATATTTCTGATTTCCTGCATTTGTTTGTGAAGTTTTTGTGCCCGAATATATGGTCAGCTTTTATGAGGTTACTATACACAGCTGAAAAATAGGTATACTATTTTTATTCTTTAATCTTGCTATAGGTTTATCATGTCTAACCTCAAAATTTTCTTACAGTCTTTTACTTTTTGTTTATTTTTTTTGTTAAGATTGATCTAGGTCTAAGGTCCCAGGGAGATAAATTGAGGTCCTCCACTTTTATAAATTTACTGTTTTTCCTGTAACTCATTTAATTTTTCCTTAAAGTACTTCTATACTGTCATTTGGCTTATGTATGTTTAGTGTTCCTATTATTTCATTGTTGATGATACCATTCATCAAAATGTATGTTCTTTCTTTATCTCTTTTAATTACATATTTTTGTTGTTGTTTTGTCTAGGATCATGATTTCTACCCCTACCCTTTTTTGCTTCAGCTGAACGTCATAAACTTTACTTCATTCTCTTATTTTAATTGTGTCCCTTTCCTGTTGTATTGTGGAGTCATTAGCTTGTCTGTGGTCAGTTCTAATTTTCAGGGAGTTTGTTGCGTGAGCTAGAATTTATATCTTAATGGGCTAAGCTGTTAATTCCCCTTTCTAGTTCTTTCTCTCATAGCTCCCATTTCTTTTCCAAGTTTACCATCCAACACTCCTTTCATTTATGAAAACATTTTTAAATCTTTGTTTTATTTCTTCCAGGAGTTCCCATTGAATTTGTACCTAAGGCTATGTTTTTCTTGAGACCTGGTTTATAATTGTTTTAAAGTCATTCTCTTCAGGGTTTGTGTCTTAAAGATCTCTGTCACCATAATAACTTCTTGTGGTGGGATTTCTTTTTTTGTTTGTTTGATGATTCTTCTTACTTAATTCCTGTTTCTAAAGGGAACGTCTGGTCTTGTCCTGCTGCTGCTTTCCTGAAGTACAAATGTGTTATTCTGGGATACCCAGGCCAGCTCAGGCTAGAGAACTATAAGCATTCAGTGCCCCCAGAGTGGTCTGATCCAGGGCATAGTTGGAATGCTGCTTCCCTTGGCAGAGCTCTCAAAGTTCTGAGCTAGGTCTGGGTCTGAGCAGCTGTAGACTGACTGCTACTGAACTCAGCCTCTGTCAGCCAGCAGGAAAGCTCTACTGGTTCGGAGTGACCAAACTGTAGGCTTCCTTTTGTGCTGAAATTCCCTCCCTAATTATTCCACTGAAGGATTAAGTGGACTGGAAACTGAAGCAGGATAAACTGATCACTCCAAATCTTATCAGTGGGCTGTTTCTAATCCCACTTGCCTCAGCCTCCTCTGATTGGAGGGTAGGGCACCAAATTCCTTTATAGAAGGCATTCTTTGGACTTTCTAGTTCATTGCACTTTACAACTTTAGCCCTACTTGCTTTAAACTCCCCAGAACAAAATGACCCCATTCTGAGTACTCTCTGGTATCTCTTCCACCACCTTTCCAAGTTTGTGAGTTGTCATCCTCCATTAGCTTGTAAGCTTGTAAGATGATAAGCTCTTTTGAGTCTCTTTTCTTGTTTGTGTCCCTAAGTGCTTAGCACTGTGCCTAGCACATAACAGATGCTTAATAAATATTTTTTGAATTGAATTATTGAATTGAACTGATACTGTTATAATTTAGGTCTCAGACTGTTGCTGCTTGTTTCTGACCTGCTGCTTGCTTAGCTCAGGGCCTGCTCCTTATCCTGGAATCCCAGAATGGGGTGTGGGCAACAAAACTTCCAGTTGGCAGCTGTTCCCATAACCTAAACATGGTGCCACTGAATGGATCGTAGGACCTCTTCTTGACTAGTTGAGCAACCTCTCTCTGTATTGGAGTGCTCTACACAGTGTGCTCCTGGCTAGACCCAATCCTTAGTGACCATAGTCCCCTTCTTGCCTGTCTTGTTACATGATTAGGCCTGGAAAAATGACTTATCATTACTTTTTCCCCATCAGGATACAGTCTGGTACATTTTCTGGATTGGTTGAAGGAGTTTGAGAGTAGGGGGAGTCTTGTAGTACTGACTTGCTGCTCTGCCATCTTGCCTTCCCAGTGTCCTTTTTAATACTTTAGTGAAGAAGTGTAGCCCCAAACTAAACAAATGCTCCAAATGTGGTATGACCAGGTCGTAGAACAGGACTATTGCTTTAGTATTCGTGGAAACTGTATGTCTCATACAGTCAGCTCATATAGTCAGCTTTTGGGGCTGTCATATCATATAAACAAGTTCACTAAAACCCCTAGATCTTGTTTAAATAAACTGTTGTCTGACCATTCATCTTTCATCTTCAACTATGAAGTTGGTTCTTTGAAACCAAGTATAAGATTTTAATTTTTATAATTAAATATTTGAGTCAATGATCTTCTAGTTTGTCTGGATGTTTTTGTTCCTGACTTATTTGATGTGTTAATTATCCCTCTCAGCTTCATATCATCAGTAAATTTTATAATGAGTGGGTCATCAGTTTTTAAGACCAAGTCATTAACAGAAGTGTTAAGTAGCATGGGGCCACATTTAGATCTCTGAAGTCATTCCTTTGGAGTCTTCCTAAATTTGTATCAAACTCTTGGGTGAGTACTTTTTGGTTTTTAGACATTTAATCCCTTCCGGAATCCCCTTTCTTCTATTATCTTCTAGCCCACATCTTTGCCTTTTTCTGCCAGAAGAATAGCATGAGAATCTTTTGTTGTTGTTGTTACCAAAATCTAGACAATTTCTATTGCACTCCCTATCTGTCAGTCTAGTAACTTGGTCCAAAAAGAGGGCCAGTGTGGCATGACCTATTATATTTTAATAGAAAGTATTATTGATAACTTTTGTGTATATATCACTGTCTTTGAGGAAATGCCACCACCCCTTTGTGAACCGCCCCTTTCATTAAATAAAGACAGATTAAGAAAACAATTGCCATAATTACTACTTCTGATGATATATATAAAGCTCCACAGTCATGGTCCACCCAGCTCTCCATCGGAGAAAGGAAGTTCCTTTTTTGTCATTTGTTCTGGTCATGAGGATTACTTAGGTTTTTTTCTTTTCTTTTTATTGTTATTATTTTCATTTATATTATTGTGGTCATTTTGCCTATTTTACTTTGCATCACTTAATGCCTTCCTATGTATCTCTGAATTCTTCCTTTTCATTGTTTCTTAGGGCACATTAACATTCCACTATATTCATTTATATACCACAGTTCATGTTATAGTCTGTAGAAAGGTGGCTTGAATTTTTATATTTTAATAGTACCACAAAAAATTTGTATTCTGAATATTTTAATACATCTGGAGTCTTTATTTCTCTTTTTTCTCTTGGTCGCCTGCTTGTACAGTAGCAGGATCTCTGGGTCAGGCAACAAGTAATGACTTGTTTTTCTAGAACCATTAAGACCCACTTCATTGGTCTACCAGTGTCTATTTGTGTGTCTTACCTTCCCACAGCCAGCCTGTAACACAGATTGTTCCATCTTTGGTTATCTGTGCCAGGCTTGTAGGTTTTAAATATCAGGCTTATAATACTTTTTGCATTCTCTTATTACTAATTCGCATCTATCAGGTCATAGTTTGTGATTGTGATTGGAAATAATATCCTATTCCACCAATCTCTAGAGAGAGTTTTTGTTGATCTTATCTATCAGTTATACAATAGACTTTTATCAGAGATATCTGATACAGAAATTCTCCTCTTTCTCTTCTTACCCTATCTATTTTAATTTTGTTTGGAAGTGCCTAAGATCAGATTTGAACTCTTATCCTCCTGACTTCAGGCCACAGTATCACTTTGCTGCCTGTTGGGATAAGAATTTTGCCCGTCACCATAATTATGAAAGGTAGTTGTTTCATTCTGTAATTTTTTTTAAGGTGTGCTACCTGTTCTTTTTGAAGCAACGCTGAATCTTTGTAATTTCTACTTCCCTTTTCTAGTTATTTACTGCAGTTACTTAGAAATATTCTGAGGAGATAGGCATAGTTAAATAAATCATACAGTAACATCAACTTTGAGTCATTCAACTTTCTGAACAATCATTAAGAAGCCTTTTAGAATCTTGGTGAATCTCTTATAACAATTAATCTTAATAAGAAGGAGATCAGACTCTCGGTCTTTTATAACTGAATTAAAATAAGATAACAACAAACCAAAAAAAATCCCATATCTATAGCTATGTTAACATATATCAAATCTTGCTTAAAAACCACACACACAGAGGCCCTTTTTGTAGATTGTACCTTAAATTATCAAAATATTATTACTGTTTCTTTTAGTGTGTTAACATGTATTGAAATATTGATACGTTAAGAAGATGCAGATGGCTCTTTTCTAGACAAAACTTTTTAGTACTTAGAGGATTTACAACGACATATGTCCATTTGAAAGTTAGCCAGAATTCAGTGTGTGTGGGAGCCAACTTCAAAACAAAACCAAGAGCGTTGTTTTCTTCAGGGGGAAAATAGATAATCTTGATTATTTGAATGAATTTTTCTAAAATAACTTGATGTGCAAATGGCTCTTTGTGGGATTGGGATGTAGTCTTACTTTGGTTCTCAAAGTTCAGATTCACAAAACCTCATTTTAAATGAATGAAGACCCACTTACTTGTAATCTAAATGGGATAGAAATCTTGTAAGATTTAAAAGAAAATCCTAGCAGGTACTGTGCAGTAGTTTTTGGGGAAAGTGAAAAGTTCTTGTTTAGGTTTAGGCAGATATTAGATTCTTTTGAATTACAAATGTTTTTAATACAACATAGAACTATGAATTTCTCTTGTTTAGCAATTAATATTTATCATTTGCCTTACTAAGATACGTTAGGTAACTTAGTTGAGATCAAGAGGCTTCACTTTAGTTTCTTTGTTATCTCTGATGGAAGTTTCTTTGTTAGTATCCATCATTATAACAAGACATTGGTTGCAGACTTGGAGTCTTAGTTAATCTGTTTTCTAACAATGAATAACAATGCAACATTCCTTCATGAAAAATGTTCCTATGGACTTTCATGTACTTTTAGCTCCTGTTTCTTACAAAAATACAAGAGAACTAGCAGATGCTCTTGGATAATGTTTACATGTGAGGTGTGGAATTCCCCTGGACTAGGGTGGTGGTGGCAGTGGCTAGGGAGAGTTGATAATAGGGGGACAAAGTTGTTGTTTTTTTTTCTGGTTGAAGGATATAGCCAGCATTATTTACTAAATGTCAGGTTAGCTTTTTAAACATTTCGTCTTGCCCAAAGGGCTACAGAATTGAGCATACCTTTTGACCCAGCAATACTGCTTCTAGGACTGTATCCCAAAGAGATCATAAAACTGGGAAAGGGTCCCACGTATACAAAAATATTTATAGCAGCTCTCTTTGTGGTGGCCAAGAACTGAAAATCTAGGGGATGCACATCAATTGGGGAATAGCTGAACAAGTTGTGGTATATGAATGTAATGGAATACTATTGTGCTATAAGAAATGAAATAATGAACGGAAGACTTTAGAGAGGCCTAGAAGGACCTATATGAGCTGATGCTGAGCGAAAGGAACAGAACTAGAACGACAGTGAAAGAGATTTCCAGCCAAAGGTAACCTAGAAGGGTGACAGGAAAGGTCTATCCCACGGGACACTGAGTGGAGGGGAGCCCTGCCCTGCTCGCATGGCCCCAGGAGGAACAGGATCAGGACAGGCATCTGGGGCAGAGTCCCCAGCAGCAAGGGTCTCAGATCCCTCAACCCACAAGTGACAAAGAAAGCTTCAAAGGTCAGTAAGAGGGCTATCCCAACTGGGCAAGAGGGGAGCAGGGTCCTCCCTAGCACGGACCCTAGGTGGCAGCAGCAGCAGTAGTCGTGCATGATATTGGTCAAGTCAGGTAGCAGCTTCTGTTGTGGGAGGGACTCAGCTTAAAGCCCCTGGAGGAATTGAGCAGCTGATCTGAATCTCAGCCCTGAGTGGCAGCCCTGCCCCACCTCTCCTAAAGCCTCTAGGGGAATTGAACAGCTGATCTGAGTATCAAGCCTGAGAGTGGCCCTAGGGTAAGGAGGAATGCTGGTGTGGTGGAGGTTAAGGCTGTTGTGGAGAGGAAATTCTATTCCAAGATCCTGGGCAGAAAAGTTTTGGTTGCTCCCACACCAGTGCACAGGGCAGGAGAGGAGTAAACTCCTCTTCTGTAATTGTGCCACCTTGGAAGAACTGAGAACTTACAGGTCCCCAGAGTATACCCTCCTCTTGACAAAGGATTCAGAAGTCAAGTAACTGGCTGGGATAATGCCCCAAAACAGGGAAAAAAATAAGACCACAGAAGGTTACTTGGTGAACAGGCATTTCCTTCCATCATTTCTGATGAAGAAGAACAATGCATACTGTGAGAGGAAGTCAAGGCTTCTGCATCCTGTACCTACAAAATGAATATGCAATGGACTTAGGCCATGGAAGAGCTTGAAAAGCGAGTCAATAGCTTGCTAAAGGAAAGCCAAAAAAAAATGCTGAAGAAAATAACACCCTTAAAAATAGAGTAACTCAGTTGGCTCTAAAAATAGACTAACTCATTTGGAAAAACAGGTCCAAAAAATAAATGAGAAGAGAGTTTGAATGCTTGGTAGTTTAGTCTCAAGAAGGGACCTCAGTGTCTGATAGCTTAATCTGCCTGATGATTTTTAGGATCTTCTTAAGACAATTCAAATGGAAGCAATTCAGTTTCCTGGTCGTGGAGCTGGTCTACGGTCCAGGTTTCACAGGCATACCACAATGAGGTCAGCACAAGGGCTCTGTAGACCTTCCGTTTGGTAGTCAGTTGAATACCTCTTGTCTCCCAGACTTTCCTTTGGAGCCTCCCAAATGCTGAGCAAGCTTTGGCAATTCATTCAGCAACCTCATTATCAATGTGTACATCCCTAGAAAATATACTGCCAAAGTAAAGGAACTTATCCACTAATACAGTCAATAGTGAGGGCTTATGGAAAATTATGTCAAAATTTGGTTGCCCAGAGAAGTTCATCAGTATATATGTACGTCAATTTCATGATGGCATGTTTGCCCAGGTTCTGGATAGTAGAAGATGCACTCATGCTTTCCCAGTTACAAGTGTAGCGAAATGAGGCTGTGTGCCTGTTCTTATCCTTTTAGCATGATATTTTCATCTGTGTTGTCAAACACCTTCACTGAGGGCACAGGGCATCAAGGTCAACGACTGCACTGATGGTAAATTCTTCAACTTGAAAAACCTACAAATGAAGGCTGAAGTGGAGGGAGTGTTGGTGCATGTTTTTTATTTACAGATGATTGTGCACTCAGTGCAGCCTCTGGAGCTGAGATGCAGCGAAGTATGGATTGATTCCCTGCTGCTTGTGCTGATTTTGGCCGAGCTTTTGGCATGCGTTTCCCTTTGAGATACATGTTCAACTGAATGGTTGTTGGAGTGCCTTCTAAAACTCTTGATTTTTGTAACATCTCTTAAGACATACCAAGGTAGAGGGTGAATTGATATTTTTCATCAAGGAGATATTGTAGAAAAGCTCTCAAGGAAAACAGGATAGATAGGAAACAATAAAAATTTTGCCATGTAGCCATCAAGGACCAGTTGAGATTAGATAGACCACTAGTTGGCCTGTGGTATGACTTCTCCATTGCACTTCATCTCCTTGATAATAGTTGCTAAGAAAGTGAACATTTGGGGAGAGAAGGATTAAGATGATAGGACAGGACATCTTTGAACTGTATTCTCCAGGGTTGACTTTTGGCAGGGAAGAGAGACCAAAGTAGGGGTGAAGAACTGAGGGAATTTGAAAGCCCCAGAGGTTTTGGTGAGGATAAAGGATGAGGTTAGTAGGCCTGAGGGAGACACAGAAGAATAGGAAAGTAATTGTCATGTCTTTATCGGAGAGAGGGAAGAGAAGAATATGCATTTCTTAAGAACCTGTTGTATGTCATCAGGCACTCTGCTAAATCACTTTACACGTATTTCGTTTAATCCTGACAGCCCTCGGAGTTAAATGCTGTTGTTATCCTCCTTGCACATATGAAAACCGAGGCAGGAGTATTTAAATTGTTTATAGATGAGCTTTCACAATAAGATTACTGTGTACAAGGAGATTTAACACCATTAAATTAAACATTCACAATGTCTAAGTCACAGGGCTGGGCTACCTGCAGCCTCAGGCCAGCCACATGGTGGAAATCCACATACAGAAACAAGTGTCCCTGCCTTCAAGGAGTGTAAGTCTACTGGCAGGAAATAAGATGTGCCCAAGTAAAAACAGTTCGTAGATTATAGTGTCTAGAGATCAGAGATGTAGACCTGGAAGGGACCAAAGAAACTATCTATCCTATATCTCCCCTTCCTGGTCAGTAAAAAAGGTGTAGGGGTGAGACCAACTACTAGGATAGGTACTTGTGATTTGATTGGTATAGGGAATTCCAAATAAGGAAACTTTGTTTTTTTGCTACAGTTTAGTTGTTTCAGTCCTAACTCTTCTTCATCCTGTTTGGGGTTTTCTTTGTCAGGATATGAAAATGGTTTGACATTTCCTTCTCTGGCTCATTTTACAGATGAGGAAATGGAGGCAAGCAGGGTGAAATGACTTGTCCAGGGTCACCAAGTTAAGAAGTATCTACCTGAGACTGGATTTAAACTCAGGAAAATGAGCCTTCCTGATTTCAAGCCCAATGCTTCATCCATTGTGCCACCTAGCTGCCTTCAATGAAACTTTGTTACTATCCTATAATTTATTCTTTAATTGTGGAGGGGGTTTCAATTTTACATGATCATAAGTAAAGCAATCAGGCATTTTTAGTTTTTTATGGATAGGTCCTTTTTTCTTTATGAAGCATTTGGGCCAGAATAATAGCAGTGGAATCACAAAATAGGAGAGCTGGTAGAGGTTTCAGTGGCTCTCTAGCCCTAAGTATATATGAAAGGAATCCTCTTGATGGCATACCTAGTAAGTGATTATCCACACCTTTCCTCTAAGGGTTTGGAGCCAACCATCTGTTGAGGCAGCCCATTCCGCTTCTGGACAGCCCTGATTTTTAGGAATTGTTTCCTTAAATCATATCAAAATTTGTACCTCTGCAGCTTTTACATACTATACCTACCACTGACCCCAAAAGTCCAACAAATCTAATCCTTCCTTCATGTGACAGCCCTTCAGATTGAGTATAGATAAGTATATGGTGACCTTCTCTACCTCTTCTATCCTCCCTTCTTCAGGATAAGGATCCCTAATTCCTTCCACTGGACTTCATGTGACATAGGCTTTTAAAGGCCCATCACTATCTTCATTTTCCATCTTTGGGAGCTCTTATTGTCCTTACCCTTAAACCCAGCACTCTCCATGAGATCTGCACGTGCCTTTCCTGGCCTTTCAGGTGCTAGTGCCTTCTCTAAGGTTACTTTCTATCTAATATGTAGCTTGTATCATGTTTATTTATGTATGTGTTGTCTTTCATATTAGAATATAAGTTTTTTCTCTTTATATGTTTCTCAGTGCTTTTGCGCAGTACCTCGCATGTAAGTACTTAATAAATGCTTGTTGATTGATTAATATTGATCTTATTTGTTTAACTATAACCAGCATCATTTTTAACTGATAATACAAAGTATTTGCTGTGCTCAGTAGCTTTTGACTTTCTTTTTGAAGAAAATAGTCCTGATACATTGGTGGGAAACTTCCATATGCCTTTAACATCTCTTCTCACCCTGAAACCATATTTTTAACCCATTTTTTGCTGTCTTCCTCTATGCTCATTTGAAGTTATTCAGTATAAAGGTGTGTAATTGTTTCATTGTCTCTTCCTTCTCTCTGGATTTTGACCATAAGCTTCAATGATTTTCTGGTAGTCTTTCAAATATTCATCATGAGTTTTGCAATGTAAGATGAACACATGTCCCATGAAATTAAGTTTCTTGGATATTTGATTAAACTGTTCGGAATGACAGGGTTGTTACGCTTCACTTCCTCCACTCATTTGTCCACTTGTTGACTGGATAGCTCTCACTTTTAGAGCATCCAAGACAAAGTTAATGTCTATGAATTCTTGGCCTTTTCCATGTTCTACTATTATGCCACTGTTATTGAATATGTGGAAATGGTTCTGACAAGCTTAAGATCCATTTTGTATTTTTATTTGTTGGATTAACCAATTGCAGGCATTCACAGCCAGGGAATTCATCTCAAATGACCAGTTTAATAGCAATGGACTTCGTCTACATAACTAGCTAGTATATAGACTTTCAAAAAGGGGCATCATCAGTTTAAGGGCATATTCTGTTTGTCTTTTCCAGCATTTTTAAACTTGGCAGTGCCTGTGCCCTGCTGACAAAGTCCTGGTTTAAACTCCATGCTGCCATGTATAAGGTATCAAAGGAGAACTTTATTGGGAAAAGTTCATACTGTAATCTGAAGTGTAGAAAAATTAGGCTACTGCAGTAATACCTTATTTTTATACTCAAAAAAAGACAAGCAGATTATTGTATTTTCTGAGATATTTCCTTATGGAGGAAATATATAGTTCACTCTAGTGATGGAAACATTCCACCAAATTTTATATTTCAGAACTGGAAAATTACAGGCCATTTTTAACAATTTAAAGTATTTTTGACTAGTTGGAACAAGATTATTTATTTAGCAGTCAATCTTTTATTTTATTGTTAAACATATTTTATATTAAAGTAGCAAAAGATTTTATACCTTTGATTTTCTACTTTTGAAATCTAGGTTTATTTAGTTAAAAATGAGTTAAGTTCTGACAGCTAGGGAATTTGTGTTGTTGCTATAGAATGTTGATTTTTCTTTTGGCCAGATGAGGGCACTTTATCTTTACATTTGGATCTATCATCAGCCTAAATTATCTACTAACTATTTTTCATTTGTTTTCCTGTGGGAAAAACAGCTTTGTTATTTTAAAAAAACCAACTATATTGTATTATAGAATCTCATAGAATGAAATAGAAGAGAGAAATCTCAAATACATGCTTTTTAAGTACCCAAGTTAACATTGACAAAATTTCTATAAAGTACAGTGAATTTTGTGGGAAAACTACCTTTAATATATAGATGCCTTTGTGCTATGAATGAGTGATACATATTTGTTGTTAGTTTTCAGAATGAAAATAAATTGTAATTTATTTTGGGTGTTATTACCTGACCCATCATTTTGCTAATTTGAGTATGAAGTTGTCTTAACCCTACAATCAAAGTCAGACCAAGTAAACAAGCATTTATTTATTTATTTATTTATTTTTTATATTTCTTTTTTTTTTATT
>CM053770.1:146252974-146270125 GCA_028658325.1 Potorous gilbertii
AAAAAAAAAAAAAAAAAAAAAAAAAAAGAAATTATCAAGGAAAACTGCCCTGATATCCAAGAACCAGAGGATAAAATAGTAATTGGAAGAATCTACCAATCATCTGCCTGAGATTCTAAACAACTAGGAATATTATGGCCAAATTCCAGAACTCTCAGGTCAAGCAGAGAACACTGCAAGCAGCCAGAAGCTTCCACATTAAAGGATCTCAAGGTTTGGAATATGATATTCCAGAGGGCAAAGGAGCTAGGATTAAAACCAAGAACCACTTACCCAGCAAAATTGAATATAATACTTCAGGAGAAAAAATGGGTATTCAATGAGATAGAAGACTTTTAAGCATTCTTCACGAAAGACTGAACAGAAAATATGACTTTCAAATACAAGACTCAAGAGAAGCATAAAAAGGGAGACAGGAAAGGGAATTAAGGGATTTAATGCAGTTAAACTGTTTACACTACTACATGGGAAATGATACTTGGAATTCATAAGAACTTTCTCATTATTAGGGTAATTAGGAGCATATATAAACAGAGAGCACAGATGTTAGTTGAATATGAAGGGATGATCATTTAAAAAAATAAAATTAAGGGGTGAGGAATGCACTGTACTGGGAGAAAGAGAAAAGTAGAATGAGGATAAATTATCTCACATAAAAGATGAAGGAAAAACTTTTATAGTGGAGGGGAAGAAGTAGGAGGTAAAGGAGAGTGAGTCAACCTTACAGCAGAACTGGATCAAAGAGGGAATAACACACATTTAATTAGGCATAGAAATCTATCCTACCCTACAAGAAAGAAGGGGAAGAGGATGGGGGGAGAGGGTGGTGATAGAAAGGAGGGCACACTGGGAGAGGTAGTAGTCAGAAGTAAAACACTTTTGAGGGACAGGGTGAAAGGAGAAACTGGATAAACAAGGGGCACGAGAGAAATAGGAGGAAGGGAAATACAGTTAGCAAGAGTAACTGCAAAAAAATTAAAGCAAGTTTCTCTAATAAAGGCCTCATTTCTCAAACTTGTAGAGAATTGAGTCAAATTTAATAAAATAAGAGCTACTCCCCAACTGATAAATGATCAAAAGATATGAACAGTTTTCAGATGAAGTAATCAAAACTATCTATATCCATATGAAAAAATGCTCTAAATCACTACTGATTGGAGAAATGCAAATTAAAACAATTTTGAGATATTCATACCTGTAAGACTGGCTAATAGGACAGAAAAATGGTGGAGGGGAAGTGGGGAAAATGAAACATCATTGCATTGCTTAGAGGAGTTATGAACTGATTCAACCATTCTGTAGAACTATGCCCAAAGGGCTATCAAGCCATGCATACCTTTTGACTTAGTAATACTACTACTAGGTCTGTATCTCAAAAGAAATGTAGAAAAATATATAAAAATCTTTATGTAGAAAAATACTTTAACAACTCTTTTCTGGTGGCAAAGAATTGGAAACTGAAGAGATGCCCATCAACTGGGGAATGGTTGAACGCTGTGGTATGTGATTATTATGAAATGGTATTGTGCTATAAGAAATAATGAACAGGATGCTCAGAAAAACCTGGACAGACTTACATGAAGTTGCTGCAAAGTGAAATGTACTGTGTGTACAGCAATACTGTAAGATGATCTGCTGTGCATAACTAAAGCTATATTCCCAGTAATACAATGATCCAAGGCAATTCTAAAGGACTTATGATGAAAAATGTTATCCATCCCCAGAGAAAGAACTGATGGTGTATGAATACAGATTGTAGCACACTTTTTTTTTACTTTATTTCTCTTAAAGTTTTTTGGTCTGTATTTTCTTTCACAGCATGACTATTATGGAAACATTTCGTATGATCACACATGTATAATCTATATTAAATTGCTTGCCTTCTCAATGGGGGCTGGGGGTGGGGAGGGAGGGAGGGAGAGAATTTGGAACTCAGTTTTAAGAATGAATGTTAAAAATTGTTTTTGCAGGTAACAGGGGGAAAATAAAATATTAAATAAGAAAAAAATAACAGGAAAAGGTGGAAGATTATGAGCAACAACACAACAGAACAACAAAGCACTAGGAGAAAACGAGTTTATAGAAAGCTTGGTGAGAGACTCAACTAAGGAAAGAAATGCTATAGGCATTTAAAAATGAAATCTGAAAGATGAGGTGAAAAATGGAAATGATCTACGAAGTGGTTTTTTTTTAAATAGTCACCAAATTCGGATGACTTTCAGATACACTGCATGAAAAACTGGAGAGGGCACTGATTGAGACAGGAAGAGAAATACAACCATACATGACTGTTGCTATTGAAAGAATCAAAATTTTCAGCCTGCAGAAACACTACTTTTCTCTAGGTATCTGTGTAAGATGTCAATACAGACTCCAAATGGAAAAAGAATTCCTTTTATATGTATGTTAAGGTCCTTCAGATGTGCTCCTGTTTACAGGTACTGTTCTGACTGCGTCTAGCGGTGTAATGCAGTCTTTTAAATGGGGTCCGAAGGAGTAGTTAACTATCTACACAGAGCAAGTGGATTAAGAACGTGTGCCACCAATACCATGATAGACAGTTGTGTGGTACCCTAAGCATTACTTGCTATGCCCAGGTCACAGAACCTTAGGAACTAACTAGGTTACATGGAGCTGATTTAAAAGGCGTGTGTAGCTCTTAGACATGAAAAATTAGAACAAGGATAGGCTAAAAGCATTAAGGTATACCATTTACAGGTTTCGGTATAAACCAATGTCAATAAAGGAGTAAAGCTCTTCTGACCTGATTTTTTTATTCCAGAGTGAGTGAAGTTATGATTGACCTGAGTGTGTCCTCACTCACACCTGTAAATGTATATCCCTGCTGGGCATATTTCATAAAAAAAAAAAAAAGTTAATTATTACCCAAAAGTCATTACTTGAATTATTTTCTGAGAAAATTATCTGAAAAAAAATTACCTGTCTCATTGATTTAATCTCTTCAGATCCTGAACTTGCATTTGGGACCTGTGTGCAGCTTGGACTATGACAGCTGACAGGATATTGAGACTGAGAACGTGGCTTGCTAGGAAGGGGGATGGCGGTGGTGAAAGAAGCATTACAGGAGTGGCCTAACCTTAAACCCCAAGGAACTGTGGCCTCTGTGAGATGAATGTCCCCAGTGATAAACACTAGAGCAAAGATGCAGAAAAGTTGGTGGGCTGGGTCTGAAGAAATAAGGAGCAAGAGGGCAAGAAAACAACATAATGCTTTATTATTCCCTGCCAGTTACTAATTACTGTTGGGAAACTAGAAACTGAGTTACAAGACCAAAAGAGGGTAGAGAGAAATTAGGTTCAAACCCTCAACTAATTTTGCCCCAAGAAAGGATACCTCTTCCTGACCCAGCTCCTCCCACTCTTCTTGGCTCCAATCTGTCCATCTTCCCCCTCACCAGCACCTGGAAGGTAGACTCAATCACTATCAAGGAACACTGTGACATAGGACAGTGAATTTAAAGAGATTAAGAAATATTCAAGGAAGGAAATAAGTCGCTTGCAGGCTAAATGTCACTAAAAAAAAGAAGGCTTAACGGCTAGTTACTGAGGATGATTTCATAAACCAGGAGAATTAACTCAGGATCCCCATTACAAGGCTGTCTTAATACCGTTTATTGTGAAGATAAGAGTTTTATCTTTGTTCTTATGGTTTCCGGATGGAAATAAGGCAGGCCTGGCTCCCTCAGGAAAAATTCCCTGCTTGCACTGCTTCAACTCAGGATGGCCTTCATCATGTGAATGAGATGGGGAGATCCCTGACTGACTTTATAATACTGACTGAATAAGCTTCTATCCCTGTAGGAACAGCCTCCTTGAGAGCTTTAAAGTTAAGCTCTTAAGGGCACTCATTCCTTGTGGAAAAGTTGTTTACCGTAGGTCTTCCCTATTTGTTACTGTTCAGATTAGGCGGATATAATTCTGAAGGCTGGAACACTGGACGGTAAAGCTCCTTGAGGGCAGGGACTGTCTTTTGCCTCTTTTTATATCTGCATTGCTTAGCACAGTACCTGCTATGTACTAGGAACTTAAAGAACATATTTATTGATTGACTGAACCTAGAATGAGTGTCCTTAAAATTAAGTAGACCTCAGGGTCCTAAGGAGTCAGAAAGGTTTGTCATGTATGGATTTAGTTATTAAAACACAGACAAGGAGATTGTTGGTCAGCCCTTTAGCAACGTAGCTTGGAAACATTAGAAGATATTTCTTCCCACACTTTCCACGAATTCTGATTTCATAGATTTTAAGGATCAACAGGGTGAGGGTAAAATCTCCAAATTAATTCAGTAGTTTTTACCAAACAGTACTGAAAAGGCCCACGCCTGGGTAACAGTTTATTGGGCAGAAGGAGGCGTTCAGACATTGAAGGGGCTGTTGGACAATGGAATTCAAGTGATCATGACCTCAGAGGGCACCACTCAGAATAGAAGTGGAATTCTCCTGGAGGTGAAAGGGTTTGCGGGAGTCTTCACAAGATGCACACAGGTAGGACACTTGATAATACATACCAATTGGTAATTCAGCCTCAATGAATAGTAGGAATGAATTTGCTGGGTGTGGCAGAAGGAAGCTTGAAGGTGAGAGGAAGCCCCAGTTCAGGGTGTTGACTCACCTATTAGAGTGAGGAAAACTCATAGGAAGACACTCAATTTACCTTTTAAAACTATTAGCAACAAGCAGTGTCATCTCCCTAAGGGCATTCCTGAGATGTCAATCCTCATACTGCCTATGAATTGTAATAGTGGGTAAGGTACAAGGAATGTGCCACACACAGGCCCATCAATACTAAAACCTTCCCACAGAGATGTTACTGAACTCCCTCCTGTGAAACTTTCAGCTCTGGTCACTTCAATAGTTCCTTTCCTGGACTGCCCTCACATCTGATTATGATCATTACAAAGTTAGTGTTACTGTCTCCATGTAGCTCAGCTCAGTTTTTAGAAAGTCCTTGAGGGACTGGGAAAGCCTAGACAGCCCTCCTAGTGCAGAGGTTCTTATCCTCGGGTCGGTTAATCTATTTGATATTTTGATAATTGTATTTTAAATTCATTTTCTTTGTAATTCTATGCATTTCATTAAATGCATGTAGAAGCAGTAATTCTGAGATAGGATTGAGAGACTTCACTAAATTGTCAAAGGAATTTATGACATGAAAAAAGTTCAGAACCTTTCTCCTATTATAGTGACCTTCAGGCTACATAAATGGTTTATGAAACTAACATAAACAGGGAGAGGAAAAGAAAGGGGCAAGTCATCATTTGTAGACATTCTTGGGCTGTTGCTATGGGTCTTAATGAGTAGTTTGGAGCCTGGGGACTCAAATGCTATGTGTAGAGACAGGATCAGTGGTAGAAGAGTGCATCAGGTGGGTCATGTAAAAATCATTGCTTCTTTATTTAACTCACCTTCATTTCTTTTGCTCAAGATTGCTGGGCACTTTCATTGGGTTTATTCCCCTTAGGCAGCAATTAAAATTCACTATTCAAATGCCTTTGTCAACTGGACAGATTGCTTGGGGGAGTTAATACCACTGCCATCTTACTAAAGGAGGGGGGTTCTCTAGTAATCTAGGGATGAAGGGGCAAATGGTGATGGTGACAGTCAACTGATGCTTAATGTAACCACAGTGCAACCTGACAAAGACCATTTTTTTCATCCCCAGTTCAGGTTTGTTTCAAATCAATGACCTAATATGGAAGGCACCAGATGCAGAAGATTCACCTATCAGGAGAAATGCAAAAGTTGCCTTCCATTTCCCACTTACCTTGCCCCACCACTTGGTTTATGCAGTGGAAGGACAAAAGACCAAGCATATGGGAGAAGTATAGTAGACTCTGAACAAGTTAGAGAGGGAAGAGGTTGGTTGGGAAATGAGGAAAAGTGTTGCCTAACTGATACTTCTACACACAAGAGTAAATAAATGTCAGGAGCTAGCCCATGGAACCCTACGGGAACTTGAGCATCATTATATTCCCTGAAACAAAGAGTGGTTTCACTTGACCAGGGACAAATGTATCCTTGTGAGAAAGAGATAGTAGTCAAACTCCTGAGGAAAGAGTAGCCAGGCAAGGAGAAGGGAGATACCTTAAGTCAAGAGATGAGTTTGCAAGCAAGGGAATTATAAAACCTTAGTTTGTGCTTCTGGATACAAATTTGCTGATGTGCTGGAGTAAACATGTCTTTCAAGTCCTGTTTCTGGTAGCCAACTCTATTTCTGGCTGCTATTCACCGGATGCCACCCATGTGGTATTGTAAATGAAGTGGTAAACCTGAAGTCATCTTCAAGATGAGCTCAAATTCTACCTTAAGATATAGTTACTAGCTTTGTAACTCTAAGTGAATCATGTAACTTCTCTCAGCCTCATTTTCCTAACCAATAAAATAATCACACCTACTGAAAATGTTACTGTGAGGATAATTAAGATGGTACATGTAAAGCATTTGGCAAACTTTAAGATGTTATGTAAATAATTTTACAATCATCTTCAACTAGACTTCAGCCTTATTAGAACCTTCTGACTGGATTATGATCTTGGAGACACCATCAAAGTCCTGACTTTGCGAAGTGGTTGTGGTTTTGGCTGTTTCTGCAGGTTTTTCTTGTTTAGAATGTGGCTCTTGTGTTGTCCCCCTTGGGTATTTTATGTTGTGAGTTCCTGTGACTGAAATTTGGGTCATATATTTACTATTTTTTAAAAAAAAGTCTCAGTCTTAGAGTAGCCATGCCAGAAATGACACGAAGAGGATTCTTGGAATGTCCTCAGCAGTACCTGTTTGACCCAGGCCATGGGACATCAGAGGCTAATTAGGTTGCAAGGAATTAATGATTCAAAGTGCATAGAGTAGTCCCCTTGGTCCTCAGACAAAGATTTTTTAAAATCCCATATGAATCAATAGCAGTATCAACAAAGGAGTAAAGTTCTTCAGATCTCCACACCTCTGCAAAACAAACAAACAAACAAACAAACAAAGAAGTCCACTAGAATGTCTTCCAAGGGGCCAGGCTTTATCATAAAAATTTAATAGCAAGCTGTCTCAGGTGTTTGGATACTGATGTTTTTCTCATTTACATTATTGGAGCCATTATGTACATAATTTTCTTGTTTTTTCTTCACTTTTCCTAATTTTCATTCACATTCATCATTTCTTATAGTGCAATAATACTTTATTATAGTGAGATACTACAATTTGTTTACATAATTGATGGACATCTATTTTGTTTCTAGTTCTTTGCTACTACAAGAAATGCTATAAATATTTTGGCATATATAGGACTTTTTTTAAATCACTGATTTTTGGGTATATGCCTAGCAGTGGGATCTTTCCTAAAGATCAGATAATGAAACATGGGTATAAGTCATGGAGGTCTTCAAAAAATTAAAAGTTGAAGGTCAGCCAAAAGGCAATGGAGAAGTGCATGGTGGGTGTAAACAGACTGTAAAACACTGTCATTGAAGAACTGTGTATTTGCAGATGATAATGTTATATTTAGGTAGCCCTAGAAATTCAACTAAAAGACTGAAATAATTACTAACTTCAGTAAAATAGCAGGATATAAAATAAAACCGAGGAACATTAGCCTGTCTATATATTACCAACAAAACCCAGCAAAAGACAGAAAATGAAATTTCATTAAAAACAATTACAAAACACATAAAATATCTGGGCATTGACCTACCATGATACACTCAGAATTTATATGAATACAACTGTAAGATATTCTATAAAAATGAAGTAATATTTAAATAGAGATAGTAACTGTGGTAGAATCATATCAATATAATAAATGATTCTAAGTTAACTTACAAATTTAGTGCTATGCTGAAGTACCAATGCGTGACATTACAAAACTAGCAAATTACAAAATGCAACTAAAGAACAGTCAAGATCATCAAAGGAAGTAATGAGGAGGAGGGGAAAGAGAAGAGGGTAGTAGAAAGGATAAAGGACGACTAGCAGTACCGGACTTCAAACTATACATCAGTATTCAAAAGCTACGTAGTACTCTGCTCAATAAAAGAGATTATGTAAATAAGCAACAAAAACAAGTGAACCTTACTTGCATAGTGCTCAATTAATCCAAAGACATCAACCAGCACTGAGGTAAAGGCTCCCGGTAGGTCAACAAAAACTACCAGGAAAACTTGAAGGCAGTCTTAATAGAAATTGGGTTTAGACCAACATTTACCTGACAGCTACAGCTAGGAGAAAAACTGTCAACTAAATGGGAAAGATGCAAGGAAAGGCAAAAACCATCAATGTAGTTAATTAAAAGGAAAATAACATTTATGTTGCCAATTTCCTTGACAGATATAATACCCAAGATATACAGGGAATTTACACAAATATATAAGATCTACTCACCAATATAAGCAGTCAAGATATAGCAATAGATATTTCTCAAGAAAAGAAATCCAAGCTATCAACAACCTTATGAAACATGCTCCAAATCACTGACAAGAAAAATGCAAATTAAAACAACTCTTGAGATTCAACCTCACACCCATCAGATTGGTAAAGATGAAAAGTCAATTCTTGGAATGACTGTGGGAGGAGAATCATACTTATGTTCTGTGAATGGAAGTATAAAATGGATCAATAATTCTGGAAAACAATTTGAAACCATTACCAAGGCACCAAATGGTGCCTACCTTTTGACCCAGTGATCCATCCCATTATAAGGAATACAGGCTCCAGTTCACTCCCCAAAAGAAGACGTAAAGAAGGACCTATGCTGACAACGGTACTTTATATAGAAGCACAACATAATGAAATACTGCTGCACTGTAAGAAATAGCCAATATAATGGATTTAGAAAAAATTGGAAAGATTTGTATGAATGATGCAAGCAAAGAGAACAAACAAAAAATATGATGGCTACAATAATGTAGGGAGAGCAAACCTGACGGACTATAGAACCTTCAACAATGCAGTGACCAATCAAGACTTTTAAGAACAAATGACAGTGTCACCCACCTCCTGACAGAGGTGATAGACTCAAGGTATAGAACTGTATTTTCAGACAAGAGAAAATGAATATTTGTTTTATTTGATTCTGCTTACAAGAATATCCTGGTGATTTTGTTAATATTGTGTTAAATTTAATATACTTCAAGAAACCAAACTATATAAATTCATGGATTCATGTACAATTCTCTCTTGTTCTTTATCAAATTACTCACATTTGTTTATTATTAGGTTTACAGTTTAAGTTGTAAAATACTTATGCAGAAGGAGCATAAAGATATATGACTGAAAACGGTGGTCTGGTCATGTGGCAACAGTAAGGCTTAACTGAGTGAGACTGCATGTCCCACAACATTAAAAAATCAAGTGGAAAGTCACTAGCACATTGAGTGGACTCCTCCTATCATAAACAGGTTAGATTTATGGGAGTACATGAACTTCAAGAAGCATGCAGAATCAGCAAACATGGATGGGTTACGATCTGTACTGCTGGAAGAAATCCTCACAACAATGACTAAAGTACTGCATAGTTCCCAGGGTTGTGAAGAAAGGGTTTGTAAAACTGACAGCACTCTATAAATTAGTTATTGTAACATCTATTATTGTATTCCAATCAGTTATATGTTATCATTACATTTTAAGTTGTATTATAAATCTAGGTATATTTGTCAAATTTCTCTCTAGAAGACTATAAACTCCTTGGATATAGGAATTACATCTTATTTCATCTGTAGCCTTAGTATCTCCTTAACACAGGAAGTTAACATGGAATAGGGATTTTATACTATTTGGGGAAACAGATATGATATTCATATTCAGGTAAATAATTCTCTCAAATATTAAAATAATGAATGGCATTCCAGATTTTTGTTTCAGAACAAATTTCATTCTTTATTATCCAGAAACTGCCCAAGGAAGGAAAAACATTTCCAAAAGAGCTGAGGGGAAAATAATGAGGGTGAGTTATATGGAAGATCTGGTTCTGGATTTTACTTGAAAATAAGAGATAATTTAAATTCGTAAGAGTAAATTCTAAAAGTTTGCGGAAGTAACTGAGAACCAAACATTTCAATAGTAGAATGTTTCTATAATCTACCCTGAAAGATGGGAAAGAGGGATAATTTGACGGTATAATGAAAGGTGGGGAAGGGAGAGGAAAGGGAATAAGCATGTATAAAGTCCCGTTAGGTGCCAAACACTGTGCTAAGCACTTTTTAGAAATATCTCATTTGATGCTCACAACAGCTCTGTGAGGTGGGTGCTATTTTTACTTTACAGTTGAGGAAACTGAGACAGGTTAAGTGACTTACCCAGAATCACACAGCTAGTAAGTGTATGAGGCTAGACTGGAAATCAGGTACTAAAAAAGTAGCATTTACATCATAATTCCTATCTGTGTAGTGCTTTAAAGTTTGCAAGAACCTCTCTCACAACAAACTTTGTAGAGGAGATGAAGTAACTGGTGTGTGACCTCACACAGAGGTAAAATCTGAAATGATTTTTCTGGATTCCAATCTGCACATTCTTTTGACTCCATCATCTTGACTCTCCGCACAGTGTAGAATAAGATTTCATTTCTTTCAAGGCCAACACTTTTCAGGATTCAAACAACTTCTTTTCAAGAAGTCGACAAACATGTATTTACCTACACATACCACATCACTGAACAGCAGCTTTGGCTTCTTAGTGGGGGAGCAATGCTCTCATTCTCTTTCTAGTCTGAAGAAGAGTTACTATAATTTTTGTGCTATGAAGTTCTTCATCAAGATTTTTATTTAGACCCTAAATATGTACTCTCTGAAAAGGAATATAATTTAAACCACCCAAATCGCAGACAGAAAATATGCTTATAAACAGAACAAAATTTCTGAGCGTATTAGAAAAGCGGTGAAAAATTGGTAATTGCCTAATAGCCCAATAATACTCAGAAGACACTTGGGTTGAAGTAAGAATTGTTGTGTGTTTTTGTTTACATTAACAAAAAGACCCTCACCCTCGTGATGTACATTACTCTATGAACATATGCTTCAACAAGGATAAATTAATGACAGTAGCAATGAAGGGTATTATCTTTCATTTTAATGTTACAGCCTAGTTTTCATTTTATCTTAACTATCATAAAAAATACACTGAAGTTTCACTAGCTCTGTCCTTCACAGAGCAGAATCAAATTACAGATCTCAACCAACACAGTTTAAATCGAAACACCTCCTTGTAAAATGGTAATATTTTATTTCAATTGTAAAGGCAATGAGAGGAACTAGAACGAGGGGAGAGTTTAAGCTTTGTCACTGAATCCAGAATTTATTTAGTAGTAGAAAATTCAATGAAGTCTACCTTCCTCCTCCACTCCTGGGACCTCTTACAACCTCTTCCCTAGTTTTTAAACATTTGGGAAAGTGCAAAGAAGATGAATGAATAACAGAATTCCAGACATCTGGGGTTTTTTTTGGGGGGAAGATGTGGAAAAAAAGGGGAGGAGGGTGAAAGGAAACAGGAGGGAAAAAATAGCATAAAGGAAAATGTTGGAAAGTGTAACTACCCAATAGCTCCAAGAATAGACTCAAAGGAAAAAATGGATTTCCCACAAAAATTATATAAACATTTAGAAGAAATTTACAAAATGAATAAAAGCAATGGAGGAAAAAACTTAAAGGAGAAAATTAAAATAGACCAAACAAAAATCAGTAACCCCTTGAAACAAAATATTAGAACAAAATTCAAAAACAGAAATAATATAAGAAAATCTTATCTCAGGAACAACAGACCTGGAAAACAGGTCGAGATGTAATTTAATATTAGCCTCCCTAAAAACCATAACATAAAACCAATCTGAATAGTGTTTCAAGAAATCAAAAATGAAGAGTACCCAGATCTATTATGTGAAAATACAAAAAATCCACAATAACTCTCTACCATGGTAGTAAATGTCTGAGGCTGCATTTGAACACAGGTCTTCCTGATTCCAGGTCCAGTGCTTTATCCACTTCTCCATCAACTGTCCCTGAGAATGGAAGGAGCACAAGCACCAGTAGAATGGCAAGGACAGGACAAGTAACCTGTTTTTGAACTTGAAAAACTTATTTTATTACAGGGTATTTTTGTACTCAATCTAAAAATTAGATTTTGAATAAATGTCTCTGACTTTCACATTACCTGATGTGGTGAAAATAAAGCCACCCACTAAACTGAAATGCTTACACAACGTGATAAAGCCAAACGAAAACTCTAGTTTCAGTATTTGAAGTTGAATAACAATTCAACTGCTGATTCATTCTAACGCCAGAAAGGGGAGTGGGAGGGGTTTGAATATGAAAGTCATCCAAAAAAACCTCCTTTCTAACCCTTGTGACACAAAAGTCAATTAAGCACCAAGTTCCAAAGAGAGGTCTGCATAATATTACTGTCAGGGGCAGAAACAGCTATAAAAAGACAAGATAATTAAGAGATTACTCATTTCTTTTCAAAGAAAGTTATCTTCTCAACAAGAAGCAAATGTTTTCTGTCCTTGGGAAAAGAAGCTTTTCCATTTCTGTGCCTCAGTGACACATTATATTAATTTTTATATAAAAGTATGTTAATAAAAGATAACATTAAAAAACTTGGACTCCCAAGGATTGTGTTTATAATGGGTTTGTAAGAGGGGGAAGAGAAGCAGGGGAAGCGAAAACTAATCCTTTACCTCAAAGAGCTCACAGTTCAGTATGGCAGGACAAGGCATGGACCAGGGTTGAGGAACTGGTAGTCTCCAGGATACATGTTCCCCATGCTTACATGGACCCAAAACAACTGTAACACAAGTAAAAAACAATCAAGTGCACAGGAGAAGTAAAGCTCACTATCCAGAGCTTTACTTCCAGAAAGAATCTGAAGAGCACTGCTAAAACTTAGGTAGTTTTGCACTTGAAATCAAAGACCTTAGAGGCAGTTTTTTAATCTCTGCTGCAGAGTAAAGTCAAGAACTTTAGCTGCTTGTAAGTGCCTCTAAGAATGGGGCTTGGATTTTTAGTCCAGGACCTGAAATACACAAATAATGGAATCTTAGTAATGGATGGAGTGCAACTAATGAGGGCTGGGGGAAAATGTTACGTGCCTGGAGTTGTAAACCTCATCAAAAGGGCTTTAAACTGAAAAAGAGAAGGAAGAAATCTTTTTTACATAAATTCATCCTACAGAGGATAACTACAATGGATTTAGAAGAACTCAAGTAGAGACAACTCGAAATTCATAGGGGACAAAATCCAGGAAGGGAACCATGTGAACTGAAAGCCTCCTATGCCTATGTCAGGACTCCAAGGTCCAAGAGTCTGACGTGACTCAAAGGACTGAACAACAAAACCGGGAAGTAGAGTAAAATACGACTGGAAAGGTGGACTAGAAATAAGACAGTGGAAGGTTTATGGACTAGAATTTTATTCACAGGAAATACAAAACCACTCAAAGTTTTTAATTTTTTGATTGACATGACCAGAATGATTGGTACAATAGGAAGATTTCTTTGGTGGTAATGTGAGAAGTACTGGAGAGGCAGGGCATCTATTAAAAAGCAATGTCAATTACATGGGAGGAGGAAGGGACAGCAAAACTGGGAAAAATTTTGGCAATGTAAAAAAGATCAATAAAAATTTAGAAAAATTAAATAAAAAATAAAATAAGAGCTTAACTGTATATTACAGACAGTGAGCAATGCAGATTCAGGTTCAGGCAGAATTAACAGGCTGCAGCCCCTATGGATTAGTCAGACTGAAAAGGCAAATAAGCCAAGGACAGAAGTGGGCAAATAGATTTTGGTACAGGAATAGTTGAGGTGAACAGTCAGAAAAGACACAGGCTGAAGTGTGAAGATTTCTGACAAGCAGTGAGGGAAGCTTTCTTTAGAAGCTCCCTTACCTCAGGAACCTCATGAACACGCCAACTACTCCTCGCTGTCCCTTACCCCATATATCCAATCAGCTCTACGCATTGTCATGTCTACTCACTTTGCCCACACCGGTCTTCTTCATGCCCTGATCATCTCACCTCAAGTATTGCCATGGCTTCCTAAGCGGTTTCTTTGTCTCAACTTTCTCCTCCCAAAACACCTGCCAGAGCGATGTTCTTAGTGCACAGTTCTGACCAGGAACAACCATGTAACTCACCTAATTCAATAAACTCCAATAGGTAACTACTGCCTCCACAATCAAGTATAAATTTCTTTTTCACGTCTGAAGCCCTTCACATTCCCAGTACTGCCCATCCTACCAGAGCTGACCTCACCCCACCCCATTGTTTTTCTTGTTATTTACTCTGTTTCTTATTTACATGTCAGTTCCTTCAGGTTAGAGGCTGTTTCATTTTTTGGCTTCAAACCCCCAATAGGGTAGCTCAGTGCCTGTCACAGAATGTTTAAAAATGCTCTCATCTTTCATCTTCATGCATATTCTCAAGCAATCCCCTGCTCCTCTCAACCTATCTGAAATCTTATCTTTGTGAAAGTTTCTGAGGTCAACAACTTCTCCATGAAGCCTTTCTCAATTCCCCAATTTGTCTAATGCCTTGTTCTATTCCTCAAGTTACCTTGAATTCTTCTGTATACATGTTTGTATGCGAGGTGGATTTTAGTGTGTAAAGTGCATTTTTGTTATTATTTCTTAGAGTTCAGTTTCCCAGGATCCACAGGCAAGACAATCTCTTGTTCCTAGGTATTTGACATGAATTCCTGCAATTATGGTTCAAAACATCTTCACCACGCTTGCGCAGCATTATATAATGATAAATAATATAAGCATCCATGGTGCAATGAGATACAGGGATGAGGGGACACAACCTTGTGAGGCTATTGCTAACCATATGCCTTGTTTGCCTGTTGCCCCATAAAGCAGGAGGGCACTGATCAGTGGAAGGGGAACCTTAGGGCTGAATGCACAAATGCTATGTTTGCCTCAACTGGCCGCTGTGAAGCTTGAGGGGATTTAGGGGAAGCACAAGTTGTGCCTGTCTCATCTGACTCCATCAAGATACAGGGGCAGTTGGCTCCCCCACTCCAAAGGTGATTGAGGATTGCGATAGGAGTTTGTCCTCCCATCATCAGCAAGCCTCTTCTGAGAAAACCAGACTAGAATAAAATAAGATTATTATTCCCTTCTTAGGGTCTTTCATGTCTGACCAGATCAAGAGTGAACCTGTGTGCTGTGTTTATCTGTCTTACAACATTGTATCAACCAAAATAATGTATGTACTTTGGGGGCAGGCTTGCCCTGCCCCTTTTTAGGCCTTTGGTCACAGCACCATGTTTGTGTATGGTAAAGTATACTTAATAAATATTTATTGTTGCTGAAATAATTGGCAGGAAGCCTTACTTAGAATACTTCCATTCATCTGAAATTTGACATTCTAGAACAATTTAAAATTCAAGAGTTATTTTTGCTTAATCTCAAAATCAAAAGGTATAGGAAAAGCCTGTGTGACTAGTTAGGCAAGTTTGTCTGTTCTCCCCCTTGAAATGAGCTAGAACTTTTGGTTTAACAAAGACACACCCCAATTGTTTAATACGTGACTTGAGAAGTCTTCCTAATTTGTGACAAAATATCTTCCTTCCAGTGAGCAACAAAATTTACTTTAGAAACTTTTTGAATATCTAGTTTAAATTTTAGCAGCATTCTACTATTCCCATTGCCAATATTTCAACCTTTTTCTTATTTTACTTCCTTGCTTTAACTCCCTTTATTTTTCCCTTCCTTTTTATTTGTATTACCTAACCTATATCTCCATTTTTACTTAACTGCACTGGTGGCATTCAGGAATCAAGAAAGATCACAGACCCTTGATTTAGTGGAACTTGCTTTCAATAAAGCTCTAGTCCTTTAAAGGCAGTGATTCTACATCAATATCCTGGCACCCCGCATGGTGACTGATTAAAAAGTGTTGATTAGGACAAAACATTTTTAAGCTTTCATTCTATAAAATCATATAGAATGCCTTATAAATGCCTTATTATATGCCTCATTAGTATGTCATCTTTCCAACTTCTAGTAATTAAAATTATCATATTGTTATAAGATAAACCCAAGTGTAGAAAATTAAAATCTAAATTTAGACAAAAATATTCATCACTTAAAATTTCATTACTTCAGAGGATAAAAATCATGTAAAACAAAACAAAAATCACTATCCAAAGGATAAAATATCTTTATTCCTTTATCTAAATTAAATATGCTTTTGCTGCACTTCATAATATAACAAACTTACTTATACTTGATATAATATTTGTATATTTTAGCTTCATTTTTTCTCCCATTACCTGAATTTAAATATTAACAGTAAAATGAAAGACACTGTATATTAAACTAGAAGAAAATTATCATCCCTAACACTACGGCTTTAGAACTAAGTAAATTTGTATTTTTAAAGGTTCTAAAATAAGACATTAAACCTTTGTGGGGGCAGCAAAAACAAATGACAAATGCAACTCATCCCTGTTGTCAAATACAAGCACAACTTTTAGTTTTGCATATATTTAAAAGATACCTATGCACAAAAAGTACAACCAGATTATAGAATTAGATTCAGAAAGACCTCAGAGGGCAGTTAGTTCAATTTCATTTAACAGGTGTAAAAAGTGATACTCAGAACAAGGTTCAGATTCAAACACAGGTAGGCCTCTCTGACTCCAAATTTTATGCTTTTCCCACTGTACCACAGTTTTTCTAAACAGTAAAAACTTTAATTTTCACTACAACTGCCTTTTTTCCCTAAAACTGCAAAAGAAGCATTTTAAATATCTATAGAGCATTTTCTCTAATGTTTATATATATATATATATATATATATATATATATATATATATATATATATATATATTTATATATGCGCACTGGAAATCAGGAAGACCTGAGTTCAAATCTGACGTTGGACACCATGTGACTTGGGCAAGTCATTTTACCGCTCTCAGACTCCGTTTCCTCATCTACAACACCGACCTCCCAAAGTTATTGTGAAAATAAAATAAAATAAATAAGCACTTTGCAAATCTTTGTGAAATGTTATATAAATGCTAGCTAGCTATTAGTACATGGAAAGTACCTTTTGCCACTTAAGGAGCTACAATAATAAAGAACACTACCTGTCAGAACTGACGAACACAAGAGTTGGAGGGAACCTCAGAAGGGGAAGAACTTCTAATTCAA
>CM053770.1:146270225-146454965 GCA_028658325.1 Potorous gilbertii
CCCCCCCCCCCCCCCCCCGCGGCAAAAACCTCAAGCCTAAACCTTCTAAACCTACTTCCTACTTCTTGATTGATAATAGCCCTTGAAACACTTCAGAACAGACATTATGCCCCTCCTGCCCCTCCTAAGTTATCTCCATGCTAAACATTCCAAGATTCTTCAAATAAGTCTCATGCTGTGGCTTCCATTCCCCTAACCTTCCTCTGGACACTCTCTAGTTTGTCAATGTCCTTTCAAGTAAACAATAAACATACACAGTATGACCAAAGAAAAGCAGGGCTATGATCTCTTCTCCAGTCATACAGTCACCAGCCTAGTAGAAATCATCAACCTTCACTTGGACTTAAAAGTGGTCTCCCTACCTTAAGTCTCTTCCTACTTCCAATCTATTTTTCAATTGGCTCCCAAAGTGATTTTCTTAATGTACTTTATGGTTCAGCTACACTGGCCTACTTGCTGTCCCTCCTGGTGACCAACTCCACTTATATGCCTTTACACTGGCTAGTCCCCATGGTTAGAATGCTCTTTTTTACTCACCTACACTTCTTAGCTTCCCTGACTTCCTTCCAGGGTTGGCTAAAAATCTCACTTCCTGAAGGAGGTCTTTCCTTGTCTCCCCAAAGCCACTGCCTTGCCTCGGAGATATTACACACACACACACACACACACACACACACACACACACATATAGATAGATATAGATATATAATATTATATGTATATCTCTTGCATGTAGTTATCTGCACGTTATCTTTCCCAATGGTAGAATATAAGTTCCTTGAGGGCAAGGACAATTTTTTTTTGCCTTTCTTTGTATTCCTAGTGCTTAACATGATGCCTAGCACATAGGAAGCTCTTAAAAAATACTCATTTTCTGAGGAGTGTTTAAGTCAATATTAATTCTTTTAACTGTCAGGATGTGTCTTTTATATGGCTTATGGTTCACTAAACTCCCCAAATCTTTTGTATGTAAACTAGCTACATCTCCCTCAGAATGCACTGATAACAATGATTTTTTTTTTAAAACTCAAGTCTAAGATTTTGTTAATCTTTATTAAAATTATCCTTTGGAAGTGGTCCAACATTCTAGCCTGTCAAGATCTTTTCATATCCTGTCATCTAATATAACCGACTGCTAATCCTCCCCTCAGTCACATATGCAAATTTGAAAAGTATGTCATCTACCCAAACATACCTTTCTGTAAGTCGCTGATAAAAAGCAAACACCATGAGGCCAAACATTACTGGGACATTATGAAAAACCTCTTTCCAAACTAACACCCAACCATTAATAACTATTCCTGATGTATCAATTAAAGCCAGTTCTACTACTTGAATCATCTAGACCACAAATTCCTATCTTGTCTCCAAGGAAAGCATTAGTCTTTATCAAATGCTTTTCTAAAATCTAGGCAAACTATATCTATAGTAGTCCCCTATTTTACACACACACACACACACACACACACACACACACACACACACACTATAGTTAAGGAACCCTGTTAGAACAGAAAATCAGGTTAGTATGGTATATCCTGTTTTGATAAAGCTATGTTGGTTTTGTGATTATTGCTTCTTTTTCAGCATTCACTATGGATTCCTTTAATAGTCTTATTCACTATTACCTGCCCTTCCTTCTTTCCTTTTGTACATGGCTTTAAAAAAAATCCAAGGTGGCCAATATGTCTTATCTTCTCCAACTAGGCTGTATTCCTTGAGGTCAAGGACTAATTATTTCATTATACCTAATAAAGTAATAGATCTGAAGGTATTTCAAGTAAGTATAAAGTTCTGTATAAACACAAATGGTTACATCATCATATCAATTCTTTCTAAAACAGTTTATCACCTTTAAAGCCAGTAACAGGGTAGTTTGAAATCTAAGTATTAAATTGTAGTTGTATTTCAGTGTAGCTATATTGAGATGAAACTTTATAACAGAGCAAATGCTGCCCTATTATAATTGTATAAAATTTTAACTTTATGCTAAAGAAAGCATCAATGTGAATATTCAATTAAATAACTTACATAGTGCTATCAACTTATTCTACCAACTGTTGTTCGTTACAGCTTCTGAGAGTATGCTCAGGATTTCTTTGGTGTTCTAAGTTAACTATGTTAAAGCCATGATGCACAAAAGGAGATTGGATGACACATCACGACACATTAAATAACCAGGATGAACTGTCGGGTGAATAAGCATCCTTTTTCATAAGTAAGCAGTATTTCCAAATGCTTTGTTAATTTCAAACATGATAGATTAGCTTCTATCATTTAAGCCAAGTCAATCCAAGAACAAGAATACAGAATACTTAAAGCTATACAACACAGCATGCAATACTCTCTTATAATAATTTTCTTTTCTAAAGATAAATCAGAGATATTAAAAGTAAATGATACTCCATTGTGAGGGGAAATTACTTCATGTAAATGGAACCTAAACGATATAGTAAAATCGAAATGGAATAGATTTGGAGACTTTATATGTAATTACTGTCTAAGAAGAAAATAAAGCATTACATATTTATCTTTAAGATAATACATTAATTTTTAAGATTTAACTTTTCTTTGGTGAAACTCTTTAAAATTTTAAAGACTTATGTTACAGATTGTCCACAATTATTACCTTATTTTAAACTTCTTTAAAACTTGACATTAATCCTTTACTCATTATTTTTCCAGGTTGAGAATTTAACTATTGTGAAATCCACTTAACTGAACTATCATTCAGTCCATATTTCTTATCCATAAGAGTAACACAATTCTTTAGTAAACTATATAGGATGTGAAGAGGCTGCAACATTTAACCAAGGTGGAACTCTGAAGAACAAGATGTCATCAAAAAATTGTATGAAAGAAATGGGCTAATCATATGGCAATAAAAAGGAACGACAGGGAGACACAGTGCTCTACTGGGCCCCAGCAGCACTGAGAGAAAGCAAAGAAGGCTTCCAGTGACCTGAATAAACACCCTATATAGAAGTTTTGAAAGAATGAACATACAGGATGGGTGGGTAATGACAGGGTTACAATCTGTACCATTGGGGAGCTCCTCAATTGATGAAATCACAAATCCATCTGAGAAAACTTCAACTTAGAGCAAGGGTGGGGAACCTGTGGCCTCAGGGCTGTATGGCACCTTCTAGGTCGTCTTAATAAAACGACTTGTTCTGTAAAATTTGTATTCAGTCAAAGGGTTGCACTTGAGGACCTAGGGGCCACAGGTTCCCCACCCCTGAATTCTAGAGCATATCAAGAGTCACTAAGGCACCCCAGAAAGAGACCTGTGGGATCCTGAGGTAAGTGATCCTCAGTTTCACTTGTGCAATGGGGATAGTACCCTCACAAGTTACCTCACTTAGCATCAAATGGGGTAACATATAGAAAGTATGTCACAAACCTTAAAAGCATTATGTAAATGTAAGTTATCATATCCCTATGTCCCTTAGCTAACCATCTGGTAGTCCTGTCAAAAAAAAAAAATAAAAGGAAATTAATTTAGGATGACATAACTTTTTTTGATGAAGCCAGGATGGCTTTTGGTGGCCACTGTGTCTGGAACTTAATTCAGACTGAATCACTAATTTCTTTTCTCAGGGTTCACTGACTGTCCCAATATTCCAGAAGGTTACCAGAAAATGGAAGTTACTGGCTTATGTCATTTTCTTCCCTTTAAAAAAAAAATTAGGGCTTTTATCCTTTTTCAATCCTCTCAAACTTTTCCATCTTTCAAAGATCAGGTATAGTGACTTGGTAGTCAAATCTAACAGTTCCTTCAGTACCCTCACATATGGATAATTGAATTTGAATTTATCACAAACTCAAGCTTTCTTACTATTTCCTCAGTTTGAGCATCAACTTCCCATTAGCCACTGCTGCTTTGTCATTTCTAAATCCAAGAAGGTTCCTTTTAGCAGAGAAAAAGTCTCCAATAAATCTTCAATATGGGTATGGCCTCCAACAATGCAGACTACAAATCACTCCAGCTAGGCTATCCAGTATGATGACTTGACCATCTCCTGCCATAGGCTTGTAACAGGTCAGGTCCCCACTGAAAACTGAGTGTCTTTCTAATGTCCTCTTGACATTGTAGGACAACAATGAAGTGTCCAAAATGTCCAGTTATCCCCACTTTCTCTTTCCCTCCATGAACAGTCTATTTCTTTTCAACATATATTTCTCTAATGACATCTTTTGGATCTCCCCCCTTGGAAGCATCTCTGCTTTTCCTCTACTATCTATCAAGTACCCCAAGTAGCAGTCCAGTTGTTAAATGTGCTTCCTGGTGTTTATATCTCCAGTTTATCTTATGGTTGCTGATTCTTGTGTATTTGTGTATCGAAAGCCACAGTCATCTTATTGGCTTCCTTTTGGATTTGTGAATATCTAAGTGCCTCTGTAGCTATTTTTCTAAATTGTTGTATTTTTCTAACTTGGGATATGATGATTTTTCCCTCTTTCCTTCCTATTTCATTTTTAGAGCTCATTTGATTGGATCTGCAAGACTTCAGCAATACATCCTTACTATCTCTTGTTAGGCAAACTCTGACCCAGACCAATAACAGCCTATGATTTCTATATTTTTGAGACACAGTCCAGAAATTTAAAAAATGAAAACACAACTTTCTTTCAAAAACATCTTACACACAATGTCTTACCTGAATTCAAAATTAATATTATGACATACATATTGCAGATACTATCTTTACCATTTTACAGATGAAGTAACAGCCTCAAAAAAGAGAAACAACTTGCCTATGGCAATACAGCACGCAGATTTTAATTTGGGCCTTGACCTCTTTCTACTGTACCAAAATGCATCTCTTCAAAGAGTAAATTGTCAACTCAAAATACTACAATTTTCTAAATACAATAATTGCATAATATTTTATATAGCTATCTTAAAATGTAAATATTTATAAAAACATTAAAATAATTATGTTGGGAGTATTAGTGTAACTATCATTCTTTAAAATTTCAAGTAGGTAAATCTAAGTTCAATTCCAGCCTCAGACACTTACCTAGTGGTCACTTAAATATTAGTCTACTTCAGTTTTTTCAACCTCAAAATGGGGAAAATATTAGTATACAATAGTACAATTTCCTACAATTATTGTAAGGATAAAAAGAGATAATATTTGTACAGTGCCTGGAACACAGTAGGTGCTTCATAAATGCTTGTTTTATTCCTTTCTTCCCATATGGAATGAGAGAATTCAAGTTAGTATCGCCTAGCCAATTATTACCTCAGTGAGCAAATCATGCAACTTCTCTGGGAGCCCTCAGCTTCCTCATTTATAAAAATGAAACAGATGAACTAGATAACATTTGAAGTTCCTTCCAGGACCAAATGTATGATCTTACCCAAAATACAGTGGTTTCTACCATGTAAACTTCTGGAAAATAATGTATTCTTTCACCAGACATATATAGACCCTCACTGAAAAATAGTACACAGAAAATATTCAGCATTCCTTTCCACACCAACACACTCATTTTAAACATTACCTGAAATCAACACTAGGATACAATATAGAAAGTGTGCACTCCTTTACTAGTACTACTTCTTCAGTCAATATTGATGAGATATAGTATATCTTCCCCAACCATGAATTCATTTGTAATACAATTTCCTTGAATTTGTGAAAGGAGAGGAAATTCCAGAGCATGACCAATTTATCAGTCTTTTTTCCTTTCTTTTTTTCTACCTTACTTCATCTTTCATCCCACTCCAACAAAAGCATTCTTAATAATTCACGCAATAGATGCCATCTGACATCTATACATATAATTATATTCTGAAAAGTTCAAAGGTACTTAAAAGTAATAAAAGTTCTCCATATATGCCAAGCTATGGTACAAGAATAAAGTTCATGAAACTATCCTAGTAAAGTTACATAGCTAATTGCAAAATTCTCAACAAGATCTGCTGATTATGGGAGTCAACTTAAAACGAGGACATTCTAATTATGTTCGGCTCTGAATTTAAAAAAACAAACAAACCCCAAACCCCAAGTATTGTGGTCATCCCAACAATAACTAAACTGATGATTAACTAAAATTAGTTGAAAGATTAATAATTATATTTGGACAAATTGGTTTTAATGCAAGACTATTTACCTTTCTTTCTGAAACTAATCCTTTTATTTAAATAAATAAAACATAAAACTTGACCAAAAAAGCAAATAATTTTCAATCATTCAATTTTGTGAAATATCCAGATAGTTCCCTTTACTGGGTTTTGAGAGATTAGGGAACTTGGTGTTGTACCTCACCTTGAGAGATTAGGGAACTTGGTGTTGTAGCTCACCAAACAAATAAACGTTCTATAACTTGAATCTTACAGAGGTGCTCCGGGTTTTGAGAGGTCAAATTATAGTAATTCAAGTTAAGGAAGACTTGATGATTAAGTAACTTGCCCAAGATCAAATAGCTAGTATGTGTCAGAGAAAGAACTTGAACCCAGGTCATCTCAGAGTCAGAGGCTGGCCCTCTATCCACTACACCAGAGTACAAAGAAAAGAGACTTAAATGTAACTGGAAAATTTTCAACAAAATAAATCAAGCTATAATAGACCCCAAAAAATAATGTTACTGTGGTTTTCAAAGGTTACAAGTTTGATAACCACTGAAATATACCATGGTGCCCCTCCTTCTACCTTTTTTACCCTCTTACTGAGACTGTCTGCTCATCACTGCCTTCATAAGAAGCCTAGGAAATAAATTCAAATCAAACACTTTTACTTTAAAAAAAAAAACCCAACACAAAACAGAGGGGGAGGGCATTATTTACGGGATGAATGATTCACTCCCATAGATACATATACCATCAATGATATCAAAAGAACCAAAGAACAAACACCAAAATTAAATGCAACAGTTTATACTTTAGATGGATGAAACATTCATGGTTTTTTTTCTAACTGGTGCTGAAAAGAACACTTGAACTGCCACATTTCCAATTCAAAAAGATACCAGTCAGTAATTTAATAGAATACCTCACCAGTCTTGCTTTGTTAAAATTCCAATAGAATATAGGATGCAGGATGAACTAAAAAGACTATCTTTTCATAAATCGACACTAATCAAAACATCAACATGAAGGGTCAGAACGTAAGCAACTTACTTTATATAATATCTTGCTCCTTCAAAAGTATAGGCTTCTTCCCAACCAGTAGGCAAATCTAAAACACATACACAAAATTAATGTAATTTCAATTAGGAAAAAAAAATTCAGGTCAATATTAGTTCTCATGATCAAATATATTTCTAAGCTGGAAAGATATTTAATTGATAATGAACATTAAGGGGACCATTTCGGTTATAATTTGGCTATTCTTCAATACTTTGAGTTTCATTCATTAAGCACAATGATTGTGATCACAACCCAGTCATGTCTTTGTAGTTTGTATTCCATGAGTTACTGCAGCCGAAAGTATTCATTACCTACTGGCCGAACGTCTGGTAACTAGCTTCTTCAAACTTAACTAGGCTGTCCTCTTATGACACACAGTCCCATCATCAGATAAACAACAGATTGGATATGTGTATAATCAGGCTCCAATTTGGTTGTTAAATTTAGTCTTTAAACAAGATATTGCAGATGCTTCATTCAACTAGAAAACTAGTCACAGAATCAAAGCTAATTATCTGAACCAATTATTCTTTTAGATTTATGTATGAAGGGTAAGGACAGAGAAGGGACTCACTTAAACGGTACTAGCCTTAGATATATTTTTAAAAATGATTTAGAAAAAAAATCTTCCACCAAATCTTACATGCCACCTTCCTTTTGGGTATATTAAACTCTACTTTACTTACTTAGGATATAACCTTAGGTACTGTTTTAAAAAAAAAGGGAGAACTTATTTAGTACTATATTTAAAGATAAAGAAATCTGACATTGTGAAAATTTAAAGGCATATAATATTTCCTGTTTTTTACTTTTCCAGAGATGTAGACAATACTAATATAACTTAACATATCTGGGCAAACTACGATAACATTATATATGTATTACATGCTATTTGTTAATAATAACTGGTTGAGTTTTAATTTTAATACCTTCTCGACATAACAAACTGAACTGAATCTAAAGTCAGCCAAGGAAGAGAAAATGACATGAGAAAAAATTCAAGTGGATACCCTATGAAAGGGGGACAGAATTTTCTCTATATGTAGATGATATCCAATCGGCTGGATACAACAAGGGGGACCAGACGTTACTTAAAAGTGTGATTGTGAGTCTCTGCCCCAACTATTCCAATTTACTGTTCCCTATACACAAAATTTCAAATACTTCAATGGGTTTTTTTTAACTGTTAGACTATGTATTATGCATACAAATACAACTTTTGTACATTATAATTAAATAGAATGGAATTATTTTATTCTTCACTCCTCCTTCACTCATTATTTACTCAACCACCAGGCTCATCATCCAAAGCTCTCACTCAATGGCCCAGGCAGAGCAAGTCAGATTTCCAAGTCTACTCATGGTAGGAAAAGGAGGTGTTAGAGCAAGAGATTGTCCTCCCACTCCCCATAATCTTTCATTCCTTTTGACTGGTGGGGGCTGGGACCCAGAAATCATTCAAATCTATTTCCTGAGCCAGGGGACCATCACCTTTCCCATTGACTTCTCATAGTTCCTGGGACCATGATACCCACTCATATATTTCCCTTATAAAAAGAACATTTTGCCAAGTGCAGCTTTGTAACCTGGTACAGGGTGGGGAATAGGAAATGTAGAGATATCTAAAGTCAAATTCTGCCTTTAATGAACAAGATTCCTTATGGCTGTCACTCAATGGCTTCACATGGCACTCAGTTCTACACAACTGGGACTGCCTTCTCCCCTGGTCCCATGGTTCCACACAGGTAACACATACACAAACGCATTCTTCTCAGACAACCGTAGGGATTGCTCTCAGAGTAGGGCAGGGCATAGTCATTTCCCTCAACTGTCCATTTCCAAATTGCCAAGAGGCAACAGCTCTATAGGGGAGCATCTGAGTCAGTGAGCATAGCAGGTACTCTCTGGCTGAAATGGCCGATGGGTACCACACTGCTTCTCCCGGGTCAGAATCCCAGGCTCACACTGGATCTGTCACTACCTCTGTAGGACTCTCCCAGATCTTCCCCTTAAGAGTGGGGAGAGAAGTCAGGCTCTGGCTAGAAGAAGGCAGGGAGAGTAAGCTATACTCCACACTCAAGGAAAGACAATGAGCTCCAAGCACCAAGCAGAAATCCATGTGGAGGGATGGAAAGGTTAGAGAACCCAGTGATCTTTCATGATGAAGACCTCACTCTTCCTCTTGCTCCTGTGGCCTTCCTTGCCTGTGTCAGTTGAAAGCTTGACTTCACCAGCTGTGAGCCATTCATGCCATCCTTATGTCTACCATGTGCACCTCATTTCAAGCCAAACCTACTCTCAACACCAACACTGCTTGCTCAGGAGTTGATTCTTTCATCTGGGGCTTTAGAACGGGGTCGACCTTGAGTGTGAGGGGTGAAAGAGGGGCTGCCAAAAGTGCTCCTCACCATGGAGAGGTGCAACCCCATCTGTCTCTTGGGCCCTTCCTTCCTAACATCCTGGCTGCTCTGTACACAGTGAATGTGCTCATAGGACCCTTGGGACCCTGCCTCACACAGGCTTTGGCTCTGTATCACCCAAACTCCAGTGCACTCTATAAGAGCAGCTTCCTTCTGGCATTTCTCCAAATTCCACACCACAACCCTAGCTCCTGCTGCTTTGGAGGACTGAGAACACACTAACTACTTGGTGGTGTACAAAACCCCATTCAAGTAATTCCCAAACAGAGTAGAGTAGTCTCCTTCCAGGTCTCTTTTAGTCAAAGAGGTAAAAAAAAGGATTCTCCCATGAAAACGTCCTCATGGCCCTGGAGGAGAAAATAGTTGAAATCAACAGAAATTAGGACGTGTCTGCACAAAGCAAGGAGATGGGGAGGTTCTATCCTGGGCTCCGACGAGGTCTGGCATCCAGAAGAAGAGGCAGGAACACATCTCCCAGCCAAGGAAAGGAGGAATAGTTTGGAAGTGAAAAAGAAACCTAAGGATAGTGGTGCACCCACAGGTTTAGGCCAGGAGTTGGACAAAAAAAACCAGCTGCTCTGAAGACTGCTGAGATCAGGTTACACATCTTCCCGGGGAGCCCAGGGGAACACAAAGTTGGGACCAATTACCCCTGGCGAGTAAGGCCCTTGACTCTGGAAGGCTGCTTTACCTTAAGCTGCCTTCACTCAGTGGGTTTAAAAATAATTCTAAAAATTCATCTGAACCTGGTTAGAGAAGAAAAAGAGCCAATGTCTGACAAGAACAGAAAGATTCCCTCTGTCCTAGCAAAAGTGCTCAGAAAGAGCTCCTAAACTCTGCTTCTGAAAGCGGGAGGGGATAGGGGAGTGTGCATCATTGCCTCTGGAGCATGGATGGCTCTCCTGTCTGGTCTGAAGATCTGGGCTCCTACATTTGTCTGAGGTGGGGCCTTGGCCAAGGACCTTGGAGATGCTGACAATGTTCTGGCCACCAAGTGAGAGTGAACTGGCCCTAGTCTGAGCAGCAAGGAGAGCAGCTGTCTCAGGGGTGCCAGTGGTGTGGGCTGCAGGGGAGGCAGGAGGCTCACAGATTGTACCTTCTGCCTGGAAAGTGACCAGTGTTGCTGATGTCATTTCAATGATGATGGAGTTAGTGGTGGCCCAAGGGCTCTCACTAACTTGGATCTGTGCAACTAGGCCAGGGGAGGTGGTGGCAGATGGGACACTGCGGGGGGACCTCCACTGGCCAGGGCTCCATGTCTTGCTCTGTGTTCTAGGAGGGAGGCTCTCAGATCAGACAGAAATGAACCTGTGAAGACAGTGGCTATCTCATCTATTCAGTTCAGTTTATCTCCCACAGAGGCAGAGGTGGGACTGGCTGGCTGCTGCTGTTCCCTTCCTGTAGAGAGGGAATGGGGTCCCAGGGGTCACAGCTGTGGCTGTAATATTATTGTTGAGATTGTCCAGTAGGGCTGTTTGGGTGCCCTGGCCAATCTGCTGGTTCTGCAGCAACATCTCCCGGATGCAGGTCTGCTGGAGGATGACCAGCAACTCAAAATAATGGAAAAAGTAGATCATGGAATGCTGGATGATGAGCCAAGAAGTGACCAGAGCCAAACTGTTGTACAGCCATGGAATTGATAGTAATAGGCATAGAAGGCAAAGTGGTACAAGTAGAAGAACCTCAGTCAATGCCTCTTACTGGTGTTGGTGTAGTAACAGATGGCATCATACTGGTCAGCCAATCACATGATAAGGACCATGTAGAAGAAAGCTGTTGTGGTGGTGTTGAAGAAACCAGACATGATGGCTTCCACACCAACAAGAGCCAAAATCACTGTGAGCAAGGGTGCAGTGGGGAAGGCCATGGTCATGTTCATCTCTAACCTCTCTAGGAGGTCCACAATGAAGAACAAAATCTGGTGGTGCCAATATCTCAGGAGCATTGAGAGTGACAGAGTAAATAGGACCATAATGACAAAGGCAGCCAGATAGAAAGTCCTTGCCATCCACATGTTGACAAAGCGATAATGCTTCACAGACACAACATAGTGCAGGAAACCCTCGTTCTCTTCATTTTCTGTCAGGTTTTCAATCCAAACATCAAAACATCATCATAACCCAGGAATTTATCCAGGAGCAAATGGCTAAATTGGTCTCCAAAGCACTGATCCCTCATAGGGTCCAGTGTCACCACCATAACTGGGATGCTGAGGTGCTGCTGAGTGCTCTTGAGACAACTGTTAAAAAACTGTACTCCAGGGAATACTCCACTATGCACTCTATGGGGCCATAATGCTCTAGCTAACACCTCAAAGGCCGACACAGGCTCCATCAGAAGCTGTGGCCTTTAATTGTGGCCTCAGTGCAGCAAAGCTCCTGGCTTTGGTTCCTGGCCATCTGAGTCAGTGCTTCAGGGTTGCTCAGCCCAGAAGGCTTCAGGGGCATTTTTGGTTCAATGTCTGGCTCCAACTTGACTGAGCCATTCTCAGATATTTCATCTTCTTCCTCCTCAGCCTCTAACACCATGCCTGGCAAGTTCTCTGCATCACAAAACTGGAGGAAGGCTGGACCTTGGCTGGAATTGTATTGAATCTCTACTTGAAGGATGCCATCTTTGGGCCACTTGTCTCACACAAACAATTAACTGGAGTGCGAGAGATGGCAAAGTGGATGTAGGCCAGGATGAAAAGTACAAAGAGTGCCCTGGGCAGCTCAAAGAACTTGAAGGCCTGGCAGTCAGCAGGGGGTAAGAGGTAAGAGTAGGCCACAGCCATCTTGAGGAAGAGCTCATGGAGGAGGCACATGTTGATGAGCCAGTGAGAGGGAATGTGTATGCGCCCAGTGTGGGGGTCCAGCCTGCAGAACTGGCAGGGTCTCTGCTCTAGGCATTCCGGGGTCCAGGCTGGGGCAGTGGTGGTGGCAAGTTCTCTGATGTCCTGCCCTGGGCCTCTGAGGCACTAACAGACTGGGGATCCCGGGAAAAGCAACCCAGGTGCCATTAGGCCCATCCAGGCCACATAGGGTCTCCTCAGGCTCCAGGACTACAGCACTGCCGACCAGATGGCTCCGCCCTTCAATGTATTTTTGAACTGATTTTTCCATATACACCTGGCTTCCCACTCAATAAAATGTAAAACGCCTTGAGGTTAGAGTGTGTTTCTGCCTTGGTCTTGACAATCCCATCACCTGACACACAGTGGATATTTAATAAATGACTGCTTAATTCAACAGAAAAATCAAAACAAATATCCAAAAGTTTCATTTACCTTATTTTGGCACTTCTTTAAATATCATACCATACTGTGTTTTGCTAAATTAACTTAATATCCAAAAATATGCACACTAAAAGACAATGATAAGACACACTAAATTCATAGGCCAGCAGGGTCTTACGTGTATTAGTCTGAAAATTCGACTACATCATGCCGGTTACTAACTTTGCTCTACACTCTTCCTCCTCCACTTTTCTGCAAATTTAGAGAGATTAGTCACTGAAATGAACACTATCACATTTCTTAAACGTCCTTCTGGGTGACTTATTTCAAATAATTAGAACTAATAAAAAACTAGTGAAGGAGGAAGGCAAACTGAATCGTCTCCCACCTACAGCACACGCTGTTCAAGCATTTGGAACTTTCTTTCCATGGAGCCAGAAAGAAAACATGCAACATTTTCTAAGACAAACAAGTTTCACTAATGTAAACAAAAGAATGACAAAGGAAAGCTGAAGCAGCATTTTTGCTACAGTTCTCCCATTCAACTTACGCTTAGTATTTAAACAAACCCCAGCTACGAGCACAGCCCTGAGCCCCTCACCCCCTCCCCAAAGCGGACACTTGCCCACAGTACCGCCGAGTCTCCAGGGGAATATCTGCTACCTCATTGCCACTGCTGGGGAATTTCAATCTAGATCTCTAGCATCTGCAGCTTGCACAAATCCTCCTCCAGCTCCAGAGGCTGACTCCCGGGAGGAGGAGGCAACAGCAGAGGTAGGAGAGAAATGGGCAAGCTTTCTCCAGCTATTCTGTTGCAGAAAAAAGCACAAGCTCCCCCAATTCCTCTCCTCCCCCTCCGATCTGCAATCCCCTAGGCATAAATGCCACCTTTAAAGAGCCAAAGGCATAACACAGCATGGGAAGCTATCAGTCACCTCGGATAAGGGGCACGGCAGGACTTTATACAATGTGGGTCTGAGAAGGAGTGGGAAGGACGGAGAAGACAGGGGACTCACTGAGCACGGGCAGTGGTCTGCAAGGTCGGGGTGCCGGGTGAAGTGGGCTTTCCCAACCAGAGGGCTCCGCGAGGGATGCCGAGCCCCAAGGAGGGGTCCAGGCTGGGTGGCAAAGGTCTAAAGGAGGATAGCGTTTCCGAGCACTGACAGGAGGATAGGGGGCAGCAGTTAGAAGAGGTACGCGAGAGAGAGAGACGGACCCAGGGAGGAAAATAATGTGTGTGGGGGGGAGCGGGCAGGAGGGCCGAGATGCTCACGGGGTCTCAGGTCCTAAGGACGGACTCACACCTCGCGGGGTCTCAGGTCCTAAGGACGGACTCACACCTCGCGGGGTCTCAGGTCCTCAGGACGGACTCACACCTCGCGGGGTCTCAGGTCCTCAGGACGGACAGACCCTCGCGGGGTCTCAGGTCCTAAGGACGGACTCACACCTCGCGGGGTCTCAGGTCCTCAGGACGGACAGACCCTCGCGGCGCGGGACCACGGGGAGTTCGGGGCACCTCCTGGGCCGCCCCTCCAACCGTACGGGAGCGGGGCTTCTCCACGCCTCGTGGGGGAGTGGCTGCAGCTCCGGCGCAGGTGGCTTCACAAGCCCCAGGAGGGGACGGGAAAAGATGGGGTGCCGCTCCCGGGGGGCACAGCACGCGCACGCACACACAGGCACACGCAGCCCGGGCTGGGGAAGGAGGGGGCAGGACCGGGCGGTTACCTGGGCTCTGCCTCCGATGCCCGGTGACCACGGCCTCTCCCGTGACGGGGTGCAGCCAGGTGGTGCTCTTCGCCTCCTCGCTGCGGGAAGGGAGAGACGGCAAAGTCAGGGGGCAGCGGGGGAGGGGAGGGGCGCTCCTTCTCCGGCCGCCCCCTCCCCTGCCATGGCCCCCTCCCCCTCCCCGCCTCCTCCAACCCTCCCGGGCTCTTTACTTGATGAAAAACACGCGGCCGCCTTTGGTGATCCCGTAGGTCCAGGTCGGGGGCAAGGAGCAGATCCACTCCAGGTTCAGATCCGCCGCCATGTCTGGTCCCGAGCCGCCGCCGCCGCCGCCGCCGCCGCCGCCTCCTTCTGCGGCCCGTAGCGCAGGCGAGGGAGGGAAGGAAGGGGAAAGAGGGAGGGAGACCCAGAGGGAGCGAGCACGGCCACGAGGCGCGCCCCCGGCACGCCGCCCCCTCCCGCTCCTCCCCCTCCAGCGCCGCGCCTGAGAGCCGGGCGGGGGCCGGGCTGGGGCCGGGCTGGGGCCGGCTGGGGCCGGGCTGGGGCCGGGCTGGGGCCGGGCTGGGGCCGGGCTGGGGCCGGGCTGGGGCCGGGCTGGGGCCGGGCTGGGGCCGGGCTGGGGCCGGGCTGCGGCCGAGCCGGACCCGGGGCGGGGGCCGGTCACCGCCCCCTGACGTCTCCCGTCTAGCAGCGGGCCCTCCTGCCCACCCCCCCTCGGCCCTTTCCGGGGGAGGGGCGCCAGCCCAGCAGCCGCGCCCCCAGCCTGTCCACACCTCCTCCCTCCCGCTCGGAGTGTTCCGGGATCTCTTGGGAAAGGAGGCAAAGATAAAGAGCTCCCGCCTGGATCCCGGTCCTAGGGTCTGCCCTGCGGCTTCCCAGCCCTGGTGAGGGGAGAGAAAGCGAGCCCAGCGTGCCCGGTGGCTTTGCTGTTTAAAAGCAGCCCGTCCACACTCCTGTCGAGGTCCGATGTTAGGAGCAGTTCCTGGAAGGCCAGGGATTTTTGTGGGTTTAAAAGAATAAAAGCTAGGAAAGCTGCGTGTCTCCGTGCCAGATATCCAAGGCTAGGCTAGCCCCTGACTCGGTGACAAGGTGCGTATTCTGGAGACCTGGAAGACAAGTGCCTCCTTGCCTTTCCTGAGGCCCCTTTACCTGGTACGCTTCTTTAAGGGGCTTCCTGGCCTCCCCACTCTACCAGACGGCTCCCTTTTGTCTCCGTCTGTCCAGCGTACGTACCATACTCGCAGTTACCTTAGCTTCTTTGTCCCAAGCTAGAGCACAGGGCGCAGTAGCAAGAAATAGCCGGACTTTGGGGGCCATAGGACACGTTCCTTGAGACTGCTTCAGGATACCTCGGAAGCATTTCTTCCATTCTTCTCAATAACTAAAGGAGGTGGATCATTTTACCCTGATTTAAAGAAGCTACGACCAAAGCTTGGCCGGAGTCCCATCCAGGACAGGAGAGGGAGCGCGACTGAATTCACGTGTGGCACTTTTTCATCTGCCCTAATCCTTGTAATCTATGTTTCAGGATCTCAGCTTTGGGCTCCTAATGACCAAATTCAATCTCTGGAGGGTCTCCCCAGTAGCACTCTGTAATACTTAGCCCTCATCTTGGGTAACCCCTGGGAACATGAGAAATTTGACTCCTATTTCTCATAGGACACCATTCTCCAAGCTTTTGCCTCTGGAAGCAGCTGGGCTAACCCAGTCTTCACAAGGAACAAGTTTACTAAAGGACTAAGTAATAACAAGGAGAGATAACGTTTACAACCCCTTCTCTTTGAGGGCGTTCTCCTACCTCCAAGTCTTAGTGTCTTCTGCCCAAAACTTAATGGTAGTCCACTTGTTCACAATCTAACATTTGGATGTTGGAGCCTCAGCTTAATTAGACAGCTTTCTTGATGTGCTTGTGTACTTTGTCTCTGGGGTCTCTCAGCTTGTTCCTCTCTGAGGATCATGTCTCTTTAGTACAGTCAACCTCACTTCTGTGTCAGCAATCTAACTAATCCTAACAGCCTCTTGCCCCCCAGGGCTTCTTGTCCAGCAGCGCAGCTAATTTTGCCTGCAATTCCTTCTTTTCGTGGCCAGCAAACCTTCAGTGAGCACCCTGGAGCTCCATTTCTCTCCAGGGAAGGGCAGTAACTGTTCCCTCAGTCAATTGACAGAAAAAAATATGGTTTCCAAAAGGGAAACAGAGCAACAGCTCCTTTAACCGTTCAGGCTGGGGAAAACATTCTCCATTTTTTTAGTGTCTCCTTCATAGGTCTGTGAGGGGAATCCTCAACTGCTCAATGGGGAAAAAAAAATCTCATGCATCAGCCTTATTAGGAAGCTTTCTTTAGCCGTGCTGCTACCTGTTAAGAAACAACTCTTTCTTCCCCTGGCATGCAACAGTAGGAGAGGGAAGGGGAGGTTTTCACATGAACTTCTCATTACATTCATAAGATTATTATATCTGTAGCAAAAAAGATTCTATCCTTTCCATCATTGTTATGGATTTGTCTTCTTTTATATATACTGGAGGGGAAAACCCATAAATTTTAATTTTCCCTTTTTTTTTGTTCCTCTGAATTCTCTTCTTTCATTTCACTATTTTCTCTTACAGAAATTGCTTTGCAGCATTTCATCTCTGGACCAATCCACAGAGGGGTGGGAGAATGGCTCTTTTTATTCATCAAGCAATCAATCAACATTTATTAAGTGGCTATATGGGTTAAGCATTGAGGATACAAAAAGAGTTTAAAGACCTTAGAGTTTACAATCTAATGGAGGAGACAACATGCAAACAAATATCTATAAAGCAGCAGGATAAAGAGAAAAGTAATTAAAAAGAGGAAAGGTACTGGAATTAAGAGGAATTGGGGAAGGTTTCCTCTAGGTGAATTGAAGAGGCAATAACATACGCTGGAAAGTGAATCCCAAGGCTTGGGTTTGAATTCTGGCTCTGCCACTTTTTACATGCATGACCTTGAGCAAATCATTTACCCCTTTCAGACTTCAGTTTCCTCATTAAAAAAGAGAAAGAAAGATCTGGATATAGGAGAGAGGAAGAAGAGAAGAGTAACTAGTGATTCTCTTCTCAAGGATACTGAGGCAGCTATAATAACAAGAAGGAGATAATTTTTTTCCCTGGGGAATTTATTCAAGATATTTTAGATAACCCCTTGAAGACTTATCAAAATAGATGATAACAGCGTATTTCATCTTTAAAAAGCTGATAAGAATGTATTTTCCAAGTATCTTGCAAGTCTAATCAAAATGGCATTAAATTAGTAAAGATAAAGGAGAGAAAAGACTGACTAGATTGTTATTGTTGATGTTTGTCCTTTGTTCTGGAAGAGGACCATGACTTCAGGGAGGTGAAGCCATGACTTGCAAGTGGAATGGATTAAAATGAGGGAGGGCTGTGCAGTCACCAACCTCACACTCTCCTCCAGAACCATCTGAGTCCAGTGGCAAGATACAAATCAGGATGACAGGACAGGAGAAGGCCTCTAGACTACCTATATGTCCCCAAGTTAGATACCACAGAGAAGAGCTACCAAAAAAAAAAAAACAACCCAGAAATTGACAAGACACAAAATCCAAGAAAGGAGCCAGTAGTAACACCCGTGACCCCAAGTGTCTATACACAAATATCTAAAGTTTAGGCAATAAGCATGAGGAACTACAGGACATAGTAAAAAAGAGAGGGGGAGGAGACAGAATTTTACTTCATTCCTGTACTGGACTGTAGCTCTGGATGGACATACTTTATTCAAAAGAAAAAAGATAAAAAAGGGGGAGGGAGAAGTTAGCATTGTATTTTAAGATACAATGTCAGGGGAGTGGCTAGGTGGCACAGTGGATGTAGCACAGGCCCTGGAGTCAGGAAGACCTGAATTCAAATTCCACCTTAGAAGTTTTCTGGCTATGTGACCCTGATGCCTCCAAAAAAAAAAAAAGAATGTCATCTAAGGAAATTCAGGAACCACAAGCAGGAGGAGGGGATGGTGGCACATGAGAGAATCTTACTGAAGGTCAATGGAAGAAAAAACAGAAGTGATTTTAGCTTTAGACGAAAAGAAGAAATTGATAAGGAGTCTGCAAAACAAATCACAACTGTGACATAATATAACAGTGATGGGGAATTTCAGTTGTCCAAAAATTTGGAGATGTCTCTCCGCCAAAAGCAGAGCAGTTAATAATTTTTTTTTTTTTTGGTGAAGCAATCAGGTGACTTGCCTAGAGTTACACAGCTAGTAAGGATATGTGTCTGAGGCCAGATTTGCAGCTAATAACTTTTAAACTTAGTGGTTGTTTCATCCTTCAAAAGGTAGAGGAATCAATGAGGGGAAATTCTATTCTAGACCTGATTGGTCTTAACAGAAAGGGACTGAGATATAAATGATGGAAATCTTGGGGGATGTAACCATTCCCTCCTAGAATTTGTAATAGAGACAAAGAGAAAACATGGATATAACCTGTCCTGAGATTTGAGGAAAGTAGATTTCAGGGAGTTCAAAGGAGATAGAATCCTGTAACTAAAGTGCTTCAGATGAAATCAACCCAGTAGAAATGGGAGCTGCTCAACAATGAAATTCTGAAGACACAAGGGAAAAACTATTCCAATGAGGAAGGAAAAGGGGGAATTGGAACCAAACATTTTTTAAGAAAAATGTATGGGAGATAGAAATAGAAGCTGGGTTAGCAGAATGACTAGGAGAATATAGCAGGATACTATAATGAGCTGAGTCTGGCAAGTGAAGGTAAGGACGACAAAAAGGGATATAAAAAAGTTAAATTAGGAGAAAAAGAAGTTATCAAAGAAGAAAAAGAACCTTTGTTAGAATAGATGATCAGTCAGTAAATAAACATTTATTAAGTACCTGCTAGTGCCAGGCACTGTTCTAAACTCTGGGAATACAAGTATGAAAAAGATAGACAATTCTTATCCTGAAAAAGCTTACAAACTAAATGGAGGGGAAAGACAACTTGCAAAAAGCCTAAAAGGTGAGGAGAGGATGGGGTGATGAGAACTCTCAATAGAAACAAGCCAGGGCTGTTCAATCCTTCTTTTGTTTCTGTTTTCTCTGCATAAAGGAATGCCTTTAACTGGAAAAGATAGAACAAAAATGACAACCAGGGAATTGATTCTGAAGATAAAGAGAATGTAAGAGAACTAGCTTTGATAAAATTCAAGTCAGTTGGCCAAGATGAACTGAATCCTTGGGTCCCCAAAGAACTGACAGATTTGAGTGCTGAGCCTCTGTCATTGAGATGTGAAAGATCATGGAAAATGGAGAGATAACACAAAATTGGAGAACAAATGTCACACTTTTCAGAAAAGACAGCAGTCTGCCAATTGTATTTGTAAGGAATACAATTCCTTTGATTTCTGGGAAGATTCTAGAATGGATCATTAATGAGATGGCTGGTAAATATCAGTTAAAAAGCATTTATTAAATAATTTTATATGTATATGTATGTGTGTGAACATATGTATACATATATATATATTTATAAAAGATTAAGGGAGATTAGTAAAGGATTCTTGCAGAAATTTGAATGTTAACTGAGATTTGAAAGAAGCCAGCAAAACCAGGAAGAGGGATGAGGAGTAGGAAAGTTCCAAGCCTGGGAGATAGCCAGGAAAAATGCATAGAGTTCGTAGATAAAGTGTCTGTACAAGAAAGAACAAGAAGATCATTGTCACTGGATATCAAGTATGTAGAGTATCTTCTTAATGTATAAGAATACTGGAAAGGTAGGAAGGAGCTAGTTTATGAAGGCCTTTGAAAGGCAATTGAGTATCTTATATTTGATGAGATAATAGGGGACCACTGGAGTTGATTGAATGGGTGGTTGACATGGTCAGACTTCTTTAGAAAGATCACTTTTGCAGCTGAGTGGAGGATGAATTGGTTTGAGACAGGGAGATTGATCAGAAGACTGTGGCAATAGTCCATGTATTCTTATATAAGGGTGGTGGAGTCAAAGTAGAGAAGGGATCTTATAAAAGAGAAGTAACTAATGCAGAAATGATAGGATTGACAATTGAATGACTATGGGGGTAGAGGGGAGATGTGAAAGAGAGTGAGTAGACTGGCAAGAGGATGGTGGTACCCTTAATGTAATATAGAAGATAGGAAGAGGAGAGGGTTGGGGGAACAGAGTAGATAATGAGTTTAGTTTGGGACACATTGAGTTTAAAATGTTTACAGGTCACCCAGTTCAAGATATTCTATAGGAAATTGGAGATGCAAGAATAGAGGTCTGGATAAGTAGATCTGAGAATCATCTACTTTGAGATAATTGAAACCATAGGTGCTGACTAATAACCAAGCATAATAGTATAGAGAGAGAAGAGGGGAAAGAAAAGAAAGCACAGACCAGAGCCTTGGGGGACTCTCATGGTTAGCAGATGTGACCTGGATAGAGGAGATTAAGATGGAGTGATCAGACTGATAGGAGGGGAATTGGGAGAGATTGTGTCCCAAAACCCTAGAGAGAAGAAGAAGGTGATTAACATTATCAAAACATGTGTAAAGGTTAAGAAGGAAGAGGATTGAAAAAAAGGCCATTAGTTTTGGCTTTTAAGATATTAGTAACTTTGAAGAGAGCAGTGTTGGTTGAATGATGAAGTTCAAAGCAAGAATGCAAAGAGTTAGGAAGAGTGTTAGAAGAAAAGTAGTGAGGGCACCTATTGTAGGTGGCTTTCTTAAGGAGTTTAGCCAGGAAAAAGAACTAGAAAGAATAGATAGTTCGCACTCCTGTCAGACTGGCTAACATGACAAAACAGGAAGATGATAAATGTTGGAAAAGATGTGGGAGAGTTGGAACACTAATTCATTGTTGGTGGAGCTGTGAGCTGATCCACCCATTCTGGAGAGCAATTTGGAACTATGCCCAAAGGGCTACAAAAATGTGCATACCCTCTCACCCAGCAATACCACTTCTAGGACTGTATCCCCAAGAGATCATAAAAATGGGAAAGGGTTCCACATGGACATAAATATAGCAGCTCTCTTTGTGGTGACCAAAAACTGGAAATCAAGGGGATGCCTATCAGTTGGGGAATAGCTGAATAAAATGTGGTATATGAATGTAATGGAATACTCTTGCCCTATAAGAGACAATGAACAGGAAGACTTCAGAGAGGCCTGGAAAGACTTATATGAACTGATGCTGAGTGAAAGGAGCAGAACCAGGAGAACTGTACATAGCAGCAAACACAATGTGTGAGGAATTTTTCTGGTAGACTTAATACTTCATTGCAATGCAAGGACTTAAAAAATTCCCAGGGGACTCCAAGCAAAATGCCTTCCACATCCAGAGAAAGAACTGTGGAATTTGATCACAGAATTAAGCAGATCATTTTCTTTTGTATTATGTTTTGTTCTGTTTTTTTTATTTCTCTCATTCGTTTTAATTTTTCTGTGCAACATGACTAAGGTGAAAATATGATTAATAGGAATATATGTGTAGAACCTATATAAAATTGTGTGCCATCTCAGGAAGGGAGAGGAGAGGTAGGAGAGGAGGGAGAGGGAGGGGAAAAATTCTAAGATGTATGAAAGTGATTGTGGAACTCTGAAAGCAATTAAAATAATTTAATTTAAAAAAAAAAAGAAATGATGAACAGGAAAACTTCAGAGAGGCCTGGAAGGACTTATATGAACTGATGTTGAGTGAAAGGAACAGAATCAGGGGATCCTTGTATACAGTAACAACTACAGTGTGCAAGGCATTTTTCTGGTAGACTTAGCCCTTCACAGCAATGCAAGGACCTAAAACATGCCCAAAGGACTCTTGAGGCAAAATACCTTCCACATCCAGAGAAAGAACAATGGAAGTGGAATGCAGAATGAAGTGGAGTATTTTCTCTTGTGTTATGTTTTGGTTTTCATGGTTTCTCCCATTCATTTTAATTCTTCTATGCAACATGACTAATGTGAAAATGTGTTTAATACGAATGTATGTGCAGAACCCATTTAAGGTTGCATGCCATCTCAGGGAATGAGAAGGTAGGGAGGGGGAGAAAATCTAAGACTTATGGAAGTGGCTGTAGAAAACTGAAAATTAATAAATTAATAAAAAAAAATCGATGGTTCAAGTGAGGACTTTTTGAAAATGGAGAAGACATAGAGACACATGGGCATGTTTGTAGGGAAGCAATGATTACAAAGAGCCAGCATGATTCATCCAAAATAGGTGATGCAAGACTAACTTTATTTGGCAGAGTTATTAAATTGGTACATGAGGAATTACTCTTGATATTATTTATCTAGATTTTAGCAGACATTTTGATAAATTATCACATATCATTGTTTTGTAGGATAAATTGAGTTAAACAAATAGAAATGGATCCGTACTGAAGCATGTTACCTTAGAAAACCACAAGTTAACATTTTCTGTGTTGTACTGCATTTTTATTTATTTTGTTAAGCATTTCCAAAGTACGTTTTTGTTTGTCACTAAGTCACTAAGAGTTTTGCTGGCCTCTGTGAGTTTGACACCTGTGATGTAGGGAGCAACATGAGCTAGACAGTAATACAATTAAGCTAGTTAAATAATCTGATTTAGAGTGATTATCAATGATTCAATGTCTATATGAAGAGAAATCTCAAGTGGAGTACCTCAGGGATCTGTGATTTATTTAATATGTTTGTCAAAGATTTGGGATTTGGATAAGTGTATAGTCTATATGGTCATTAAATTTACATAGGATAATAAGCTGGGAGATATAACTGACACGCTTGATGTCAGATTCAAGAATCAAAAATATCTGACAGGCTAGAACACTGGGCTGAATCTAATATGATGACGCTCAACAGAGAGAATTATAGAGTCTTATACCTGGGTACAAAAAAAATTATAAAGTATAATATGAGAGAGGCCTGGATAAATAGCATTTGTTTTGCAAAAGATCCTGTGGTTTTGATTAGTTAGAAGCTTTATATGAGTCAGTAGTGTGACAGACAAAGAAAGCTAATGTGATTTTGAACTACATTGGACTGCATAGCTTTCTGGAAGGAATTGGGAGGTAACAATTCTATTTCTACTCCCCCCTCATCAGACCTCATCTTGAGAGTTATCAGGTAATCAACAACCATCTAACATAACCCAAATGGGATCATACCAGTTCGGTTCTGGGCACCAGAGTTTTAGAAGGACATTGATAAAACTGGAGAGCATCTAGAGAAAAGCAACCATGATGGTGAAGGCTGTTGAGTCCTTGTCATATAAAGATTGATTGAAGGTACTAAGCATGGAGAAAAGGAACTAGCTTGGAGAAAAGAAGACTCAAGAGATGTAGTAGCTGTTTTCAGGTGTTTTAAAAAGGGGGTTATTATAGGAAAGAGGGATTAGATTTGTTAGGTTTGACCCCAGAGTATAGAACAGAAAACACTGGATGACTGGCAAAGTAGCTGGCACATAATTGGCACTTAATAAATACATGTTGATTAAATGATTGATTCAATGAATGGGTCAAAATTGGCAAAGTGGCAAATTTAGGTTTCATATCAGAGCAAACTTCCTAAAAGTTTAAGTTTTCTAAAAATGGGCTAAGTTCCCTCTTCCTAGAGGTCTTCAGGCAGAGGCTAAGGCAAACACTTGGTAGGGTAAATTGTAGTACAGCTCCTTGTTATACTATAATTGAAAATGTGAAGCACATAAAATAAATATGATGTAATTTGTTAACATTATGCCTATAAATTTATAGTATTTTGTGTTTATAAACCCCCCACACACACATATATTTGCTTATATGGAAAATATCTACCCTCCCTGTAGTAGCCAGAGGCAATCTGATGGCACAGTTTACAAGTACTTGGAAGACCTGAGTTCCAATGCAATGTAGATACATACTAGCTGTGTGACCCTGGGCAAGTCACTTAATCTCTGTTTGCCTCAGTCTTCTTAACTATAAAACAGGGGTAATAAGAGCACTTACTCCAAGTTGTTATGTGGATCAGTGAAATAATATTTGTAAAAAGCACTTAGCTTGGCACATAGTAAGCACTATCTAAATGCTTATTTCCTTCCCCTTTTCCTTCCCCATCTTCTTTATGCATACAAAACTATATTAGCAGTTGTCATTATATTCTTTTTGAAAGGTGGAATCTTGTGTAGGATAAAACCTAAGTTAGGAAACAGAGAAAAGAGAACCAGACAGACAGAGAATAATGGCCGACCTAGCCCTAACATCCAGTTCTCCCAGTTCCTGTTCTGAGAAACAATGCTCTTTACAAAACTTCCCAGATCCTATGCCAGCGTCCTTCTATAGGTGCCCTTGACTATATACCTTCAATAGGTGTTGTGGCTATTATTTCTAGGTCTATATACCAAGGAGATCAAAGCATAAGGAAAGGGACCTATATGTACAAAACTATAACAATCATTTTCAGGGTGGCATCCAAGTGGAAACTGAGAGGATGCCAATCAATCGGGTAACAGCTGAACAAGTATATATGAATATATGTTGTGTATGTGTATGTATATGTGTGTGAGTGTAATGGAATCCTATTGTGCTATAAAAACTGATGAATGGGACAGTTTCAGAGTAACCTGGGAAGACTAGCTTGACCTGATGCTGAGTGAAGTGAGCAGACACAGGAAAACAATTTATATAATAACAACAGTATTGTAAAGACAAAGAATTTTGAAAAACTATAGTACTTTGACCAACTCTGACCATGATTCCACAGGACACTTGATAAAGCATGCTACCCACTTCCTGAGGGAGAGATGATAGAGTCAGAATGCAGAAATATATGTAGATTCATACAATGTACACGCACATATATGTATGTGTATATGGGTGCACTTGCATACATATATACATACACATATACACACATATTGGATAAGGTCAATTTAAGAATTTATTTTACTTGCCTATTCCTCAAATTTGTTGTGAGAAGTTTGTTTTTTTCAATTTGGGTTGAGTGGATGGGTGGGGCAGTTGGGAGGAAAAGGTTATATTTTTTTTCATTAAAAAAAATGAAATAACATTGAAAGAAAGAAACTAGCAGTGCTTGCTGAGAAACAAAACTCCCAGGGTGACCCACATTCCCAATGTTCATTTACTTGGTTTGGAGAGAAATAGCATACACAAGACTGCCTGAATTTTCTTTGTTTGTATGAATTTAGTGCTGAGAATCCCCAGTAACCCAAGACAGCTGCTGGGGATGCTAATCTAGCACTCGGCTATAAGTGGCTTGCACTTTGCTCTCACTGAGTTGCAAAGACTAGTGTTCAAACAAACAGAAGCCAAAACCAGTAGTGCTCCCCAGGAAACAGTAGCGAGGTGTTTAGCCTTAGGAAATGGACATTCGCTGTTTGATTTAAGCCTTTGTTATTTAACTAATATTCTGCTTTAAGTAAATGTCCTTTGCTTTACAATGAGGCCAGGTGATTTATCTTGGTTTGGCGAGAGGGTGATTCAGTGACACTATTGAGATTTGAAGGAACTGTCTTCTGACTCCAAATTCAGCTCTCTTTTCACTGTATCATGATGCCTTCTTAGGGGCCCAGATGCTACATTCCCAACATTTAGAAGAAGATTTAAAATGCAAAAAACATAGTCTATTTTAAAAAAACCTCCTAAAAATAAGAGTAACCTGAATGCAATATTTACACATATAATTTTAGTAAAATTTTACTTACTAGCTCCAAGTTTTAGAAAAACTGACTGAGGGAAACATAGCATACAAATATTTAAAATATTACTAATTTTAAGTCAAGAAAGGCAGCCTGGCACATTGTGGTCTGTTGTGTCCCCTTGCTATCCATTAATTTTGAACAAATTCTTATTCTAATTTTTCCCCTACTACCAGTTAACATCTTAAATCTTAGTAGCTCAGATTCCCCTTTTAGAACACATGTACATTTGTTAAGTCATTTAGTCCCAGACAATGTGTCTAATGTCTGCTTTTTACACAAGTTCATTCTACTAGATTGTTCAGTTCATACGACATGATCTTCCTTTTTGGATTGCTTTTATCCTGTGACTACTGATACTTCTTTCAAAAACAAGTACGAAGCACTAAAAAAAAAAAAAATGCCACTCTATAGCTAGATAGAAGACGATTTGTGTTCTAAAAAGTTTACAATACAACTACCAGAAAATGGAAAATAATGGTGAGGAAAATTCAGTTGAAGGCTTCTTAAAATGAATTTAAAGGAAAAAGAACAAGTTGACATCTTAAAAATAAATAAAAATTCTTCTTTTCAAAGAGAATGACATGTAAAATACTGTCTATGGAAACCAGGTAGGGAAAGGGGCATCAGGAGGATTAGGGGTAGAGGATAGCCTACACTATTAGGAAACAAATTACTTTATATATCTTGTTAGTTTTTGTTTGATGAAAATGCTGATTTCTTTAGAATGACAGTACAAAAAATGGAAGTGATAAAACTAAAGAGTTTTATGAAGACATAATGATTGTAATTTTGTTGTGTGTGTTCGTCCTTCGTTGCTGAAGAAGACCCTGGCATCAGAGAAATAATGACATGACTTGCACTTGACTTTGTTTTGAGTGAGGGAGGGCTGTGCAGGTCACCAGCCTCACTTCTCCTCCAGAGTCATCTGAATCCAGTGACCAGATATTCATCAGGATGACTGGAGATGACCCAGGATGAGGCAATTGGGGTGAAGTGACTTGCCCAAAGTCACACAGCTAATGAGTGTCAAGTGTCTGAGGTGAGATTTGAACTCAGGTCCTCCAGACTCCTGCCCTGGTGCTCTATGCAGTGCACCACCTTGCTGCCCCAAATAATTTTGTTGTATACCAACTCTGGAATATAAAGGACATGGAAGTTAGTAACATGCAAAATGGAAGATCAAGTAATCTGTATGAACATCTAGACCAAGAAAGTAGAAACTGAGTAGATAATATGACCAAAAAAATGATATTTTATTAAAACAAATATTTTATTAGGAACATTTTTTGATATGCAAAAATTCTGGCAAGAAACAGACTGGTACAAACAATTATAAGTACCAGGATTTTAATAACATGGAAACTAGTTCTAGCCTTTGTTTTAGATTGTATCAAAATGTCCAACCCTGAATTTGGACACATTTCCTTCAAAATACCTCTTCACAGAACAAGTTTGGATTCAGTCAAAGGGCTGCATTTGAGGATCAAGAGGACCACCTATGGCCTCAAGACCATATATTCCCCTCCCTTGCTCTAGCCTTTTGACAGCAGAAGGAGGACAAAGGGTGTATCAGTTAAAAGAAAAGAGATTTCACCTGGCAATTTTTTTGTCTTTGATTCTCTAGATGACATCATATGACTCCAGTTAGGGGCAGGGAAGGATGGATCTTTTCTCTCCCCTAGTGTCAGTTAACCTTACCTATGTGGCAATTAGTGAAGAAGACCAAATCTCCGTGAGGCTTACACTGGAGTCCTTGCCTGCTTTTACCTTCTTTGTGTTTGTTCTTTCCTGATAATTGTTAGGTGAGTATCCTGAAATGGATATCCATAGTTTTTGGAGGGGCCTTTGTGAATACTAAAGGTCTAGAGCTCCTGGGTCAAATGAAATTATGACAGTCTTAGAGGTGGTTGATTGCAGAAGCAGATGGGAAGTTCAATGGATATTTGGGTTTGGAGTAGAATGATAGTGCAGAACTGTGTTAAAATGTAAACTGCCTAATCAGCATCCCCACAAAGTGCTCAGGTTTTGATGAAATTTAAGTAGTTGCCTCTTGGCAGTTTTCAGCAGTAATTATAAGTTGTTACTGAAGTCTTTTCTGCTAATAAACATATGTGATTCTTTTAATCTTTAGCATCCTTTCTGTGTAAAGGAATAAATTACCTGTCCTATATCTGATTCATATTATTTATTGAGTACCTTTTTTATCCTTCTCTCCTTCCTTCCCCTGCTTTTTTTGAGAAGGCCCTACATTTAGGCCATATTGCCAATTGTTGAAGAGCTGTTTTCCACCGTTTACCATACAGTTACTCAATCATCCAGAATTTAATAATCCAGAATTCAATATGGGGGTCAGACATTGCACTAAATGCTAGGATGTAAAGCAAGGCAAAGTCTCTGACTTTAAGGATCTCATATTCTAATAGGGGAAACAAACATGCAAATAGCTATGAATGTAAAGTGTACGTGGGGTGTAATCTCAGAGGGGAGGCACTAGCTGTGAAGGGGATTGTAAAAGGCTTCTTGCAGAAAGTGGATTTTGAGCTGAGTGTTGAAGGAAGCCAGTAAAGTCAGGAAGGAGAACATGCTAGCACAGAGGATGAGCAGTGAAAAAGCACAAGTTTGAGAGAGACTTTTGAGTGCGAAGAACAATAGGAAAGTTAGGGTCACCGCAGGATTGTAAAGTATAGGGAGGGGTGTGTGGTGCAAAAAAGACTGGAAAAGTAAGAAGTCAGGATGTGAAGAACTCTAAAACCCAGAATGGCTCTGAAGGTAACAGAGAATCACTGGAGTTTACTGACCAGAACAGTAACATGGTCAGACCTGGGCTTTAGGCAGATCGCTTTGGTAACAGAGTGGGGAGAGACTTGAAGCAGAAAAACCAAAGAGCATATTATTACAGTAGTCCGGGTGAGAGGTGATAGAAGGCCTACTTCAGGGTGTGGTGGCTGTGTAAATAAAAGAAGGAAACATAAATGAGAAATGTCGTGAAGGTAGAAGCAATGAAACTTGGCAACAGATTGAGTATTTGGGATTAGTGTGAGGAGCAGAGGTCACACCAAGCTGTCTAACCTAGTTGACTGGGAAGATGATGGTCCCCTGGACAGTAATAAGGAAGCTAGGAACAGAGGAGGATCTGAGAGGAAAGATAATGAGTTCTGTTTCAGAACTGTTGAATTTGAGATAGAGACAAGATATCTGGTTCAAGATGTCCCATAGGTAATTGGTGATGTAATACAGGAAGTCAGGAGATAGGTCAGGGCTAGATTAGTAGACCTGTAAATCGTCTGGATAGAGATGATAATTGAAACCATGAGAGCTGATGAGATCACCAGCTGAGAGAGCATAAAGAGAGAAGAGAAAAAAAACGATACCAGAGCCAGCTCTAGGGGGCCTGCTACTGTGGAATTTTCTATGTGAACATTTATACCTCAGAAATTAGCAGTCAATACATATCAGGGCTTGATTTACTGTTTTGTTGTTTGTCTAGATTTAAGAAATTGTTAATGATGTAGATTAAACTTAAAAATGAGCGTGTGCATGCGTGTGTGTGTGTGTGTGTGTGTGTGTGTGTGTGTGTGTGTCCTCTTTTGCCCCCTACAGGGAGCCAGAGTTGTTAAACATTTACCAGCACATCCTTGTACTGCTTTATAAATATTACTTAAGCTCAGCAAGAGTGCAGTAAAAGGCTCAGGGAATGAAGTCATCACCTAGACTGGAGGTCTGGTAGCTGGATGAGGATGAGGATGAGGGTTATGATGAATGGCATTCATATGAGTTTGCAGAGTGCTTTATATCCATTATCTCATTTAAGACTCACAAAGCCCTGGCCCACGACAGATCTTTGGGGGATACCCATAGTTAGTGAGTATGTCTTGGAGGAAGATTCAACAAAGAAGACTGAGTGGTCATCAGATAGGTAGGAGTATCAGGAGTATCATGAAAACCTAGAGAGGAAGAAGATAGTAATCAACAGGGTTGAAGGATACAGAGTTTGAAAAGAATGAGGATTGATATTTGGTTAGATTTGGTAATTAAGAGATCATTGGTGATTTTGGAGTAAATAGTTTCCGTTGAAGGATGAGTGCTAATCCCTCTAATTAAAAGAACTGAACACTGTCCAAACTTCATACCTCAATACAGAACTGGGAATGATGTAGTATCCCAGCTCTGGTGGACCCAGTCACAATTTGTTAAGGTTAGAAAATAATTAAGGAAAAGAATAAAAATGGCAAAACTTTCCGAAGATGATCACATCTGAAACTTTGATGTGGTTGGTTACCTCCTGTGCTATGCCCAGGACTCTACTCCTCCACTAAAGTTTTCTCTAACCCTACCACTTTCTGTTCTCTCCCTCACCTCTTTCCCAGCATAACATGAGGGGAATCAAGTAGCAGAGAATAGAGGAAGGCAGAGAATACTAGTATTTCCCAACCTAACTGTTCTGGCAAAATATTTCATTTTCTGTCTTGTACCTTTTTGCCCTTTGTAACTTCAGACCAATGACTGAGTGTGAAACCAGGACCTGAGAGGAGAGAGTTGAGAATAAGAGGAACAAAATGCAGAGAAAAAGTATAATCAGTTTAAATGTAAAAATCTTAGGAAATAAGATCTTCAGTAATAAATATTTTACATATGGAAAGAAGATCTTTGTTAGTATGAGGTCTGGTAAGTCAAGTTCAGGCCCCTTATTACTTTAATAATGCTCCATTATCTTTAATGATAATACTCCTTTATTATCTTTAATGGTAATACTCTCTTTAACACAATATAGGCTACAATATTGAAGGTGGGGTGGTGGTGATGATTTTGGTTAAATGGCAGAAAGTAGAATAAATCAGACATAGTTTTTTGTTTTCTCTTCTAGAGATATCTACTTCTTTAAGGTGGATAAGAACTTCTAGGTAGGTTGAGAGAACCAAGACCTAACTTGATGCTTTGTCATGGTATTAGTTGTTAAGGCTATGCCAGTCAAACATAATTTCTGTCAGATCCTACTAAACTGCAAATTCTTGGAATATGGACCTGGAGGTGGTCTGTTTCTCTGTTGCCTGAGGACCACCCTAGCTATATTCACAGGGGTTCTGAACAAGTTTGGCTGCAGGATGATGAATTTTTCTGCTCTAGTAACTCTTGAAGACCATCTATTAAGTTAAAGAGGGGTTGCAATCTGGCTCTGCGAAAGAGGTACCCACATCAATGAAATTACAGGTTCTTGAAGCATGGAAGAACAGTAGAGGTTTAAACTTTTGACTGATTCATGTCTCATAGAATGAGTAAACTTGCTAAAATGAAGATAGCAGATTCAGAAGTGAGATCATGGTTTTAGAGTTGGAAGAGATCTTAGAGCCCAATGAGCTCAATTTTCTCATAAAAGAGGAAACTGAGACCCAAGAGGCTAAGTCCCACTGGTAATGAGAGTTGAACTAGATCCTCCAAATCTAATGCTCTTCTCCATTGTACTATATTGCCTGTCTTGATTTGCAAAGCAATCTCTTCCTACACAGTCAATCTATGGAATTCATGGCCAAAGCTTATCAGTTTATCAAATACTATGTAACTGGCCTTTATGTTTTTAAAAATCAAATCCTTTGCTCTATAAAAGCTAAAGATAATTTGCAAACTAAAGAAGAATCTTTTCCTCCTCATCATTTTAGCATTGCATAACTGCCCAGGTACATTGTGAATAGTTTACTTTCCTCTAACACGGCAGGTTACAACTTGCCTATACCAAAGTGCCATGTATTCTTGTCTGACTAACCATAGGTTTTCATAGGGAAATTCCTTGAAATTTTCCAAAGTGATTTCCCAACAATGTTAGCATTTTTCTATATTCAGCAAAACATCAGATCATTTAAGCAGCCTTTGAAAATAAAGACTCATATGTTGATGGGACTATTGACCTTTGATCGGCATAGCCCCACATGGTTAATGCAATGAAAGAAGTATCCCAAATGCCAATTTTTATACTGTTGTGAACTAACAATTTATACAATTAACACAGGAGCACAGTTGGCTCATAGATAGAGGGCCAGTGAGAAAAACTTAGATTTAAATCTAACATATATTAACTCTATGACCCTGGACAATTATTTTATTTTTCAATGCCCCCAAGAAATTTTTTAAGCCTACAAATTGTAAAACAGTTGCAAATCGGTACTGGTATAGGGAGTTTTCTTGTGAGGAGTTAGTTGTCTGTACCAATGAAACCACAGATCTGACCTAGAAAAGAAATAGACTTAGTATTAGTCTCTTATCTACTTTACTAGATTACTGTAATTAAGATAGTGATTACTTGGCAATTCTGAAAGGAGGTGATTTAATTCTGTTTTACATTTGATACAAAACTCATTATTGGTTTAAAAATACAGTAAATTATAACCTTTAAAATACTTTAAGGATACAAAAGATATTTTTAAAACTGGTGAAATGAATCTTTTACATTCAAAAATGATATATAGCAAAGAGTTTGATGCTACTAGAATGGGAATCTTGAGAGCCTGAAAATTCAGGCTTTTGGGATCATCATAGCACTATAATAATTTTCTCGATTTTTTTTCACAGCATGAGTTGGTGACCTCAACAGTTGACTAGTCCAACCCCTACTTGAACAGTAATCCCTAGGACCACAACTTTTCATCCAACTTTACTTGAAGACCTCTGAGAAGTGGCAACTTACTACTTCCTGAGGCAGCCCATTTCATTTTGGGATAGCTCTAATTGTTCATAAATTTTTCATTAAATCAAATTGAAATCTGCCTCTTTGCAACTTCTATCTACTAGTCCCAGTTCCACCCTCTGGGGATAAGCAGAATAAGTTGAATCTCTTATCTTGAATACTCAGATACTCATGATTCAAAGTCACTCTTTTCTTTTTCCTCATCTCATGCCCCAAACTAAGTAAATGGAGATAATATTATTATTAAGTGATGTGACTAGTGGTCTGTTAACAAAGCTCTGGGTTCATACAACCTAGGTTCAATATTGAGGGCTTCCTCATATTTATTCTCAGCACCCAACATACTTTCTAGCTCCCCATGTAGGAAGATAACTTGGGTTTACTCACCAGTAAGGAAATCCACCCCTATATTGAACTTCTGGTGAGTCTTTCCAGTATTATCCTAGGCAATATTATCCTAGGAACCTGTGATTACAGGTTCCCCACCCCTGTGAGCGAGGCACCCTAAGGTGGGGAAAACATCACCAGAGAGTTTACTTCTCTACACCTGTGCAATCCATATGAGCTACAGTACCCAAAGTCTGCTTTCATTTCTCTTCATCATTGATTATAGGATCCTCAATTTAGAGACGTAAAGGATCTTAAAGATCATCCAGTCCAATACCCTTATTTTACAAATGATGTAATCGAGGCTCAGAGCCTTGCCTCCTCCTCTCATCCTTGGGTCACTTAATTGCACAGTCTCCAGGTCCTCCAGTCACTCTGTTCCTCACCCTTACCACCTCCCTCCCCACCACCCACATCTTTCTCTCCTGAACACAGCCTAATCTCTTGATGCTCTGGAGACTTAAAGTGTAAACCATCGTTCTTCACTGCCACTGTCGCTGTCAAACGTTTCCCACTGTTACCACCAATACCTAGCAAAATGTCACAGTGCTTTTTAAAATGAGCCTGTCCAGGTCAGCTTACCTCAGGGCTAGTCGGTGCGTTTCCAGCCCATTTGTTAGTCAGGCCCACAATCTTACCTTAATGTTACACACACACACACACACACACACACACACACACACACACACACACACACACAACCACCCCTTATCCCTTATGCATGCTTCCATACTCACCTGGCCCAACCTATGATTCCCAGTCTCCATTGTTAGCTAAGTTAGGGTGATTGAATTTCATTCACATATTAGTTTCCTCTGGTTGCAAGCAGTGTATGCCACCCCATGCTTGGACAGTACTTCCCATTGAATTCTTTTGGAGCAAAGGAAAATATTTTTGTCCTTTTTGTTTTCACACCAGATCATCCACATTAATCTGATTCCTAGAGAAGTCTCAAAAAAAGCATTAGAAGCCTTAGATGAAAAGGAAGCAAAGATAATGGCTTCTAAAAGCACTGTTCTATAGCTACAAAGGTTTATATCTCTGTGGTACTTAAGATGGCCTAATGTGCTACAGGCCTGATTCTAGTTAAATTCATGGATGAAATAGTTTGCTAATGTTTAAAGTATATCCTGGAAATAAAGTAGTGGCTTGTTGAAAATTGTTTTAATTCTTTCATGTTACTAGGGTGCCACTGAGTTAATTATGATGTTAGTGCCTAACTGGTACTGTAGTGATTTTTAAAAGCTACCTCATCTTTTCATTGTTCCTGCTCTTATACTCAAACAAATTAAACATGAGCACTATGTTATATGAAAGAGGTTGCCATTATGTAGTAGACAAAACCCCAAATTGCTAGATAGTGTGAACCTAAAAGTAGTATTTTGAAAACTCTGTAGTAGACACGAATTGTTGTTTTATGCCTATTCAACCCACAGAGACATTACTAAGTGTCTATCATAGTAGAAGGAGCAGGATAGACATCACCAGGACTGAAGGGTGGACAGCACAGTCTCTGTTCTAGAAAGTTCACCTAAGTATGTATGCTATACATTATATTCACCAAGTCCTCTAAGGGAAGACACCTCAAAGAACCATGGAGTTGTAGGTGTTTCAGAAACTGGCCTCGTCATTCTGAAATTACAGGGTGAAAGACCAACTGGGAGCAGGAGAGGAGCATGGGAATGACTTTTTGGGACAACAGCCATCATGGTCCTGATGGCCTAGGTTTCTCTGGGTAAATGGTAAGCACTTAATAAATGCTTACTGATTGGTTTTTTTCCTTCTGCAACTATATTTGTGACTTAACTATGATATCACTTTGCTTTATGAAATGTCCTGCAACTTATCTTGTACATTTTTCACAAGTCCAGTCTCCCTTGCCTGTGGCCATGTTGACAAGCAGTTCAGAAGGGTATAAACTGGTCAACAATTAGAAAAATGCTCAAATGCACAGCTCATTGTTTCTTGCCTGATACTTCCCAGGGAAACCATTGCCCTTTCCTTAAGGGTGTGTTTGCCTATTTACACTAATAATTTTTGTTGTTGTCTGAACCAATAATTTAATTCTGGAAGGAAAGTCTTGGAGAGAAATTCCCTCTATCAATGAAGACTGACAACTTAGTCCTAGAATTTTCTGGGAGGTTATGTGGTTTGTCTCACAGTAATAGGCACCCAAGACAGAATTTGAACCCACATCTTCCTAACTGAGGCAGGTTCTCTGTCCACTAGACTTCATTAGTCTCACTCTTTGGCACCTACAATGCTAGCAGTTTAAAATGTTCTCAATCACATTCTTTGTGAAGGGAAGAGAAAAGCACATTACTTATCAAGTAAGACAAACTTGTCATGAAGATTTATTATAACATCTAGCTTGTTCGACCTAGAAAACATAAAAAAAATTCTTCCGATTTGTTCCACTCCACTGTCTTAGCAGTAAATTTTTATTAATCATTCTGAGAAGCAACATAAACCACTGGAATTAAGAAGCATCAACAGTTTTTCCACTTTGCCAACAACTCTGTAAAAGTTACTTAAGCCTCATTAAGTAGTCTCTCCTTACTTATCTAACATGAATGTTGAACTAGGTAAGAATCTACTTAGAGAAAAGATGATTGAAATAACTCACCTGCTTGTTAACTTGCCAATCAGTCAGACAGTAAATGTTGTTTTACTAAGTGTTTCAGTCATATCTGACTCTTTGTGACCTCGTTTAGAATTTTTTTTTGGCAAAGATACTGGAGTGATTGGCATTTTCTTCTTTAGTTCATTTTACAGACAAGGAAACTGAGGTTAAGTGACTCACCCAGGGTCACAAAGCTAGTGTCTGAGGCCAGATTTGAACTCACAAAGGTGAGTCTTCCTGACTCGATACTTAGCACTCTATCTACTGTACCACCAAAAGAAGAAGACAGACCCTGCCTATAAGAGGTGTTGGTAGAGAAGTTGGAGAAAAGGTGGGGAGGGGAAGGAAGGTACCCCATCTTGGGGCAAAAAGGAGAAGTAAGTTCCTAGAACATGATAGAAGAGTCCAGAGTTGCAGGCCCAGATGTCTTTAATGCTTATTTTGAAAGTGATCATCTAAAGGAAGCTGTGGACTTCTTAAATGATGACCATAGTTGAGAGCTATCTGGTATAAGTTTATGCTAATTATGAGGTTTTTTATTTTTTTGTTTTTTATACTTGGTAACTTCTTTTCCTCTGCCTTTGGGACTTGCCAAATATAATGTAATGTACTTTGCATTAATGTAAAAATAGTTGCCTAGGGTCATTTTAATGACAGGGAGCAGTAAGACATTTTGAAACAAAGAAGGTCTCTGTGCTTCCTGGGAAGGACTCTAGAGAGAAATAATGATATTCAGTAACCTTCTGCTGGCTTGTACTTACAATGCCAGCTTAGCAGATGGTTGCTTTTTAAAAAAATTTTTTTGAATGAGGACCCACTTCTACTCCCAAAGTGGGCTCCTAGGGGAAGACTCCAGAGCTGGCCTCTGAGACTGGAAAGTCCCATGCTAAGTTTGCTGAATCTTTAGGCCAGAGACCATATGATGACTGGCTTGCCAACCAGCTTCATGATCATGAAGATGATGTCTTCTTTTCCCTTTAAGACTTTGAAAGCAAGATGTTGGAAAATACTTCCCCAAAAGAAATTTTTGGATGCATTCAAAAGAAACTTGACACTGGAAAGAATCTTTTTAAACCTGACCAGAAGATAGGGTTGAGGGAGAGACTGAGATATCAGACTTGTCTAGGGTGGTGGGATGCCTGTGCTTAATAGGTTTAACTTTTGTTAGTCTCATTTTTTTTCCTGAAAGTAAAGGTTAGAAGCAATGTGAGATAGTGGCTAGAGAGTCACCTCGGAAGGCCTGGGCTCAAATCATCCTATTTACACATTCTGTTTGATGACTTCTCAACATTCCAGTGTTCTAGGCAGCTTTCTTTTTTTTTTTTTTAAATTGCAAGGAAGATGACAACCTTCATAAGTAAGAAGAAATTTCCTCATCTAGAAGTTCCTGCTTCTAATGGAATCATGGCTTCTTACCCTTAACCCTATCCCTGAAGAGGTCATAAGTGCTTAATAAATGCTTTTTGTTGATTGATTGACATGTAAATGTATAGCCCAGTTATTTAGGTCATTGAAACTGAGAAGGACAGTTGAGTCTCAATTAGATGGAAGTTGAACGCAGCTGGGTAAGTTATGGTTCACTGAGGGTAATATTTATACCTTAGACTAGACTATAAGAAACCTGGGCTAGAGCACTAGCAGGAAAAGCTGGAGGGTGCAGGGCTGCTTTTTTTCCTTCTCTAAGTACATCTGGGTATGAAGGAGTCTCAGTACCTAGACCTGGGGAGACCTGCCGGCACTCAAAGAGAGGAAGGGAAGTCAAATGACTCTAGCACAGAGGACCATCAGATGTGTGAAGAGACTGAATCATGAGTAGTTATTCCAGCCCTGCCTTTCACCTCTTAGTAGCAATGTGAAGCAAATGATCTCTACACAGTGAACAAAAGTTTATAAATAATTCTTCACTGAGATTTTTATTTGATTGAAAGGTAGCATGGCATAGTACATAGAGTATTGATCTCAGACTCAGGGAGTCGAGGGTCCACTGCACATATTGACTATGGCCATCCTAGGCAAATTTCTCAGTGACCCAAGGAAATTTCTAAGGCTACATTTCAGAAAAGGTCTAGAATGACCAAGCTAGATTGGTAGGGGGAGTTCCCTATACCAATAAAATCACAGGTCCAGCCCCACTCTAAGATTTGGATTGCATCTGTTAATGTCTGGTATCTCTGTAGAATATTACTAAAGGACAATATTATTAATGAACATTGATGTAGAATATTACACAAAAATTGGCAACCATAATACAACAGTGCATCCAACAATTCATTATAATCAAGTAACATTTACACCAGGAATACAAAGATAATCCTACAATAAAAAATATAAACCACATTGATCAAAACATTATATGATGATATCAAGATGTTCACAGTGCCCTTGTATTGATCTTTCAAAGAATCTCTCTTTTCCCCACCATTTCATGTTAAATATTTTGTTCCTTTCATATGTGAACAGTTTGGTGACTGAAAGGGGCAGAAAAAAAATTAGCATAAAGAAAACTGATAAACATTAACTTGTAAAGAAATCCAGTTTCTCAGATAAAATATTGAGCAGAGAGACAGACTGTTCTGAGGGCCAGGTAGAGAACTGCTTGCTGTTTATATGAATGTAACTATAAGACTTGTTGAAGATAGAGCAATGACAATGGTAATGGCATAGCATTGTGGTCCAGAGGCTCATTTAAAAAATATTTTAAAGCTTATGAATGACAAAATTGTAAACTGAAAAGCTGTTTGGGGACTATGAGAAGATTTTATAAAGACCGTTGGATTCCTACTTGACATAAAGGCAACTTTTTCAAATTTTATGGCATCCTTGACCATGAGGAGGCTCTGATTTGAGGCATTAGAAATTGGCACACGAGAGGAGAAACTACAGGAAGAGAAACAAACTAGAGAGCAGTCTGAACTATAGCTGATTCTTCATCTGCTTTGCTGGAAATTTGCTGATTGGAAGGGAGACATTGAATTGCTGATTGACTGGAGAAAAGGTTGGTGTGGACGCTAGAAGTTCATTTGAAGAGAACTGAATCCTGGTGATGTGTACAAAGCTGTTTGAACTTACTGCTCCAACCTCTGGGGGGGACCTGAGTTATTCTCTACACGCAAATCGGGTCTGAAAGAGAAAAATGGAGGCAGATAACCTTTGCATCCGTTGAGCAGGGAGCTGTGCTTTGTGTGAGGAGAGGCTTGGTGCTGATTGGACAAAGCAGAATCTACTGCTATTTGTAGATGGCAGTTCTCCAGCACAAGGGAGCTACTTGTCAATGAAAGGGTATAACACCTTTTCCTCAGTGCCCCTTTTAAAGATTACACGAATGAATAGAGATTGACATTGCTTCTTTAGTTGGAGGTCAAAATAGGAATCCTTTTGTCCAACTGGAAAATGGTAAGGATCAGGAGAACAGCTAATAAAAAAGAAACGTTGTGTGACGCTCTTGAAGGACTTAGGATAACAACACCAGACATCCAAGGTTGTAAAGTACCCTGGGCACATTTGTGTACCTCCCTGTTGGTTTCTATGAGTGTGTGCTCACTCTTCTCCATGGACTTTATGTGCAGAGAATGTTACCCAAATGGGCTGTCATATGATTATTCCACTTCTTTTGAGGAAATTCTATTTCTATCTTATATTGAGGAAATGTTATATTATTATTATTTTTGTTTTATTTGGTAAGTGGTTTATGTTTTCAAATTAATAGTGGGACAGTATTTGATTATGTATAAATGTGAAGAACACCAGTAGGGCTCAGTATACAAGAGGATTTCCCTCCTCCATGTGTTTACCCCTAAGATCTTGAGAGAGTTTTGAATTGTCATAACATGGTGCACTCTTCTCTAGTAACCCCAAAACTACTAGCATAAGTACAGGTTATATGAATGGGAGTGGGAATCCACACTATAACTATCCTGCAGATGGAACTTCTCCCTAAAACAGAAATCCATCTTTCTAATATCTATCTTCTTCCAGTGACTATGATACAGTGCCAGTCATGGAATACTCTAGGTTATTGAGAATTGAAGATAAGGATCATACAAAGTGGACTGGAAAGGTGCAACATGCTTGCAAATAGACTGCAAATATAAAAAATGAAGAAGGAAAAACACGTAGGAGAAGCAACATAAAGGAAGTTATCAGAGAAATGTTTGGCCTAGATAAAATAGAGGTTGTCACATAGCAAGAGGAAAGCATAACTGATGGATAGCTTGGAGACTTTATTGATGTCCTCTTATCAGAGGATGGGCCCCAGTGCTTCATGTAGATCCCCTATGGTAGATTTACAGAAGAACATGGACAAGAGTTTCTTTCTTTCTTCTTTTTTTTATGGAGCATGATATTTAATTTTATTCTGAAGCAAGTTATAGAGTAAAACACAATGATAGACAACAAGTCAAGAGATCTGAGTCCCAAACCTAACATTCTATACTTCTACCTTTTTAAAAAATTTTATTTTATTTTACTTTTTTGTGGACAAGAGTTTCAAGGAATAGATAGCCATGTATAAATTGTACTTGTTATCATTGGAGGGAATAGCCATCTTACTGAGATTTTAAATATTGAATTTAAATTCAATTTTTTAATTATTAAATATTGAACTTGATTAGATAATGCTCTCTGTGTCTGCCTCTCTCTGTCTCTCTCTGTCTTTCTGTCTCTGTCTCTGTCTCTCTCATCCTAGTATGAATAATAACTTTTACAGAGTGTTTAAAGTTTACAAAGTATTTTATTTGCATTAGTTCATTTGATCCTCAAGACAATCCTGTGGGATAGGTGCTATTATCTATCTATCTGTGTGTCTCTCTGTCTGTCTGTCTACTTTATATTTTGATTCCCTCTTTACAGTGAGCTACTTGAGGGCAAAGACTATTTTTTTGCATTTGTTTGTAGCTCCATCCCTTAGCACGATGACTGGCACATAGTGAGTACTTAATAAATACTTGATGACTGACTGATCTTTCACTCCTCACTTGCACTCATCACCCATCCGCTGGACCACTTCGAAAGTAAAGATCTGACCTTATCATCTCCCACCTGTACTGACCTGGAGAGCCTAATGGCAGGATAAAGAGGGTGGGAAATTGGCTAGTTTCTCCAGTCTTGAGGGGTGTCTCCCACTTGCTGACAGATAAGGTTTTCACCTTTGAGGAAAGTAGCCTATCTATGAAATGTAGAGCAAATATTTTCTCCACGCCCAGACATGCAATCTGACTCAATTTGCATTATTTACTTATATTACCACCTTATCCCGCTAATGTTGCTAAAGACGAGCATCACTTTCTTCATGGTGTGGTAGACAACACCCAGTTTTTTCTTTTATTGTTGTTATATAGTTTTTGTCTTTTTTGAAGGGGTAGAGGAGGTTTGTTGTATCAACGAATTCGGATGTTTATGTAGGTATGGCAGACAATGAGCAGAAATATATTTGAGATTGTTTGAAACTGAGTTTACACGAAGGTCCTAAAGGTAGCAACTGAAAGGAAAATATTTTTGGAGCACATTGAAGAAATAATTAATTTAAGAAATTATGAAATTATGAGATAGGGGCAGGCATGCCTAGTTGTTTGGGTCCTCCCTGGAAAAGACCACAATCGGCCACAAGAAACCTTTGGCAACAAAAAAAGAAGGTTGTAATCACACTTTAATGACTATAGTAATCTAGTATTTGACAAACACAGCTTTGGGGACAAGAATGCATTATTTGACAAAAACTACTGGGAAATCTAAAAAACAGTTTGGCAGAAATTAGGTATAGACCAATATCTCATGTCATATATAAGAAAAGATAAAAATGGGTACATTATTTAGACATAAAGGGTGATACCATAAGCAAATTAAGAGAGCATGAAATAGTTTACCTGTCAGATCTATGGATAAAGGAAGGCTTTATGACTAAGTATACGATGTTCTCTTGGTTTTGCTTATTTCACTCTGCATTATTTCATACAAGTTTTCCATGTTTTTCTAAAACCAACCTGCTTGTCTTTCACAATCATATACCACAACTTATTCAGCCATTCCTCATTTGATAAGCATCCCTTCACTTTCCAGTTCTTTGCCATCACAAAGAGAACTGCTATAAATATTTTAGATCATATAGGTTCTTTTCTCTTTTCCCTGATCACCTTGGGAAACAGACGTAGTAGTGGTATTTTTGGGTTAGAGTATATACATAGTGTTATAACTCTCTGGATAAAATTCCCAATTATTCTCCAAAATATTTGAATCAATTCATGATTCCACCAACAGTACATTAATGTGCCAATTCCCCTTCATTTTCCCTTTCTATCGTTTTAGCCAGTCTGATAGGTGTGAGATGGTGCATTGGAGTTGTTTTGATTTTCATTTCTCTAAACGATAACTATTTAGACCATTATTTTATATGACTATATATAATTTTGACTTCATCCAAAAATTGCCTGTTTATATCCTTTGACCATTTATCACTTGGAGAATGACTCATATTCTTAATAAATTCTAATCAATTCTTTGTATATTTGAGATAATGAAGTTTTTATCCAAGAAACTGACTATAAAATTTTTTCTCCATTTTTTTTTTTTGCTTTCCTTGTCATCTTGGCTACAATGATTTTATGTACAGAAAACCTTGTTAGTTTAATGTAATCAAAATTATCCATTTTATGTCCCACAATGCTCTCTATCCCTTGTTTATTCATAAATTCTTCTCTCATCCATAAATCTGATTGGTATTATGTTCTGTGCTCTTCTAACTTACTTACGCTATGTACTTGTATGTCTTGATCATGAATCAGTTTTGACCTTCTCTTGCTAAATAGTATAAGGTATTGGTCTATACCTAGTTTCTTCAAACTGCTTTTCAGTTTTCTCAGTATTTTTTTTTTTTATGAAATAGTGAGTTTTTTATCCCAAAAGACTAGATCTTTCTGTTTATCAAACATAAGGTTACTATAGTTATTTACTACTGTGTATTAAGTAACAGTCTCTGTTTGACTGATCTGCCATTCTGTTTCTTAGTCAGTATCAGACGGTTTTGATTACTAACATCTTACAATAAAGTTTTAGATCTGGAACTACTAGACCACCTTCCTTAACATTTTTTAGAATACCTTCTTTGATATCCTTAACTTTTTGTTCTTCCAAATGAATTTTGTTATTATTCTTTTCTAGCTCAATAAAATATTTTTGGTAGTTTAATTGGGATGACACTGAATAAATAAATTAGTTTAGGAAGAATTGTTATTTTTATTATGTTGGCTTGGCCCACTCATGAATGATTAGTAGTTTTCCAATTATTTAAATCTAACTTTATTTGTATAAAAAGTGTTTTTTAATTATGTTCATATAGTTCCTGGGTTTGTCTTGGCAGGAATACTCCCAGGCATTTTATATTGTCTAAGGTTATTTCAAATGAAATATCTCTTACTTTTCTCTTATTTCTATCTATCTCACACTTTTTGCAGGGCTTTGTTGGTGACATGTAGCCATGTGGGCTTATTTTATATCTTGCTACTTTGCTAAAATTATTGTTGCAGTTAATTTTTAGTTGAATCTCTAGAATTTTCCAAATAGACCATCCAATTGCTATAAAAAGAGATAACTTTATTTAGTCATTGCCCATTCTGATTATTTCAATTTCTTTTTCTTTTCTTATCTCTGAAGAATTTAAAGCAAGGTTTAGAAATAGCATCATAATCATAAAAATGTTAGAGATAATGAAAATATATTTGTCCACTTCATCCTTCCCAAGGATCAGTACAATACTTTCCCCCAAAATCATTTCTGAGAGGGAAATTTCTGACTGGGGCTCAAGAGAGACACTGATTATTTTCACAACTTCCCAGAGCAGAGATAATATATTCTCTGTGCATCAAAAGGAATCAGTAACATTATAGAAGTAATTCTTTGCTTGTCCTTAGTTCTTAAAGAGGACCATGATATCAGGAAGGTGATGTCTTGATATGCAAGTGAATTGGATTTAAGTGAGGAAGGGCTGTGCAAAGTCACACACAAGCCTCGCTCTCTCCTTCAGAGCCCCTAGGAGTGGTGACTAAATGAGGTAGGCATGGCCATTTCTTCTTGGCCAAGTATCTAGTTTGAAAGGTAACCACACCCAAGAAGGGAGAGGTCTGAGGGAATGATGAGAGAGAAAGTCTGGTCCCTAGATTAACCCAACCCATCCATACAAAGGAGGTAAGCAGGAAGGGAAGAAGGAGTATTAGAAGGATAGATTTTTCTATCCACTATTTATGTACTAACCTACATTTATTTGTTAATTTATTTTTACTTGTTTATAATTTATCTATTAATCTATTTATTTAATCCTTCCTCATGCATTATTTCTTAGTTCTGTGAAAATCCTTTCATCTCTCTTCAGTCATCTATGTCTCTCTACTGACAATATGCTCACTGTGCTGAGTTTAATGCCCAGGCATATTTCATAGTACTCTGTAGAGCTGCATTGAGACTAACACCTGTACAGTACAGGATTATATTAGCCTCTTTTGCTGTAATTAGAACTAGCCCTAAGTGTAGAGAAGAAGGGGATACTACCTATTTGTTGTGATTTGATGGACCTGAAAAGAGCCTTTTTCTCAGAAATATATCATTCCTGAGCCTGCCACAGTCCTGAAATTCTTATTTTAAAGGTCCTCTCTTGGGTGACTTGCCTCCAGAGATCTATATTTACTGGGAGGGGTACCCTACTTATCCATTATCATTACATGCATGAATGTTTATTTAGTTTATCAGCTAAAGAAGTTTATCAGCTAAATCAGTCCACATACTAAAATAATCTAGCACACAGCTTTGCATAAACATTAATAGTCAAGGGCCTGTGATTGTGTAGACATGGGAACTCCTCTCACCTATGAAAATCACAGATCTCTTGTACTTTATCTATAACTTATTTGTCTTAGAAAAATGCTCAAGTCTCATAGAGATTAAGATACTTGCCTGTGGTTATGTTATACACAAATATCAGGGGCAAGATGCGACCCAAGTCCAAGTCTATCACTCCACAAAACAATCCTACTTCTCTGTTTTTACACATAATAAGCACTTAAAAATTGGTATCAAATGAATGAGTAACCTCATTCAATACAAATACATTTATGTACATAATGAATATATCCTATTGAAATGAACTCCAAATTTTTTTTGTTGTAATTTGCTTATTATGATTTTGTTGCATAGGATGTGTGCTATCATCTGGGGACTTGTAAATCTTTTGTTTTACTGGCAATTTGTTGTAAGGGGATTTAATTAATATACGGAAAATAACTGGGCCTGAGAATAGAACAAGAGGAAATGAGCTTAAATTGCCAAAAGTGAAAATTGAGATGAAAGCAAACATTCTATTATCTACACACTGGAATAAGTTTCTGGGGAGTAGAAGGAAGAAAGTTATGTAATTTTCTGACCTAGATGTCTCTAAGTATCTGATTAGATAGATAGCTATATATCTGGAATACTTTACAGGAACATTTCAAATACTCCAAAGAACATAGTTTAAAATATTAGAGTCTTCAGTAAATTATGAAATTGAACAAAATGTAATAGTGGCTACTCTGGTCCCCACTGCCTGAAGGCCAGGTCTGCTATAATTGACCTTTCTTTTAGGGTTCTCCTGCACCTTTGTGGAGTCAGGGGTCTTTTGTCTCTATAATTTTCTCAAGCCCTCACAAATTATGTTCCCCCAGTTTTAGAGGTCTAAATGTTTTGGTTTCATTTAACCACTTAACAGCTAGATTAGTTTTTATAAAGAAATATTTACTTCAAAGGTACATAAAGAAAAAACATTCATTTTTCAGCATCTAGATATTTAATCTCTCCCATAACACCTTGGTCTATAGATAGAGAAGGGGTATTAGATTTGCAATTTAACCCAGTTCCTAAGTAGCATTAGTTTCACCAGATACCAAGCCCCAAATCCCTTGAGCTTGTATCCTTGGACCCTGGTTTCTCAAGGTTTCCCTGATGGGTTGTTGGCAACATCTGGCCTAGCATCCTGGGCTCCAGGGTCACCATGGCTTGAACTCCATGGTCTGGGACTCTACTTGCTCTATGTAGAAGTGAAAGATAAATGAAAAAGACTCAAACTCCACACCTGTTTTCATTTCTCAGGACCACAAGGCCTAAGGCGAGGGGAACGTGGCCCTTCCCATGAAACTTACTGCATGGTGTCCATGCTATGGATGAATGAGACCCTTACCCTTGATGCCAGTGGAAACAAAGAGAAAGTGATTATTCCACTCTGATAGTTTTAAAAACACAACCAGTTCTGACTATATAGCCAATGAAAAGAGGCTGTTCCTACTCATGTGGCAGACCAACATGGGAGGTCTTTCTCCCAGAAGTATGTCCTGCATGGGTGCTTTCATCTTAGGTGATCTGGATATATAAGGCAATGACCCCTTACAAAAATTAGCAAACTTTGACCAGAACTCAGGCTGAATACCCCTATGAAAGGCATTAATCACTCATACCCCTCTCCCTAAATTCAACTCAATAAATGCTTGTTTTATGTATGGCAACTAATCAGTAAGCATTTTTTAGGTTCATACTGTGTTGCAGATAGTGTGCTAGGTGTTGAGATACAAAGACAAAAATGAAATAATCCCTTTGCCTGAGGAACTTATATTCTATCATAGGAATATGACATATCCAGCTGAACTGGACTTTGAAGAATAGGCGGAGATCGGGAGCACATGTAGCCCAAACAAGAGTTAGCTTGCATGAATGCCTGGAAACAAGAAAAGGAAACGTGTGATTGGAGAAGAGATAGTGGGATACATTGCCTAAAAATGGACTAGGTGAAGAGTAATAATGTGGAATAGCAGTTTGGACCCACATTGTAGTAATCCTTGAGTGAGCCTTAAGATCCTTCACGCTAACGAGTTCTTATAGGTAACAGAGAGACCATTACTCCGTTTTCTTCTGTGTAACTGTACCTAGACCAAAGATAAGCCTACTAATTCACTGCTGAAGATGCTATGAATTTGTACAATCATTCTGGAAAACAATTTGGAATTGTGCAAAGAAAAGTTACTAAATTATTCATACCCTTTTCCAGATCTTCCTACTATTAGGCATAATGTTAATGACTTAAGAGGTAATGACAGACAGAAAAGATCCTATGGATCCCAAACATTCATAGCAGCCCCTTTTTGTAGTGAGGGAAAAAAATAAAACAAAACTAGAAACAAAATACATGCTCAGTGGTTGGGGATCAAACAACTGGATCAAGCAATCAATCAACAAACATTTATTGAGAGGTCATTAAGTGCCAGCCTCTGTGCTGGATACAAATAAAATATGCAGAACAAACCTTAATCCTGAAGACCTTACATTCCAAGATTCAAAGCATGTCTCCTGTATGCATGCCCTGTGGTGAAGATAAGTCTTTTAATTGGCTCCTGAGACAGAACTGAAAATGCATACAAATTGTCCTAATGTAAACTTAATCTGTCTTCTCTAGTGAATACTAAAGGAAGAAAAACTATAAGACTCTGGAGAGAGGTCTTAGGTCCTTATCTCTCCTCCTAAGCTACAATGTTTACTGTGAAACATGAACTTGCTGTTTCTTCTGTCATTGTAATATTCTGTCCTAATTTTATGTGAAGGAGTATTAGAAATGAAAATGTCAGAAGAAATACCAGAAGTACTGTGGGTGATCTTGGGAAGGAACTGGCCCTGAGAAACTACCTCTTTGACCTCTGGGTACCTTGTGCTAGGGGGTCAGATTCCCATAGCAAAGCCACTGCCTTCCTCAGTTTCTAAAGGTACTCTCAACTTATTAAGTGTATTTTTCTAATCCTATCAACTTGAGCCCCCACTTGATATTTAACCATTTAATATCTCCTTAATAGCAATAGCTGCCATTTATATATTGCTTTAAGATTTGAAAAGCACTTAACAAAGTGCTTTTGATTGATTCTTGCGATACTCCTGAGAGGTAGGTGCTAATGGTATCCCCATTCTACAGATAACGAAACTAAGGCAGAGTTCAAGCGACATTTCCAAGATCACACAGCTGACGAGCAAGTAACTGAGGTGATATTTGAATTCATGTCTTCCTAACTCCAGGTGCAATATTCTATCCACAAATGACCAATTAACATTAATCAGTTTTATAAAGGGATATTTACTGAAAAGATACATAGCAAAAACCAAAGTATAACCACCTCCTCAAACAGGATCACTCTCACTTGTACATTTCAGTCCTTGTGACAGTTGACTAGACCTTAAAAATTTTCAAGACCTTTAACATCTTAAAAGACCTTAAAGTGATGACAGCCAGAATCGACTCCACCAAGTCCACTTCTGGGTATGGCATGACTGATGGATGGACTGCTTGCTTTCAGGACTTGACGTCTCAGTAGCCAACTCAAGTTGCTGTTTTGTTGGTCAAGCAGAAGATAGTTCTGCCTATGCAATCCCACTCCCATTTGTCTATATAGCTTTGAAATGAAGCCACTTGAATAGTAGGAAACAATACATCCATTAGGGAGAGGACACACGCGCGCGCACACACACACACACACACACACACACACACACACACACACACACACGGAGGCAGTCACGAAATGGGAGCTGGGGACTCGAGAGAGCTAGCCTTGGTATTTGACTGGGGAACTGTGGAGAGGAGCAGATCCTGGGAACTCAGCCGAGCAACTTGTCCAGGAGAGACAGAATGCCTAGACGTGAATTGTATAAGGATTCCACTGACAGAAAGGATCCAAAGGCTTTGAAGATCTCGGCTTGTGACTTGTCTTGGCCACATGGCTTGCGGGAAGGGGATGGGGAGGGTAGGAGAACAGAGGAGGAATGGTTTTGTAGTTACTATTCTTGCTATTTCACTTTAGTAAGTGCCTTTGCTAAGAGCAATTTTTTTTCCTACTGGCTAACCATTAGTGGAAAATATACTGGTAGGTACTTATGAATTATAGTATTAGTATATAGTATTAGGATACTATATAGTATAGTATATAGTATACTATATATAGTATATAGGATTACCTATACACTATGCTAAAACCATGAGGTGGTCAATCCTCGGCAAAAGTGAGTGTAAGTTGAGGAGTAGCCCAGAAAGGGTAAGACATATCAGACTTTACATTCTTGCTATAAAATCAGAGTACCAAAGGGAGTGGTAGATAAATGAAGGATGGCTCAAGGGTTTTCCTTGATAAGAAAAAAAAAAGGAGTTGGCAGGATTGGTTTGATCATGCTTCCAAAAGAAACAAGAAATATTGTTTCATGGAAGATGGTCATATTGTATTGCAGTACTCAAGACAAGCATTTATTACAAAAATACTACCATGAAAATAATTGTAGTTTATTCACCAAAAACTTGTAGAGGATGAGAAGGCAGAGAAATTCTAAAAACTTGATCAGCAGTTTTAAGGGATTCAAGATATACTTTAATATTTGGTAACTGCATTGCAAAGAGGGCAGAGGAGAATATGGAGAAAAAATGTGTTGGAAGACAAGGTTTTAGAATAAGAAATAAAAAGGTCAAAGCCTTGTAGGCAATACAGAAACCCCACTGCCTGTAGATCATGAATATTTTATTTAAGGAGAGAGTCAAGATACCCTAGATGTGGCATGTACCAAATAACATCATAAAAAATAAAATTGAGTATATTTTAGTGTAAAGGAATACTTATCAAAGTGGGAGTCATTCCAGAGCTAGTGTTCTGTGTATAGTAAGACCATTAACTTGTTAGAGCTAACTTCAACAGCAATAACATGCTGGAGGAAAGAGTAAGGAGATATGACATACAATTCAGGCCAAGTCCAGAGAGATGTACGACCAGAAAATAAGGTAGGTCAGTCACGTAGTGAATGTCACAATCTACAAGGCAAGCCCCGCACCCTCCCCCAGCAGGATGGAGTCCTTGTGGAGGACACAGAAAGATGTCAGAGAATGTAAGGGCATTGATTGGTTTCAATTTTTATTATGGGGGGAGGAAGAAAACACTCATAGATATGATTATCAACACCCTTTCCCTGATATATACCACTTTGCAGTTGTGTTTCATATATCCCAATTCTTGCTGGAAAAAATATACGTGAGGTGTGTGAGGGCATCCTGTGATTTTTGTAATAGTCCTGATTCTGTTGTCCACATTTAGAAAAACAGGATCTGTTTCTCCTGAGTAAGGAAAAAGAAAAGTTGTATGGATTAGGAATATAAATAAAGTTTGTTCATATTTCTTTTAATTCCTTGCTGAAATCTTTCTTTTCCAGCCCTTCTCCAGTCCATCCCTTCTAATTATGCTGTGTAAATGAAATGGATTACACTTCCTCCTACTAGGCTGGAATAACTTTCCTTAAGTGTGGAGAAAATAGAATATTGAGAATTTATTTTTGTTGATACTTGGGCTTGAGAAGGAGTACTATCTAATATAGTTCGATGTGATACCTCGATACTTCTATGGATCTGGGACCTCATAGATTCTAAGAAACTCATGGTTCCCTGTTTCCTCTAGGATCAAATACAAACTCCTCTGCCATTTAAAAGCCCTTCACAACCTGGTTCCAACTTACTTTTCTAGACTTATTACATGTTACTCCCTGTCACGTATTGTATGGTCCAGTCAAGCTGGTCTTCTTGCTGCACCTCGAATTCAACACTCTGTCTCTAGCCTCCATGCCTTTGTAGTGGCTGCCCTCCATGCCCAGAATGCACTCTAGTTTTACCTCCAGCCTTTACTATCTCTTGGTTCCTTGAAACCTCAGCTAAGGTGTCACTTTCTGAATGAAACCTTTCCTTTCAGTATCCCCTCATCCCTAATTACCTTCTATTACTTATGTATTTGTTTATTCAATCACTCATCATCACCTGTTGTGCCTATATCTATTTGAGCTGCTATTTATTTAAAAAGGACATCAATTAAAAAAAAATCACAACATAAGCCATGGAAAGACTTCACAAAGTATCTTGGATTTTGGTGCCATTGAGTCATGACCTAAAAAATCATTTAAGTCCTAAGGAAACATTCTGGAGAAACAGAACTGTCACAAAAATGGCTGTTCCCGTATATCCAGGGTAGAAAAGGTAGCTGGTTAACAAGGTACAGAAGCAAAAATCTTTGAAGTTACGACTTCTTGCCCTTGGAACACATGTGCTTATGCATACATACACACAGATATATGTATATATATATCTTTGTACATTCATATATTGCATTATATACATGCTCACATATCCATTATATATATGCATTTACATATTATATATTCAGATGGCTCTGGAGGAGAAGTGAGGCTGGTGACCTGCACAGCCCTCCCTCACTCAAAACAAAGTGCAAGTCATGTCATTATTTCTCTGATGGCATGGTCTTCTTTGGCAATGAAGGACCACACACTCAATTTACGTATAATTGACATATTATAAATATTATAAGATAATATTTACAATATAATATAATTATATATAAACATATACATACATACATATATATGTGTATACACACACATTTTATCTCCTCCCCCTAGAATATAAACTCCTTGATGGCAGGGACTGTTTTTTTTATTCCAGTGCTTAGCATAGTATATGGTATTAATAATTAATAGATATTGATTAAGTACTCTCTCTAGTAATGCAGATTACAACCTATCTCTGCCCTCTCATGCTTTATAGCACTTGTCCAGGCCCTTCCATAAGTACTGAACAAGAATAACTGATGAGCAATCCATATACTACATGGGTTTCCATACATGGCCATATTTGAGGAATTTTTGAGAGTTAAAATCTTTTTTAGAAGTTTGAGCAGAATTTTGCCATCATTAGTAAGCTTCTCAGAGATTTTACTTCTGGTTATATGGTAGAGAAGAAACAGAAGCATAAAGGTAAAAGGGGACATTCTGACCTGAAACCTCTTGGCACTATTTGGGCATCTCTGGGACTCCGTGTAAGGAAAATCTTCCTGACAGAGAGCTATCTGAAGTCTCGACATTGGGAAGTCTTGAAGCAAAAGCCTGATGACTGCTTATTCATCAAGAATGCTAGAGAGGTGTTTTTCTGCTATGAGTTGGACCAGATGGTCTCTAAGGTCCCTTCCAACTCTGACATTTTATGATTCTGTGAAATGTAAGCAGCCATCAAGAAATGGTCCATTGTTTCATAGGTGCCCCAATGCTGACCTTTTCACATCTAAATCAGTCCTTTGTGTTGCACACTGAATCAAGTTTAAGGATTTAAGAGCATTTTTATATCAGGAGACTGATGGTCACAAGAAGTCATATACCATTATACCATATACCATCATATACCATTTCATATTCCATTAGTGGATTTACTAATAGTGAAGTTCAGGATGATGATAACTAGCATTAATACAGCACTTTAAGGTTTATAAAATGCTTTATATATATTACCTCACTGGATCCTCACAACAACACTAGAAGTAGAAGTAGGTGCTTTTCTAATTCCCATTTTACAAATGAGGAAAATAAGGTAGCAGAGGTTAAATGACTTACCTAAGGTCATATAACTCCTAGGATCTGGAGGCAGGATGGGAAGTCAGATCTTCCTGACTTCAGGTTCATAACTATGCCACTTAGCTTCCTCTTACTCATGAAGTAGAGTTCTTGGCTTTAAATCAGCAGTCAGCAATTTTTTTTTTTTTTTTGGTAAAGAGTCAGATAGTAAATATTTACAGCTTTGTGGGCCAAGAAGCTAAATTGACAACATTATGTAGTTATTTGTGTAACAAACAGAAGCAAATAGAGGTAGAAAATACAATTTTTATTTACAAACTTCAAAATATGGTAATAAAATTGAGTACAATTTGTTTTTTGGTAATACAGGTCTATTAATAAGAAGAGTGGAATTCTTTTTTGAGGAAGGCAACATTTTTCTTAATTGGAGTTCAGAATTAGTGTTCTCTAGTATCAAAATGGATCAGTTAATGGTGATCTGTAATAAGATTTTATGTATTTAACCTTTGAAAATGTCTTTTCACGCAGATAGGTGCTGCCAAATGCAGATATCAATCTATGATCACATGATGTTAATTGAGTAGATTCATCATTTGGAAGACATTTATAGAATTAGATTAGATTTCTTTACTTGATGTTTATTTTTCAGCATGTCATTATATTGCAGATTAGTCACTTCCATTTGAAGGTTAGGTGGAAGATCCTCATTTGCACAGTTTAAATAGGTTTTGAAATATGAAAATTTCTTTGGCATTCACATTGAGGTCCAAAAAACACTGATTGGCCTGTAGTTTGAACTTGGAAAATATGTCTCCTGCAAACTTGTGTTTGAATAGAGATCTTTCTTCTTGTTTTAATGTTTGGCAGCAAAGGAAGGGTATAAAGTAGCATGAAATCACATTTCTTGTGATTTCAAACTGCATTAGCCGGCCTCAAATTCACTTTACTGCAATATAATTTTCACATATAAGTGCTATTTTGTCCTGTAGTTTTAGGTTGAATTTCTTAAAAAATTATTTAGTTTACAACAAAACTAATAGTGAGAGTGGAAGAGGATGGTACTTGTTGAGAAAATTTGTTTTGGCCCTGAGCTCAAAAAAATCATAATAAAACTTTTTTTTTCATTTTTTTCTTTTCTTGTTTTGACATTATGGGTATGTGCTGGTGATACAAATAAAACAAAATGTTGTGATTCAGGTGGCACTCCAAATGCTGTTGAGTTATAATTGCATCAGTGTGATTTGTAGGGCACTGAGTATCAGTGTGAAGCTATGAGAATTCCACATAAGGTCTCTGTTGCAGTTACTCCACTCTTGTTTGTATCATGGAAGCAACCATTGACCAGATATAAATGAATGAGCATGACTAGATTTCAGCAAGACTTTATTTATGATGCTGAAATTTAAATTTCACACATGGCATAAAATATTGTTCTTTAAAAAAAATTGACCACATAAAACTGTAAATATGATTCCTAACTCCTGGCTATATAAAAAGAAAAAAGGAGGTGGGGCTAATTTGGTCCCACAGGCCATAGTTTCTGGAACTTGTCTTTTAAGTGAACTTTCACTGACAAATTTTGAGACTACAAATATAGAGCTTGATTTCAAGTGTGAATGAACAATAATTCACTGGGTTTTGTTTTGAATACTCTAAGTTCTCTTACCAGCTAGAGATGTTTAATGCCACTGGCCAAATAAAACTTTAGCACATATTACCTGACAGGAAAGATCAATGTGCCAATGTTCTATCCTACAAGCTGATATTTCCAACCTAAGGTCGTCCCCTTGGCAATCTGTGATATGATTGAATTCCACAATATCTAACACAAAGAATTGTAGTTGACAGGGCTATTCTTCCTGTGGGAAGTAAGCCAGCAATAGAAGCATTATATTTTATTTTATTTCTAAAAATTATTATTATTTTAGCATTAGATCAATTCCTCTTGTTTCATTTTTACTTGGATAACTTGCAATAAGAGTAGCTACAGGATGAAGGTTTGAGATAAGTGACATCAGTCAAGAAAAAAGGATAACCTGCAAGACTCAAGCTTTGTTCCCAATAAGGTAACCTACTTTGAAGTGGGAAAAATTCTAGCTATTCAGTGGAGGACAGTATCTGATGATAACCTTTTTCAAAGCTAGATTCAAGAAATCATTGTCCATTGACTCTTTCCCTGTAGCCTGAAAACATAACCAGATAGATATCCCTAAATCCCAGAACTAACCTTCAGCTCTTACTATGCCCTCATGCTATTGTTAAACTTCTTATTAAATCTGCGGATGACATAAAGTTGGGAGGGATGGCTCACAAACTAGAAGAGAAAGTCTGGTTCTGAAAAAGAACATGACAGACTCTAATACTATTATCTTCAATATTCAATAGGGATAAATGTAAAGTCTTACACTTGGTTCAGGAAAATCAACTACCTAAACACAAGATGGTGGAAGCCTATTCAGACAGCGGTTTGTCTGAAAAAGACATGGGGATTTTCGTGGGCTGCAAGCTTAATATGATTTGATAACAGCAGCACTGTTAACATTGCAAAAAAAGGTAATGTGGTCTTGGGCTGCCTTAAGAGAGGCATAGCTTCCAGGAAAAAGGAAGTCTTGCTCTGATGAAGCTGTATCTGGGGCACTGAGTTAAATTGTTTGTGTTGCCATTTAGAAAGGACACTGATAAACTGGAATAAGTCCAGAGAGGGTTAACCAGGATGGTGAAATACCTTGAATCCATGCTGTAAGATGATTTGTAGAAGTAACTGGGGAGATTTAGTTTGAAGAAAAGAAGACAGTATAGGATAGTAATCTTTTTATAGTGTCAGTGTAGCAATGGTAATCTTTAAATATTTGAAAGACTGTCATGTAAAAGAGGAATTAGATTTGTTCTGTTGGTGGAAGCAGGAAGAAAGGATGGTAAGTAAACATCTCAAAGAAGCAAATCTAGTCTTACTGTGAGGAAAACTTCTTAACAATTAAATCCTTGGACAGACTGGGCTGGCTACCTCAGGAGGTGATGGATTTCCTCTTATTGAATGTCTTTAACTAAGGGCTGAATGTCTTCTTTTCAAGTGTGTCAGAACAGGTATTTTAGGAGGATGGGTAGGCTATGGTCGACTATTCTAGAACATTTTGAATCCTTCTAGCTCTGACATTTTCTGATTCCTAGGTATGAAAAAACAACAGTTCTGTCCTTTTCCTCACTTTCCTTTCACTTCTCAAACCACTCTAGTCTGGTTTCTGACCACACCATTGGACAGAAATTGTTCTAAGGTCACTGAAGATCTCCTAATTGCTAAATTTCACACCCTTTTCACTGCTCTCATTCTTCTGGGCATCTGTGTATCTTTGATACTGACATTCACTTAATTCTCTTGAATACCTTCTCCCTAGGTTTTGATGACATCTCCCTCCAGATTTTCTTCCTACCTGTCTAAATTGTTCCTTTGAAGTCTGCTTTGCTGGATTATCACCCATCTCTCACCCCCTAGACTTTGGTGTAGTCAAGGGCTCTAGGAGAAGGGGCCCTTTTCTCATACTATACTTACATCCCTTGGTGATTAGCACCCATGGGTTTAATGATCATTTCTGTACAGATAAGCCTAAAGTCTACCCATCTAGCCTTCATCTCTCTCCAGAGCTCTAATCCTCTATCACCAGCTTCCTGCTAGACATTTCTATCTGGATACCATAAGCCCTTCAAATGATTATCTTTCACTCCAAGCTACCCTTTCTTCATAATTTCCTCCTTTCACCTATGTTTGCAACCTCACAGTTATCCTCAACTCTCTACCTCTTCCCCACATCCAACACATTTCCAAATCTTGCCTGTTCTACCAGCACATCACTCCCCTTCCCATCCTGCTCCTGCAACACCTTCTTTCAGCTCACATGGCTGTCACCCTACCTGAGACTTTCATGATCTCAAGTCCAGATTCTAGCAAAAACCTCTTATTTCTTCACTTCCTCCTGTCCCTTCTCCATGTCATTCTCTATACAGTCACCAAGCTGAAAAACCACAAGTCTGAGTATATCATTATCGTATTCAGACAGTTTCTGTGACTTCTAGTTGCGTCCAGGATAAAATATGGTTCCCCTGCATTTGTTGTTTAAAGTTGATCACAATCTAACTCTACCCTGTCCCTCCAGTTTATTTTATAACCTAGGAAGTCTACCCCTGGTGCATGCTGTTGCAGTCAGACTAGCCTACTCATGACAAACATTTTTCTCCTCCATGCTTTTGTGTAGAATTTCCTGCTCCTAGAATGCTCTCCTTCCTTACTTCTGCCTTTTGGAATCCCTAACTCCCCAGCTGTCACCTTCTGAAGGAGACTCTTCCGTTATCAGGGCTCTTTGTTCAGTCATTTCAGTCATGTTCAATAATTTGTGATGTCATTTAGGGTTTTCTTGGTAAAGATACTGGGTTGTCTCGCCATTTCCTTCTCCAGCTCTTTTTACAGATGAAGAAACTGAGGTAAACAGGGTAAGTGGCTTGCCCAGAATCACACTGCTGGTGAGTGTCTGAGGCCAGATTTGAATATGGATCTTCCTGACTCCAGGCCCTTCACTCTGTTCACTGTATGATGTAGCTGCCCATTAGTGCTCTACTTTTTCCAATTACTTTGAATTTTCTTTCATATTGAGCCTTTACTTATCTGTGTGAAATAATCCTTGCAACTGTTAGATTGGCTGCTTTGTAAGGAGCCTAGCTTGCTAAGGACTCTGGGAGTTATATGTTTTCCCAATTTAGGACGAGAGGACTCTATGATGAGATTAAAATTGGAAGGTGGAGATTTCTTCTATGGTAGCAGTTCAAAAAATTTCTCTAGAGAGAGATACGAGAGTAAGAGTGAGATAGAAAGTGAGAGAGTTGTGGTAGTCAGCAGCAAGAGGTGGGAGCTCCTTTCTCAGAATAATAGCTTTATATGTATAAACTAAAAGTGACAAGATAATAAAAGAAACCAATTATATTGAAATGTAGTTGTCTATACATATGGGTTTGTGTGTGTATATGTGTGTGTGTGTGTGTGTGTGTGTGCGTGTGTGTATGTGTATAGCCCAGATTAAGAACATCTGTCCTAGGCCAAAATCTTGAGGAGTAAAATGAATTCTCTGCAAGCAGAGAATTGCTCCAAGGGTCTATTCTTGAAGACAGATAGGAGAAACCTCCAGAGGTCTGGTTCCCTCCTGTACAAAAGCTGCCCTACCTAATTCTGGTGCCTCAGGCAAGGGGAGTCACTGACTCTGGCTAGTCTGCCACATTGTTGAAGTCAGGAAGGCCTTAAAGGACAGTTCCAGCAACTCCAGGGGATTCTGGCATGCAAGTCAAAACTTGGATTCCTCATTCGGACAGAGATCATTCTGTTTAATGTGATCAAATTCTATTGTTGGTAGTCAGGCTCAACTGAGGAACCCAGCAACTCCTGATATCTTGAATGCACAAGCCTAGGAATGTACAGCTCAGCTCCCTCATGGTGAGAGGAAAAGTCACAAAGCAAAAGCGGGGCCTAAGACTTCTTTGCTGGGCACGTGTGTTTATACACACTGCCATGTGTAAGTTATTGTCATTTCTTTTGTGGAGGAAGGTGCCTGGGATCTGAGCTCCACCCACTGTCTTTACTGGCTTCTCACTGGAAGTCATGGAGAGAGAGAGAGAGAGAGGGAGAGAAACCAGAGATAGAAAACCAGAGAGACAAAAAGATAGAGAAAGAGATGGAGAGAGAAACAGAGAGAAAAACACACAGAGAAACAGAAAGAGAGAGAGAAACAGAGAGAGAGAGAGAGAAACAGAGAGAGAGAGAGAGAGTTTACAATCCCAAAGAAAAACACAGAAGCTATCTCTTTTTAAACTTTTTAAAACTGATGCAGTACTCCAGTCCCTATCCCAATTCTGGAAAGGTTTCAGGGCCCCTGGGGATGATCAAGAACTGTCTTCTCTTTAAATTAATTTATTTACTTTTCAACATTCATTTCCATAAGCTTTTGAATTTTAAATTTTCTCTGCTTCCCTCCCCTCCTCACTCCCCAAGACGGTGTGCAATCCGATAAAGGCGCTACATACACACCAAGCACTGTCTTCTCAAGTGTCCCCAGTGGCTCACACCAGAGTCCCAGTGAAGTCCATGTAGCACAGCTTCCAATGGCCTCCTAAATGCTGTAGAAAAAGGCCTAAACAATTTTTTCATCAGTTTCTTTTAAAAATATTTTTTTTATTGGTATCTTCTAGTTTTTTTTTTACATTGACATAGTTTTCCTGCCTCCTCCCCTTCCCAGAGAACCATCTCACATAATAGTAATTTTTATTTATATATTAATTTTTAGTTTTCAACATTCATTTTTACAAGATTTTTAGTTCTAAATATTCTTTTCCCTTCCCAAGATGGCATGCAATCTGTTATACATGTACAATCATATTAAACATATTTCCACATTAGTCTGATTGTGAAAGAATTAGAACAAAAGGGAAAAACCATAAGAAAGAAAAAAAAAGAGAAAATAAGCATGCTTCCATCTGCATTCAGACTCCAAAGTTCTTTCTCTGGATGTGGATAGCATTTTCCATCATGAGCCTTTTGGAATTGTCTGAGATCATTGCCTATAATAGTAATTTTTAGAGATTAAAAAAAAGAGAAAGTAAAAGAGAGAAAAAATCAGCACAGTGGATTTAAACATTGAAAAAGTCAGGAAACGTGTGTAATGTGTAACTCCTGTGGATCTCCCACATACATGAAGGGGTGGGTTGAGGGTATCCTGTCATATCTCTTCATCTTCTGGGCTCTGCTCACTTCAGTCTGCATTAGTTCATGTAGACCTCCCCATGCTTCTCTATATTCATCACACATATCATTTCTTACAGCACAGTAATATGACATTACATTCATGAACCACAATTTGTTTAGCCATTCCCAATTTGATGGGCATCTAATTACTTTTCAATTCTTTGTTATCATAAAAAATGCCACTATAAAAATTTTGGTGCATATGGGGACTCTCTTCTTATCAATGGTTTCCTTAAAGATATAAGCCCAATACTTTTCAGGGTATGAGGTGAAACCCCAGGAGTATTTTCATTTGCATTTCTCTTTTTATCAGTAACTTGGAACATTCTTTCATGTTGCAACTTTTTGAGAATTGTTTGTCCATATCCTTTGACCACTAATCTATCTGGGAATGACTCAGCACAGTTTATTCAAAACAGAAGAAAATATTGAATAATTCTTTTACTCACCAGTCACACACAAATCTTACAGTAAGGTCCAAAAGACAAAAATAAAAGAAAACAAAACATTTCTTTTAAACTATCAAAATATAATGGTATCAAATTTACATCCTAGATAACTTGCCTACCTAGGAGGACTATTCTCATTTAACAGGCTTCCCTGAGGCAGTTAGATGATTTGCCCTGGTAATATTATTAATCTGACAGATTCCTCTGGTCCCATCTGGACTTGAGCAAATCTCACTCTTCTGCACTGACTTTTTCTGCAAAAACAAACAAACAGAAAACCCTTCCAATTCCCAAAATCCAATAGTTCCTGCCACTTTGAAGGAAAATCGAGTTCTGAGAAAATGCCACAGAAGAACTTTGAATAAATAAGTAAATAACTTAGAAGCTCACATTACCAGAAGGGAAGTCCTAGGCCTAATATAGTCCAGGTGACTGGATCTAATGATCACTCTCCAATACAAAAAGGAGAAAATTCAATGAACAGCTTATTTCAGTTCTCTTCAAAGTAATTCTTCATTTTCTCTTTCAGAAGTTCAGCTTATTTTCAACTCCCTGGATAAGCCGGTGACCAGAAATCTCACCACCGTGCTGATGAACTCCACTCCTTCAGATGACTCCCTCCTCTGCCTGGAAGGCTAATTGTTGTTTAGTCATTTCAGTCTTGTCTGACTTTTCACGATCCCTTTTTGGGGGTTTTCTTGGCAAAGATATGGGGAATGTTTTGCCATTTCCTTCTCCAGCTCATTTTACAGATGAGGAAACTGAGGCAAACAAGGTTTAGTAAATTACCTAGGCTTATAGAGCTAGTATCTGAGGTCGGATTTGAACATGGATCTTCCTAACTCCAGGCCCTTCTTCCTATCCAGTATTACCACTTAGCTCTCTATAGGAAGGTAGATGACTAGAGGATAGAGTAATGAAGTAATCCCCAAATCTTCCTTTACAGAGGGCTCAGAACTTTCTAGATAACTCTTCATTTGCTGTCAACAGTTCTTTTGGGTTTAGTATTGTGTATCATCAGGTCCCTGAGTAGAGTATTCCCTGGTGTACCACCCTTTTTAATTTCCTTTTCTGTTTTGTCTCCTTTCATTGGCTTGCAACCTCCTTGAAGGTGAGGAGAATCTTTTTCTTATTTGTAGCCCCTGCACTTGGCACAGTGTCTTGTACATAGTATGTCTTTACTCCCTTCTGTTCTCACTTCCCTGACAAGCATGGAAAAGGTTAAATCATTTCAGGGTACAATTTTTTTTGGTGGGGGAGTAGTTAAGTGTGAGTTGCCCAGGATCACACAGCTAGTAAGTATCTGAGACTGGATTTGAACCAGGTCCTCCTGATTCTAGGGCTGGTGCTCTAACCACTTCAATACCTAGCTTCATCCAGGGTACCATTCTTAAAGACACAGGACATCTTCACATCTATCTCTGGTCGCTGAATGACTATAGATGGCTTACTCTCTAATCTCCTAGGAACCATGGGAAGCATGGCAAGAATCCAGAAAATATTTGTATTACCACAGTACCTGGCACATAGTAGGCACTGTACTGTATAAATGCTTATTCCCCTCACCTGCTTGCCAGAAGTGTCACTGAAAGAATGGAAACCACTTTGGGCTCACCTTCTACACTACCCATCCCCCACTTCAAGGAGGTCATTTCATTCTAAAATTGACAAATGTGTAAGTTAATTCTGACTAAGCTAGTTCCCTGGTAATTTAGGACTGATTATGAAATGAAATGAGATTCTGGTAGATCATTCAACAGCTAAAAAAAGAGTTTTATTTGGCTATAGTACTGAAAAGCCATTCAACTAGGATGCTGAACTTAGCTTGGAGATGGATCCCTTTTCTCATACATATGCAGACACATCTGGTCAGCGGAGCAGGATGTGGTGACCTTTAGATGTCACATAATTCTGTAAGGATCCTACTTGATATGGGTGGGCCTCTTTATGTCCTTAAGTGACTGGGAAGCCAAAATATCATAATCCTAAGGCCATCAAAAGAGACTTCATGGAGCCTCTACTTGCCATGCCTTAGGCATCTGAGAATCTGTAACAGGTTTTTGTCCTAGACTCTCCAAGGCTACCATTAGCAGCTTCTGCAGGGTGGGGGTGGGGGTGGGGGATGGAGACCATATGGCTTTACAGGCTTCTCTTCTCCTGGGACCCAGCTCTATTTTTAGTTCTATAGCTGTTCTCTTCAACTCTCAGAATCAGTTCAACCAAAATAAAAACTCCTTTTCCCTTTTATAGATCCAATACAAAGTGGTATCGTAATTCAATATATGAAACCAGACCAGTCATCCCCAAATGCAGAAACTTGACCACACATCCTCAGTTAGGATGAGACCGTAGGAACATATGTTCTTGATTCTTAGGCTCATAGACTCGAAACTAGAAACGATCCCAGAAGCCATCTAGTCTAGCTCTCTCTTTTTATAGATGAGGAAACAGGCCCAGGGAGGATAAATGACTTGCCTAAGGTCACATAGTGTCAGAAGTGAAATTTAACCCAGGTCCTCTGGGGATAGAGACTGGACCTGCTTCTCATCAGCATGAACAAATTCCAGTTTTAAAATATAATTACTCTCACGAGTCTTTACTCTACCAGTCATTCACATTGTCCTTGTTTGAATTCCTTTACTAAGAAGATCAGATTAGTTACTTTTTTTTTCTAATATCTATTAGGGCCTGTATAGTAATGCATTTTGGTCACATAAATAATGTGGAGATTCATGCAAATTTTGTTATATGTAGTCTCAATGGAGAGGTAGGTTTTGGTCCACTGTTTAAGAAAATTTTCCCAACAAACTGAACTAACCAAAAATCGAATGGGTTGGGTTGTGAAGTATGAGCAGCTGGACTTGAAATCAGGAAGACTCATCTTTCTGAGTTCAAATCTAGCTTCCAGATATTTACTAGCTGTGTGACCCTGGGCAGGTCACTTAAGCCTGTTCTTACCATTTCCTTATCTGTAAAATGAACTGGAGAAGGAAATGGCAAATCACTCCAAAATCCTTCTTAGGAAAACCCCAAACAGGTTCACAAAGAGTCAGACATGACTGGAAAATAACTGAATGATGACAAAGGTTGTTAAGTACCGAACTTCCCATCATCATTCAAAGTGTCAGAGGCCCAATGACTATCTAACAGTGTAATTCAAGGACTGGTTGGGAGATTTAACTAACTGATCTCTGAAGTCCTTTCCAACTTAGATTCTGTGATGGGCTCGACTACAGTCTAACTGAGCTTTAATTGGGGGATGTGATAAAGGATTTGACTGTGCTTAGGATCATAGATTTAGAGCTAGAAAGAACCAGAGAGGTCAAGAGGGAGCTTAGAGACTTAAAATAGTATAGACAGAGCCAACCCTACATAGAGGAAGAACCCGTAGTTGCCTCTGTGAGGTGATTTTAAGGGCAAGAGGAAATGACTGCTGGAAAATTTCTTCAACCCCCACCCTCTGGCTCCCATGACATGCCCTAAAATTTTTACCATTTTTTTCTCTTCCATTAAGCACTCAGTTTGAATTCTAAACAGCATCAGAACATTAGGTGACCGAAAGTGACAATTTTGAAAGGAGATAGGGGAATGTGGCAGGAATCGGAAGCTGGGGGTGGGGTGCAGAGGAAAGACAAAGTGCTGACTTTACAATTTTGCCACGAGCTGGGCAGCCCAAGGGCTGAAAGCTGTCAGCCTTGGCTTTCAGCTTCAGGCTGACTCTCCTCAGTGGAAAACAGAAAATGAACTTCGGTCCTTGTCTTTTCCTGGTCTTTCATAATACTATGTACCATTAATGATTAACTGCTTTTAATTAGGTTTCTTTATTTATGGTGGTAGTTAGTGAGCAAATTGTCATTCTAGTTCTTGCTTTGTGAAATGCCTGTTACTTATACATTACTAAATACAGGAAGAAATAATTCATCCCACATTATCAACACCTATGACAGTTGTAGAATATGTCATGCTATCATTATCCTGTTGAATATCACAACAATATAGAGGTTGAATACTAAAGGAAGAAAATGGGGCATTTTGAAATTAAAAAAAACATTATCACTTAGTAATTATTTTAAGGGGGATGTTGTAAGATGAAATCTCAAGTCATTGCAGATTAAACAATGAATGAATGAATCAGGTATTTATTAAGTGCTTAGTGTATTCCAGGCACAAATACAAAGAATGAGACAATCTTTACTTTTTGAGTTAGGGACACTCTTTCAAGGGACACAAGATGCCCACATATAAGTATATATGGAATAAACACAAAATGAACCCAGTGTAGTTAGGGAGCAAGGGCTTGACGAATAAAGAGTGGCTCCATGTCGAAGTGGTGCTTGAGGGAAATATTGAAGGAAAAGGGGATTCTGTGAAATGGAGACGAGGAGGAAGTGTATTCCAGGAATGGAGTGTATTCATTCTTCCTAGCCAAAGAAGACCATGCCATCAGAGGAATAATGACAGGACTTGCACTTGGCTTAGAGTGAGGGAGGGCTGTGCAGGTCACCAGCCTCACTTGTCCTCCAGTGAATCCTGTGACCAGATATTCATCAGGATGACTGAAGAAGACCCAGGATGAGGCAATTGGGGTGAAGTGACTTGCCCAAGGTTACACAGCTAGTGAGTGTCAAGTGTCTGAGGTGAGATTTGAACTCAGGTCCTCCTGACTCCTGCACTGGTGCTCTATCCACTGCACCACCTAGCTGCCCCAGGAATGGAGTATGACTTGCAAAAGTATGGAATTGAGAGATGAAGTGTTATATTTGTAGAGCAAAGAAAAGGCCAGGTCGTCTGTTTTATAGAATAAGGGATAGAGTTAGGTATAAAAAATATTGGAAAGGTATTGGAGCCAGATTATAAAAAGATTTAAAATCCAAACAAAGAATTTTATATTTGGTACTAAAGGATAGTAATGGATTGAGTGGAGGAGTCATACAGGCAGATCTATGCTTACAAAAATTACTATGACTTAGAGGATGGATTGGAGTGAGGAGAGACTTCAAGTAAGGAAACCAATTGCAAGAGTTGATAACTTGAACTAAGGTGGTGGCTGTCTGAGTTGAGAGAAGGGGTCAAATGTGAGAGATGGTTGAAGCAAAGAAAACTTCTAAGAATAATATCATATACAATATAGGACTTGGAGCATCCTTCTCTTACATCTGGGGTCCTCAGAAAGACTGACCTAAGTTCAATGATTTCTATACTTTGAGTCTATATCCACTCAAAATAGCTAGTGAGCCCCTGTTGATATATTTATTTTTATTAGCCAGCTAGAAGATACCATTAGTTCAGAGTGAATGAATTTAATTAAATAACATAGTAAGAAAAGTAGTGATAGAAAATTCCCCTCATAAACTCGGGGTACATTCTTCCACAAATATACACATCACAAAATGCTGCACACTCTGTCATAGGCAATTGATGTGCTGGTTTTACTGAACTTTTTTGTGTTTCCTTAAAAGCTATTATATGGGAAGGCTCTCTGGGAGTCAGGGAGGATATATTTGGAAACAAGTGTGATATCATCAGTCAAAAAAACTCTCATTTATTAAGCACCCTTTCTGTGCCAGGTACTGTACTGGGAATACAAGGAAAGACAAAAGACTGATACTGTTCTCAAGGAGCTCAATCTCATGGGGGACACAACATAAAAACAAGGATAAATCAGAGATAAGCAAGAAAGGGAAGGCACTAGAATTACCAGGTATTAGAATGAAAGGAATACAGACTTGGAGTTGGGAAGACCTGAATTCAAATCTCACCTCAGATACTTACTAGCTGTGTGACCCTGGGCAAGTCACTTAACCCCCATTACCTCTTTCCTCACCCTCTCTACCCCAAATAAGGGCGTTAGGTGGTACAGTGGATAGAGGCATGCTGGATAAAGTTAAGGGGAAAAAAGATCCTCTTTAATAAAACGATGGACATCAATAAAGAGAGGACATGCCATACTTAGGGAACACAGTGTATTTGGAACACACACACACACACCCCCTCCAGGAGTGGCTCCTATTTGACTCTATAAAATAATCAATTATCTTCTGGCAATGTCACTACACTGCTCTCTGGGCCTGTACTCTGCTGTGTCTAATCTTGGGAGTTATGTTGTGTCTTTGCTGGTCTCCCATTGGGTATCACTTGTCTGCTGCTTCTTCCCTCTCCTGTTCGCTGGATCTTCCATGCTCCCTGCTGTGTCCATTGCTCCTCTTGGTGCCCTGGGAGTTTTCCTCTAACTGGCTTCTGTGCTTCATCTCTTTATTACTACCAATGGGTCATCTCTGATCCATTCACGTAGGACCAGAAAGCACTTCCTTGATAAGCTATTTAGTCATAGATAGAGGCTATGAACCACCAACCGCAGTTAATAAAAGTTAGGAAGAAAGTTGAGTCTAAAATGAAGTCTTTTAACCACACCTATCCTCCCCAACAACTCCAACCCCAAACCCAATCTGGGGCTTTGTCCCAGACAAACTATCAGATTTAAAGTTAGAAATGTCTAAATTCCTCTCTGACTTGGCATGCAAATGAACTGCTTTTATATATATCTGTCACTAGCAAACCCCACCCCCCCAGCTTTGGTGCTGTACTTTGGCCAAAAGAAAGTCTTGCTGTCTCCCTAAATTTATGCCATCTTTGAGAATAGATGACATAAAAATGCTTAAGTACACTGAATAATTTGAAATGTTCAGAAAGCCCACCTTAGTAAAAATACGGTCAAAGTGATCTCATGATTAGGGATCCTAGCCAGTACATTGGGAAGATCTTGAAGCATTACCAGGTATGTCTTTAAACCACCATAACCACCTCTCTCTTTGTTTTGTCACAATTTTCGGAGTTGGAAGAACACACCTGTCAGAGGTAGCCTTTTGTAACACACACACACACACACACAGACACACACATACACACATGCTCTTTTATTTTTGGAATGTTTCTAAGATTACTAGATAAAATTGGTGCAATTCACATATGCTAACATTTGCATAAACTGGACTAAGTTTTGAATCTCTGCAGTTAACTTGTAAATGATTAATTTTACCAGAGAATCATAGAAAGAAGGATCTATTCAACCATGTTATATAATTATGAGTTTGGGAGAGACTGCTTATTTTAACCAGGGAGGTTGATTTTGGAAATGGTGAATTTTTGAAACAGGAAGAATTATGGACATTAAAAATGGATCATGAAAACAAAACACATTTAGAAAACAGTAGTTTTCATTATGAAATATATCATAGATTTATATTCCACTTTTTCTGTCAGCCCTAAATATAGAATTTTTAAGTAGGTAAGGCATTTTAACTAATTAACATGTTGGACCATCTGCTAAATGTACATGAGTTTATGTATGGCTACTGTTTTATTTGAGAACTCCCAAATTGGGTTTGAAAATTTTATTTTATTTAAAAATTTTTGTTTTTATTGTTCTTTATTTGACAAACATCTTCTAACATGATACACAGACAAAATCAAAAGGAGGATTGTATATCAAACCACAAGTCATTATGTATAGTTGGCATTTTAAAAAATGTAGAATAAATGAAAATCTAGTTTCAAAGCTATCTTGCTTTTCTGTGTCTCTTTCTGAACCTCCTTTCTTCTGTTCTATGCATTAGAAAATATGCTAAAATGATCCTTTTTTTGGCACCCCTATAACTAGTTCCCTTTTCCTCTTAAATCTTCTCCCCCGCAACTGACTATAAAGATGATAACAAGAGCCAAAACAAAATAAACAAAATCTCTCTTTTTAACAAATAAGCATGGTGAAACAATGGAATGAAAATATGAAACCCACATATTGGTCATGTCTGAAAATGTTTATCGCAGTCTGCCCCTTGAATCTCTCATCTCTGTAAGGTGGACGGCAGCATGCTCCTTGTCAGTGCTTATTGATCATAATTCTTAAGTCTCTCAAAGTTGCTTTTCTTTTCAGCGTTATAGCCGTTGTAGAAGTTATTCATCTTGATCTGCTCACTTTAGTCTGAATCAATTCATATGACTCCTGGGGTTTCTGTGAAGCAATTCCTCTCACCATTTTACATTGCAATAATATTCCATTACATACCATAAATTAGACATTCCTCAACTGATGAGTACCCCATTAGTTTCCAATTCTTTGCTACAATAAAAAGTGTTTATACAGATATTTTTGTGCACAGGAGTCTTTCCTCTCTTCTCTTTTGGGGGTGTATCGCTAATAGTGGTATCATCGAAGGGCATGCTGCTTAGTGGTCTTTGGGGGTATAGTGCTAAATTGCTTTCCGGAATGATTGGATCAATTTATACCTCCATCAAAAGTACCAGTCCTCTCACAGCCTCTCCTACAATTGTTATTTTCCTTTTCCTTTTTTTTTTTTTTGCCATTTTTGACCAATTTGATGGATGAGAAGAAGAAATTCAGTTGTTTTAATTTGAATTTCTCTTGTTAGTGATTAGGAACATTTGTTGGGTGTGGATAGCTTAGAATTCTTCTTTTGACAGCTGTCTGTTCATATCCTTTGATATTGGGAAATGGCTCTTGTTCTTATATATTTGAACTAGTTCCTTATATATCTTAGATATCAGATCTTATTAGAGAAACTCGCTGGTAAGATTCTGCTGTCCCTCTACCCTGTTAACAATTACCTTATAATTTAACTGTGTTGGTTTTGTTTATACAAAGGCTTTTAAATTTTATGTAATCAAATTTATCCATTTTATCTTCTATGATTCTTTCTATCCCCTCTCTAGTCATAAATACCATTGGTTTTTCAAACCACTACTTAAATAATTATTTTTAGGCTTACTTAAATATGAAAATCTCATAAGTTAAAATTTCACAAATAAAATCAAGATCTTTGGGGTTCATAGAAAATGCAGGGAGGTGGAAAAATGGATAGAATTCTAGATGTTAGGAAGGTCTGAGTCTGAATCCTGCCCCAGACACTAGTGGTGTCACCTTGAGAAAATCACTTAATTTTCCTCAGCCTTAGTTTACTGGAAATAATGATGGCATCTACCTCACAGAATTGTGAGGATCTAATGAAATAGTATAGCTAAGTTGATTTTCAAATCTTAAAATGCTATAGAAATGTTAATTGTTATCATAGATTTAAAATTCAAAGGGATCATTGGATAGTAAATTGAGAGTTAGAAGAGACCTTAGAGATCATTTAGTTCAACTCCCTCATTTTATATATGAGGGAACTTAGGCTTAGAAAGTGATTTACCTAAGGTCACATAGACAAGTGAAAGAATCGGAGTTTGACTCAAGTTCTCTGTTCCCTAATCATTTTCCCAACCTTACTGCTGGGGGAGAGGGGAATTAAAAACAACAACTGTTTGTTTATTACTTTGCTTGAGATTTGGCTCTTAGCTGAGGCCCTGAATCTAACTGGTCCAACTGGTTGGAAGAGTGTTACGGGGCGGGGTGTTAATAGTGTTTCTCATCAAATCCAGGGCTTAGAAGTAGAACACATTTCAGTACTAACTTATCCTCAACTATATCTTGGTTTCCTCGGAGAATTCTTAGTATTAGGGGAGCCATAGTGTGCTGTTTCAGGAAAGGGAAGAAGTTAACTAGGAGAAATTGTATTGGAAGAAAATCTGGGATTTATTATGGAATCTTATTTCTTTTCACTCTCTATTTCTTCTCTTTTCTCTTTCTCCCCTGATAATCGCATCATTTCTCAACGGTTCAATGATCTTCTCTATGCAGATAACTCTTTACAGATCAAATCTATGTATCTACTCTTCACTAGTCTCTTGTGATTCTGAAGCCTAGCTTTAGCTGAATCAACTAGTCTTCTCTACTTGCAGGACCCATAGCCATTTCAAATTCAAGATGTCCAAGGCAGAACTCATTAACTTTCTCCATAACTCTACTTCTCTTCCTGGGGCAGCTAGGTGGTGCAGTGGATAGAGCACCAGTGTAGGAATCAGGAGGACCTGAGTTCAAATCTCACCTCAGACACTTGACACTCACTAGCTATGTGACCTTGGGCAAATCACTCCACCCTAACTGCCTCATCCTGGGTCATCTCCAGTCATCCTGATGAATATCTGTCTGGTCACTGGAGTCAGATGGTTCTGGAGGAGAAGTGAGGTTGGTGACCTTGCACAGCTCTCCCTCACTCAAAACAAAGTCAAATGCAAGTCATGTCATCATTTTTCTGATGGCATGATCTTCTTTGTCAGTGAAGGATGAACACACTCCTCTTCCTAGGTTTCTGATTTGTGTTGAGGGTACCACCAACCTCCTAGTCACCCAGGTTTGCAACCTCAGAGTTATCATCACTTTTTCCTGCTTCCTTACTCCCCATCGCCATCTCTAGCATTAGTCGCTTTGTCTCCACTCACACATCTACCACCTTTGTTCAAGCCTCCGTATGTGAACTACAACAAAAGCCTCCAAACTGAGCTCAAGCTCTTCCCTTTCCAACCTGCCCTCTACACAGCTGCCCAATTGATATTTCTAAAGCATTAATTTAGCCATGCAACTCTCCTGCCCAAGCAGCTAGTGTTTACCCATTGCCTTTGGTATCAAATTTGAACTACTCCTTTTGTCATTTAAAGCTGTTCATAATCAGACTCCAACCAATCTTTCCAAAATGATGTCATTTTATTCTTTCTCACGCACTCTACTTTGCTGGAAAACTGGATTGAATGTACTTGACATCCCATCTCCCACCTCTGTACCTTTGTGTAGGTACATTACTGGAATGATTTCATTCCTTAGCTCTGCCTCTTAGAATCCCTGACTTGCAATCCCAAGGCATCTCAGCGAACACAATGGACAGAGCATTTGACCTGGAGTCAGAAAGACTTGAGTTCAAATCTGACCCTGCACACATTCTAGCTGTGTCATCATGAACAAGTTACTTCACCTCTCCTTCAGTTTTTTCATCTGTAAAATGGGGGATAATCATTGCATGTATTTCACAGAGTTGTTGTGAGGATCAAATGATAAAATATCTGTACATGTAAGGCACTTAGCATAATGTCTGGGACATAATAAATGCTTAATAAATATTAATTCCCCTTCTTTTCCCATCCCTAGTCCCCTTTAAGGCTCAGCCCGAGAGCTACCTCCTATTTACAGGGAGTATTTCTGAGATTCCAAGTTATTTTTTTTTTGTTTGTTTTAGTAATTCTCCCCTCTTTCAAGTTACTTTGCATATATTTTGCGTCTACTTATCTGTCTACACATTTCCCCCTCTGTTGGATATTAACAGGGCAGGAAATGTTAATTTTTGTATCTGTATCCCCATCATCATTGTAGGGCGCTAGATGGAACAGTGAATGGACCACTGTTGCTGGACTCAGGAATTTCTGAGTTTAAATTTGTCCTCAGACACTTACTAGCTGTGTGACCCTGGGAAACTCATTTAACTTCTACTTGCCTCAGTTTCCTCATTTGTAAAATGAGAATAACAGTATACCTGTCTCCCTACCTAACTCCAGTTGTTGTAAAGAGCAAATCTTAAAGCACTGTATAAATGCTAATTATTATTTTTAATAATAAATTATTAAATTGAGTTAAACTGAAAGAATGAAGTGAGGAATAACTGTAGCAAGAAGAATATGTCAGCAAAAATGAAAGTATTTTCAGTCTTGCATCTAAACCACAAGTCTTAATGTTAACCAGAAGCACCTTCTCAGCTGCCAAACTAAGTTATCCATACCAACTCAATTGTCTTTCCCTAACTGGAAATGATTTATTCTTTGTTTGCCACTTCCTGAGTTACTGAGTTTCATATATCATTTCAACATTTCCTTTCAGGAACCAATATTCATATAATTCTTTTCCTGGATACTAAATATTCAGGTTCTAACTTAATAATTTATAAAATATATTTGATACTTCAAAAGATCCATGATTTCATCAGTGTAGGCATTACTTCTAGTGATAATAACCGTAATCTATCCCCATCATCATTTATAATAAACAAATGCAAACCAGCAAAAAATAGCACCTGCTGGCCAGTCTTCTAGAGATAAATCTCTTTGAATTTAGCCTGATACTTGGAAAACAGAGTAATTGCCATAATGTGCTCGAAAATTTGTCAATTTTGTCATACCTGATGAGACCATTTTTGATGTCACATTTTAAGGAAATGTCTTTTTCTTGTCTTAAAAGATCCCTTTTGTGAATAGAAAATGATTATTATTTTAAAAAATATTTTATTTTCCCCATTACATGTAAAAACAATTTTTAGTATATTTATTTTTTTAAATTTTGAGCTCCAAATTCTCTCCTTCCTTCCTTGTCCTCCCCTCTCATTGAGAAAGCAAAAAAGATGTAGGTTATACATATGCAGTTACACAAAATATATTGTGGATAGAAAATTATTTTTAAAAAGACTGGGGAAGGTGGGGAGCAGGTAGGTGGTATAGTGGATGGAACCCCAGACCCAGGAGTCAGGAGAATTTGAGTTAAAATTTGACCTTGGATGTTTGCTAGCTATGTGACCCCTGGCAAGTCACTTAACCCCAATTGTCTCCCCCTTACCTCCCCCCAAAAAAGACAAGAGGGTTTGAAGACCAAAAAATACCATCCACTTGATAAAGGCAGGAATAGAAACAAAGGATTGAGGTGAAGAGTGACACTTAAAGCAGCTTCTCTTATGGGTTTTGTTTCTTTGCCTTCCCACTCCCATTTATTTTCATGAGAAACCAAAAAGAAAGTTGGGATTCTTAAAACCAGATGGTCTCAGATACAGAGAGAACTTGGCAAATAGATGTTAAATGAAAGTCCTAAGGATCATCCAAGTTAGATTGTGGCTTGGGACAGAGATCTTGTTTATGGTGATCAGGAAAAAGGAAGTTAAAAAAAGATAGACTTTCTGCTGCTGGTGCCACTTATGACTGGATGTTCTATGTTCCAAAAGGGAAAGCTTATTACAACCAAGGTTCTGAGAACTGAGACACAACTTATGGGGAGAAAAACATCTTTCTGCTGTTGATGAAGTTTTTCCTCATTCCACATTGGGTGTGTGAAGGACTGCCTTCCAAAAAGACTTGAAGCTTAAGCTTAGGGTTTAATCTAAAAGAGAGTTGGGAGGATGCACTGTTTCTTTTATGGGGAAGATTCAGCACCTCAACTGACAGATCCAGTTGAAGCCAGAAGTTGGAAGAAGAGAAGAAATTCATAGCTATGGAGCTGTGCCTAGAAGTGACCATGGAACCGGCAAAGGACCATTCAGAGACCAGAAGATAGAAAAACCCAACAGAGACTACATGCCATATCTCTTTCCATGGCAAAGACTGCACATCATTTGAGACAAATAGGGTAGGGAGTTAGCTCAGGGGGAAGCATAATGATATATCACCAGAAGACACCAGCAGACCTGTAGCATATTAAGTCATAACATGCTACATGTTCCCTACATCTGTATCTCTCCATCACATGCTCCGGACTGTCACATTCCCTATGTATCTGCCTACAAAGTTCTTGTTGGGACCAGAAAAAGCAATTTTATAGAAAGGGAGCTTCTGATCATCTAAATTAAATGGAACCAGAAAGTTAGAGTAAATCTTGAACATTTAAAAACTCCTTATATTCTGTTCAAAAAGATGTCAATACAGTTAATACAGGCAAATTCTTAATGACCTACCTGAATGTTTGAAAAATAACAGGTGCTACAAACACAAAATTTTGAAAATTTGTTCTTTCTTGGGCAATCTCTTTGGAGAGGGACATCTTAGAGAGGCACAGAATTCATTAAATTCTTATAAAAGCTTACTACTCAGAGAAAAAAATAAGTTCTTAATAGCCCTATCAAATTTGAGTGACAGGAAAAGTCTCATCTGAAAATATTGTGTAATAAGAAGGAGTCAGAGTATGTATTTTGAAATATTTCAGTATCCATAAATATGAATACCATTTAATTATAAGCTGAACTGCATGTTCAGACATGTTTTGGGTGTCCTGTATATTCATCAGACTGTCAGGTACAATTATAACCAAGATTTTAATTCCTTAGCAACACACCTATGTAGCATTTGTACAATTAACTTGTAGTAAATTGGGTAAGTTTTATTTGAGATCCAGGTGCTTAAGAATAAGTGATATTTGGCATAATTTGTTCAAATAACCTGTTTCAACTTCTAATTTCTGTGGTGAAATTGAAATATATTGGTCTGTCGTTAATTATTTGTCCAAATCGCTTTGGAAGTCACATCTATATTGCTATGTAGAATATAATAGGTGATAATTGGGGCAACCAAATTCTTCTATGCTTGGATTCATTCAAAGAAGAAATAAAATATATTTATAACGTAGCACCTGGACTATCCCCTTCACATATAGGGTCCTCAAAAAGTTACCATAGGCTCAAGATGCAGTGTTGGCCAGTATTTGCTTAAACCTCTGGTTAACATTGCTATGTCAGCTTTTATTAGTCAACTAGAACACAGAGTTAATTCAAAGCAAAGATATTTAATGTGGTAACATAGAAAAGGGGCAATGTAGTATTCTTTAAGTAATCTCTTCTACAGATACACATGTCATGGGAAAATATAAAGTGATAAATATATGGGGAGCACATATGGCTAGGGTACAAGTTTAGAGAGTCAACCCATGCCTCTGATGACATTCTTATTTTCTAGGGACATCATGATTCTTCTTTCTCTATCTGCTGCTTTTTAAATGCTCCTTTTTGTTGAACCTAAACCTGGTTATTTTGCCATATTTCCACAGTTCTTTGCCTTGTGTTTTCCCTTGGGCTTCTCTGCTGTCCAGGGTATGTCACTATTGATCTTATGGTCTCTGCTGGACATATACCTTGAGAAAAGCCTCTGGGTTTCATTTTTTCAGAGCCACCTACCAATTACCTTCTCTTGTTCGTCAGCATGTGGAGACTAAAAACCCTCTCTCTGATAAGGGCAGGTAGAAGGTTTTTTAATCTTATAACCAGACCACATTTAGCTAAACAGATCAGGAAGACTATCCTCAGCCTAAGAGTAAGTCTTTCTTCTTAATTCTTGTTTTTGGAGCTGAGATCATAGACCTTTATCTTTGACTATCTGAGTGAGGGTTAGAAATTACCAAGCTCTGTTCTGAATTGGCATTCATGTGAATTTAAGCCAGAGCCAAATGAGTGAAGGACAGATTGTTGACCTCTACCTAGATGTTGTACCTTTATTAAGTATACCTGTTGGTCACTAAACTCCTTAATTCCATCAGTGTATATTCTAATACTTTTGTTCCACTTTATATCATTTTCACATTGACTTTCCTCTGATGTGTACAATGCCATTGACAAGTTTACACGGTAACAAATGTTTCTTAACATCAGTTTTAACAATATATTACATATGTGTAATCAAATGAGCATCATTAACAACGTCTGTTCCTTCATCCACTTACAATGCAAAATAGAAAGGTTTATTTCTCAATTAATTGATTGCAAAGATCTTAGCATATGGAAAATTTTCCTTCCCACCACATTATCTGCAAGTGAAAATATTTAGAGATACTTTGCGTGTGATTCACCAAATATTCTTTCAAGCTGTGGGTAGCATTGACTTTTCTCCTATCATAGGTGGCTTTTTATACATAGTATTTCTGGGACCAGTCTTATGTGATGCAAGCAATCTTTTGGATGTCACAGACATAATTTTAAAAAAATAAGACCAGGCTGCTAGTGATGCTCCTCTTTGTACTTAGCTGGATTAGTCCTCAGAAAGCAATTATAGTCTGTTGCCAGGACTGTATACAGAGTGTTTTCAGACTGAAAGAACCTGCCAGACAGCACTTGTGTTATACTGGCATAGCCTTGGAGTAATGATGATGATAGGTAGAATTTATATGGTGTTCTAAGATTTACAAAGCACTTTACAAATATCATCTTATTTAATCCTAATAACCATGTAAGGTATTGTTATTCTCATTTTGCAGATTAAGAAACTGACGCTGAGAGGTTGAGTTGCCCAGGGCCACACCACTAGTTTGTGGTTTCTGAGGCTGGATTTGAACTTAGATCTTTCTGACTCTAAGTTTAATACTCTATCCACTGAACCACCTGGAGGCCCCAAACTACTTCCATGCTACGATGAAGTATTAGAGTAAGACTGTAATTTTGAATGTAATGGGAGGGGGCAGTTTCTATACATGCTCAGGTTACTCAAAATAGAGGCACTCTTTCCCTCTTTTTCTAGGAGAAGATATCTATGGTTGGGAGTAACTCCACTCAGTTGACTGCATAACCATAAGAGGCTGCGTCTTAAAAAATTTGCAGACTGGGACAATTTCATTCTCTCTTTTCTGAGCACTCTTTTCCACAGTGGCGTTAAGAGAGGATGAAGGTCATATCTACCCACAGCATGGACAGGGGGAAGGGCTACCTTCCCTTCTTTCCGCTTTTCACCCTGTGGCCTAGGGTTTTGGTTCATTTTCTTTGTCTTTTTTTGGTTCCAGGTATAGGTGATAGAATCCCTACTATACCCAGGAGTTTGACTTATGGAGACCTTGGAAATAGGATTCCAGGCTGGATGTTACAGCAGTCAGCCCAGCAAAAAAACTCTGAGAAACTAGAGTGCCTGACATTCAAGCCTAAGAGGGGCTTTGAACTTGGAACATGCTCTATAGAAATTTACTATGCTATGAATTTAAACTCCTTCCCCTCCCCAGAGTATAAAGTGGTACAGGGAGGGAGGGATTATGTCCCATCCATTGGGGAATATGTTTGTATATTTGTTCTTATTGTGAGCAATTTTTTTTTTGGTAAAACTTAACCTAAGTGGCTAAATGGAACTGAGGTACAAGGGAATCCTCAACAACCGGGGGACACCATTGGTGGGGGCTGGAAGCAATGGCAGAGAGTCTAGACACCCTCTAATTTCCCCTTACAGGTACCAGAGAACTCTGAGGGATGGGTGAAATGTAACGTATCTGGCCTTCAGGTATTGGGGACCAGGGTAGCTACTGTTACATGAATAATGTAATTACCTAGTTACTTTCAGTCTCATAATGGTTTTTTGGGGGTGATAGCTGTTGAAATCATGCTATTGCTTAGCATACCAAAGATGTAAATCCAACAGCAAAATCATTCAATTAAGACATGAAATGAATCGAATTACAAAGAAATGAACCAAGAAGAAAAATATTCTGTGTACTTATACATAAAAGGATACCAATCTATACCCCCAGGGGAAATATAGTCCAATTCTCCTTCAATTTCTTTAACTTCCTTGCATGACTGAATGGCATAGGTTCTTTGCATTTACTCTTCAAGGGGAAAGGGAAGGAAATAAGCATTTAAATATCACCTACTATGTGATTGACACTATGCTAAATGCTTTTTATAAATATTATTTTTTGATTCTTACATTATTTTTATCTCTTTTATTCTAAGTAGGCACTATTAACACCCCTATTTTTCAGATGAGAAAACTGAAATAGTGGTTAAGTGACTTGCCTAGGGTCACATAGATAGTCAGTATATGAGTTCAGATTTGAACACAGGTCTACCTGACTCCAGGTCCATCACTGTATCAGCTGTCTGTAGTTCTTTTTCAATCCCCCTAATTTCCCAGTGTAGCTAGGTAGCAAACTCTCTTTGAACTTACTCTTCAGGAAGTTAATGTTTAGTGTATGATGTAACCTGACTCGTGTTCTGTTTCCTAAGAGTCCCTCAGGGTAAGATGAAGAATACTAACAATTGTTGCCCCAACTTTCTAGACTCATTATGGTCCTGGTAAGACTTCAGGGTTCAAGACTGATGCCCTATGTTGTCGTTGTCTTCTCCATCTTTATCTCTGACTACCGTTTTGTATCTTGGCACATTAGTATGCTTGTCCTCTCTATCCCCACCCCTTGTCTTTTTCAGTTACTGTTTTAACTCTCTTGCCCTTTATAGCCTCCTCATCAGTCAGAGTCCTGGCCTTCTGAGATGACCACAATGTAGGTTCATGCATAGCTTAAGCATTATGGGAAATCAAATCCTATTCAAGTATCCCTTAGAAAAATCAATGTGCAAACCCAGCAAATCTCATCAGGTATACAGTCATCATCTGTAGGCATGCATCATAAACAATTAGTAATTGTCATGTAGCTATAATGGCAATTTAAATAGGAAGATCTTTCCCATTCATTAGTAGGCCCATGTGACCTGCCTAGGTCACATGGAAGCCTGAGTCATATGAGTCAAGTCACATAAAACAGAAAAGGGTGGAGCAGGAAGGGTGAAACAGGAAGAGGTGGAGCTAGAGTAGAGCTGAGAGGAAATTGGTCAGAACAGTCAGAACTAAGGGAGGGAGAAAGGCAGACAACTAAGCTCTTGAGTGTTTTGTTTGTGGGAAGGCCTGATAATGTATATAGACTTCTTGGTTACTATGATGGATTTGGCTTTCTGGTGTTGGGATCAGACTTTCTGGGTTCTGAATAAGTATTTTGGTTCTGTCTTTCATATGGAGAATCTGTTGCATTTTGCAATTCAGAATTGTGCCAGCATATTCATGGCTGCCATGGGCACTGTGAATATCATGTTGGTGCTACAGTAGCATAGGCACAAGTAATTATCCCAAATGTAGGAACTGTCAGCATCCACATTAAAACTGCATGCAGAACACCAGAAACGCAGACCACATACAAAAGCATCATAAAAAGAATATGTAGCAAAGTTATATACTGCCAACAAATATATAGGTAATGTAATTCATAGCATATAACACATAGATACAATCACGTATCAGAATTGAAGTCAATAGGCCAAAAACAGAGGTTAGATGTAATAGATAAAATCACTTGTTATAGCTACAAATAGGCCCATACATTGCACATATGGTATCAGTGGGCATCACCTTGTTATCATTTGCAAATATCCTTGGAGAATAATATGTTATCCTGATCATTGGAAGAATAGTCTTAGAAATTTTGTGGTAATCCATATGCTAGTCTGCATACTCTCTTGTGCTTGGATACATTGGCTTACAATATTAATCTTAAACTCTTACATTTTAAGTGTGCAGAGTCTACATACCCTGTTCTATACATCTTAACTCACCATGTTGATGAAGAGGACTTACTTGACTAATTGTTCTCAGTTGTACATGGTTATCCCTAATTGTTTTATAGCTATACATAGGCATAGCCAACCTACGTAGGGGTAGACTTATACTCTAGATAGAAGTTCTAGTTTTTGTGTTTTTTTATGGCATCTAACAGGCTGTATTACCATGCCTTCTCCTATTCCTTGACATATGCTCCTTTCTTCCCGGCCTGTTCTTCGGAATATTTCTCCATTCTCTTTATATTTGGAAACTTCTGTTCCAGGCTCAAATCATCTAATTTTGGAGCTGATTGTGTTTCTCTGCCTGTGACTTTTTTAGTGGGAAACCAATCAAACCTGCTTGAGCAGTTCTGATCCCAGAGCTGTTCTAAAATTGGAGTTGTCCCAAGTTGCCCTGAAGCATGGAGTGAAGATGTACTCAGGAGACCAAAATCATGGATCATCAAATCACAGAATTGGAGTTGAAAGGACCACAGTAGACATCTACTCCAACACATAAATTAAGGGAATTCTCACTCTAACACACCCTGAGGTCATCTAGCTTCTGCTTTAAGACTCCTAATCAGGGGCAAACCTGCTACCTCTTGAGGTAGCCTATTCCACTTTTGTATAGCTCCAATTATTAGATAGTTTTCTCTGACCTCAAGTGTGAATTGGACTCTTTTCCACTTTAACTCATTGTTCCTGGTTCTATCTTCTGGTCCAAACAGAAGTTGAATACCACTTTCATATGACAACTGTTCAAATACTTTAACAGTGCAATCACGTACAATCTGAATCTTCTTTAAACTAAACATCCCTAGTTCTGTAGAGTTTAAAATTATCGAACCTATAATAAAAGAAATTGAGGCAGAACTCTGAGCCAAAGCACTTTATTAAAGGGTCCATGGATCCCTCTAATGAAGTAGATCTCAGATCTTTCTCATGGTCTGAGATGCTCCTGCTTCCCAGGACCTTTTATATGGTTTGAAATCCAAATATGAATTAAATTAAATTGAAAAGTTTTTGCACAAACAAACCCAAAGCAATCAAGATTAGAAGAGAAGAATAAAGGCCTCATTTCTAAAATATATAAAGAACTGAGTCAAATGTACAAGAATACAAGTCATTTCCCAATTGATAAATGGTCAAAGAATATGAATAGGGAGTTTTCAGAGGAAGAAATTAAAAACTGTCTTTAGTCATATGAAAAAATGCTCTAAATTACAATTGATTAGAGGATGCAAATCAAAACAACTCTGAGGTACCACATCACACCTATCAGATTGACTAAATTGACAAAACAGGGAGATGATAAACGTTGGAGAAGATGTGGGAGGGTTGGCTCACTAATTCATTGTTGGTAGAGTTGTGAGCTAATCCAACCATTCTAGAGAGCAATTTGCAACTATGCCCAAAGGACTACAAAAATGTGCATAAGCTTTGACCCAGCAATACTGCTTCTAAGACTATATCCCAAAGAAATCATAAAAATGGGAAAGGGTCCCATTGTATAAATACAAAAATATTTATAGCAGCTCTCTTTGTGGTGACCAAGAACTGCAAATCGAGGGGATGCCCATCAATTGGCGAATGGCTGAACAAGTTGCAGTATATGAATGTAATGGAATACTATTGTGCTGTAAGAAATGATGAACAGGAAGACTTCAGAGAGGCCTGGAAAGACTTATATGAACTGATGCTGAGTGAAAGGAGCAGAACCAGGAGATCATGGTATACAGTAACAACCACAGTATACAAGGTATTTTTCTGGTAGACTTAGCCCTTCACAGAGATGCAAGGACCTAAACTATTCCCAAAGGACTCTTGAGGCAAAATGCCATCCACATCCAGAGAAAGAACTATGGAATTGGAATGCAGAATAAAGCAGACTATTTTCTCTTGTGTTATGTTTTTTTTTTTTGTTTGGCTTTTTCTCATGATTTCTCCTATTCATTTTAATTCTTCTATGCAACATGACTAGTGTAAAAATGTGTTTAATAAGAATGTATGTGTAGAACCCATATAAAATTGCATGCCATCTCAGGGAGGGAGGGTTAGAAAAATCTAAGACTTATGGAAGTGAAAACTGAAAACAAATAGATTAATAATGGTAAAAAAGAAATTCAAATATGAAAAGAGATATGGCAATACACAAAATCTCATTGATTGCTAGACCTTGTTCTTGAGGGCCAGAATTTAAGATGAGCAAGGCAAGAATCATCTCAGGTGATCAACTGGTCATAAGATGGTTACCTGCTCTTGTTGGGTAAGAGGGAGAATGGTTTGAAGGTACAAAAATAAGTTGGGGTGCTTTCTAAAGAATCAAGGCATTTCACCCACACTAATCTTGGGCATGGAATCTGAGCAAAACAAAATGGAGATATCTTTGTCAGCATTCTTGTGACTGCACAAGTGAGCTTCATAACTCTTAAAAAAGTAGTGAATGTTACATTGAAAGTCTGATGTCCACTATAAAGGTCTACTATAAGAACCTATCTTATCTAATTATCTCTGTATGATTTATGTAAAATATCAAATAATAAATACTGATTGGAACAGAGTAGGGGTCCTAGTGAATCATTTCTCACATTTCCTTTAGCTTTACATGATGTGAATTCAAGGTCCTCCACCATCCTGGTTGCCTTTCTCTGGATACTTTTCAATTCATCTGAGTCGCTTTTTAAACTGTGGTGCCCAAAGCTGAGTACAGTAATCTAGAGGAGGTAAGATGAAGGCAGGATACGGAGTGACTATCACATCCTTGTTCCTGGAAGCTCAGCTTTCTTAATGAAGTTCAAGATCACATTAGCTTTTTTTTTGGCTTCCGCATCAACGTATCACACTGATGACTCATACTGAGTTGACAACTAAAACCCTTGGTTTTTTTTCCAGACAAAAAGCAGTTTAACCATGCATCTCTCATTTTGTATTTGTAGGTTTGTTTTTTGTAACTAAGCATAAGACTTTTACATTTTTCCCCATTAAGTTTCATGTTGCTAAATTCAGTCCTGTCCTCCAGGGCTGTCAAGATTTTTAGGATCCGCTCCCTTAGCAACATCCAGTGCATAAGCTATGCCTCCTCCCATGGAGATATCTGTAAATTTGATGAATATGCCATTTCTGCCTTTAGCAAAGTCATTGATAAAAATGTTAAGCAGGGCCTAGCACAGATCCCTGAGGGTACTCCATTAAACACCTCCTGTTTCATGTTGATATTAAACTACAAATATCATGGCTACTGTTTGAATCTTGCTATCCAATTGGAAAGGGCAGTGAGGTGGTACAGCGGATAGAGTGCTGGGTTTAGAATCAGGAAGACTCAACTTCCTGAATTCCAATGCAGCTTCAGACACTTACTAGCTATGTGACCCTGGGCAAGTAATTTAATCTTCTTTGCCTCAATTTTCTCTTCTGTAAAATGAGCTGGAGAAGGAAATTTCAAATCACTTCGTATTTTTGCCAAGAAAGTCCCAAAATGAATCACGAAGAGTTGGACATGACTGAAAAATGACTAAATAACTATTAATTATCCAGTTGGAATCTACAGTCTAATCCACTTCTCCATCTTCTTCACAAGAACAGTATGAGATACTTTGACAAATTCTCTGGTAAAATCTAGGCAAACTATAAGAGCAACCTTCTCTCTACCGTGGCTCAGTGATCACACTTGACAGTTCTTACAGTACTCAAAGATAGATTTCATCTTTAGTCAAGTGACTTGATTTCCATAAGAAGTGACTACACCCTTACAAATCTCCTTGTCTTAGGTATCTACTCCCTGCTGACCTTTTTTTTGTCATTTCCAGTGCAAGACAGCAATAAAATAAAAATTGGATTGGACATCTCTGCCTTTCTCTGTTGTCATCTCATTAGCTCATGTAAACCCAAGTAAAAGTTCTATCCTTTCTTTAATCCTTTCTCGTTTCAATAACACATAGCCCTTTTTTGTTTTCCTTAGTGTCTTTTGCCAACCTCAGTTCATTCTGAGCTTTAGCACTCCTGACATTGGTTTTTTTTTTTTTTTAAACAGATTTAACAATACCATACTCTAATATTCAGCCTCTCTTTTTTGGATCTAATTACATCTTATGTACATTTCTTTAAAAAATCTATTCTCGTTACTAAGCTTCCCTGTGTATCTACATTGGTCTCTTCTCAATAATCCAATTATTCTTTCTCATTGAAATTGTTTCCTTTTTTATCTTTGAAATTTAGTTTTTGAACATCTTTCATATCTCTTGAGATGACTTTGTAGAATTTTTATCTTATTGAATCCTTTCTGTCTTTTCCTTGAATTCTTTGAAATGTGCTTTCCCCTAGGGTTTCAACTTATTTATTAGAGACACTAACACCTGAGGAGCTAAGGTTATCTCTATCTCGAATACCAGTTCTCTTTTTACTGGAACGATGAAAGCCTCTTGTTCCCTATTTATCTCCTAAGAGGGACCATTTTGCATCATCTCTCTCTTAATGGGCAAATGTGGTGGGAGCAATATCTTAATTCCTCTCCTCATACAAGTTAGGCTAGTTTTTCCTCTATATAGTACTGAGACATTTCTTGAGTCTTGGTTGAGTCAGGGAACTAAAGGCTCAGAACGTTTATGTCACATCCTCATTGCTTGAGTACAGAACAGTCACATGAAACTCCAAGGGTAAATTATGAAGGGTAATGCTTCGCTTAGATAACTCAACCTGCTCTCAGTGCTTATCTTTGTTGAGAATCCATCTGTAGCTGTGGATAAGAGACTGACTTGAATCATATCTAGACCAAAACAGAAACTCTAGAGTAAGATTGATGGTTTCTACTTGATTTAACTGACTTTGCAAAATTTATTCTCCCATGAACCGCCCAAGCTGGTGGAGCTCTATAACCTAGAGAAGCTCCACATTGTTTCAATTAAAACATATCCTCACTAACCATTGGGTTGCTCTCTCACTTTCTCTTACAACCCTCCAACCTCCTTGGGGGTGAAAGCCTGCACATTCTCTGATGCCCAGGGATAGTAATAGGGTAAGCCTGAGGTTCTCTTATCACAAGAGATAGTTCACAGTATTCATCTTTACTTTTTTCTCTTTCTCTTCTTTTATAATAAAGTGCTCATCTCAATGGGAATCAAAAAATTCTCCAGTAAAACTTCTGGGTCAGAGGCCAATCTTCCCCATCTGCCATTTATTGGCCTCTGCCCTTGTCTGGCATTTTCCTTTCCAGCTGCTGCTATTAACTTGATAAGCTTGACCTCTTCCTTCAAGGAGTGATCCTTGAAAACCAAAAGTCCATTCATTTCTATCTCTAATTGAATAATATACAAAACAATTTTATTTTTATTTTTCTAACACTAAAACTTTTCTAAAAGTCATTAGAAGTCATTAGTAAGAGCCAGGGAATATTCTGACCGTTTTTTTCTCTTCCCACCAAGTTCCTTAAATATTTATCTGTCTAATCTGCCAAAGTCATTTTCTCATTGAGAGAGCTTCCTATATTCAGCTAAAATCACTATAGTCACAGGTGTGGTTTTCATATTTGGTTCTTTATAACTTTGGCATTTTTTCCTCCTTACATTGCCTTTCCTCCACTTCTCTATGGAACCATGAAAGTCATTGCTTTTCAAACATGCCAACTAACACCGAATTTTTGGCCAGGTTCAGCTCAGATCAATCCAGTGATCAGGCTTAGGATTGGGATGTGATAAAATATTCTCATGGACTATAAAGCTCAATAAAAATAACTTATGATAGGCTTAAAAGAATATAATTCACTAAAAAGAGATACTGTTTCTCACTGTCTCTAGGGCACTAGAGCAGTAATGCTTGGTTAGAAAAATATCTCTGAGGAAAATGGGGACCTTGTTAAACCTCAAGAACTTTTATTTGCCTAGTGCTCTGAACCAACCTAAGCCTGAATGGAGCCACCATCCCTCCTTAAAGGGAAATTATACCAATCTTTATAAAATAAATGCTTTTCTGACTACAGTTAGACTTGTGATCTATTTCCTTTCTGTCAAGGTAGTTTCTAGTCTACTCTAATGATAAAAACAAAGTCTATTTTTCCTTCCATTGACCTTCACTTAAATCCTTTGTATTCAGGTTCTTAGATTTGTTCATATGAATATACCTTTTAAATATGCAATAGTACCTCCTCCTACCTCCTCTTCCTTTTATTCATCCTTTTACTTTTGGATAGGGTATGTCCTTTCACACTTATTCTAGTCATGGGTTTCATCCTATCAAATCTCAGTGATAAAGCCTGACCTCTAGTTCACAAGATCATAGAGCTGAAAGAGATGTCATACAACAGAAACCTTTCCCCCTCCTCATTTTATAGAAAAAAGGAAACTGAGGATGAGGGAGATTAGGTGACAGTTGCTTATAGCCTAAACTTGGGTATTTATACGTAGGCATTTGAGGTGATGAGTTTTATTGGCCCTTTTTTGAGTTTTGTTTCTTGTGACCTTTTGGGTGAATCAATTATCCCTTCCTTTAAGCTACTCAGTATAGTATCTAGTATCGGTATGGTATCTATGGAGGATATGCATAGGCAGTTTTCTCATTCCTTCTTTCTTTAGAGTTTAAAGCCTCTTAATTAGATTTGTGAAATTCCAGGAAAATTCAGACTGCCAGATTTCAGTAGATTCTTCTTTCAGGCCATGACCTGAAGACAAGGTGCCTAAGGCTCTTGGGCAAGGTCTTTGATTGTATCCCTTCCCTGCCCTTTCTTGGTTCTACTTTACAAGGCGTGTCATTATCAGTCTCAAGGGGAGGAGTTTGGTGGGTATCTCCTTCCTGGTCTTCACTGTCTCATAGGAAGAAAGAGAATATCATTTTTTATCAGATTTTACCCCTCTAGGGAAGAAGAGAAAGGCCATGCCAACAACTTTCCGGGGCAAGTCTTAGAGAAAAGGAGAGTAACAGCATTATTTCAACTCCAAGCAATCTTGGCTGTAAACCTATATTCTTTACTTTCTGAAATATTGTATTTCAAGCTCTTTATTCCTTTAAAGTAGTGGCCACTAACTCACATGTAATCCTGACTGTGGGTTCTTGGTATTTAAATTCTATCTCTACAGAGGCTTGTAGTTCTGTTCTGCTTGTTTGTTTTTAACTTGGATACTCAGAATTTATAATGTTTCTGGGCACTTTCATTTTGAGATTTCTTTTTGGGAGGTGACTGGAAGATTCTTTTTATTTTTACTTTATTATAGGATATTGGGGCAGTTTTCTTTTAAGATTTCTTCAAATATATCTTAGTTCTTTAAAAAATTTTTTCTTCTTAACCTTTCTTTCCCCCTAGTCAACTGTTTCTGTTATGAGAAGCCTTGTATTTACTTCTATTTTTCAGTCTTTTGGCTTTGTTTCAACATTTCTTATTGTCTCACACAGTCATAGGTTCTAACAGAGAGTTTGTTGCTTGGGCAAGGTTTTGGCTCTCTTGAGCTAAACTGTTAATTCCCTTTCCAGTTCTTTCTTCCACAGCTCTCACTTCTTTTCCAAATTTTTCCTCTAGAGCTCTCATATATATCCTTTATTAAAAAAATTTAAACTCCTTTGAAAACCTATTGATTCCTCTCTTCCTAGGAATTCTAGTTTAATTTGTGACCAAAGCATGTTTTTCTTTGAGGCTTTGTTTGTAGACATTGTAGAATTATTCTTGTCTTCTAGGTTAGTGACTTCAATGATCCTGTCATCATAAATGCTTTTTATTTTGAGATTCTTTTTTTTGTTTGCTCATTCTTGCAGCTTGTTTCCTGACTTCAGACTTGATAATATGGTTGGACTCTGCACTTCTTGCTGCTTTCTTGAGGTATTGACTATTGTGTTGTTCCAAGATCTCAAGATGAGGTCCTCCAAACCTCCAGGACTCCCAAAATGGTCTGATACAGCGCAAAATCTGATTGTGTCCTCTAGTTTGGGATTTATAAGTTCCTGACCTGGGTTTGGGTACTCTCCCTTCCTCCAACAATGGTAGATTGTTTCTAGGCTCAGTCACTTTCAGCCAAATGAGAGAGAGACAAAACTGTTGGCTCCAGTTTGGCAGGTTCCTGTCCTGATTATTTTTATTCAGGTTTCAAACTGGCAAAGAAGCACAATACTACTTGCTTCTGAATTGCAAGTGTTCTAAATCCCAGAATGCCATCACTGGATTTGGGTCCCCTCCTCAGGCTGACCTGACTTGGTATATTTGTCCTTTGTTGCCAAAGAAGACTATGCCATCAGAGAAATGATGACATCACTTGCACTTGACTTTGTGGTTTTTTTTTTTGAGTGAATGAGGCTGTGCAGGTCACCAGCCTCACTTCTCCTTCAGAGCCATCTGAATCCAGTGACCAGATATTCATCAGGATGACTGGAGCTGATGCAGGAGGAGGCAATTGGAGTTAAGTGACTTGGTAACACACAACTAAATAGTCAATGACAAAGCTGCCAGTTGGCATCTATTCTCACCACCTGCATGAAGTTGTGATATTCCAGTATGGGTCTGGGACTTCTTATTGCTTTTGTTGCACAACCTCTCTCTGCGATGGAATATGCTCCATGGCTAGAAAAAGTCCCCCCAACTCCTCCATATAACATGTCTGAGAGAATGTCAGTAAATACTGGCTTATTTGCATACTTATTTGCATTTAACAAAAATTTTATAAGAGTAATCTGGATATGCTTTATAGGGACAGTCAATGAAGGTATGAGAAGGGAACGGGTAAGCTTTCACAAATGCTTGCTATTCTATAACTGTCCTTGTCTTTAGAATTACATATTTGAAAAATATGGGGAACATAAGAAGCCACTGTGCTTATTATTATTTGATTGTACAATAGGGGCAGCTATATGGTACGGTGGATAGCATGTTGGGCCTGGCATCAGGAAGACTCATCTTTGTGAGTTCAAATCTGGCGTCAAACACTGTGTGACCCTGGGCAAGTCACTTATTCCTATTTGCCTCAATTTTCTCATCTGTAAAATTAGCTGGAGAAGGAAATAGAAAACCACTTCAGTGTCTTTGTAAAGAAAACTCCAAATGGAGTCATAAGAGTTCAATACCATTGAAACAACTCAACAACAATGAAATAAGATAGCATTGATTTGGTATAGCAAAAGACCATCTTAAAGGTTCTTTAAAAAGCCAGCTTTTATACATTCCCTTCCCTCAAGAAGCTTATGTTCTACCAAGGGAAACAATATGTAAATAGATATAAATAGATTATACACACACACATATTTATCTGTGTAAAAAAATACAGGGTAATTTTTTTCTTCCTTTTTTTTTTATTAGAATCTAAGTTCCTTGAAGTTCAGGAGTATTTTAATTTTTTACTTTCTATCTTCAACACCCAGAATAAGCCTTGCTTTTTAGTAGATAAATAAAAATTGTTTTCTAAAAACTAAGATTTGTATTATGCCAAGCATTTTATACGTTATCTTATTTAATCCTTACAATTCTGTGATGTAGATGCTATTGTTATCCTTATTTTATAAACAAGGAAACTGAGGCTGAGAGAGGTGAAGTGACTTGCTCAGGATCACACAGCTGCTAAACTTCTGAAGCAGGATTTGAATTTAATTTCTTAATTCCATGTCTTGCATTCTATTCACAATGACACTTTACTATTTAATAAATAATTGCTGAATGAATGAATATTCTACAAAGGGCATTTTTAAATACTGAGATTATCAGAGTGTTTTTGTACTTCTAGTTTGATATAAAGGATACATGTTAGGTACGTTGTGCAGTCAAAACAATTATATACTTATTGGTATGATCACTGAGGATTTAGAGCATTAAGTAACTAAAAAATATATTAAAAAGTTTTTTGTCTCACACCAAAAAATAAACAATGAATTTCAAGCAATGTCAGGTAACATGTAAGATTTTAATTGTTTGAAAAAAGTCACATAGCAAGTCAAGTACAAAAATATTTAAATTACTCATCATGAATAATGGGAACATTTCTGTTGTTCTTTCTTCACAGTACTCAACAAAGACTTCTGGAACTTCCAAAATATTGGTTTATTTATTTTAAGCATCATTAGCTTTATAGAACAGTGTGATATTTATTAGTGTTTTTAAAATGCAAATATCTTCCCCATGAACTAATGAAGGAAAGCCATTCTTGTTCTAAGCTTTATGGTAATCAGACCTAGTGTTCAGAAATCTAGGAAGAATAAATATATTATTTTTCAACAGGTTATACCTCTTGTTAATCGCTACTATCAGACAGGAAGCAAATGTAATTTAAAATAATGTTTTTGTTTTGACATAAAGAATTTCTAAGTAGTGATTTGTCTCGGTATATATAAAATTTAGGTTACAACACAAGCTGAATTATAGTCTTGTCTTCTCTTTTCCAACTTGGAAAAAGTTTTCATGAATATTTTTTGTGTGATCCATTCCCTTTAAATGTAGACTAAAGTTGCTCTTGGTAACATTAACTCATTATCATAACATAATATTTTTTGTTAAAATGTGTTTAGCAGCAACCTCTCAAATACAGAATATAGGTGAATTGACTCAGAGGACCTATTTAAACTTTAGCCATGTTGTTTGTATAGATATACACACATATACATATATATAGAATATAGTTTTATCATTATGAAGTGCTACATCTAAATGTATGTTTTTCTCCCAAGTTTTTCTAATATAAAACATCTATGTTTCTTTTGACAAGCTTTAAACAGATGTCATTCTGGTTTTCAACCAGTTCTGGAATGATTTCTTCACATAATTGGTGAGGACTGTGGAAGTGTTTTCCCATATTTTAAACTCTGAGTCATTTATCACTCTTGCATTAGTTCCTAAATGGGGAAAAAAACAATTAAATCCATTTTCTGTCTTTTGTGAACATGCAGTAAACCTATTTCCCAAACTTTTGGAAAAGATAAGTAGAACAAAAATAAAATATATCTCCACATTATAAACACAGTTTATTGTGTATCCCCTCATTTTAACATATGACAGCAGCACAGAGACTTTAGTTATGGGTCTTCCTATTTGGTAGAGCACATTGTTTCCTTAAGGGCTTTCATCCAACAAGGATTCTCCCATGCAAAGGGTCATACATCATTTGATTTTAAAAGATGAAATGACAGAGATAATTCTTTTAGAATCATTGAGTATTGATGTAAAGAAAAGGAACAAAATAGGAAAATAGATTCATGCTGAACCATGGTGTTGCTGTTGGTGATTTTTTCAATAGAGTCCAAATGGAAGAGAAATTTCCTATTTCTGAAGTTATCATTGTCCGGATTGCATAAAACTTGGAGTATTACAGTCCCTTAAATAAGATACATAATCACTTAAAGGAGTGACTTAATTGTTCACATGGGAAAAACCAAATTCATCAATGCTTATTATCTGTCTGCACTTGGATGCATGGCCTATTGGCAGAGTCCATCAGTGCATATATCTTTTATAGGTACTGTGTATGGATAATGAATTGAGTCTGGATTTGAATAAGAAATGTGAAGTATTCGGAATAACCCTAAACTCTTCCTTAATATATAGATCAATCTTTTTTAACATTAACATTCTTTTACATACATGCATACAAGCCTATAAAGTTTGATTTCTTCTGTGACAGTGGGCGTTACTGCTTTTGAGAAATTACAAAGTCCTTTTAATCATGCCAAGTGTCTCCTTGCAACAGTGTTTTGTGAATGACTTTTTTAAACACTAATCTTCCTGAGTTGTTATTTGGCTAGAAGTATTTTATAAGATCTGAAGAACCAAAATTGAGGATCATCCAGAGGACAATCGAAAAGCACCTGGTAGGGGTGAGCAGGTTGGAAAACATTGAAGATAAGGAATTACATTGGACATACAGTATAAAGGAACAATCCAAATATATATTAAGCAGGTACTATGTACTGGGCACTATGCTTGGTGTTGAGGATACTAATACAAAGAATGAAATAATCTCTGCTTTCAGGGAGTTTACATTCTACTAGGGTAAAAAAAGAATACATTAAAAATATATATAGCTTAAATATAAAATTTAATAAACACAAAGACATCCAGAGTAGTTAAATACAAGGTATTTTGAATAGGGTGTCAACACTTGAGAGGATTAGGAAAGGCTTCATGTAAGAGGTTGGTCTTGAGCTGGGCCTTGAATAAAAAGGAATTCTATGAGGCAGAAAGGAGGGGGAGTGAATTTCAGGAGGGGGGCAGCCAATGCAAAGACACCAAGGTGGGGTGTGTGTGTGTGTGTGTGTGTGTGTGTGTGTGAGTGTGATGAAGAAAGAAAAGGTCAGTTTGACTGGATCACAGAGTGTAGGGTGTAATTTTCAATGAGTTTAAAGAGATAGGTTGAGGACAGTTATCAAAGGAATGTAGGGCCAAAAAAGATGGGCCAATTATATAGTGACAGCAAGGGGCAACTGTTTGATAGTTCATATCCTCTGTTATTATCCTTTCAATATCAAGAGAAGCTAAAGAAGGCTCCATATATGGAGCTCCTATGGCAAACTTGTGGGAGGACTTGGATAAGAATCCTGTGGATGATAGTATATCCCATGGATGATAGTATAGGCATGCTTAGTTGGGTTGCATTTTTGGACTGAATATTTCCATCAATGAGGTCACAGAGGAATAGTTATGTTTGCCATGTATCTTTCAGAGCAACAAAATATTGACTGAGCTGGGGCCTCTTTTGCTCATGCTTCATTTCTAGTTTTTGAAATTCTTTGTAGAAATCTGGATTCTCCTTTCCGCAGAATTGTAGAATGTATTCCAAAGTTTCACAGTGTTTTTTGTTCTTGTTTTTCAGAACCTTCTTATTTAACTGTGATTTCTGTGGCATTTGGTTGAATTCCATCTTATTCAATTCCTTCCAGTCTTGGAAATCTGTTTGGAATTCATCTTTAGAACTGTGGCTCCTATCTTCATTCACTATTTCTTGTTCTTTAATTCCCTCAGCAGTGTAGATAGAAAGACAGCAAGCCACACGCTGTACTCCTTGAGAAAAAAGAGAATGGGAGGGTTTTAGAATATATTAGCTATCATCATGTTCTTATGGATTTGTGATCTCATCAAAGTGGGTGACTTTTGTGGCTATTGTCCTTATCTCTCTAGAAGTCCTCCACAGTGGCTCCACTCACTGTCCTCTAGTTTTACCTCTTACCTATCTTACATTCCTGGCCCATATCTTTTTCTGGTCATAGATCTCTATTATGATATTCTTCAGGCTTCTTTTGAACAATTTTTTGTTGGTAATATAAGGACTATGCCTAATATAGTATCTGGTATGTAACAGATGTTCAGTAAGGGCTTATTTATTAATGAGCACTTCACAAGAGAGATTTACTGTTAGAAGGAAGAGTTAAATGGATATGTCTGAAATCTGATTATGAGAGGTAGGGAGAGTGAGAGAGACAGAAGTAGAGATAGGGAGAGACAAAGATAGACAGAGACAGAAGCAGAGACAGAGACAAAGAGATAGAGAAAGAGATAAGAGGCATGGAGAGTTATGGAGTTCTGCTAATTAGATGTTTGCTTGAAATCATCTCTTAGACTTCAGCTGAGTTCGACTTTTGTTTATATTAGAAATATGTCGGGAATCAGCTAATTACTGATCAAAATCAGTTAAGCAAGCTAGAAAAGAAAAGGCAAGGAAGGCTACAGTAAAGAAAATCTTGCTCAGCAGACCCTAGATCTGAGGTAGATCCCTGCCACCAACAGGTGAGGCAAATAGGTAGTTTCCCACAATGGTTAGCCATAGTGTACCAGGAGTAATAGAAGATTGAAGGGCTTGCTTCCAGTATCTTTTTAAACTTATTCTCTCTTAAAAATGTGCTGTGTATATTTGACAGTGATAAGTTACACACAGCAATGTAAGTGCAAAATACAGGTTTCCTACTATAGGAGAAGGTGAAAGGCTGAAGGAATACCTTCCTAGTCTCTATCAAGGAAAAAGGATGGAAGAAGGGATTCAAATAGCAAAAGAAGAAAAAGAATGTGCAGAGGATTGTCCATGGAAGAATGTGATTGAAAGAAAGAAGTAAAAAGAACTACAGACCCACTTAGCACTATATCCAATCCAATCCTTGCGTAGTTTAGCTTTTCAGTTGTCTGATTCTTCATGACACCCTTGGGTTTTCTTGGCAAAGATACTGGAGTGGTTTGCCATTTCTTCAACTCATTTTACAGATAAGGAAATTGAGGCAAGAAGGAGTCAATGACTTGTCCAGGGTCACACAGCTAGTATTTAAACTCAGGAAGATGAGTCTTCCTGACTCCAGACCTGGTACTCTATACACTGTGCCATCTAGCTGATCAATCTAATCAATTTAATCAGTACCTACTATGTACCATGCACTGTGCTAAGTACTGGGGGTACAATCAATTTAAATTGAAGTCTCTGCCATCAAGATGCTTACAATCTAATGGGAAGGAGAAGAGACAAAACAGGAAAAAAAAAAGAGTCAGAAAAGTCAGGGGACAGGATACCATGGTGGGATATCTTGTTCTGGGGACTTGAAACTCAGTAGGGGATCAAATGTCCATTTCTGCCCTCTAAAAAGGAAGCTTTGGGAGGAGTTTGGTACTCCTGCCTTGAACGCTCTAGTCAGTCAAGGCTTGAGTTAGCAGCATGGTGATGAGATGAGAGGTGATGAGAGAGCTCTCTTGTTCCGTAGAATTGAAACCTGAATGTGGACCCTTGGAGGAAGAAGCAGATTTTTAGGAATAAAGAAGTGAATCCTTACATGCCTCCAGGGTAGAGGCATTGGTCAATATTTGTCATAGAAAGAAGAGATGAATACTGATGATTAATGACTCCTTGCTGAGGAGTACTAAGGTAGCCATATGACCAATTGAGAAGACTGATATCTTTCCAGGGCATACTCTGGGCTATGACAGAGTGCTTCAGAAGATTTTAATATTTGACAGCTGTTCCTAGTGATTTCTGAGGGTTTAAATAATGTCACCAAAAGAAACAGATAGAGTACTGCTAGGGTCCCTTAGATCCTGGACAAGAAACCGAGGGCCTTTTGTGTGTAGACAGTGTTTTCAAAATTGGTAAAGGAAAGGACTTTAAAAGAAAATGGGAAATTTTAGTAAGTGAATTGCTTAACTTACTGGATCTGAGAATGAGACTTGTATCTCGGAACTATGCTTTAACATACAGAAAAGATGGGTTTTTTTGGTCCAGGGACAAAGAGAAGATATTAGAAGAGTCATAAGACTTCTTCTTGTCTCAGTCTTGTCTCAGTCTTGTGACTGAGGCAAAGATTTTTAAACTGAAAATGAAGCGAGAGGGAGAAATTGCCCATAAAAGTGTCAGTCAGGTAACATGAAGTGTGCTCGTCCTTCGTTGCCAAAGAAGACCATGCCAAAGACTTGCACTTGACTTTATTTTGAGTGAGGGAGGATTGTGCAGGTCACCAGCCTCATTTCTCCTCCAGAGCCATCTGAATCTAGTGACCAGATATTTATCAGGATGACTGGAGATGACCCAGGAGGAGGCAATTGGGGTGAAGTGAGTTGCCCAAGGTCACATAGCTAGTGAGTGTCAAATGTCTGAGGTGAGATTTGAACTCAGGTCTTTTCTTAAGAAGATCCTTCTTCTTACTCCCTTTATCTTAATCCCATTGTCCTCTCAGTCCTCCTGTCTTCTAGGTGTATGTCCCACCAATTATTTCCTCTCTCATCTTTGATTAATTACTCCTTATCTAATGGTTCCTTTCCTGCTGCCAATTAACAGACTCAGGTCTCATCTATCCTTAAAAATCCTACATTTAACCTTGGCAGCCTCTCAAGCTATCATCCTATATTTGTCCTTCATTTGACTTTGAAATTCCTACAAAGAGTGATATGAACCTAATACCTCTAGTGCTTTACCACCCACCCCTTGCAATTTGCCTTCTGATCCTATCTCTCTATTGAAACTGCTTTTTCAAAGTTGTGAATATCTCTTAATTGCTAAATGTGATGGTCTTTTCTCAGTTCTCATCTTCCATAATTTCTGAGATGTCTGAACTCAGTATGTCCCAAATTGAACTCAATTCCCCCTCCACTCTTCACCTTATTAAAACTTTTCTATTACTGTCAAAGGAACCACCATTGTACTAGTCACCCAGTCTTGAAAACTAGATGTCATTCTCAACTCTTCACTCTTTCTTAACAATGTTGTAAAGACAAACAACTTCAAAAGACTTAGGAACTCTGATTAACACATAACCAACCATAGCTCTATAGGACTCATCTTCTGATAGAGAGGTGATGAATTCAGAGCCATATTTTTAGAGGGTAATGCCCAAAGTGGGAATTTGTTTTGCTTGACTATACACCTATTTATAAAAAGGGTTTTGTTTTTATTGCTTTCCAATGGGAGTGAGTGGGAGGAAGAGAAGGGGGATTTTCCTTGATTAAAAAAAATTAAACATACAAACAAAAGGAAACTACAATTACAAAGGGGACTGTCTTGAAACAGTATACTGCTCAAGTGATATTGAAAAGTTACAGTTGATGTAGTGTTTGTGCCCCAGCTAATAATTTCTATTGAAAGATTTTTAGCAAATCATTTGATGAAGTATCTCATCCTATTTTTGTGGGAAAAATGGAGATGATAGCATAATTTAGATGGACTTGGAACTGCATGAATGATTGGATACAAAGATTAGTCATTAATAGTTTTTTGGCAACTTGGCAGAAAGTTTCTCTTGGAGTTGTATGTTTGGCCTTGTGCTATTTGACATTTTTAATCAATGACTTGGATAAAGGCATTGATGATATGTTCATCAAATTAGCAGATCACACAAAGATGGGATGATGGCCAATAAACTGGGTTATAGTGTCAGGATCCAAAAAAGATCTCAACAGGCAATGGGACTGAAAGTCATAAGATGAAACTCAGTGGTGACAAATACAAGTGCCCAAAATGGTAAATGACTTTCATATCTTTTGAGGATTGATGGAAAGAACTGGAAGTTATTAACTTAAAAAGGGGATTACTTAGAGGGGGCAATATAGTAGGTGGCAGAGGAATTAGACTTGTTGTAATCGGTTATAAAGAAGAAACAGAAACATTAGGTGGAAGTTGCCTGGAGACAAATTTAGACTTGGGAAAACTTACCAACAATGAGAGCTACCCTTAAGTGGAATGGGCTACTTCAGAAGGTGGGGGGTTCCCTGTTATTGGAGCTCATCAAGCAGAGGTTGATTATGTTGCAATGGGAATTCCTTTCCAGGTGTGGATTTGACTAAATGCCCACTGAGGAGACTTATGATTACAACATTCTGCAGTTCTGTGTTTTTGTGTATTTGTAATAAACAAGAGAACCAAATACAAGGAGGCAAATTTAACTTTATAGATATCATTGAGAATTGGTTAAATAGGACCCATAACTGGAATACAGCTTAGCAAAATATATCTTACTTAAAAGAAATCAAATGCATAAAACTGGCATAGCATGAAGACATATTTATTTTAGATATCTCAGGAATCTGAGAGTGGGTAAGAATGGTAGAAATTATTTGAATGAAGATAAATGTATAAAGAAATACAAGTAGTCTTGTTGGGGGTTGAAGAAGAAGGAATTAGAAGACATAAGAATAAGTAGGTTAGATGAAGTTTGGCATGGATTTCATTACATTTTCAGATAAAACAAAATTGGGAAAGATATCTGATATGCAGGATGTCAGAGTCATGATCCAATTAGTTTTGATTGACTTGGATGATAAACTGAGTCTAATAAAGTGAAATGAAACAGAAATATCAAGAAGGTCATGGCATCCTGATAAGTGGTTATGCATTCCACCGATACCAAAGTGGGACAGCATGAGTTCTCTGAGATCCTTCCCAGCCCTAAATCTGTGATCCAGCTCTCAGTGAGCTGGCTGGCCAACTCTTATTTCTCAGCTGAGGCTCCCTCTTTTTATGGTTGCTAATTACTAAATAATAACTAGAAATTGTTTCATTTACCCAGAAACTCTGAGGGTCTTACCCTCCTAGTTTGATTTTTTTTTTTAAGGGGCCATACCTTGAGTAACTTAAAGAAGACTATTTATTGAATGGGTGTATCTCACTCAAAGTAAGATTGTGATAAGACCTAAGCCTGAAAGGTCTCACAATGCATCCTGGACCATCTCCAGCCATCTTAATGAATATCATGCCACTGGACCCAGATGTCTCAGGAGAAGAAGGTGAGATTGGTGACCTTGCACAGCCCTCCCTCACTCAAATCAAAGTCAACTGCACATCATGTCATCATCTTGATGTCATGGTCCTCTTGAAGAATGAAGGACAAACACAAACAAGGTTGATAATATTCACTTTCTTAGTTTAAGGAATTTGTGTGTATATATATAACTACCCAATTAAACTCTTGACAGAGCTAGCACCCACTAGAAAATTGTCCTCTTCTATTCTTAGTGTCTCCACAGCAAGTCTTTTCTTTTTGGACCATTACCTCCTCTCAACCTGAACTCCATCCGTAGGTCCCTTTGATAGGTGAGCTTTTACCTAATCTTGCTGGTGACACTTCCTGACACACTTACAAAACACCCTTTCTCACTTTCCAACTCCCCTTTATGTGGTGTTTTTACTTGTTTGGATGTAAACTTCTGGAGCGCAGAGACTTTTTAGTTTTCTTGTGTATGTATCCCTACCACTTAGCATAGTGCCTAAGAGAGGCAGGGGAGAATCCTAACAGAGAGGTAAACCAGCATTAAAAAAAATCCAAGAGTCAGCAACAAAACCCATAACCTTAGATATTTATAGACAAATGCACAGTATGTGTTTAATACATATGCATTAATAAATGTTTACACTATCTATTCTATCATCTATCTTCCCTATATAATTTCAAAGATACATACTTGCATGAATATCTAATAATTATATATATTTCTTTAAGTATAACTATAGGAGGGAAGGAGTAAAACCAAATACACTGAATGTGTGCATGTACTGGGTCCCAACAGTTCCCTCTTGATCCAGGTAGACACTTTTGGTCTATAGGCAAACCAGGAATTCAAGCAACAGTTCTAGTCTTTCCTTCTCCTTACCCTCTCCCCTCCCCACAATCCCTAGGTACAGATAAGGAAGGGGAGGGGTCAACCATTATTGAATACAAATGATTAAGAATTTGAGTTCTCATATGTATAAGATTAAATTTATACACTTGTGCTAGAATCTCCCTAGGTCACCTTTCCAATTTTTTTTCTTTTTAAAAAATAATTATTTATTTTTAGTTTACAACATTCACTTTTGTAAGAATTTGAGTTCTAAATTTTTTCCTCTCTCCTCCCTCCTCCCCAAGACTGCAGTGCAATCTGATATAAGCTATAATATATTTCCACATCAGTCATCTTAGGTCACCCTCTTTACTACCCATATTCTGTGCGTTTGTATATAAGCATTAGATGCCAGGGTTTTTATTGCTGACTCTTGGTTTTGTTTTTTTTTCTTTCATGAATTACCTTTCTACTCCTATTTTTCCCTTTTACTTTTCACTCTTTATTATATAAGGATTATCAAACTCATACTGACATTTTCTCACACTCTTTCCATTTTTAGTTTATATTTCTCTTGATCAGATTCAAAAAATTCAGGCAAATACTGTTTGCCTGGTGCTTTTTTAGGCATATTTTTTCTCTGTCCATAAGTTCATTATTCTTGTATTTTAAGAAAGGCTACAGAAATCCAAATTCTGAGCTAGCTGTTGGTTTTTTAACCTGCTTTCCCCTTCTGAAGCCCCCATCTTCAATCAACAGTACTGTTTGGAATATTTAATTTAGTATCCATGCTTCCAATGCATTTATCCCTTGCCTGCCTCCTCTTTAACAATGCTTTCTAGGTTCCTTCTGGCAACATCATTTATCCTCCTGTGAATCACTTAGGAGTGGGTAGTGGTTATGCAATTTGGCAAGTCTTAGGAAGCTCTCTGTTATATTCTGGAAAATGATCCAAGAGACCTCTCTATAGTTTGTCAGGTCAAAGAGGTGGGGCTGAGGAGGGATAAAAAGATTTGGAATAGCTGCTGTAGTGAGTGGGACAGTGTTCAATTAGGGAAGCAGAAAAGGATTGTCTTGCTGGAGTGTGGGCCTAGTTGAGATTCAGTAACATAAATTTGTAATGGACCCAATCAACGTAGTTTTGTAGTTTTTCTCCAATTCCATTCAGCAGCATGTGAATAGGAACAAAGAAGGCAGATGGCGAGAATAATTCAGTTTAGGAGTCTGGCCAGGCCTGAGTGGGGGGGAGTGGATGTAGAAGACAGTGTAGAGCTGAAGAAATTCAACACGGGATGGAGAAAAGGAAGGGAGGACAGTGTAGCCAGTGCAAGAACGATGACCTAGGAAAGAACTGAGGGGTAGGGAGGGATTAGAGATCAAGATAGATAAAACAAGACTGGGATCATAAAGTATAGGGAAAAGTGGAATAATAAAAGAGGATGAGATTGAGAAATTTCAGAGCTCATCAATAGTGAAGTGGAATACTTTGAGTAGGAGCAAGAGCAAAGAAATGACCATCTCTGCAAAGATGAGGTGGAGAAGAGGAGTAGAATGATGGAAATAGAGGGAAGAACTTGGAAGTTAAGGTACTTAAGGAAGCATTAATATGTGCGTTGAGGTTTCTTAGTATAAAGGAGGAGTTGGAGTAGAGAGAAATCTGTGAACTGGGTATTGACTTCATTGAGGAAGAATGTCTTAAGGGTTAATAAATAAACAATCACCAGAATCTGGTTTGGATTGCAAGATAGTCAAAGGAGAGGTAATTGAATGATGGAGATCAAAGGGAAGTCTGGAAGTGGCAACTGAACATAAGGAGTATTCCAACTCTTCCAGTAAATTGGTTATGGTTGTGGCAGATGATTTGTGAATGGAAATGCAACCAGTAAGTACCTGAAAGGATGGCTGGGAATAGTTTAATCTGGAGGGAACCAGATCTCAATGAGTACCAGAGCAAGAAAGGAATGAGAAAAATGGACAAGGTAAGGTGAAAAGAAGCTTTTACTCATGGAGAGGCCATTTCAGAGAGTACAGTAGACAGATATGGAGTGGGACATTTTGGGGAGAGGGAGAAGGGCTAAGAGGGATGGGAGCAAGTAATTTACAAATGGGGATAGGGAATCATAGAATGGTGAACTGTAGTATCTCTGAGTTAAAAGAGACTTCCAAGGTTATCTAGTCCAGATCAGAAATGGGGACCATTAAACCATACCTAAGGATCTCTATGGGCCACATATGGATTTGAGAAACCACACACTAACATTATCATGTTCTCTTGTATTTTTATTTCTTTTGTTAAATATTTCCCAATTACATTTTAATCTGGTTCACCTGGGGAGAGTTGCTGGCCACATTGCACTCAGTGTTTGATAGCTCTGATCTAATCCAATCAACAAAATGAACAAAATTAATGAACAAAAATCTCCTCTATAACTCATTTCTTCTATTATTCAATTCATATCTTTATTTTCTGATCATTCTTGTAGGACTTTCACCTAATAGAATCTGCAGATTCACTTCACTACTCTTTGAAGAATAATAAGAAACTTTTTTCCTTAGAGAGGATCCCCCACTACCCCCACAAAAGGTATACACACATATTACATGCGAAATAGTTCTAGATATTCAATGATCCTTCCTTTTCCTTGCCTGTATTACATTTTTCTTTTCTTCTACTCCCTGAACCAGGTTAGTAGTCCCCTTTGCCATTTCTTTGAAGTATTTTTTTTCCCTATTCTTTAAAGGGATATTTCATTCTCCCAGATTATCAATAGAGTAGAGAAGCATTTCTTCAGACGTTTGATCTTTCTTTTTTCTAGGATGGAGACCAACTTGTACTTTGTCCATTCATTAATGTTACTTGGTTTTGGAGGAAATACAAGACTAGTAAACTTTATAGGTCATTGAAATATTTTCCTTCCTCTTCTTGCATGTTTAAATAGAGATCTATCCTTTGCCTTCCTCTTGGTAGCTCTTTTAATTAGTTAATTCTTGTGGTTAACTGCTGAGGAAAACTGCATGAAACTTTTGAGTGAGACTTAATTTATTATAGGCTTTATTTATTATAGCCTTCCCACCTTTTCTAGTGATAGGACATGATCTTCTCAGGTGCCTTTAATTGGCACATAGTGTTTCTGCCATGCCCTAAGATAAACAGAAGACTCCAAAAGGGGATGTGATATTAAATTTTTGACTAAAGGTTAGCAGAGAAAAATGCACTGAAATATGATGCAAGAAAGCAAGGGCAACAGAACAGGAGAACAGTTTGGGAAAAACAAAGAGAGATTCCTTCCCTAAGTAGGGAGAAAAGAAATTTAGTAAGATTTAGGAGTATGGAGATTTAGGAATATGGTTTCATATTTAAGAGAAAAGATAGCACACTGTGTGATAAAAAGTGTGATAAAAACTTTGCGTTCATTTTACATGAATACTGAACTAGGCAGTTCCTTATACTGCCCCGCACTAAAAAAAACCCACAAACCCCCAAAAGAAAACAATCCAATGAAAAACAAAAACTCAAGGAATTTGTACTACTGTGTAATTTAAAAAGACAGCTCTTTTGTACGTGTTTGAAGGCTGGTATTGTGCACATTTCAAAGCTTACTATTATTTTTATTTTTGGTGAATGAAGCTATCCTCTCTACAGGGAAAAGTCTTTGTCTTAAGTGAAGACACTGAAATGAAGATCAATCACTTATATTTAATAATAGAAAAGCTATATGTTCTAGGTTTATTAGTGTGTTCCTCCAGAATGTTAATTGGTTTTTAAAAATAAATGGATTTATATTAGGAATAAACTTTGTAGTGGAAACTGAAGCTGGAAGAAACTTAACCATCTTAAATTGTACAAAAAAAGGCAAAATTTTTATTGTAATTTTTGGCACCAGAAAGTATTGCTTAATTTTATAGAGATTTATTCCTTTAAGGATTTCAAATTTGAAGGTTCTACAGTTATTACCAATATTATTATGGTCAATTTTGATTTTTATGTGTGTAATGAAAGATGTGTGCAATTGAGACCAAAAAGTACCAAAAAAATTTTAGTCAGTGGTTTCAATTTCTTTCCATATTCAAATTTTTATGAGATCTATTCATCAACAGCAAAATTGATCTTCAACTCCTGTCCCTTCCTCTGTCTGCTTTTCAAGAGTGTTAACAAATAGTGAAATGACTAAGAGATAGCCGGTTGGAGAGAGAAACAAATGACCTATGAAATTCTCAAATCAAATAATCAGCCCAAACATCCATGAGTAGGTTATATTTTCAAAACTGGAATACAAAAGCTTCACAATCTAATGGAAAGAGAACTAGTGATTTTTGAGTGTCTGGAAGAAGGGAAGAATAGTACTTGAATCTAAATTTTAGAAAATTGTCTAGCCTGTCTTTGTAATAAGAAACTCAAATGTATTCATAGGTATGGTGATCATATGTCCTAGATTTTCTTAAGAGTATGGTTTCAAATATTCTCTTTCATTGTCCTTATAATGACAGGGAACATTGCTTAGTGGATTAAGAGCCAGAATTGGAGTCAGGACTATTCAGGTTCAAGTCCATTTTCTTACATACCAGGTTCTATGACTATGGGAAAGTTACTTAACCTCTTAATGCCTGAGATAAGTCTTGAAGATAGTAAATTGTAGCCTAGTTCCCAATCCTAGTGCCTGAGGCAGAATTTAGGATAGTAAATTATGGACCAGTTGCCAATAGACTTTGATGGAGACAGTTCCACATCAGAATTACCCTAGGCTGATGAACTTACCATCCGAACTCCTCTGAACTCTAGAATTGTGGTGTCTTGACTTTCTGAGTTTATGTTCACCTGCAGATAAAAAAAAAAGTCTGTCTGGGAAGGAGCTCCATGTATCTACTTCATGCAACATATTAAATATATTTGATTTTAATCCTTTTCCTGCCCCCTCATCTCATCCAAAATTGTTCCTATAAAACATTGAAAGGTACCAGAAATTCCGATACTTGTACCAGAAATTCTGATACTTTTGTGAATAATAGCTGACTGAACCATCAACAAGCATTTTAATGCATCCACAAAGCACAAAAGAGCCACAAAAGATAGACAACTATTATTCACAGAAATGCATATTTACTATCCTGTATCATGTATGTCTATACTTACAAATACAGCAAAGATCCATGTGGTGTATTTGGCATAGATTGAAAAAGTGGGCGGTATGGCAATGGTGTTGATTGCCTACTGTATTTCTCACTATCAAACCCGAGACCAGCAATCAGCAATCACTGAAACTGTAAATTCTAATTCAATAGTCCAAATGAGTGACTTAGAGACTTGCCAAGAATGTTTCAAAAGTTAAGAATAAATGAATAGTGGGCAATTTCAGTTTTTCCAAGCAAGTACAAACAGAGTAATATGTCATTAATATAAAAAGAAGTTGAATGACAGAAATACAGAATAATGATGGTTATCAGGGGAACCTTCCTGCTACCCATGCTGGACTGTAGCATATCCTTTGGAATTCTAAGGATGCATCCTGGCCACCTCTGGTGGGTAGTTTCTTTGCTGAAGGACATTAGGAACCAAAGACTTGTATATGTATCCCCAGTGCTTAGTTTTGTGCCAAGTATATAGTAAACCCTTAATGAATATTTTTTGCCTTGCCTAAAATGGATATTTTCAGTCTTGGGAGTGGATTTGAGATGTCTGGAGTCATTCAGAGGTCTGGTAACTAACAGTAGAAAATACCTTTTATAGTTACTACAACACTTTATTTTTTAAAAATTAATTAATTTTATTTATTTTCAGTGTTCTACAATCACTACCATATAACTTAGATTATTATTTTTCCCTACCTCCTTCCTCCCCTCTCCTTCCCCCTCCCTCCCTGAGACAGCATACAATTTTATATAGGTTCTACTAAAACATTCTTATTAAATACATTTTCACTATAGTCATGTTGTGTAGAAGAGTTAAATTGAATGGGAGAAATCATATAACAAACCAAAACATAATACACACACACACAAGATTATCTGCTATATTCTGTGATTGAACTCCATGCTTCTTTTTCTGGATGTGGAAGGCATTTTGCCTTAGAAGACCATTGGGAATTTTTTTAATCCCTTTTGAGGAGACCCTAGAGGTGATCCAAGTCTAAGTTTTGTTTAAATGATTGTCCCCAGGGTAGTAATAGAAACACAATCAGTCAGGAATTGTGGAAGGAGTTTGATGCCTCTATTTGGGACCAGGTTATCCTAGGATTGAACCTACATGAACTCAGAATTAAAACTCTAATCGGGAGAGAAAAGTGGGTCTATTCCGAAAGCAAACATGATATGAACTGATTTGGGGTATGCATGTATGTGAATCTTGCTTCTCACTATAGACGTTTCATAAAATTTCATAAATGAAGAAAATAACATCCTTTATCAGATCATGTGCCCTGAATTTGGTTGGGAAAAATAGTCATTGTAGTCATGGGTGATATGATCTGATTCCTCCAGTAATATTGGTTCATCACTGTACTCTAGTTCAAAATATAAATTGGATTTATTTAGAGATATGGTCTCTATACATAGATATAGCGATATACCCAGTTATGCTTTCCCAAAAGCTTCCAATTGCACCATGAACATCAAGTCCTTTAAAGGACTTGGAATGTCTGGGAAAGGTAAGGAAGAAGAGATAATTAGCAAGGGAAGCAGGTGCAAACAGAGTCCATTTTCATTTTCAGCTTTCTCTGTTTTTCTCTCACTTTCCTATGGAGACGTCTTATCTCTGTCTGTTTATTTTATAAGGCTGCCCCTAAAATTTGAAAAATTTCATGTTTATTGATAGCTTTCTATCTTACCTTTATTTCTAAATATATATATATATATATATCCCTCCCCTCTTTTCTACCCAGTGAGCCATCCCTTGTAATAAAGAATAAAAAATAAGAGAAAAAACAATCAGTTCAGCAAAACTTTCTCACAGGATGGTATAATATCTCTCACTCGTAGTCACATACCTATGCAACCATTAAGGGAACGAGGCATACTTTCTCTGTTCCTCGCTGGGAGCCAGGATTGGTCATTGTAACTGGCCCTTGGTTTTGTTTCATTGCTCTTTTCCTTTACATTGTTGTAGTTATGGTGTACTCTATGGTGACACATTCCGCTACAGTTCACAAATCTTTCCAAACTTCTCTGAATTCTTTATATTCATTTTTTCTGTGTTTCTTATCATAGCTATTTTCCATTCCATATAAATATCAAAATTTGCTTGGTAATTATCCAAACAATAGACATCTCCTTTGTTTCCAATTTCCATTCTTCCAACCTGAAGAAGGTTGGGGTTGACTTACTTTTTGTAGTTGCTCTAGAAAATAAAGTTAGTCATAGTCACTATATATTGCTTTTGCTTATTTCTAGCAACTGCAATTAAAAAGTTTATTTATTTGCTTGTTTTCAATTTTCAACAATCATTTCCATAAGTTTAAAAATTTTCCCCCCTTTCTCCCCCTTCCCTCCCCAAGATGGCATGCAATCTTATATGGGCTCTATACATACATTCTTATTAAACATATTTTCACATTTGTCATGTTGCATACAAGAATTAAAATGAGTGGGAGAAAGTGTGAGTAAAACTAAACAAAGCCAAACATTACACAAGAGAAAATCGTCTGCTTCATTCTGTGTTCCAGTTCCATAGTTCTTTCTCTGGATGTGGATGGCATTTTGCATCATGAGTCCTTTGGAAATGTTTAGGTCCTTGCCTTGCTGTGGAGGACTAAGTCTATCAAAAACAGTCCCCACACACTGGCTGTTACTGTCTATAATGTTCTCCTGATTCTGCTTACTTCCCTCAGCATCAATTTCATGTAAGTCTATCCAGGTATTTCTGAAGTCCATCTGTTTGTCATTTCTTACAGCACAATAGTATTCCATTATAACAACTGCAATTTTGAGGCACTTAGCCTGACTTTTCAATATAATCCTATAGTAATATACTTGCCATCAGTATACAAATGAATAAGACTAGAATTTTACTTGCACCAATTATCCTTTACAAATATGAGACCTGTACCTTACTGCCACTGTCAACTCAGTTATTCACATAATCCATTAGCACCAAAACACCCAAAAAACTTCATTTCTAACTTTGAGGTGCTAAAGCACAAGCACTCTTTAGGAATCTGGGTCATGACATGAAAGGACAGAGCCATCACACAGGGCATATGATAGGACATAGATGACAGTCATGCTAATAGGGAAAGTAGACTCAGGACAGCAAAAGAAGTCATTTAAGCTTTGCTGAGAGCAAGCCCAAAGCTACACACAGCATCTTTACAGAGAGATAGGCAACTACAATGCTTGAAATACCATAAACTGTATACTGAAGATATACCATAAATAGTAAAGAAGTGGTTTAGCTTCCCCCTAATACAAACTGCTTAAAACAAGGTCAAATGGCAGAGTTGTTCTTGAGAGGAATCAGGATACTAGGCCACTCTGAGGGAGGTTGAGGCTTGGAAAATCACTATTCATTCCATATTTTCCCCATGACACTCCCCTTTGCTCATAAACACAAAGTAAATATTTAAACATGTACTGTGTATATAGGTAGAGTACTGGAAAGAGTGCCTTTTTTTTTTCTCCTGAGGAATTAAATATAAAATCCTCTTCTTACCTAATGTTACATTTATCTGTTCACATATTGTACTCACACTATACTCTAGAATATATAAACTCCTTGAAGGTAGTGTCTGTATCCTTTTTCATCTTTGCATCCCCTGGGCCTAGGACAGTACCTTGAATATATGTGGGTTTTTTTGGGAAATGGACTTGTGATTTAATTGTATAAAGTGCCCACAGAGAAAAAAATGAATGACTTTTAGCTGCACAGATTGGAAGCTGTCTGTAACTTTTAGTTTTATAGAGTTGTTTGAGGTACTGTAAATGACTTGCCCACAGTCACTAAGCTTTGAAGGGTCAGAGGTAGGAACTGATCCCAGGTCTTCATTACTCTAAAGCTGACCATCTATCAATATCCATGGCATCTCCTGCTCAGACCTAGTCAATGCTGAATGAATATCTGTTGAATTGAACTGAATCCATGCATATATTCATATACATACATAGTTATATATAAATTTATATATAGTTACTATATATATTCAGTTATATATAGTTAAATATACATATATTCAGTTACATATACATATTGTTATACATACAGATTTATATATATATTCAGTTATATATACACATATTTCATATGTTATAGATATATATTATGTATACAATTATATATGTACATATAACTGAATATGTAAGCGTACACATATATAACCAGAGCAGCTAGATGGTACAGTAAATAGAGTGCTGGTCCTGAAGTCAAGAAGACTTTTTTTTTCTAAGTTAAAATCTGGCCTCATACACTAGTTGTGTGGTCCTGGGCCAATCACTTAACCCTGTTTACCTCAATTTCTTCGTAAAATGAGCTGGAGAAGGAAATGGTAAACTTTTCAGTATCTTTACCAAAAATAAACACCAAATGGGGTCACAAAGAGTCGGACATGACTGAAAAATGATTGAATAGCAACAATATAACCATATACACATATGTGTATGTATATATATATATATATATATATGTATGTATGTATATACACACACACATAAACACATACACACAGCCCTCCAAAAGTCTCCGTGTAATTTAAAGCTATTAAAGTTTAAAACTGCATTAGGACTTTTGGGACTCTCTTTCTCTGTCTCTGTCTTTCTATATGTATGTAGCACCCCTTGAGAAGCAAGATGAAAAGCCCTTTCTGTGGGCAATGAGGATTCATTTAACTGGCTGCTGAGCTAGAGGTCTGGAGATACATTAAAGAGTCAGCCCTGACCCCTCAAGACTCTGCTTCCTCTTGGCATTAAGAGTAAGAATGACAGACTAAGACCCTGAAGGCTGACGGGGAGGTGGTATTCCCTTCTCCCTACCAATGTGGCTCGAAGTCTGGGATGGAGCTGCCTCCTTGTCTTCTTTCCTTCACTGCAAGGCCCATGGGCATCTTCCTTTGTCCTAGATATTCTAGCAGTAGGGTACTAACTACTAGAACAGTTATAGTGGCAACTGCAATGGTGGCAGAGAAAATGACTGACCAACCAAGAGGTAAAGAATCTTCTATGGAGAAAGAGACTCCAAGGAAAAAAAAGAGCTTGTTTGGTATTGAACAGGATGGATTCAGATGATGTGTGTGTGTGTGTGTGTGTGTGTGTGTGTGTGTGTGTGTGTGTGTGGTGTAATGAAAGATATCCAATGGGTAGCCTTGTTGCAAATATCTCAGTAAGTTTTATGTATTAGCCTCTCAAATGATTATAGTCTTTCTTTGATTTTTTTCCTTGCTTAGGATTCATTTTCTGCCTAGGGTTACAATTGTCTGTTCCATGATTTTGTTCCAGGTAGCTTTTTATTTCCTTCCTCCAGCTGTTTGAGAGGCCTTCTTATAGCTCTGAATGGAATTGTTCCTCAGAAATTTGAGGGAGAGGGTGGATTCAGAGCATTGAGTAGCTCAGTTCCCCTAGTAAGGAGATATGAAACTAGTACAAATGAACTCAGGGCAAACATTGAGAACATATCCAGCATCTGAGAAGGTTGCCTGTGGGCTCAGTCTAAGAATGCCTGGTTAGTGTCTGTGCTAGACAGTGAATGAATAAGGGTGCTTTGTGTATCATATAGGAAAGTCAATAATTCAAACTAGGGGAGTAAATTCTGTTGATTCAGCAGATGAAATGGGTTACTCACTCCTGCTCTGGAATCCTGATGACCATCCTCTTTTTCTGTAGTTTCTTTCTCAATGGCAATTTCAATGACAATGCCAGAAGGCAAGACCAAGGCAATAGCAGCATGTATAATGAGCACAAGTGGGATGCTGTCGCACTCGGATTAACCTGGCCAATGAGGGTTGTAATCAAAATCAACACTGCCTAATATCAACTGACAGATGGCAACCTCGATGAGCCCTTTTCATGTTCAGCCTGGTGAACTGGAAAGAAAATGCTTTTCCTCACTTTAGAAGCAGCTAAGAGGGGCAGCTGTTAGAGTGCTGGGTTTAGAGACAGAAAGAATTCAAATTATTTGTATACATCTATTCAATTATATATATACATATATTTCATGTGTCATAGTTATATATTACATATATAATTATAAATGTACATAGAACTAAATTCAAATGTTACCTCAGATACTAGCTGTGTGATCCTGGGAAAGTCAACTTTCCTCAACTGAAAAATGAAGGTAATAGTAGCTCCTACATACTAGGGTTGTTGTGAAGATTAAATATTCTTTGTAAAGAGCTTAGTATAGTTAGTGTCTGGCACATATTAGGTGCTTATTTCATTGTTTCCACATTCTCTTTTGATCTTTGAGCCTAAAACAGAGGTAAGGGAGTGACTCCTCTCATATTTTTAATAAATATTTATTTATTTTTAGTTTTCAACATTTGCTTTTATAAGATTTTGAATTCCAAATCTCATCCCCTCCACTCCCCTCTTCCCAAAACAACATGCGATCTCATATAGGCTATGTGTGTTCAATCACATTAAACATATTTCCACATTAGTCATGTTGGGAGGGAAAAATCAGAACAAAAGGGAAAAAGCACGAGAAAGAAAAAACAAAAAACAAGAACAAAAAATGAGGACATAGTATGCTTTGATCTGCATCCAGACTCCGTAGTTCTTTCTCTGGATGTGGATAGCATTTTCCATTATGAGCCTTTTGGAACTGTCTTAGGTCATTGCGTTGCTCAGAAGAGTTAAGTCTAATAGAGTCAGTCATTGTACGGTGTTGCTGTTATTGTGTACAATGTTCTCCTGGTTGGGCTCACTTTACTCAGCATCAGTTCATGCAAGTCTTTTCAGGTTTTTCTGAAGTCCTCCTGTTCATTATTTCTTATGGAACAGTAGGGTAAGGTATGGTACAGTAGAACCTCGGTTTACAAGCAATCTGGTTTATGTATGCTTCTCTAGCCTAGGAAAAATATTTTGCAAAACTTGTCTTGCAGGACAAATAAAAATTTGCAGTATGAACAAAATTTTGTTGAAACATCACCCAAATAAGGCTGTAGCAATGACAGCCATGAATATTTTTTTAACAATAATGCAGTCACATTTCTGTGACATTCTGAAAAAATGTCAAAAGCAAGTGTTGTTAGATAGATTCCTAGTTAGAAGTGAACATAAAGAAAAAACAAATCAGTGAATCAAAACATGAAAGTGATTGTAAAAAATGAAAAATAAGTGAAGGCAGTAGTGTTACTCTTACCTTAGTGAAAGTAGCATAAGAGAGAATGCTCCTGACTTTGAAAAATCCCCTCTTCTCATAAGAGATTCTCCTTCCAAGCAATAACCCTTTCTCCTTCTCTTCCTCCCGCTCATCTCCCTCACACCAGCCACGACTCTTCTCAAAGGTAAAGCGCAGTTTAATTTAATTTAGTATTGGTTTGTATTGCATAGTAATCATTGCTATTGTATTTCAGGCACATTAGGGACAAAAACTTACTTAAAATTTTAAGTAATTATTTTTATATGAATATTTTTGGGGATGTGGTACCGATCATCCAACTTTGCATTATTTCCTATGGGAAAATTCGCTTTGCAATAATGAACAAATAGCATGACAAACAGAGTCTTGGGACAAATTAAATTAATAAACTGAGGTTCTACTATATTTTATTACATTCATATACCACAACTTGTTCAGTCATTCTCCAATTGATAGGCATCCCCTCAGTTTCCAATTCTTTGCCACCACACAAAGAGCTGTTATAAATATTTTTATACATGTAGGTCCTTTTCCCATCTTTATGATCTCTTTGGGACACAGACCTAGAAGAGGTATTGCTGGGTCATAGGGTATGCACATTTTTATAGCCCTTTGGGCATAGTTTCAAATTGTTCTCCAGAATGGTTGGATAAGTTCACAACTCCACCAACAAGGCATTAGCTTTCCAATTTTTCCACATCTTCTCCAACATTTATCATTTTTCTGTTTTGTCACATTGGCCAATATGATAGGTATCACCTCAGAGTTGCTTTAATTTGCATTTCTCTAATCAATAGTGATTTGGAGCAATTTTTCATATGACTAGAGATAGTTTTAATGTTTTCATCTGAAAACTGCCTGTTCATATCCTTTGACCATTTATCAATTAGGGAATGACTTGTATTCTTATAGATTTGATTGAGTTTTCTATATATTTTAGAAATGTTCTCATTCCTTTACAAAAGATGTATTTACTAGTGAGACAGTTTTCCAGTTTTCCCTGAAGATGTGTAAGTTGTATGTAGGCATGAAAGAGAGTATAGATATATTTTTTTTTCATCTTATTCCACGTCATTAAAAGCTATATGATCATGACATACCAAGTAGTTGACTCTATGATGGCAATGGGAAATAACTTGACATAATGGAATATACCTAATGAATTTTTCACTCTCAATTACTTCTAAACAGTAAATTTTACATTTTGTTATTTGATAAACATTTCATTTAATCCAGATTAAACTGGAACCCAGGCAAAGTAAGAGTAAAAAAATAGTCACTTCTTCTGGTAGAAAACCAGCACCATCTTGTTGTTTGAGGAAGGATAGGGATGGAATAGTCTATGCATTTAAAGGCTTAATCATCCTGCAGTAGCCAATGAAAATATGTAGCAGATTGTCCTGTGTATGTGTATCAAAAATGGCATGAAGAGACCTAGACTGGTAGCTCAAGTAGAATGCCACTTGGCAACCAACTCAGATATTGCTCTCCAATCTAATTTGAACTCCTAACTGGATGATTACCTCAGTGAAAATGGTATCTCTATATGAATTAGGGAGTCAATGATGATTCTAAGTTCTGTATACATGTATATGTAGAGATGCAAATTTTCATAATATAAAAAAAGATGCTTCATTATCTGTGATATGTGAGAACAATATTATTTACATAATCAACATACACAAGACCTATACTCTTCTCTGAAATTAACTCCAGTATGTATTACTGAAAGCAGGATAGAAAAGCTAATGTTGAATGAAAGGTGAGAAAATCTTGAATTCTTTCCAGGTAGTAGTGTCATGTAAATAGTGTTTGAACGGATTTTTTTTTTTTTTGGCCTGTATGACACAATCATAGCCTCTCAAAAGAATAAAAGGTTGATGACTTCATGATCTTATCAGTGTGGTTATTTCCTTTGCCAATACAGACAACTCATCCATGTATTCCCATTCTAAGTATTCTTTCCTTGTCATGACCTTCTATAAATCTTTAACAGAGACTCAATATAACATGCTAGAGGCTTTCCTATTATTTCATATATATATATGTATATATATATATATATATATATATACATATATTTTTTTTTTTGTGATACAGTACTGGCAGCGTGATCAGGCTATCTGTTATTTGGAGCTGTCTGTCTATATGACTTGTTTTCCTCTTTTTCCAGTCCTACATTCTCTTGATAATATCTTTTGTCTTGATGTCAATTTTGGCAATATCATGCAACATACTTACATCTATCTTATATCTTTTCATTACCTGTTGGATAGCCTGCAATTTTAACTCTGGTTCCATGATTTATGTTCATTTAGCATCACTGAGAACATAGTGCTTAAGTGATGGTTTTTTGTGTTTAGGAGATACTTTGGATTGTTGAAACTGATGTTCAGTTTCCCAATTAGGATTGATCCTGTGCTTTTCCTCTTAGTTCATTCTAAGCCTAGCTCATTGAATATTTGTAATGCTTCATCAAATAGATGTAATGTTATACTAACCATTGGGTTGCCCATCTGATCAACTGACATTATGGAACAATGTTCATTTTTCATTTTGTCTTTTTTGTTTTTAAGGGAAAGTCATATAATTTGGTGTTCATTCAGGCCTCCTTTCTAATTACTGGATGATCAGATTACTCACAGGCAACTAATTAATAACAACTAACATTTGTATAATGTTTTAAGATGGACAAACAACTTTATATGTATGTATTACATATTTTAAAAATAATTATATTGTCTCCTTTGGTTAATCACAATCATTTGACAGTGCATGCAATACTCTAAACTTGAGGTTTTATCCTTTTCTATTAAAAGAAGAAAGAAATATGTTTCATTTTTCTCCAGGACCAAGTTGGCCACTACATTCACTTACAGGCTGGCTGCCTCTTAGTGGTCTTTTCATTTACATTATTGTACATATGTATATGATATATGTATACATATGTATTATATAGACATATGTACATATGTATCTTCTCTTAGTTTTCTTGACTTCACTCTATATTAGTTCATATAAGTCCAATTAAATTTCTCTGAATTCTCCACGTTATGGGATAAGGATATTCCATTACATTAGTCCAACTCTATTTAGTTATCTCCCAACTGATGGGCAGCCATGATATTTCCTTTGGTTTTTGGTTTGTTTTTTTTTTGGCTATGGTAAAAAATAATGCTAGGAATATTTTTGTAAATGTAGAGGTCTTTCTGCCTTTGACCTTCCTGGGTGAATATCCCAATCAAATTATCATGTTGGATAAAAGAATAGGGACAATTTTGTGAAATTTTGTGCATAATCCAATATTGTTTCAAATCCAGAATGATTGGACTCTATCAGCAGTGTATTAGTATGCCTATTTTTTCAAAACCCCTCTAACATTATTTATATCTTTCATCACCATTCATTGAACACTGTGGCATTCCATTTTTGCTGTCATGTCCTTTTATAAATTGCTGAATCATTTTCTTCCTCCTTTTAAAGTGCTTCATAATAAGGAACCTGGTCATTCACTGCTCTGTGTGCCTCCCCGCCACCCCCACCAAATGATTTGCCTGGCAACAGGTAACAGATGCAGTTGTTGCCAACTTTCAGAAGATGATCATATAAACAATATCCGTGGATAAGAAATTTTGAAAGGATTCTTTAATAAAAGAGCATCCCAATTATCTTAAAGCACTAATCAGAATTTTATCCAGCTGTCTTATCAGTCATATCTATGGGCAAATCTATGGAAATTAATAGGATCACATATACTTAAATTATTGAAGGAAAAACATAATGAAAATAAAAGTAATAAGAATATAGTTGTATTCATAGCCTTCAAATAAACTATGAATAAAATAATCATTTTGACTAAAAGAGTTAATTAATGAAAGTAATTTAATAAGCATTCTTATATGGTCTCATGTCTTCTTTTATGGACTTGGTTTTCCAATTAATCTCCCTGCTTCAAGCATCTTCCCGCTCCAGTCTATCTCCTTATGTGGTTGACAAAGAGATTTTCTTTATTCACAGATCATGTTTCTCCCCAACTCAATAAACTCTAGCGACTTCCTATTGCTTTTAGGGTAAATATCAACATTGTTTGGCTTTCAAAGCCCTAGGCAGTATGGCCCCAATCTACTTTGCCAGCCTCATTATATATTATATCCCTTCTTACAATTTTTGGTCCTGTCAAACTGACTTTCTCTTTGTATTTCACACATAGCACCCCTTCTCCTAGCTCTATGCTTTGTGCTGGCCATCCTCGTTCTTGGAATATTTTCCCTCCTCACTTTCACCTCATAGAATACCTCACCTCCTTCAAGTCCTGAGTCAAGCCAAGACTCCTACATGGAGTCTTTCCTTATTCCCTCAACTACTTGTGATGTTCTCTAAGTACCTCGTGTTGATTCTATATATGATTCATGCTATCTCATCCATTAGAAAGCAAGCTCCTCATAGGTGGGACTCTATCTCTGTGCCTCTGTGACTTTTTCTGCCTCTGTCTTTATCTCTCTGTTTCTATCTGTTCTCTTTGTATGCCGAATACCTAAATCAGCCTAATACAATACCTGGCCCTAGCAGGCACTTAATAAATGTTTGTTTGATTGTTGAGTACTGCGTTCAGTGTTAAGATACAGATATAAAAAAGAAAGTTTCTGCCCTTGTAAAGCTAATATTCTAATAATGGGAGATAACATTATAGGAAAATAGTGTCCAGGGTTTTAGAATGAGAAATCACAGGGACAGTGTGAGTCTTTCCAGAATAATGACAGTGTTTATTGATTACTATTTCCAGAATTGTAAAGCAAGAAAGAGCAGTGTAGTGGTAAGAAGATGTCTGAGGGAGGTGTGGTTGGGTGTCTGGAACTGCCTGCATATAGAAGGCTATGTAAGATGTGACCAATCAGGACAGAGTAGCTCCAGGAATAGTGTTCCAAAGATGAATTTCTTAATTCCTCCAGGTCATGGTCTCTGGACAAGGCTTAACAGTAATTTATAAAGAGGGTGTTTCATAATAATTTTTTTCTGTTTTGGGAAGGACTATTTCAAAAAGGGGATTTAACCATTCTTAGAGTTGTTTATTTTTGCTTACTAGCTCTAATGCTTGGTTAATCTTTCAGTGGAAATCCTCAGCAATGGGAGGCAATATTTAATTTATTTCATCCAGGAAAGGTAGAATTGGTTCCAGGCACTTGAAATTTAAAGCTGTTTTGGAATAGAGTTTTCCTTTTTTATTACATGCTAATTTGTTAGAGAAAGGAGGTAGGAAATCCTTGGGGAAGGTAACATTTAAAAAAGTTAAAAGAAAAATGAGACCTGACAAATGCAGCTCTTAAAGGGGAAAGAAGTCTCAAAAAATTACATAGACTTTGCAAAGAAATCTATTGTTTAAAAATATGAATTTGTGGCTACTCTAGCATAATAATTCTTGTTTTTCTTAAAAAGAAGGAACTAAATTTCACTATGTCCAGACAATTACTCCATTTTCCATTCAAAATATATTTATTCAAAGTTATACATGCTTAGTAGGTTTACAACTTAGCAGAAAAGACATAATTCCCAATAATTTCCCCAAGAGTTCCACAAAGAGTTGTCCTCTACAATACCTCTAAATGATTTATTGACTATAATTTAAATGCCTCAAGCTATGGCACTTTAAACCATGTCCTTTGGGAAGTTTTGCTGGTGTGATGACTATGTTTTCATTAGAAGATTTTCTCTTGGCTTCCTCCACCCTCTGCCCCTTCAATAGTTAGCTTAAGTTTCATTATTGTCTACTTTATTTGCTGTCAGAAATACAGCTCTTCTTCATCAGCCTCAGCTACTACTTGATTTTTCAAGGAACAGACATCCTGGTACCAGAAAGAGTAAGGGAAGAGCTAAGTTGGATTTGACTTGCAGTAGGTATGCTGAAGCTATTGCTTTACCTTTGACTATAAACACCCACTGGTGGCAAGATTTTTGTCAGAAGATCTTTAATATTTTCTTTAAAATAACTTCATCCATGTGAATACATCCTACATGTCCACACATGGCAGTTTCTCCACACTTCAGTGAATGATCTTCATGAATAGTTTTGGCAAAATAATTCATTTGTTGGTCTGTCTTTTGGTGGGAAGTCTTTCTGAGTTTGAGTATTTCTTGGATAATGAAATCACTATCTCCATTTTTGTCTGTATTTAGAAATTTCCTAATTTGTTAGAATCTCCTAAAGCATGTATTCTATCAGCATAGCCCTTGAGAATATAGTTAAGTCCATATCACAATGAGAAATCAAAAGAAGAAAAAAAATAAAAAATCAAAGAATTATCAAAAGGTAAATTATTATGACTACAAGGAATAAAGCTTTTCAGCAGAAAAAGAAATACTGTGAAAAAGTTTCTTATCTAATTGTATAAGGCTTAATATTTTTATTCTCTTTGAATGAAAAAAATCAGACAAGATAATAGAGTTATGTTAGAAAGTTAGTTGAGATATATACAAAGTAGATAAGACCAGGTGGAATCATTGAAGCTCAACAGCTTTTTGGGGATGAATTATTGGAATGTTTTGAGAAAGAGATAAAACTGTAGCGGACAGCCCACATCCCTACATGGCTCAGTGATGTGGTTGAAGGAAAGAGTCACGGGAGGTGGGAAAAGAGACCAATTCCCTTTATTGATCTGAGGGTTAGGGTTTATTTATATAGACAGAATCTGCAAGTCTGCGTGATATTCTGCTCATCTCCTGTCCCACTGATTAAATCAGTCAGGGTGATTAAATCAGTCTTAAGCCTAGGGGCATCTATTTCACATATCCCTTGTTTTCTGTAATTCTCTTGTTTGTCTAACAGAGACAACAACATCTGGGGGGCATGGAGAGCCATTCCAGATGATAATGAGCACAGTCCCAAAGAAGAGTTTGCCCAAAAGTCTATCCTGATCTTTTCAACTGCACTCCACCCTGGCCCTCAACATAAAATGTTAACAGATCACTGATTATAGGAAGTAGTCCAAGAAATTTCCATTGTTCTGAAGAAAGCATATTTTTCTATGGGATATTTCTCCTATTCATATGGTGATTTCTTCACTAGCAATACCTAGTCTTCCCATAAGCCTTTGTAATGTCACATTCTAGAGCACAACAAAACAGTAAGCCTAAGACTTATTAGAGCTAGAATCCACAAATAGATCCAGTACCACAATCTATGCCCTAAATGCACAAAGTATAAATAATATGCAAAGTAAAGTAGAGACATTAATAGAAAAAGTTAATGTGATCTCATAAGGTATCTCTGACCCTATGACTGTAATATGGCTCTGAAAAGTCACACCTTATTTAAAATGAACTGAATAGACAAAGAAGTGGATGAACCAAGTATTATAGTACACTGATAAAATAAACTCAGGAGGAAATCTAGGACCTGGGGAGGTAGGATGGGTGAGAAAAGGATAGTAGAATTTTGGTGAAAATTAATTGAAGGAGAAACAGAGGTGACATTGTAAAGGAAGTATACTTTAGACAACCTGAAAGAAAGAGGAAATAAGTGAGAAGTTCAGAAAACAGATCACAAGCCTGGCACATAGGGCATTTTAAAGAACTGATAGGTGTATTTTAATTATCCATTAATCTTTTGAAGTGTTCTCTCAGCCAGAGTAACTGATGTGACTTCAGGTTTCTTTGATGATATTTTCATGCTTCAAAAACTTCATGAAGAGATAAAAGGAACTGTTATTTTGGTTTTGAATATCATCAATAAGGAGGAGGAGCTGGTTACTGAAGAACAAAAATTAGAACTTTTTGGGGTAGTGACCATTAATTTTTTGAATTTGTGATGAAGAAATAGAGAAAAACCAGATATAGATTCACTTTTACCCTATGTATTAGAAATAAAGATTTCAGAGGGTACATAGAAAAGGAGTTCATGGCACACAATTTTATAGAGAAGTTCAGTCCAAGATCATATAGCCAATATGAGTCAGAAATGGCATTTTAATCCTGTTCTTCTCGATTCTGATGCACTTGAAATGTATAGCAACCCTCTATCTGCAGGAGTTGCAGTTTTTCTTTTCCTGGGAAGTCATTTTTCCCCTGAATAGAATAGAATAGAATTCAGACTACCTAAGAAGGGAAGAGAAATAGAGGGAAGATAAAACAAAGAAAAACTTTGAAATAAGAAGAGAGGCAGGAGCTGGGCAAAGAGAAAGGGAGACAGAGAGCAGTAAAGAGATGAAAAAAGATAAATGAATATTTTAAATAAAAGCATCTTTTTTGGTAAATTGGAGCAAGGGAGAACCTGAGAATGTAGCATAAAAGTACTGTAAAAACAAATAACTAATTATGGGGTTAAATAATATTAAATAATTAATAATAGTAAAACTATGTTTTAATAGAAGAAAGCTATAAAAATCTGTTTAAAACAAATAAAAGGGACTTCTAGATCACTGAGCAAGAAGATGGAGGACTAAACAGGACTAAACATCTCTGATCCCCATGATGCCTCAAAAACCTCTCCAAAACAGAAATTATGCTCCAAAGGGAGAACAACTTTAGATCTCTCCATGGTCTAAGACACCCAGAATCCAAAAGGTTACCTCTCCCATAAAACACCATGAATTGGCAATCATTGATCCTGAGCTCACTTATCACCTTTCCCCCACCTCCCATGTTACCTTCCTCCCATGTTACCTTAACTAGCCTCAAGCTAAACCCACCCCTATACCCCCAAACCCCCACATCTTTCCAGTGCTATGGATATCTGGTTCCAGAATTTTTTTTTGGCTATGACAGACAGCTCATTTATCCACTCCACTCCCTCAGGAGCAAAAACCTGCACGAGGTCACACTTCCATTGCGAAAGTCTGAATTGCTGGTGCTCAGTCAAATAACTCAGGAGCAGAGGATGTGGGACAGGAAACCAGGACACTGTGGGATGGTGGTGGTGGTGGTGGAGGCGTGTGTGTGTGTGTGTGTGTGTGTGTGTTATGAAGTAGTTCACTAAGCCTGAGGGAAAGAACACAGCATATGATTAAGGTCAGTTCTGACCAGCCAAAAGTCATTTGTGGCAGTGGGGACCTGTGAATTGTCTAGTGTCAGAAGAGAGTGGAAAGTTTTGAGATCCAACTCAAACAAACAATTAATTATAGGGGGAAAATACTGTTTTCACAGAAGAAAGTTATAAAAATCTGTTCAAAACAAATAAATGGGACTTTTAGATCACTGAACAACAAGATGGAGGAAACCAGAATCAGAGGAGAGAGACTAAGAAAGTTAACGCGAGGGAAAAATAAGAGGAGAAAGAGACTGAAATTGCCAAAAGTTCCAGGAAAAAGAAATTCAAATACCATCAACACATGCAGAAAAATGACTATGAAAAACAGTAACAGCAGAAGAAAATATGAATTCCAGATCTAGTAAATGAGTTTAGGTAGCTAGGAATAAATGCTGCAAAGCAGCACTTGACTGGCCCTGTGGAAGTTGAAGAAAACATGGAATCACAATATATTCCTAAGTGATTCAAAAGAGAAATAAGAATGATGAAAGCAACATTTGTGGTCTGCACTGCAGAAATAATGGTCAGAATAGAAAAATTGAAATCAGCATTGGAAAACCTCACTAAAGAAGCAAAAAGGAGAATAATGGATTAGGAATGCAAATACACACAAGTGAAGGACAACCTAGAAGAGGAGATGAAAAAAACAGTAACATTGAAAGAAAATACGTATACTATACAAGCAAAACATATGAATCTCAAAGACAAGATGAATAAAGATAACCTGAAGCATCCAACAGCACAAAAATTTTTTTAAAACCATGATGAAAGTAAAAATAGAAGGAAACTTCCTGGAACTTCTGAACATTGAAAATGAAATAACAATTGAAAAAATTCATTGATCATCTCCAGAAAAAAAGCCCATGGCTGCAAATTATAAGATACATAGTGCTTAAATTTAATAATTCAAGGCAGACACAAGATGATGGAGCAAAGGCAGGGACTCACTCTCTTCCAGACCCCTCCAAATACTTTTAAATAATTACTCTAAATGAACTCTAGAGTAGCAGAACCCACAAAAAGATGAGGTGAAACAATTTTCCAGACTAAGACAACTAAAGGGTCAGTAGGAAAGATCTGTTGCATCAGGGTGAGAGAAGAACACAGTCTAGCTCAGACCACGCCTGACCAGACCAGCATAGACCAGGCCCTAGCAAACCAGGAACAGGTCTGAGGGCTACTGAATCAGTGGCAGCAATGGTAGTTTCCAGACCTCTCAGTCCACAGATGGGAAGGGGATATAACAACAGGTCAGAAGAAGATTTACAGGGGTCCTTTTGCTGGCACCAAGGGCAAGACTCTGTTGCATTGTCTATAATTGGATGTAGGTCACAGTCCCAGGTCTCAGGCTCAGTGCAAGGAGGAGCACTATCAAGCAGTACTTGGGGCTGTTGGGGAATAATACAGTTCCAGGGTTGAGAAGAGTGTTTGTGGTTGCTCACAAACCAGCCCACAGTACAGGAGAGTAGTAACTACACTTCTTCCCAGATCATATACCTTGTAAGAGCCAAAAACTTAGAGGTGCCCAGAATTACCTCTGTAAACAGCTGCGCAAAAATAACCTGAAGTTTGGGACAGTACCCCCTCCACCAGAGAAGCAGAGTCCCACTTTAGCATAAAGGTAAAAGTTGAGAAATAGGCTGAAAAATGAGTAAACAACAGAAAAAAATTTTGACCACAGAAAGTTACTATGGTGACAAGGAAGATCAAAACACACACTCAGAAGAAGTCAACATCTCTGCATCCAAAGCTTCAAACAAAAATATGATCCTTTAATGTAGAAGCTGCTAAATCTTGTGTTTTCTTGACTGTGTATCCATGATATTTAGAAAATTTATTTTTGGCTGCTTGCAGTATTTTCTCCTTGCTCTGGGAGATCTGGAATTTGTCTATAATGTTTCTAGGAGTTTTCATTTTGGGATCTCTTTCAGGAGGTGATTGGTAGATTCTTTCAATTTCTATTTTACATTCTGGTTCTAGTAGTTCTCAGTTTTCCTTGATAATTTCTTGAAGGATGATATCTAGGCTCTTTTTCTTGATCATGACTTTCAGGTAGTCCAATAATTCTTAAATTATCTCTCCTGAATCTATTTTCCAGGTCATTTGTTTTTTTCCAATGAGATATTTCATATTTTCTTTGATTTTTTCATTCTTTTGATTTTGTTTGATTATTTCTTGATGTCTCATAAAGTCATTAGCTTTCTCTCGCCCAATTTTAACTTTTAAGGAACTATTTTCTTCAATGAGCTTTTGTACTTTCTTTTCCATTCAGTCAATTTGGCTTTTCAAGGCATTCTTCTCTTCATTAGATTTTTGTGCCTCTTTTACCATTTGACCAATTCTGTTTTTTAAGGTGCTATTTTCTTCAGTATTTTTGGTACCTCCTTTACTAAGATATTGACTCTTTTTTCATAATTTTCTTGTATCACTCTCATTTCTCTTCCCAATTTTTCCTCTACTACTCTTACTTGATTTTTAAAATCCTTTTTGAGTTCTTCCAGAGGACAAAAGAGCTAGGAATACAGCCAAAAATCACCTACATAGAAAAATTGAGCATAATCCTTTAGGGGAAAAAAATGGATATTCAGTGAAATAGAGGACTTTCAAGCATTCCTGAGGAAAGACCAGAGCTGAATAGAAATTTTGACTTTCAAATACAAGATGCAAAAAAAAGATAAAGAGAAATCATAAGGATTCACTAAGTTTAAATGCTTTATATTCCTATATGGGAAAATGATATTTGTAACTCCTAAAATCTTTCTCATTATCCAGGTAGTTAGAAGGAATATACATAGAAAGAAAGCAGAGGTATTAATTGAATATGATGGTATGAGTATCTAAAAAAAATAAAATTAAGGGATGAAAAATGCATTGGGAGAAAGGGAAAGGGAAAGGTAGAGTGGAATAAATTATCTGACATAAAAGAGGCCTGGACGAAATTTTACAATGGATGGGAAAATGGGGGAAGCAGAAACAGGAGCAGATGGGTCTTACTCTCATGAGAACTGGCTCAAAGAATAAATAATACATACACTAAATTGGGTGTAGAATTCTATCTTACCATATAGGAGAGAGGAAGGAAAGGGAATAAGAAAAGTGGGATGGGGGCGGAGCTAATAGAAGGGAGGGCAGTTTAAAGGAGGTAAAAGCCGGAAACAAAACAGTTTTGAGAATGGTGAGGGTAAAGGAGAGAGAGCAGGATAAACAGGGGGATGTAGGATGGGGGGAAATACAGAGTTGGCAATCATTACTGTATAAAAAACTTTTTTACCATGAGTTTCTCTGATACATATTTCATTTCTCAAACATGGAAAAAATGAGTAAAATTTATAGAAATAAGAAACATTGCTTAATTGATAAATGATCAAAGGATATGAAAAGACAGTTTTCAGACAAAGTAACCAAAGCTAGTCATATGAAAAAAATGCTCTAAGTCACTATTGATGAGAAAAATGCAAATTAAAATAACTCTGAGCTACTACTTCACACCTGTCAGATTGGCTAATATGACAGATTTTAAAGGGACTGTGGGAAAATTAAGACACTGATGTACTCTTGGTGAAGTTGCGCACTGATTCAACCCTTCTGGAAAGCAATTTGGAACTACCTGCAAACTGCCAATAAAATCATGCATCAAAACGAACCTTTTGACCAAGCAATACCACTAGTAGAGCTGCATCCCAAAGAGATAAAAAACAAAAAGGAAAAGGACCTATGTGTACAAAAATATTTATAGCAACACTTTTAGTGATGGTCAAAAATAGGAAATTGAGGGATGTCCATCAATAGGGGAATGACTAAACAAGTCGTATGTGATTGTGCTGGAATACTACAGTGTCTTTAAAAAATGATAGGCAGTACTCTCTCAGAAAAACATGGAAAGATTTACATGAAGTGATACGAAGTGAAATGAGCAGAACCAGAACACTGTACACAGCAACAACAATATTGTATGATGGTCTACTATGAATAACAGCTATTCTCAGCAATACAATGATACAAGACAATTCTGTAGGACCTAGAGTGGAGTGCTGTCCATCTTTAGAGAAAGAACTAATAGAGCCTGAATGGAGATCAAAGATCTTTCTTCCTTACTTTTTTTTGTCTGTGTTTTCACTAATAGAGTGACTTACCTGGAAATATGTTTTGCATGACTATACATGTATAATCAATGTCAAATTGCTTGTCTTGTCAACGGGTGAAAAGGATGTAGGGAGAGAATTTGAAACTTAAAATTTGAAAAGAAAAATAATTTTAAAATTATTTTTGCTTGTAATTTGGAAAAATAAAATACTAAATGAGATAAAAAATTTAATAATTTAATTCAGAAACAAATATATGAACGCATATCCTTAAAAATCAGAATCTTAAATGGAAATGGGTTAAACAATTGAATGAAATGAGAGTGACTGGATGGGTAAGAAAATAAAATCTAAAAGTACATACAAGAAAAAGCGCTAAAAAAGACATTACAAATGAAAAATAAATCTCCCCAGGATGAACAGACTGTGGACTGATAATGGCAGAAATTATAGTAGCATTACTATGTCGCTAGTTTTGTATGTTATATTTCCCTTGATGATGCCTACATTTACCTTAGCTTGTTTGTCCGCTATGCCATCCTGCTGACCCAGATCGAGCTAATCAAATCCTCTTTTTTTTTGGAGGCAATAGGAATTAAGTGACTTGCCCAGGGTCGTAGAGTCTGCAAGTGTCTGAGGCTGGATGTTAACTCAGATCCACCTGTCTCCATGGCTCATGCTTTATCCACCGTACCATCTCAATGCTCCTCCAAATCTTTTTATCTAGCCGCATTTTCCTCTTCTTTTATGTGTGAATCACTCAAGAGCCAAACTCTTAATATTATTTTTTATTACATTTCTTCTTATGTTCATTAATTATTCTTAGCTTTTAAAATTTTTGGGAGATCCTGATTTTATCAACTAACATGCTAGTTATCCCTTCCAGCTTTGAACTTAAAACTTAATAAGAATGATATCTATTCTTTTATCTATGTTATTGATAAAAATGTTAAAACATAGAGTTCCAGGCATAGTTCTTTAAGAGTGGCAGATCTTTCTCCAAGTTGAATTGAGTAATTAAGAAATCTGATTTAAGACTAGTCATTCAATTAGTTCCAAATCCATTTAACTGTATTATCATTTAGTCTCCATGTCTTCTTCTTGTGCATAGAGATACTATGGATCATTTTGTTAAATCATTTTTTGGAAATCCAGGTAAGATCAGGAACATTTCCCTGATCTACTAGTCTAATAAACCTGTCAATTTTTTTTAAAAGGACGTAGGTTATTCTGCAAGACTGTTCTTGTTGAAGTAATATTATCTTTTTGTGATCACAGTTTCTTTTTCAAGATATTCTTGAAAAACTGTGTCAGTAATATTAATATATTAAAAAATATCTCAGAAAGAAAAATCAAAACTAATGGTCTAGAATTTTAAGACTAGTTTCTTTTTTAAAAAAATTATGATGTTATCTGGCCTTTAACTTTATAAAGCCTCGTCCATTTTCCAAAATCTTTCAAAGATATTGGATATTGTCTCAACAACTACTTTTGCCAATTTTTTTTAACTTTCCTGGGATATAGTTATGAAAAAAAATTTTTATTATGAACTTGAAAATCATCAACAAAATGAATATTTTAGTATACAAAGAAGAAAATGGTTGTACATGAAATTGTGTAATTCTGTTACACAAGTTTTCTTTTGAAAGATTAGATTACATTTCACATGACTAAAAATATCTCATTACTTGTTAGTATCTCCTTCTGAACTCATTTTCTTCTGTGTACTTAAAAACCTTTATTGATGTTTTTTTCTTTCTTCTGCTAACCCCCCAACCCTTAATTAGAATGACTCCACATTAGAAGCCCTCTTTTGTAGCATAAAAGCACAATTATGCAAAACAAATCAATGGGTTAACCATTTCTGAAAAAAATGTATGTTTCCTTCTGCAACTCTAGTCCCATCCTCTCTCTGCCAAAAGGTAGGTGGTATGCTTCACAATATGAGATATATTTCATATAGTATTTATGACTTTAATTAACATTTCAAAATTAATTGAAAGATACAGAAAACATGAGATTAATTATGTTTATAGTTTGTTGAGTATGGAAAGGTAGGGAAGACCTCCAGAATGTTAAATGTATTGCCTGTGGCAAACTTTTGAGAGGACATGGATAGGATTAGCACAGGATAGTTGGCCTGGATTGTTTTTGGTCTATGTCATTAGAGGGAAGTATGGAATCAAAGAGATGACAGATCTATTTGAGTATCACATTCATTTCTGAATATATTCCTTCCCTCTTCTCCACACTGAAAGCCAATCCTTGTAACAAAAGATAAAAGAGACACAAAAAAAGCAGTTCAGCAAAACAAACATCAACTGAGAATAGTACAGTATTTATTGTTCTATATTCGTTGTTCCTTGCTTCTACAAATAAAGACCCTGTTCTTTTTAAAGAAGAAGTCAGGTTACTTTTTGGATTTGTAAAAAAAAAAAAAAATCAATGAAGAGGAGGATTGATGAGATACTCCTACCCATATGACTTCTTACATTTATCAGCACTTGCCCTCTAAATGAATGATTTGTGATAACTAAAGCACTTCACAGAAAGAATAAAGAAAAAGGTCATAGGGATAAAACTCACAGATCCAAGAGTTTTTTGAGGATATTCTCTATAGTAAGTAAAGGTCTTGGGTAAGGTAGAGATAAGATGAAATTCTCTTCATGTCTGGGTCGTAAACTATACTTCCACTAACTATTTAAGACCACAGGGGTTTGTGGTCTTGCCTTAGTTCATGTAAGGAAGGTGGCTGGGGGAGGAAAAAGACATAGTTCCCCAAGTGGTTGATGGGAAAGTGGTGGATTGTAACTCTCTGAGGTCTTAGGGAAGGTTAAAGGACCAGAGAAAGTTTTCAACAAGTTATCTCAGGATCACAGAGACTTACGCCTAAATATTAGGGATTTGAGGAGCACCTTAAAACCTCTCCAAAGAAGGCTCCCACACTTTCCCTTTTATACAACAAAAGTCCCATCTTTCACAAAACATAGAGATATTTCTATTTTTCTAGTTCTAGGGAAACTAGGACAGTAATTGGCAGAAAGAGATGGTGAGAGTGAGATCAGAGGCTCATTTTTCTTATCTTGGCTTAGGATGCAAAATCTGTTATCTATGAGAACATGAATGTTACAAAATTTTTCTTCACTCAGGCTGAATTATAATTTTGGAAACAAAGAGAAATTTTCCCAACAGCTTAGACAAGCAAAGTAAAATAGAGAAATTGTATAAGTAAGCAGAAAATAAACAGTTACAGGATGTTAAGGAGTTTTGCTTTTCCCTTTCTGTAAGTATATTGTCCAGTTCCAAGAGGAAAGGCCTTGAAGCTTGTATCTCCAGGGAGAACAACAAAACCTTTGCTTTAAAGAGTTACAACTTTCTCATTAGATTCTACATACTAGATCTAGAAAGGAGAGAGGGGAAAATTTTTTTCATAAGGATTCTAATGCCAAATGCTAATGTTAAAGAGAAAAAAAAAGCATCAACTCAACACTTGGCACTTGAAGTTACAAAATTCCTAAGTAATAAACTCATCCTTATATCCCAAGAGAGTGTATTTTAGACAACTGACCTTAAAGCCAGGGGGACAATGTCAAGTCCTGTCTCTGACATACAGTGGATGTTTGATCCTGGGCAGTCGTTTAATGGCTTCATTTATGGCAACACTTTTAGTTGCAGAGATGGTGCTGATCTGCTTTGTTAGGAGTTTCCTGACCTGGAGTCTCCCTATACCCATGAAATCACAGGTCCAATAACTATTTCTATTCATTATTAACAGGCATATAGACCAATAGAGACCAATGGAAAGCATTGCAGCAGTTAAAGTCCAGTTGGTTCTGTTGCAGGAGAGAGGTAGGTACATTTTCTCATGATTTCTTTGTTTTTAATTCAATTTAATTTTATTTTTAGTTTGAATTCTTTCCCTTGTCTATCCCCCAGAACCATCTATTGAGAAAGCAAAAAACCAAAAAATCCAACCAAAAACATCCAAATAAAACCAATGACAAATATATAATCAAGCAAAAAAAAATTCCTGTATTAGCCATATTAAAAAAAAATGCTTCAATTTGCACTATGAGTTCATCACTTCTTTATCTGGCGGTGTAACATGTTTTATTATATTTCTTATCACGTTGTCAGGACCAATTATGGTAATTGTAGTTACATAGTACTGAGTTTCATTTGTGTTGTTCTTAATATTTACATTGTTGCATCATTGTGCAAGTTCAGGGACAAGATGAAATTTACCTGCAGACCTTGTAGATCCCAGATTAAACTCTCTGATTTAAGAAATGATTTATGAGCTTTCAGAGATGGCGGGGTTGGGGGAGGAGTGATTGATAAAAACCTATATGGCTTCATCAAGAAGTAATGTCATCCCTTTTCCTGAGGAACTATGACAAAGATGTGCCACGGATATACAGTAGTTTGTCTTGATATCAGCAGAATATTTGATGAAGACTTTCATGCTACCCATCTGAACAAGATGAAAAGTTAAGTGCTATACCTGTGCAGAACAGGTAAACTAACTAGTTCTGTAATATACTCAATATTATCACATACATTAACATATATCCTCTTTAGTAACCTCATCAACTCCCATGGATTTGCTTATCATTTCTGTGGGTATGACTCAGATCTATGTATCTAGCCTTAATATCTCCCTTGAGTTTCAGTATCATATCACATAACATAACTTCCTGGACAGTAAATACTTTCAACATGTTCAGAACTTATTCACTGCACCCTCTCCCCGACCCCTTAAATGTCCCTGTCTCTTATCAAAGGAATTACCATTATTCCAGTTGCTCAAGTTTATAGCTTCAATATTATCTCTACTTCTCACTCACATTCATGCCACATAGCCAATTAGTTCTTAAATCTCATTATTTGTATCTCTACAACATCTCTTGGGTCTTGCCCCTCCTTTCTGCTCACAGAGCCACCACCTCAGTTCAGGCCCTTATCTCTCACCTAGGTTATTGCAACAGCCTCCTAATTCGTCTTCCTGCCCCAAGTATCTCTCCACTGCAGTCTATCCTACACACAGCTACCAAAGTTCATTTTACCTAAATACAGATTTGAACATATCACTTTCTTACTCAACAGATCAGTGGTTACCTGTTGTCTCTAGGATAAAATCTAAACTCCTCTGTTTAACTTTTAGAGTGCTTTCCAAAATTTCCCCAACATATCTTTCCAATGCATTGTACAAGAAAGAAGAGAAGAGAAAGAGAAAAGAGAATGAGAGAGAGAGAGAGGAGAAAAGAAGAAAGAAAGGAGGAGGATGAGGAGGAAAAGGACAGAGAGATAAATACAGGCAGACAGAAAAGACCCAGCACAGAAAGGACAGAGAGAGTGAGACAGAAGAGAGAGAATAAGAAAAACTGTGTGTGTGAGAATGTGTGTGTGTGTGTATATGTGTGTAAGGGAGGGAGAGGAAGGAGGGAGAGAGAAAAAGAGACAGAGAGACAGAAAGAGACACACACACACAGAGGCAGAGAGAGAGAGAGAGAGAGAGAGAGAGAGAGAGAGACAGAGAGACAGAGAGAAAGAGAGATCCTAGATTCTAGAACTTCATTAGCAATGCTCTTTGTTTTTCTTTATTTAAAAGTATGGATGATTCTTACATCAGTCATTTCTAGATGTTCTTTTCTGTCCCTTCCCAGTGACCCTTCCCTTGTAATGATGACAAAGAAATAAGCAATATCAGCTGACACAGAGACCATATCTGACAGCATATACAACATTCCACATATATAGTGAGTGGTATCCTTTCACTATTACATAGGATTGCCAAGGCTATTTTCTTATTTCACAATAATCTGTTTCATACTAATATCACGTGGGTTATATATTTGTTCTTTTACTAAAAGTCTACATTATGCAAATATATCTTTAATTTATCTAATAAATTCTTATTTTCAAAACCAAAAACCTGAACAACAGTCAATGAACATCTATTTATATCTATATAACTAATTTAGTTGGCTAAGGTATTTATTCTATCAGTCCTGGGGTGGAAAATGGCATTTTTTTCCACCTATCCGTTGAAGATGTTTCCATAGATGCAAAGGGCTGGTGCAGAAGATTACGCTGGAACTGGGAAAAGTGAGCAAATCTAGAGTTTGTGTAGTGCACTGGTACTTATTTACTGCTCTTGGAAAATTTCAGAAAGAGCAGAGGCAGGAGCAGGACCATGCAAAGTGTTTGGAATTAGAGGAACCTAATTTAACTTTATAAGATTGCTTGGAGAGAAGCCAAAGTTGGCTGTGGAAGTAGAAAAACCAGCTCAGATCATGTTTATGGGAACAATGATGCAGCTACAAAAGTTCATTCAAGTATTGATACTAAAAGTTTAGTCCTTAATTGAGAAAGACCTTGATCCAATGATGCACAATGGGGACATTTGGAAGGGCTCTGAGCCACCAGATGACACATGATTCCACTGATTCCTTAGTCTAATTCCTAGCTGAACCACTGTTACTGCCCACTCGCCCTTGTCCCCTGAGTTTTAATATATGAGTGTAGCAGTGGTCAGATAATGAAAATATGAGAAAATCACATAGTAAGTGACATTTATAAGGGGTAATAGAATGTAGTGGATAAAGGTCTAACCTTGTAATTGGCAATACCTGAATTAAAATTTTGCCTCTAATACATAATTGTTTTGTGATCATACTCAACTTACTCTCTCAATAACTTAGAGAACTCTTTAAATCTATAAATTATACATTAATTGAAAATTTGTACCTACATTGGGTGTTCCTCATACAAGGGAAATCATAGATTGAGGAGGATATCCTGACGTATAGTGTTCTAAATTTTTCAAAGCTTTTTACATTTATTATCTCAGTCAATCCTTACCTCCTGGGTGAGGTAAATGCTAAGTTATTTTATCCCTGCTTCACACATGAAGTAAATGAAGTTGACAGAGACTAAGTGATTTGCCTAGGTTCATATAGTTTGAGGTGCAGTTCAGACTGATATTTCTGTCTCCCATTAGTCCAGTCACTCAACAAACATTATTAAGCACTTATGTGCCAGTCACGGCACTCATCAGTGCCTGAATCCATCATAGGAGTAAACATATTAAACACTAAGAACAATCTCCATATTAGTTCCTAGCCTTAGAATTATGTTGATTGACTGAGTATAGTGGAAATTGACAGAGATTCCAATGTTCTTTAATAGTGGGAAAAGAAATGGTAAAAATAGCACAATGAGAATTTATGAAACATGATTTGGAAACCAAAAACAAGTTTACACTAAATTTTAGTAGTGTATGAAAAAAAATCATTAAACCAACACAGAAATAAATGTGTTAAGGTGCAACAGAATCAATTTAAGTGACATGAAATTTGCAAATCTTTGGAGAAGTGGAAAAATCAAATTAGATTGGGTTAAATGGGAACTTGATTCAGCACACTGTAGACTTGAAGCTCAAGTTACAACAGGAGGGAATATATGAATCTGGGTGAGACACTAAGAGAAACCTATAATAAATATAAAGCAGAAATAAAATTTATTTTTAATTAAAATTGTATTGGTTTGAACTCAAAAAACAGATGCCATGAATCTCCATTTCATATATTTTACTTTTAAAAAAATAAAAAGCATGTAACAAATTCTGTTATTTTCAAGACTCTCCTGCCTCTTCATGGTTCCTTCCAAATTTTTTTTCTGTTCTCTTCTAAGCTTTTTAAATTTGTTTTGGAAGCCTGGGGTCCCACTGGAAACCTATCTCTAATGTGTGTGTGTGTGTGTGTGTGTGTGCGTGTGCGTGGTGGGGGTTCCTTAATACCTAAAAGTATCTGGCTGAATTCGGCAGTGATGGGGTAGAATACATTTGTTGTAGTTTCTCACTGTATTTTTAAATCGTTATTCAGCGTGGTGTAACAAATAAGTATATATTCAAGGAAAATGAATCTATCTGGTGGCCATGACCAAATATCTCTTTTGGTATCTTATGTCCTTCTACTCTTGGTCATGAAATTATAGAGTGTTAGACCTTGAGTGGCCCATTTCCAGAACTTAAGAGGCAGGAAATAAGGAAAAAGATGTACAAACATGCTTCTTTCAGACACCAAGTGGCTGAATTTTCCATTTGTAAGGTTGTGGGCCACAGAGACCTTTAGATTTTTGAGTGGCAGTGTTTGCTAATGAAAGGATCAGAAGTTTTAGCTGAGGATTGCCAGAGACACCGGATTTGCCTGTGACTGTCCTTGCTGCAAAGTTTTTTCTCTTCTCATTCATTGACATTGGCCAACGGGAAAGAGTGAGAATTTAAAATGGGGAATGGGGAGAATCTGGATTATTGTACAGTGAAAATAATGATGTGTTATTTTTGTTGAGTCATATCTGATTTTTCTTTGCCATTTCCTTCTCCAGCTCATTTTACAGATGAGGAAACTGAGGCAAACTGGAGGAAGTAACTTGAATCTCCCTGACTCCAGGCCTTGCACTTTATCCACTGTGCCACATAGCTGCCTTTTGGGTTAAGAACACTTGTATTTAAATCCTTACTGGTAAAGTCACTTAAATTTTCTAAGGCTCTGTTCTTCATCTATGCAATGAAGAAGTTGGATTATGTGACCTCTAAGGTCTCTTCTATTTCTTAATTCATGATCTTATAATCTTATGACACTTTAGCCCTTGAGGACTCACCTTTGTCCCTCTTGAAGTATGTAGCAAAATGACTGTTTCTGCCAATCTCCAACCAAGTCTTCCGATCTTTTCATAAGCAAACACTGCCACTCAAGTCTGAAAGGAACTTGTGACCCACAACTGAAAATTCAGATGCTCAGTATCTGAAACATGTCTATACCTCTCATTTTTTCTCTTTCTGAAGTGCAGTCTCTCCCCTGTGAGCAGCAACGCCCCTCCCCAACAAGTATTCTTGCGATGAAAGTACATAGCTGTAGAGTATGTGTGTTTACATGCAGCCTAAGAGGAGAATATAAGCCCATGATTTCTGAACTCCAACTTTCACTGGAGGTAGGTTCAAAGATTGATAGAGAAGTTCAAAGATGGAGGTTCAAAAATAAATTGCTCGGTATCTCAAGTGGAAATATGGTCAATCTCAAAGTCAAAACTCTGAGGGAGTAGAATGGAGAGAGTTCTGTGTTGGTCCTGGGGTAAGAGTTTTGATTCTTTCTGAGAGAGCTTAGAAGTTCCCTAACCAAGTATTTCATTTTAATCAGAATATGGAAGAATTAGAGACTATGGCCTGTTGACATCCATCTGTTTGGACTCATATGAAGATGTAGTCATTTTTCTTTCCAAGGACAATTATTCTACATTGGCTCTTCATGCCCTCCTCTCCAGTGTTCTCCAACATACTGTCAAGTGGGTGCCTGCAAAGACCTTGGCCTAAAGGCCTCAAGGTCTCCCAGTGCACTCTGGATCATCTCCAGTCATCCTGATGAATATCAGGGCACTGGATTCAGATGGCTCTGGAGGAGAAGTGAGTCTGGTGACCTTGCTTAGCCCTTTCTCACTCAAAACAAAGTCAAGTGCAAGTCATGTCATCATTTCTCTGATGGCATGGTCTTCTTCGGCAACGAAAGATGAACACAACAACAACAACATACTGTCAGTCTCTCTTGGAGCAGCTACCTAGTGTAGTGCATGGAGGGCTGGGCTTGGAGTGAGGAAGACTCATCTTCCTGAGTTCAAACCTGACCTTAGACACTTATTAGCTCTGTGACCTGGGGCAAGTCATGATCCTATTTGCCTCAGTTTCCTCATCTGTAAAATAAGCAGTAGAAGGAAATGCAAATCATTCCAGTATCTTTGCCAAGAAAGCCCCAAATAGGGTCACAAAGAGTCAGATACTACAGAAACACTCTATCAACAAATCTCTCTTATTTCCAATTTCTCTCTATCTACTGGTTCCTTCCCTGCTGCATAAAATATATCAATGTCTTATTTCTTTGAGCAACCATCACTTGATCCCTACTAGTTAACATCTCATTTTTCCTTCCCTTTCATGGTTGAACTTGAGGAAATCATCTACACTTTGTCATCTACACTTCCTTTCCTCTCACTCTCTTTTAGGCACACTGAAATCTGGCTTCTGACCTCCTTATTCATATGAAAATGCCTTCTTTAAAGTTATAGCTATTCTCTTAGTTACCAAATTTAATAACCCTTCTGCAGACCTCTCTGCAGAAGTTGACATACTCATTGGTCACTTTCTGCCCCTGAATACTCTGTCCTCTGTAGGCCTCTAAAACTGTCTGCCTACCCCTTATCAGTCAGTCTCCTTTGCTAGTTTCTTTCCATTTCATGCCTGCCCACTCAGGGCATCTCCCAAGATTCTGAACTGAAGCCCTCTTGCTATTTTATCAATTTCCATGGATTTAATTATCACTTCTAGGCAGACATTTTCAGATCTATTTATCTTACCCTGGTGTCTTTATGAGATTTGTTGTGCATCTCTAACAGCCTCTTGGACATTTTGAATTGTATGTTCCATAGACATATTCCATAGACTCATATGTATTGCCTTCTTTCTACTTACATAGTTACAATAGGCCCCCATTACCTCACTCAGGCTATTAAAATATTTTTAATAGGTCTCATTAACTCATCTATTCCCACACTAATCCATTGTCCATTGCTGCCAAAGTGATTTTTTTTTTCTAAAGTTCAGGGAACTAGACTTTTTTTAGCTCTGGAAAAGAACCCAAGGCTGAAATTAGAGAACCAGAATGGTTTCCAAAGAGCAATACTGTCACATAGGGATGACAAAAACCAGAGGAGGACAGATGTCAACAGGTAACAGCATAGGGAATTCTCCCTTCTTTATTCTCCATTCTTTGGATTCTCAGCTCCACAGGCAGACTAGTGCTTAGGACATGCAACAATCTGTGAATTCTGATTGACAGGCTAAACCACTCAGAGTTCAAGTTTACACTGAATTTTAGACAAAGAATTGATGTGTGACTGATAGCAGACTGCCCCATCAGCCATGGCAGAAGGTCATCTGGACAAATGAAATCAAGTTATTTTCTAAGTTGCTTGATACGGAATGAGGACTAAGAGGCAGGGGTCCAAGAAACTTACCCTGCAGTAAGCCACAGTAAGCAAGTGGTTAAGAATAGAGGAAATGCATAGGCTCCAGAGGAAACCTTCGCATACATGCATCCGGAGTGCTGGTTCTACACCAATCAAACCACTTTTCACTAGTTCATATAAAGTCCAGATTTAATAATATCATCACATTGCTCAATATAAGGATTACCTTCATGATCAAATATAATTTCTTCTGCTCGACATTTAAAGATCTCACCCTAGCCCTCTCTTAACTTTTTAGCCTTCTTATACTTCTTTACTTCTCTCTGGTTTATGGGATCTTCAGGCAGGATTAGCACCTCTGATGTAAGGGCTTGCAAAGCCCTTTTTAGGGCTGTTCATCTATCTTTGGTTTCCACCTGGCACTCAAGACTCATCCGTGACTCCAAGAAGCTGTAGCATGTGCAGTAGATATATCCCTGGTAAAACTATCTGGGCAGATGGGCTGAACTAGGTTGAGGGTAAGTCACAAGTCTTAAACCCATTAGTGAGTTAGGAGGATGCTTCCTGGCAGAATGGGTGGGTGAGAATAATTTGTTCCAATAGTCTTTGAGGTTGAAGTAGGTCCTGTGGAGGGCTTAGCGCTTGGTCAGACATCGAAGACACTAGGATAATTTACCACATCCTAGGCTATCACCCGTCATCTTGACTTTTGTCTTGCTACTAGATTTTTTTCACTCTGGAAGAGAATGTGAAGCTGAAGACTTTGTGCATCTCTGCCTCACTTAAATCCAATTCATGCACTAGTCAAGACATTGTTGTATGATGTCATTGGTCGTCATTGAAAACAAAGGACAAACAATAACTCCCTTCTACAATCTCTTTATATTGGTCAACTTTTGGTTCCTCAAACAACATTCCATCTGTCATCTCTGTGCCTTTGCACTGTCACTCTCCCCTTGTCCACAATGCTCTGTCCCCTCACCTTTACCTCTGAGTTGCCTTGGCTTCCTTTATAACTCAACTCAAATCTCACTTTCTACATAAGGCCTTTCCTAGTCTCCTCAGCTATTGATGTTTTCCTTTTTTAGATTACCTTCCATCTACTCTGTATATATCTTGTATGAAGCTATTCATTTGCATGTTGACTCCATTAGAAGTATGCTCTTTGACACAGGAATTGCTTTTTGCCTCCCTTTGTATTTCCAAGGTATAGCACGGCCTGACACATAGTAAATAGGAGTAGAGCAGGCCTGAAGCTAGACTAGATTTAGTGAGCCACATGAAGTACTCATCATTAGAGGTAGAAGGACACCAGGACAGAAGTTCTGAGACTTACCATGTTAAGTCCTCTAGGATGTCATCTCAGGTTTGGGCAACAAGGAGGCTGGTGAGAAGACAATCTCTTATAAACAAACTCTTTTGCATGCTACTTATAATTCGCATCAGCAGTAAAGATTATTTTCAGGAGGAAACATCAAGCTCAAGAGAACTATAATAACATCCATCACCTATCATTTAAAAAGTATAATTGGCAAAGAATGAATTCAGGGCAAATTTGTTATGGTTTTATTTTACATATCTTGGTTTTGTTTCTGCAGATGATAAGGGGCTTCATATGTTAAAATTTGCTTGCTGTCTTTTCCAACTGGACATGATGAATATTCCCTAGAAAATGTTTACACTAATTGTGTGTATGAAAATATAAGCTAGCTTTAAGTGGGGAAGTTTAAAGTGCCCTTCCCTGGTGCACCTTAAATCTGTATAATTGTAATACTAATTTAAATGGAAAGATCTTGCTCATTAATTAATAGGCCCATATGTTTTGCTTAAATCTCCTGGAAGCCTGGGTCACATGTGGTGGGAGGAGCTTGCTGAAGATGCAGAATAGGAAGGGTGGAGCAGAACTGACAGGAAGTGAGTGAGTGGGGTCAGGTCAGAGGGGAAAGAACAACTGACACAGGCCAACTGACACATTGTGGCAGTTGATAGTGAGAAGGCCCTGGCTGAGGGATGGGAGATTTGAGAGTGGCTTTGCCCTCTTTTTTGCCCTAATGTTTATTAACTTCTTTGTCACCATGATGGATTTTGCTTTCTGGTTCTGGGATTTGGCTTTCTGGTATTTAAATAAATGTTTTTCTTCTGCCTTCTATATGGGGAGTCTTTTATATTTTGCAATTGAGAACTACACTGGCATATTCATAGTCACCACCAGTGCTGTGAATATTGCCTTGGTGATACAATAATGTATCCTTCAGAACAAGGCAGGTACCAAATCAGTTTGTGCTATTTATTTTGCTTTGTATAGTGAGAATATCCTCCATATGTAGCATAGAGATATTGCTGTGTGTCTTTTAAGGAGGTAAAATAGACATCACTAGCCTCTTCTCCCTCCTACTCTCTCTTTTTCTTTAAGGAGACTTTATTTCCTGGAAGGAGAAACAGGAACTCAAGGGCTGAGGCTGATCCCTCCCTCTGCTGTCCCCAGAGAGATGGAGTAGCAGTTTAGAATTATATCTCTCTGCTCCCTTAAATATTATTAGTCTAGGGGAAGTAGTTTTTGGCTTCAAGCTTAACTTCTAATTATGCTTCTTAATGTGGGCAAGAGGATCCAAGTTTTAAATTCAAGGCTTGACCCCTTTATCACCAGATACCAGTTCCACAATGAACACACATAGCAGGTAGCAAAGAAACCCATTTATCCAAGTTGATAGAAAAGCAGAAATCAGAGAAAGCATACATAGGAGAACAAAACAGGTAGAGAGTTAAAAGAGCTCTCCCTTTGGAAGTTAGCTGTCAGCTCAACCAAGACAGTTCCAGATCTCACCCAAAGGGAAATTCCCCAAAGTCTTTAGTGTAGCAAGCTGGGGATAAGAATATGGTGGAGACTGTCAACTCCTTTCATGTTGGCTTCTTCGCAGATCCTTGAATGAAATAACACCTAAAGTACACTTCCACTCTAACATTATGGTATTTCTTCATCTGTATTTTCCAAAATATTTCAAATCTAAAAATTGTACTTTACATGCAATCTGAGTTCAAAAGCCCACTGTTACGCTGTTACTCTCTCCTCATGAAGATCAATACCTTGTGCCAGTACCCTATACTTGTATGAGGATTGGGGTGTAGTTAGTATATTGATATATTTTGCTTTTACATCACTTTATTCCTTAGAATAAAGAATTAAAAAGAACAAGTTCAGCAAAACTAATCACCACTTTAAAAAGTTTGATTTTATATGCAATATAATTCCTTCTCCTCCTCCACATTCCCCTTTCCCAAGAGGTGAGTTGTTTTCTTCTATCACTGCTTTAGGAGTAGGACTGGTTATTAATTTCTCAGCCTTCAGTTTTGATCACTTGGTGGTTCTTTCCATTTATACTGTTGGAATTATTGTTGGGTTTTTTTTTTTTATAATTTTCTTTGCTCTGCTTATTTCACTTTGAATTAGTTCACAGTTCATATAGTTTCCTGTGCTTTTCTGCATTCATTATACATTTCTTAGAACACCATAATATTTCATTACATTCATATACTTTAACTTGTTTAGTCATTTCCCAATAAATGGACATCTTTAAGTTCAGCATAAAGTGTTGCTATAAATCTTTTAACATATATTAGATTTTTCTATCTTTGACCTCAGTCAATGAGATAATATTTGTAGAGCACTTAGCACAGTGCCTGACACATAGTAGTCACTTTATAAATGTTTATTAGCTTCTTTCCATTCTTTTTTTTGGGATATGCCTAAGAGTTGTCTCTTAGCATAATTCTAAATTGTTTTCCAGAATGACTGGACTAAATTACCACTTTACTAATAGTGAAGCTACAATTGCCTGTCTCTCTACAAGTCTTTCAATATTTTATCCATTTTTTTGTTCATGTTTGCCAATTTGCTACATGTGAGGCAAAACATTAGAATTGTTTTGATTTGTGTTTTTTCTTATTAGTGATCTGGACCAATGTTTAATATGCCAATCGCCTTGTTTTACAAATTAGGAGATGCAGTAAGTGGTAATACACGCCCAGTCCTTTGTCTTCATGTCCAGTGCTGTTTTCAATATGCTATAATTTTGGCCATTCCTACATAAGTAAAACTGCAACTCTGATGTATTAACTTTAGAAAATGCTAAAGAGATTTTCTTTTGTAGGGATTTGACTACTGAACTATAGCAGATATGTCATATTTGATGAACAGAGGTAGAACTGAATTCAAGGTGGGGCTGAATAAAATATGAGACAAATCTCTGCTATTAGAAGACAAACAAAGAATAGTAACTGACATGTATATGAGGCTTTAAAGTTTTCCTGTGAGCTCTCTACCCAAAATGAAAGCATAGATCTAGGCCCTATTCCTATCTCTTTAAAGTTTACAAAGCACTTTTTAAATGTTATCTCACTAGAGGCTTGCTTCAAGACCATAAGATAGATACTACAAATGTTATCATCCCTGTTTTAGAGTTGAAGAAATGGAAGTTCAAAGAATTTAATTGACTTGTTCAGGATAACATGGCTAGGCCATTTTCTCCTTCCCCAACTTTTTCTGATAGTCTTTCATCAAGGCCTTACCTTTAGTTGGAAATAGTAAAGAAAATACCACCTATATCCCTAAGGTGTTTCAGTTTATACTCTTTTTTATTAGATTTTCAAGACACAGGCATACAATCTTACCAGCCCTTATTAGGCATATGTCATTCTTGGCCAGAAGCCTGTCATTCCCATAACTTATGCCATGGTCCATAAATTCAAATCCCACACATCATCTTCTTAGTAAGTTATTCACTTCCCACATTTGTCTCTGTTTTCTGAATCTGTCTCTTGAGGTATAGCTCTTAGGTTTTTAGTTTCTTGCCTAAAATGATGATCTTTTTGCAATGCTTTCTAGGTTCCTTCTGGCAATGTGATTTATTTCCATATGGATCAACAGAATTGGGTTAGAGTTATCCATAAAATTTGTTTTAGGATTTTTTTATGTCACAGATTAGACTTACCAGAAAGTCAGAAGACCGCATTATTGCTGCTATCAAATTGTTACATGGCTGCCTTGTTACTCTAAGGAATTATCACTAGAACTTATCTCTTCTACCTTTAACTCTTACTGGACAATGATCTTTGTCACCTTAAAGAAAATGTAGATTTACCTTATCATTCCTTGAAGGATTCTCCTCTAGGTATTTAACTCTCTCCAATTGGGGAAGACTCTTAAATTTGTTTCTTATCTCTAAGTGATCAATGGTCCCCTTACATATGTGATAGATCATCTTCTAACCTTCAACTTTATGACATGGATGTGGATCACAGATCTGGGTCATAGATTTAAAAGTAGAAGACACTTCGGAGATAATTTATTCCAACCCCATCATTTTATAGATGAAGAGACTTACTCAAGTTCATTCAAGTTCAAACAAGTAGAAAACATTAGAAATGGGATTTGAAATTAGGTCTTCTGACTCCAGAGTCAATATTCTTTCACTGTCCCATTCTGTTTCCTTCTATTTACCTCTTCTTCTTTCTCTTCAGATTGTTTTTCTTCTTGGTCTTCACACAAAATATTGACATTTCATTAAGCTCCTTCACCTTCCCTCTAGAAGGGATACTAGCCTGCCATCTTAGCATAAACAGTGGTTATTTAGAGATAGAATTGACCAGACTTGGCAACTTACTGGGGCTGGAGTGAGAGATTCAAGGATGATTCCAAGACTTTGAATTTGGATGATTGGAAGGGAGAGGAAAAAAAGTGAAGTTTGGAGGAAGAATGTCTTTGGTGGGAAAAGATAATGAGATCTGTTTTTGATATGTTAAGTTTGAGAGATGATGTGACATGTATGTGCTCATCCTTTGTTGCCGAAGAAGACCATGCCATCAGAGAAATGATGACATGACTTGCACTTGACTTTGTTTTTTGAGTGAGGGAGAGCTGTGCAGGTCACCAGCTTCACTTTTCCTCCAGAGCCATCTGAATCCAGTGACCAGATATTTATGAGGATGACTGGAGATGACCCAGGATGAGGCAACTGGGGATAAGTGACTTGCCCAAGGTCACATAGCTAGAGAGTGTCAAGTGTCTGCGGTAAGATTTGAACTCAGGTCCTCCTGACCCCTGCACTGGTGCTCTATCCACTGTACCACCTAGCTGCCCCTATGTTGCATGTAGGTGGAGATACAAGCAGGTAGTTGATGCAAAACTGGGTCACTGGAGAGAGATAAAGTCTTAATATATAGATTTGGAAGTCAACTGTTTAGAACTGATAATTGAGCCCATGGGAGCTGATAAGATCAACAAGAAAGGTGGTATAGAAAGGGAATAGAAAGCCCAAGAAAAAGCCATGGATGATGGTTATGGTTAAAGGACAGTCATGGAGGATGACCCAGCAAAGAGTAGTTGGAAAAAACAGCAGACAGAGAACTAGAAGAGTGCACAGTGTTTTGAAACTCAGGGAGGAGAAACTATTCAGGAGTAGGGAGGTGGTCACCAGTGTAAAATGATGCAGAGAGGTAAACAAGTTTAATGACTGAGAAAAGATAATTGGACGGAGCAATTAAGAGATTGTTGATACCTTTGTAGAGAGGAGTCTCTTTGTAGAGAGAGGCTGCAGATAAGCATTTTCTTTCCTGAAGAGTGGTCCTGTCCCCTTTTTACACCCTTGCCCATCCCCTTAGATCTGTAATTTAAAAAACCCAAATAAGTTTTTAGCAAATTCTGATCTCTATCGTGTCTGACACTATTCTTAAAGGACTGTGCCATACTTTTGTATCTGCCCCTATCTGTTTTTGCTTCTATCTTCAATATGTCTTTAAAAAAATCCAAGTTATTTAATAAGTTCACTGTACATAAATATTTTTCAACTTTGACAATTTCCCTTTTCTTCCTAATGGTTTAAAATTTTATAGGAAAAAGCAGACCAAGAGGTATGCTTTCAGGAAAGAAATTCTGAAGACAAAACTAGAAGGAATTAAAATTCTAACCCCAGGAGGCAAATGTGATGTCTTAGGTATCAAGGAGCACCTGTAGGATTGAAGTCACAAGTGAAACATAGAAAACAGAAAGACACAGAATGGTGTAATAGATAGATAACTGGCTTTAGAGTCAGGGAGACCTGGGTTCAAGTACTGTCTTGACATGATTAGCAAGTCCTAATCTCTGTGTGTCTCTGATAGTCAGTTGCAAAATAGGTGCAGACCTGCATTGGGGTAGAGGAAGGGTCTCACGTACGGGCAACAGGGGAAGTTTTTTCAACACTGAAATCACATCTCTTTTTTTTGTTTTTAAAGAAACACTATAGTTAAAATGGGGGAGGGGATATAGGAGTGTTGTACATTAAAAAGATATAGTAATATGAGAAAATAGAATAACTAGATAGAGAAGTCAGGTTAAGATCAACTGTTGGATGACAATGAAGGGAGAAATAAAAGTGATAATATCTTAGGAATATTCCTCAGAAAATCTGGACAGAAGGATGAAATGGACTTTGCCTTAAGGGAATATCAACTGACAAATCTTGTTCAAGTATTCACTATTTTCCAGGTATTATGCTGAGTATACTGCGCTTTTTGCCAAAGAGCATTGACAGATGTCCGGATGTCCCCTTTACTACTAAATTATACTTCCATGCTAGACTTGTGATTTCTCTTTGTATGGATCATGAATGGAATCTTACCTATTCATTTTCTGGATCCTTTGAAATCTACCTTCCCATTCTAGGGTACATAAGAGATTCTGCCCAACTTCTCTTCTATTAAGAATTCTAAGATAAAGTGGTCACTTGCCTCCAAGTTCCTCATCATTTTTACATTTGTAAACAGTTTTTCCTTTTTGGTCAGAATCAAGTGACTAATAGCAGTTCTGCTTGTTGCTTCTATTTTGGAAGAATGGAATTATCCTGAAAGCAAACTAAAATTTTATTAGCTAATAAATTGGTTTGACTAGATGGTCTCCAAGGTACCTTTGGGATCTTTTAAAAAATGGATTTGAAATTGATATTTTTGTTTTTAACATTATTTAGATTTCCATTACTATCTGTTCCCTTCATAAAGAGACATCTTCATAAATTTTTTTCAAAGAAAAAAGAGTAAGAAGAAAAAAATATTAAACAAAATCAATTCATAAAAACATGTTCCATACCTATGCATGTGACCCCCTCCCCAACTTCTACAAAAGAAGTAAGGGGGAAGCATCTACTTATATTTGTTCTTTTGGGCTTTATTTTGCAAAAAATTTTTTGATTGTTTTACATTTTTTGTTTTTTTTATTGACATTGTTGTAGTCACTATGCAAATTGTTTTCTTGGCTTTGCTTATGTTACTTTGCATCAGTTCATGTGAGTCTTTTCATATTTCTTTGTTTTCATCATATTTTTCATTTCTTATAGCATAGTAATATTCTCTTACATCTAGGTACCACAATTTGTTCAGCCATTTCCCAATTTATTGGTGGCTCCTTTGTTTCCACTTCCCCAGTACAATAAAAAGTATGCTATAAATATTTTAGTATACATACAGCCTTACTTTTTATCAATTTTATCAATAAATAATTTTTATCAATAAAATTTATCAATTTTATCAATATTTGGTGTATAAACCCAGCAGCAGAATCTCTGGGTCAAAGAATATGAACATTTTGGCTATTTTGTTTGCCTAATTGCAAGTTGTTTCCCAGATTTATCATTAGCTAATGAGGTTTTGTTTGCTTTTGTTTGTTTGTTTCATCCTATGTTGCTTTTTGATATCCAACAAAATATATTTGCTTCCTTGTGTTAGGTTCTCTAGTTCTTATTGCTTATTAGTCATACTTTAAGCATTTATGCATAGAGATTTGGATACATGAGTTTTGTTAACTCCTTTACTGGATTTTTTTCTTTTGTGAATTATAGGATGTCATCACTAGTATTTTTCTTTTATTGCAGCTGTTCTCTGTGGTAGTGCATGTGCATGCATGTGCAGACACACAGAATTTTTTCCTTCCTTTTCCCATTTCAGTTTATAGCTGTTTTGATTAAATTTGCAAGACCCTCTAGGCAAATATATTTTTTACTAGCCATTGTTATATGTACTTTATCCCTACCCAAGAGCGTATTGTTTCTATAATTTAAGTCATGGCCCAGAAATCCAAATCCAATTCACAGATACCATCTTCTTAACTACTTCCATAACTTCTAACTTACCTTCTCTTTTTTCACTGTGTATCATTCTCCTACCCTACAGTCTTGACATAAGGGGGTAAAAGGAGATGGGAGCGTGTGGTTCTGCATCTTCAAATTAACATTCTTCTTGATCTTAACTTTGAAATCCTTCTTTCTTTTAATATTATTGATTGATACATTTTATTTTTATACTCACTCAACAAGCATTTATTGACCATGTATGCGCCAGGAGCCAGGGTAGGTGCTGGGAATACAAACACAAAAGTAAAATAGTCCTTGTCCTCAAGCAGCTTACATTCTATGGAGAATAATTATAAGGTAATTTTTCCCCACCATGGAGATAACAAGACACCTTGTGTAACTTGAACTGAGCTTTGCAGATAACTAGGGATTACAAGAAAGGTAGGTTAGGATGGAATACACTCACTCAGCATCAGTTCAGATAAGTTTATATAAGTCTTTCTAGGTTTTTCTGGAGTCTCCCTGCTCATCATTTCTCATAGCATAATACTATTCCATTACATCCATATACCATAACTTGCTCAGCCATTCCCTAATTGATGGGCATCCCTTCAATTTCCAATTCTTTGCCACCACAAAAAGAGCTGCTGTCAATATTTTTGTACAAGACATACTGAATTTGAGAAGTCATCTAGTTTGATATATCCAATAGGCCCTTGGTAATGTGACCCTGAAGTGCAGGAGAGAAACTAGGTTTGGGAATGTAGACATGAGTGAGGGTCATATGCACAGAGATGATAATTAAATTATGAAAACTGAGTAAGTTATCAGGTAAGAGAGTGTAGAAAGAAAAGACTAGAACAGAGTCATGGCAGTATTTCTACAATTAAGGTGTACAGCATGGATGATGAGCCAGTAAAGGAGGATGTGGAATGGTCAAATAGGTAGGAGAACTAATCAAAATCAATATCATGAAAATGCAGAGAGGAAAGAACATCTAGTATATGAGTGTTAAAGGAGGCATATGGGTAGACAATGATGAATTTGAGGAAGATGCATACTGTGAATTTGGTAATAAAGAGATCATTGAGACCATAACTTTAGAGAGAGTAGTTTTAGTTGAGCATTGAGATTAGAAAGCATATTGAAGGGGACAAAAAAGACAGGGAGAAGAGAGAGAGTGGAGACTCGGGGTTTAGTGTTTTTTAAGGAGTTGGCTGGGAAAGGGAAGAGTTATATATGTTCATAGCAGGAATGATGGGCTCTAATGAGTGTTTTTTTTAAAGGATGGAGGAAACTTGGTTGCATTTGTAGACATTAAGGAAGAAACAAGCAAATAGGGAGAGACTGAAGATTACAAATATAGAAGATGATATTGGGGGCAATCTTCTAAAGAAGATGGGAGGAGACAGGACCAAGAAATACAAGGGATAGAGGGGGATTGGTCTTAGCAAGGAGAAGGGCCACCTCTTCATCAGATATGAGAGAGGAGGAAATAGGGTTGTGAGATGAGAAGGGACAAAGATGAAACTTTTTGGGGAAATAGTCTCAATCTATTATATTAAGAACTCATGAGATAAGGGAGTTTTGAGGGAGATTTGAGGAGAGAAGTAAAGATTTAGAAAAGCCATTTTGGAATAGGATTGAGAATTATTTTGGGAGGAACAAAAGGTTGCCTTGCTAAAGTGAGAGTATAGTTTGGATTCGATGGTATGAATGTAAAGAGAGTCTAGTCAACATGGTTTCATGACTTCCTTCAGTTTTGTTTGGTAGGATGTTAACAGGAACAGAGGAGGTGGATGGTAGGAATAATCCAGGGCTGGGTTTTGTCAAGGAGTAACAAATGATAGAATGAAGGAGCAAGGCACTTGAGAGTAGAGCGTAGTGCAGAGTTGAACTGGTTCACAAAAGGGTCAAGATTAGGAAGGGAAGGGAACATAACCAGGGCAGAAGAATGTATCCAGGGCAAGGGTGACAGTCTGGAAAAGTATTGAGAATTGGAAAGATTGTATAGCACTCTGAAGATGGAGAATAGGTTTGGCTTGAGTAAGGCATAGGAAAGAAAATGAATGATAGGAGATTGTGAATAGATAATGGATTTCAGAATCCTTGATCATGGAGGCAGACCATTTATAGGTTATGGCAAAAAAAACGTGAAACCATCTCAGTGGATAGCTGAAGTGGGGTAGAGGAGAAGGTCAGGGAAGTTGAGCAAATCAAGGAACTTGGATGTTGGGATATCTAAGAAAACATTAATATATATATATATATTGAAATCCCCTAATATGAGGGTAGCTGTTGAGGTAGAAAAGGAAATTTTAAATAAGGAATTTAGAGTAAAAAGGGGGCATGTCCTGGGGATCAGCAGATAACAGAAACCAAGATCCTGATTAGGAGATAAGTTTGGATAGAGTAAACCTGTACAAAAGCTTCTGAGTGATAGTGATAAAAGGAGAGACTGGGAATGGCAACGAAGAGAAAGGGACCAGTGATCAGAGGATAGAAGAAGAGGCACAACAAATACAACTAACACTGGAGAGCAAGCCCTAGGAAGCAGTATTATCTAGAAGGAGTCCAGCTTGATGGCACAATGGGTAAGAATGCTGGATTTGGGGTCAGGATTGACCTGAGTTCAAATCTTATCCAAGACTCTTAGTAGTTGTGTGACTTTAGGCAAGTCGCTTAATTTCTCTCATCCTCAGTTTTCAGGTCTATGAAATGGGGATATAATAGCACCTACCTTATAGGGTTATTGTGAGGATCAATTGAGATAATCTATATGTAGCAATTTCAAACCTTAAAGTGTTACATAATTACTAGCTATTATCAATATCATTAAGATCCGGGTCTCAATGGAAGGAACATAAAAGGGAGAGGAAGGAAGGCAAATAAAGGAAAGTGGAAGTACTAGAGGCCATATTGAAAGGGATGGGTAGATTTGGAGTGGGATATGTTATGTGTTGAGGTAGGGTTGAGTAGATGGGGTTGAGAGAGTCAACCAATAAAAGGAGCCTGGAATTTGCTCTTTGCTAGTCTGGGATTCAATATCACAGAGATGGGGAGCATCCTAGTAGCTCAAAGGAACTAGGCATTTGTTAAGCATAGGAAATGAGACCAGGCTAAGTAATGGTGGGTGGGAAGATCTCCCTGATAAAGGCAGGTAAGCAGAATGTTTTTCCTTTGATCTTGTCTCCTGATCTCCTGCTCTCAAGCCCTATTGGTCTGGGTATGTGAATGGTGATGGGGGTGGTGGGGTGGAGTAGGTGGGCAGTAGGAGCACCCTCTGTAGTAAGCTGGTCCAAACAGTCATTTTACCATGGTAGAAAATACAGATACCTCACAGTCTATGTCAGTGACTATAATGTTTTTCTTGTCCACTATACTTGCCAAAAGCTAAGTCCTTAGTTATCAATCCTTTTTGGCAGGTCTTGTGGCCAACTGTGTGTAGGTGAAGTCTGTTGGCCTTTCTGGGAACTCAGTTTCTGGGGCCTCCTGAGGTAGGCTTTATTATGTATAGCAGGCATCTGGCCTTTTCCTCTGGAGATGAGCCTAGCATGCTAAACTGCCTTTGATTGGCAATTAGCTTTTTGTCAAACTCTCAATGTAAATGGCAGCTGAGCACAGCTGTGGTGTATGAGGGAGATTCAAAACAGAAGGCAATTTCCAGTCTCTTTGCACCTTTTCCTTTTGATCTGTCCTCTTTCTACAATCAAAACTTAGAAATTTTTAAAAGACTCTTCCTCCTGTCTTCTTTGCTGCTTCTGTTGATAGAATCAATATTTTTGTTGGAATGCTATGAAACTAAGTTAAAAAAGAGATGTATAATTTGAAGGGGATTTCACCAATGTACTGCTGTTTAATGTAGCCAAATGACCTATTTCTACTCTTTATTTCTCTTCATTAGCCCATGTTCAGACCATACCTTGAATGACTTAAATGTGAATCCATACATTTTGGAGTAAAAATCTTCAGTTGTTCTCTATTGTTTGCTAATAGACATTATGAACTTTGACACATTTTGCCCTGTTCATCCGTGTATTTATTGACCCCTTCTCTGACTCATTCACTTACTGTCTTGCAAAATGTCTGGAAAAAAAAATCAAACCAAACCATCTTTCTATATAATTCAGCAACACGGACTGAGAAGGCTGCAACCCTGTTTGTCATCCTGTCACCTCCTATACTTTATCAGGGAGAAGTTTTGTTAATCAATAATTCCCACTATTTTGTAACTTTCCTGATCTTTTTTCCTGTGGAAAAACTCATTACTTGGTTTGCTCTCTTATCTCTTCCCTCTACCAGTGTCTCTTCCCAATCTCCTTTCAGAGACTGAGCATAGAGGCCTCTTTGCCCTGAAATTTGTGACCTCAAACTTACTCGAGCTTCTGTTACTTCAACACAGTTGTGGTACTTTGTTATCACTTATAGACCAGGTTTGGAAGACTCTTTATTCCAGAAGGCACTGGAAAGTGTGAAGTAATGTGAAGGCACTACTTACTGTGCCCTGCTTCACTAAAATATCTGAGAAAATGAACACTCCCTTAGCTTTCCATGGTATCAGACATTTCAACTCCAAGTCTATCAACTAGAAGATCAAGGTCAGGATCTCAGACATGAGGCATGTTTTATGACCAGGCCTTGGGAGCAGTTGACCCTTAGACATGGGGCCTGAGCAGAAGCCAAGTTCATACATTGTATGCAGGGTCTTTTCTGACTGCCCATTGTTTCAGCCAACTTGGGTTGGGATGAAAGAATTGGTGCTGAACTTGAGTTCAGTCAGAAGTCTGGCAACCTAGTTAGGTATGGGCAGACCCAGGCAAGCTAATCCTCCTTCTGCTCAGGATTTTGAGAGAGAACAAACTGATACCACCTTCCATCATCACAGGAATCTTGAGGGTGGAAACCTTGGTCATCTTATTTTATTTCTAGCAAATTCCCACCCCTTCTTGTCCTGTGATTCAGAGTCATCAGTTGTCTAAGGGAAAAAGACCTTGGCACTGGTGTGCCACCCTCGTACCCACCTATATTCATTAGTTCTACTAATTGTAGTCACTATGCTGCTTCTGTCTTCCTTTTTGATATGATCATTGGAAACCTCATATTCTGTGGTTTAAAAACATCCTTCATTTTGGACCTGTTCTTCTGAACATTCTTCATCTCCTTGCACTCACGTAATCCTGCTTTCGCCCAGAAGACAATGAATCCCATAGTTTGTCTTCAATATTTACTATACCTCCATTTGCCTATACTGAGTATTTCTTTGGCCTCACTCTCCTAGGACAAGACTGGCTACTTCTCCTCCCTAAGAGTCTAGGGGTATCCCTGAGGTGTCTTCTCTAATGCTATCTGCTCAAGCCCTATTCCAGGTTGATTTCCCTGCTGTCAGCCATCAGTGACTAGTTCCCTAGCTCAATTTAACTACCTAAAATCTATTAATTTTTACAAAGGGATATGACTTAAAAAATGTAGGAAGAACAGAAATTTAAATATTTTACCCCCAACACTATGAGAGCACACTTTCTTCCATACCATCTCAGTCTCTGCAAAGAGTAGGATTAGTCTCAAAGGAGTTTCTACACAGCATTGCACCCACCAAATTCACATCCAAAGAAGCATTGATGCCAAATAAATTCATGGTTTCTAGTGGGCTGGATTCCTGAAGGGTGTTCATCTAGCCATCAGTATTGGGATGACTACAAAACTGGTATGGCCTTGACTCCCTGACTTTTGGATGTTGGTTGGCTCATTTTCCTGATCTTTGGAAATATACAAAATCACAAGCTCTAGACTAATCTCCTTTACTTAAAATGAAAGAACAAATGCTGAGTCAAAGAACTGAGGCTTTGATCATAAGGTCACTCAGCCTGAGTGGGCCTCTCACCTTACAGAATTTTCTTTTCCAGGAAGAGGTCAGCTGAAAAAAAGAAGTCAAACCAAAAACAAGAAAAACTAGGCCAACTAATATCTTTTGAATGATTTCTGGTTCCCTCTTCCAGATATTCAGATACAACTAATCAAGAATCTTCCCAACCTCTTCCAATCGGGAAATTGAATCAGTGACACTCTGCACATGCTCATAAGGACTGGATTCAGTGATTGGTCCTTTATTCTACTCCAGCATCCCTCTTCCAAAGAGTAAGCATATTTCTTGTCTTTTCCCACCATTCCAGACCCTTCTAACACCATCATCAACACTATTGTTTGAGGTTCCTCAAATATAGTTTGTATGTCAAAGAGAAAAAGTCCTTTATTATTTATATTATTATATTATTTAATATATTAATATTATAAATATTATTTCTCTTGCTGTTTTGGAACCAGAGAGCAAAGCTCTCTTGATATCTTGGTACCAGACAGCATAGTTTTCCTTGGACTCCATTTCCAAGAGAATGTATATTTGAGTGTAGAGAAATGGTGTCATAGGGCAAGGGCTCAGTTGGGTGGGGAGTTTTTTGAGATGCAGTCAAGAAATTTTAAAGAAGGTAGCCAAAACACAAGAATTGGTAGAAGCAGAAGCTAAGTTGAAGGTAGAACGAGAAGAAAACTCATTTGGATGAGTCTTCCATGGTGACCCTGAATCCAAGACTCCCAGTAGAAGGCTGATGACTGGAGCCAGTGAGGTGAATATCTGCAAATAAGTAGCTTCAGGAGATCTCCATGGCAGTAATGGAAACTGAGAGGAGATACAGAATGATTTGGTTCTCTACCTAATCTGATAGCCTATGAAAGATAATTTCCTTCCTCCTCTAGAGATGATACCTATCTGTGAATAGGGATCTTTTTTCTTGTTATTTTATTTACCTTTCTACTCTGTCTGATTAAACATATTGACTAATTAGAAACTGCAGTTCTTTCTGTAATGCTATAGCAATATAATGAGAACTCAAGCTGACTTTGCATGAATAAGATTATTACCCCAGACACCCCACCTGCACCCAAGTAGTGAGAGGTTTTAATAGAACTTGTCCTACATGCCCTATCCATATCTTTGTCACACTTAAGGACTAGCTTCCAGGGAATTCTTTCTTTCTTTCTTTCCTCCTTCCTCTCTCTCCCTTCCTTCCTTCCTTCTTTTCTTCCTTTTTTTCTCTTTAATAATATTCTATTTTTTCCAATTACATATAATTCAACATTCAGTTTGTAAACTTTTGAGCTCCAAATTTTTCTCCTTCCCCCTCTTTCCATCCCCCATCCCCAAGATAGAAAGCAGTCTGATATAGGTTATACATGTACAATCATGTTAAACATATTTCCACATTAGTCATGTTGTAAAAGAAGAATCAGAACAAAAGGGAAAAACCACAAGAAAGAAAAAACCAAAAAAAGTGAAAATAGTACGTTTCAATCTCCATTCAGATTCCATAGTTCTTTTTGTGGACTTGGTTAGCATTTTCCATCATGAGTCTTTTGGAATTGTCAGGGATCATTGTATTGCTGAGTAGAGTTAAGTCAGTCATAGTTAATCATCACACAATATTCAGGACATTCTTTTCTTAAAGAGATCAGTAAGTACTTGGCTCATTGTTTTTCTTCCCTAATACTCAGGGGCTTTCCTTGACTCATATATATTAGTGTCCTCTCAAATATTTTTGCTTCATCATTTATCAGTTTCCTCCAGTACCATGTTTTATAGCTTTACTCCAATTCTGCCACCCATGGCCATCTCAAAACCACTCATCCTTGTGCTACCATGATACAAGATTTTGAAATTTCTCTCTCTGATCAAAACCTCTTATCTTTGCTTCTTTTCTTACTTTGATCCTTCAAAATTTATTATTCATTCTCCTTTTCACTTATGGACACTCCACTTCTTATTTTCCCAGTATATCACTCATCTTCAGTCTTTACTTCCATTCCTAACATCTAGTTTTGAATCTACAGTTATCCATTTTAAGTGTGTTAACATCCTCCCTTAAATCAGCTGTCCCACTGCCCTATAATACTTTGCCAGGCTGAAGTTTGTGTTACTCCCATGACCTGTTTTCTCTGTTCCTACCCATGTTCTGTTGGATGCTAATGAAGAAATTTATACTTCCATATTGATTGGGTTTACTCCATATTTATATTACTTACTTTCTACTGGACTCTTCTTCCTTTAATTCTTCTTCCCTCATTGATTTGATCATGCTCCTCAGTCTCCTACACCATTTCTTCCTCTCCTGCTTAGCAGAGGATCTTGCCTGTCACTTTACTGAGGCTATATGCTGTCACTTCTTTAGTCTCTCCTATTCCACACATGGAACAAGATTTATATACATACATTCTCTCCTTTTCTCTCCACAGCTTGAGTCACTAAGGAAGAGTTGGTCCTTCTCCTTGACAAGGTCAATCACTGTACCGGTGCCCCTAATATTCTTTTTGAACTTTCAATCCTCTCTTGTTTTCAATCTCTCCTTACCAAGTTGCACCTTTCACATTGTTTACAAATGCATACAGGCTTTCCTCATCCTTAAAAACCTTCTTGACTCTATTGTACCCTAAAGCTATCATATCTATTTTTCTCTCATTTATAGAGAAACTGGTAGAAAGCCATCCATAATTCTGTCTACCATTTCCTCACTTTCCACTATCTTAGACTGGAATTTTTCTCTCAAGGTGACAAACAATCTCTTAGTTGATAAATCTAATGGATTGTTCTCAGACCTTCTTGGCCTATCTGCAGCATTTAACACTGTTGACTACTTCTTCTTCCTGGATAATGGCTTCTCCTTGAATTTCATGCACTACTCTCTTGTTTTTCCTCTTACCTGTTTGACTTATCCTTTTCAGGATCCTTTCTGAATCTTCATTTATGTCCTACACCATAGGAGTGGGTGTACCTCAGGGCTCTGTTCTGGGCAACCTTCCCTTAAATCTCTATACTCTCACTTTTGATGATCTTATCAGCCTTCAAGGGTTCAGTTATCATCTCTCTGTAGATCACTGAGAGCCAGAGTGGCAGTAGATGAGGAGCAGACTTCAGTGTCAGGGAAGACCTTAGGTCAAGTCCTGCCCCTGACAAATACTGGTTTGTGATCCCAGGGAAATCTCAACTTCTCTTTAAATTGCAGAGAAGGTATCCATCCTCGTTGGTAGAGACAGCAAGTTCTATGTGTTTCACATATGGATGAAATCCTATATCAGGCAAATATACATAGGTGAATCTACATATTCAGACCTCAACACTCTTCTAAGTGCCACATCTCTACATTACCAACTGTTTGCTGAACCAGTCAATTTGGATGTCCCATAGACATCTCAAATTCAGTATTCTTATAACTGTGTGGGATTCAGTGACCCTTATTCAAATTAAACTCAGAGGCTTCTCAAGGTAGAAGGCATAAAGGAATTTATTACAATCTCATGTGAAGGGACACTTCCCATGAGACCATGAGTGGTGCCAGCAAGGGAGAGCACCTAAGCAGAGCAGAGTAGAACATCATATAGTCCTTAATGTGGAAGCCCACTAGCCTCTCTTCCCATTGGCTGGGAATTCAGGCATACAGTCTAAGTGTAGGAATCTACCCCAGAGACAAAGAACATGGAAAGGATCATTGCTCACCAATGAGGGTTTTTGTTATCAAATATGGAACTTAAGGCAACAATGCTGATGTGGTTGGCATAAGGGGTAGTGAAGAGGAAGGGTACACCAGATCACATGACCAGATCTTTGGTGGTTCTCCTCCATCCTGGAGCATTTTATTTGCCTAAGGGGGATACTTAGTTATTTTAGCTTTGACAGGAAGGGTGAGGGTTTTGGGGAATTCATGCCTGAGAAGTCTTCACTTAACTTGATTTCACTCATAGCTGAACTTGTTTTCTCAACCCCCCCCCCCTTTTTAAAGCTCCCTTATTTTTTGTCAGAAACACAATTATTCTTCTTGTCACCAAAGTTTGCAATCTTGGAGTCTTCCTCAATTCTTCAGTCTCCCTCACCCATAACCTTCCTCCAATAGCCAATCAATCAACTATTCTTGGCCATTCTACCTCAAGAATTCTTTTGTATGCATTTTTTTCTTTCTATTCACATATCTATTAGATACCTTCAGGCTCTGTCACTTCTTTTTTGGATTATTACAATAGCCTTTGATTCCAGTTTCTCCCCTCTCCCATCCATCATTCATACACGTTGCTGCCAAAATGACACGACTAAAATTCAGATCACCTCACTACTCTGGACATTCCAATGAGTGGCCCCCTTTTGTCTCTAAGATAAAATACTCATTCTTCTGTTTGGTCTTTAAAGTACTTGAAAATCTTACTCCAGCCTTCATATCTAGACTTACTTTGTATTATTTATTCCTCCTCATGCATTCAGTGTTTTAAACAAACTGACTTATTTGCTGTTCCCCATATACAACAGATTATCTCTTACCTCAAGGTTGTTAGCCAGTCTATCCCTCTTGCTGGAATGCTCCACCTCTCCACTTTGGCATTTTGGAATCCTACTTCTTTTCAAGGCTCAGCTCAAATGTTACCTCCTACGTAAGACTTTTCCTTATCTCAGAGTTGTTAGTGCATTTCTCCTACCCATTGTGTTCTTCCTGCCCTCTACCACCTTCCTTCCTTCATACTTTTTGCAACCAGTTTATACATACACACAGACTTATGTATTGTCTGTCTCTCTATACCACAGCAGACAAGTCACCCATATGATTTATATTTTGTGCTGTATGCATATACATGTACATACACACATATGTATGTATGTACACACACATATATACATATATAGCCATATTCTAGTAATTATTAGTCCACTGGGTAATTGAGCAAAGCATACCCACAACCTCCTTCCTCTTCCCAACCTCCAACTTCAGTTTCCTTTTGTGTTGTATTTATCTGGCATAAAACTTTTCTAGAAATTTATGGTAAGGGAGACATTTTCCTTCATCCAGAGACAGAGCTTCAATTGTTTTGACAAATGCACACATCCTTTGGACAACAAAATAGAGCAATTAGCCAAATCCAGCCCTCTGAATTGCGTGGAGTTGAATAGGTAACAACACAATAAAAAGAGCCATGTACATTAAAAGAGAAGGACTAATGAACAGAATGAGAATGTTTATTTAAGGACAAAAATGCCCGTGGGGATTGGTCTTTAAAAACTAGCAGCCAGGTTGCAGCTCCAAAGGAGTCGTTATCCTTGAGGAAAGATGAGTTTGGCTTTGAGGAAGTGCAAGAACCAGAGCCATGGGACTTAACTAAAGGAACAATATAAATCAAAGGAATAGAAAACAATAGAGGAGAAAACAATGAAGGAATCATGTTGCTTGGGGAACTTGTGTCAAAATCTATCAATAGAAATTTACCTTCTAACTTTGATTTAAGTACTGGGGAGTACAAGCTTCTGGAATTTATTATTATTTTTAAGATCACTTAAAAATTCTGAACCAAAATATAAAAATATATACAATATAGAAATAAAAAATAGTGTGAACAAAAAGTGAGAACAGAAGTTTGTGAGACTGTAAATCTCAAACACAAACAGTTTGCTTTTAAAAAGTAATACATAATCAATTCAACATTTACTTTCTAAGCTGTCCTGCTTGTCTGTTTTTCCTTCACATCCATCTGTTTTTTGTGTATTTAAAAAAAAAATACTTCCATGGACATTTTTCTTTGTTTTTTCCCTTGTGTTGGCAACACTTGCTAGCTGCCACTTCCTTCCCATTAAAAAAAAAGAAAAAAAATCATTGTTGCCAATTAAGCATAGTCAAGTGAAACAAATCCATAAATTTTCCATGTCTGAAAGTGTCTCATTCTGCACCTTTAGGTATTTGCCCCTCCCTCAGTAGGTCAGTAGCATGCTTCATTAATTTGCTTCTGGAATTGACAGTTGGTTATTGTGTCGATCAGGATTCTTAAGTCTTTCAATTACACATTACTACAATGCTATTGTTACTGTACAATTTTTTCCTTGCTTTTATTATTTATGTCATCTATTCTATTCTCACTTTCATCCTATTTCACATAGAGACAGCTAAATAACGCAGTTATTTTGCAGTTCCCACTTAGCCTTTGCCACTAGATTTCTCTGAGCCCTATAGTGGCTTCTGCCTACCCTTCCTTCCTGGACATATTGATTTCTACTTAAATTGATTCTTGAGTTGAAAGTACTGGCTACTCTAATGGCCGGCAGCTTCCATCTCCGTAGGACAATTAGCCTAATGTATATATTATGTTCAGGGAGATTTAGAAAGACTTATCCCCTTGAGCATATGGGAATGGCCTTCCCAAATGGAAAGAAAAGAGGAAGAGAAATCTAAAACCTGAGCCCTGGAGTAAAAGGAGTTCAAATGAGTACACAGGCTGCTGGTACATTTGGCTGCACAATAGGCAATTAAACAAATAAAACATAAAATGACATCATTCCCTGTAACCCTTTATGTTACCTAGAAACCTCAGTAGGAGAAACCAGTTCCAAGAACTTTTAAGTTTAGAGATAATAAACAGGCCAGCACAATAGGATGAAACTCACTCAATTTAGTATTCCAGAATTCAGAGGTCTATCACAGCGAGGCACACACTCTACCTTATTTACTTCTTTTGGAAAGCGGCAATGATGCAGCCTGAACTTGTCGGTGTCACAAGATACTTGTTTTGAAACTCTTCTGTAGTTCTCAGAAAAAAGACATGGATCACATTAACCTAGGCTAATATTTCAGCGGCTTTTATTCACATTCATTTTCTGACATGGCAGAAACATTTTTCAACCAGTCTACATGTGTTCTGGGAAGGTTGAGCTAGTTTCTATTTTTTGGCAAAAGATGTCTTTATTTTAAAGAGGGTTAAAATTAAATTAAATTAGCTGGAAATCTATTACAGATCTTCCAGCTTCAACTATAAGAAATGACAGTTTGGTTACTTTCTGTGGAGAGTTCTCTCACTTGTTCTGAACAAATCCTGGTTTGTTGAGTCTTCAAATTATAAAAACAAACAAATAAAAAAAATCCCTCTTTTACCTAATTTTACCTAATTCACCAGTATCTAGTGATTTTTTCCCCTAGTGATTCTTAAGATTTTCTTGTCTTACTCTTTCTTCCAGAGACAAGAAACATGTCTCTAATTTTCTACTAGGATTACAATTACCACTTTAAAAAATTTATTTAACTATATGCCTATATATGAGTCACTTTTCATAAAGGAAAAAACAATGCAATAACATCCTCTGTCCCCACCCAAAGACTTCATTAAATCTAACTATGCACCTGCTACAGATTAAATACTTTTAATTGCATGCCACTGTGCAAATATCATGTAGTACTTCTCTTTTCTCCCTCTGCTGGCTGGTAACCTCACTGACATAAGCATATCCCATCTTTGCATTTTTTGGTTAAATCTTGTTCCTCCTGGAGCACTTTTGGGTCTAGAGAACCATATTTAGGGAGCTACTAAAATGGAAAAAATGGCAAGGATGACAAATATTTTAAAAAATCCATTGAAGGGATCCCATAGTACTGCTCCTCTTCTTATGGAATTATAAGAGAATCTGGTTTCTTCTGAGATCAATGACATCTACCCTCTTAAAAGTAACCATCAGGAGTTTTCTGACAAGCTAAAACATTTTTCAGCCTGAGAATATGTGAGATAATTAAGGGATTAAAGGAGAATGAGATGGTTCAAACCTAGGGTTAAGACAGTAAAGAGGACAATTTTATTAATCTGATCCAAATCTATTTAATGAAAAAATGATTGAGGGAAATGAGAAATGCAGAAAGAAACATACAAACGCAGCCCATCATCATTTTCAATGGTAGTTTAATTGATGTAAAACAATCACTACAATGAGAGGGCCAAAGGAGCCTACAAAATGCCTCAGGGATCAAACAGAATCTCTTTTCGCTAAGTCCAGCGATATGAAAACCAAGGACAGCACTAGTTTTGAATATAAATTCATTTGAAAATAGAGGATAAGGGGAAGCAATGAGGAATATTACCTCATAAAATAGTGCATAGCCATAGAAGCAAAAATGACTTTAAGGAAAGGTTGGCGCAAGACCATCTTGAGAGCATTTAATGATGTAGCTAGAAGAGCAACACTAAACCAACGAGAAATGGAAAAGATTTGAGAAGATTTTTAGAACAAACTGTAACTATCTTTTCTATCATTGCCTGTGGAGTCATCACATTTGAACTCAATATTATTGTCCCTGCTGCATTGGATGAAGTAAAAATGGCATGAAAGAAAAAATAGATAAAGACAGCTGGACAGAACATATTCAGAGAAGTTCTCAATGAAGGAACCTAAGTTTGAATGTTAAGACATCTGTCTCAAGATGTGTGAAAGAAGGAAGGATGCCTAATAACTAGAAAAACATTACCAGTGTTGTAAATGCTGAAAACAGTGATTAAAAATGTCAATAACCTCTCGCATCTATTTTCTTTCATATATTAATATATATTTCTCTCTCTCTTTCTTTTTGAGGCAGTCGGGGTTAAGTGACTTGCCCAGCTTCATAAAACTAGTAAGTGTCTAAAGGTAGATTTGAACTCAGGTCCTCCTGACTCTATGGCTGGTGCTCTATCCATTGTGCCACTTAGCTGCCCCAATAAATGTTTTTAAATTAAAACTTTTGTATAGATACATTTAATTTGTTGTGCATTAGTCACTTCCCACTAAGTTTTCTCATGGGCAAAACAAGGGGAATGGAGTATATGACCTGTGAGGTTGCTTCCTACCTTAGATCAATGATTCTGAGACTGAGAATCAAGCAAAACTATCTAAAAAAAGCAATGACAACAGTTTGTAACTTTCCAGATAGAGTTTGCCATTTGTTAACAGAATGGAATGGCAACTGTTATTACTTTATTAATTTGGAAGGGAGCCTTGGCATGGTGGCTGGTGGGCTTGCTTTGGAGTCAGAAAGACTTGGATTAAAGCTGGATATATACCAGTTATTTGACTCTATGCAAATTACTAAACCTCTCAATGCCCTAGATACCTCTTTTAGAATATAGACTAGTCAAGGAATCTATGGAAGGAGATTCACACTGTAGTTGTCCACTGGAGTTAGGACATCCCCTAAGGATCTGCCTGCTGAAGGCTTCCAACCCTCACCTCCCTAAAATTGGAACTGGCACTATCCACTGCATTTGACCTTAAATCTATTCCCTTTAAGTGTTGTCTTCACTTCCATTATTATGGTAATTGTTTTTATTTTCGATTCTGCTTTCTTCACTCTTGCCTCAGTTCATGCAAATCTTCCTACATTTCTTTGAATCATCTGTAACCATCATCCAACAATATTAACATATTAATATTAATTAATATTAATAATATCCAATAATATTTTACTACATTCAAAACATCAAATGCCCCAGTTTTTTCACGTATACTCTAATCTTGGGGTGCATACTTCATTTCCAGTTTTTTTGCAGTTATAGATAGAATGTGAGGACGCATGGAGCAGAAGGTGGAGAGTCTTCTTCAGAGCCAGAAACACGTTGGCTGTGTGACCCTAAGTAAATAACTTAACTTCTCAGTGCTTTAGGCCACTCTCTAAGAAAAGCTGTAAGTGGCTGACAACATGGTAACACGTATGGATAGAAGGAGTTTCTTTATCTACCAATTGACTTTAAATATGAAACCACAAGTCCAGCCCCTATCCCTGAAGAGTGTTGCTATGCATATTTACAGCCCTCTTTGGGGTACAAATTCTGTAATGAATTGCTTGACTAAAAAAACTGAATATTTTAGTAACTTTTTTCATATAATTCCAAATGATTTTCAGAATTGTTTAATCAGTCCATAGCTTCCCCAGATTTGTACAAGCATACACCTCTTTTTATACATAGTCCTTTTGATATATTTTTGCTTTTCGCTGTCTTGATGGATATGAGCTAAGAGCTCAGAGTTGTTTTAATTTGCATTTCTCTGTACTTTTTCCACATGGTTGTTGACAGTTTACGTTTCTTGTTTAGAAAACTTCCTATTCATACCCTTTTGGTATTTTATTTTTTGAGAAATGGCTTTATTCTTATAGAGTGGTATCAGTCCTTACATATTTTGGATGTCAGATTTTACTAGAGATATTTGATACAATGATTCCTCTCTCCCTCCCTCCCTGCAATATTCTTCATATTCTTCTGCTTTTGGCTATATTGATTTTATTCACTGGAAGCCTTTTTAATATTATGTAATTGAAATGCTAGTTTTGCTTTTTAGCTATAAATCATGGGAATAATATATTTAAATATTAGTAAGTTCTTGAAAAAATGATAAGAAACAGGTAGACTTTTACAATAGGTATTTTACAATAGATTGCATCTTTATAGTTACATGATTGACTAAAAGGTGCAGAAATTCCAAGACAATATGCTTATTGATGTGGTAGAGTATAATATAGCTTTAAAGGCTTTTCTTTAGTAGGTATCTATAACGCATGTATTAAAATCATAAAAGCATCCCTGAAAGAAGCAACATCAGAGATTTTCTAATGACACTGATGATTTATATCAACTGAAGCATAAAACAAGGATATATATGCTTGTCAAAACTGTGTGCCATTGTCAAGCTGGATATGCAGAACAAAGAGAAAATCAAAAAAGATTTCTCCTAGATGGGGAAGTCCTCCATAGGCTGTTGTGTATAGACTACATTGTACTGATTGCACAAAGACTTGGAACTTTGCAGTTCCAACATAAATGACAACCATGATCATTTGAAATAGTTGAGACTAAATATTCACACAGGAAAAATCAAGTAGATGTGAAAAACCTATTGCCTAGAACATGATATGCAATTGAATGGACAGTCCACACAGTAGGCCCAATGGTACATGCTTATTTTGAACAAGACTCAGAATTGAAAAGGAATATGACCACAGGATAGGTTGCATTTAGGAAATTGAGTATTATTTTCAATGATTAAAGGTTTGTTCCTGAAAAAACCCCCAACATTTTTTTAAACCAATAATAATCTTCTAGTGATACTATACAGTTATAAATGGTGGAATATTACAATCTCCAAGAAATCATCATGACAAACAGTGGTGTAAATAGGGTGCAGTATGTAATGGATTGAAAGCAAAAGGTAGCATAAAAATCCAAGTGATATATGACTGGAAAAGGAGGTGAGCTGGTGACAGGAATAATAGATGGACAGGCCACATAATGTTAAAAGACCTTAAACCTTAGGACCTAATCTTTTTCTCCTTCAACATGATTATTCACAAAGAAAAGTAGTTCCGTATAAATCTCCGTTATTATTAATATTAAAGACCATATTAAATTTAATATTAATAATATTAAATAGACACTAATCTTGGAAACTCTTTACATCTGTATCCATGTATAAGGAAGCATTTAAAAGAAAGAGAATTTCAAAAATTCCACCAATAAATGCGTAAGGTATTGTATAAACAGAGTTCATGGTTTACTAGTCCCATAAGCTTGAAGATTAAGCTGGTTCATGAAGGAAGGTAACTCAGCTACATCTCCTTTTCCTTACCTTTTTTTTGTTGTTGATATATCTGTAGTCCCCTCTGGATACTCCCTACAATCTGCTACAATGTACATCTGCTGTTAACTTGGGTCTCCACAGTGGGCTGCTACCTAGTTTTTAGGGATGACCTTGTGGGTTTGCACTCCTAATGCTATAACTCAGAAGCCCTCACTGGTGTATTTCTCATTAACAATCAATAGACATAATTTGCTTTTAGAAAAGTCATTTATTAAGTTGAGGTAGCTTCATTCTAGTTGATATTGCACAAAACATTCTCCCTGTGCATCTGTGGCACACTCTTCTACAGTAACAAACAGAGGGTGAGTTCAAACCTAGAGTACAATCATTGTGAGGCACACGTATAGGACACGCATGTAATAAAGGCCTCTCCCATTCAGGGCCTTGAAGATCTTTCTCTTTTTCTTGGATCTTCACATGACTCTCTTGGATATAGCATTTCTGTTGGGTGGGTTGTTCAGCTGGGTTCTCAGACTCTGCTCTTCCTCATAGTGTGACTTTCTGATGCCAGGGAGCAGTTTCTTGATTCTGCTTTCTCCCTTGGATGACTGTCTTTCTATATTTGTCTAAAGTGGAAGTGTCAAAACTAGTGGCCTGCAGCTCACGTGTCAATTCGCAACACTCTTTAAGTTCAGTCAGGAACCAGATTAAAATGTAATTGGGAAATGATTTTAAAAAAATAATACAATATAGATAATATTAACTTGTGGTTTTGTAAGTCACTATGCAGGCCATAAGGATTCTTTTCTATTTGAATTTGACACCACTGGGTCTAGAGTATGTGTCTTTGCTCCCTACTTGATCTGATGTCTCTTACTGGTCCAGAAGATTCACTTCAAAACTACATGACCAATGTGTGTGTGTGTGTGTGTGTGCGTGTGTGTGTGTGTGTGTCTGTGTATTTGTGTATGTATATGTTTGTGTGTGTATGTGGGGGGGTGCAGGTGGCTATGAGAGGAGGGGAGGAAGAGAGAGAAACCCCTGCTCCTTCCCCTTGCCAGGCTCCATGACTTTTCTAAGACAAATTCCTCAGTTTATCTATTTAAAGCCAAAGTGGGTGTGGCTTAATTTATTTGCTTTGCCAATCCTGTTGTTCCCTTCTTGACTCAGTGAGAGGGGAGTCTGCACCTTAGGAAGGGCTCAGTTAGTTGAACACCTCATTAATAACTTGTAATTACATTATAGACTTTCTGTGACTACATCAAATGATGTAGAAGTCCCTTCCTTAGGCATCTAAGTAGTTGCAGGATCTCCTTTATATTTCCAGATATAATGATGGGGGTGAGAGAGAAGGTGTTATTGAATTCTGCAGGTATATTAGGGCCAAAAGCCCTTATTGGTGAAGGATAATTGGCCTAATTTGTTCTAGTTCTTTGAATTAAAAATCCAACACTATACCCAGATATCCTCTCCTCAGTTTTCTTGTAGGAGAGAAGAGGTATCATTTTCCTGTGATGATGGAAATTAAGGGAAAATATTTTCTAAAAGCACCTTTGTCCTAGTTTGTAGGCCTTAAGGCAGGAGGCATTAAATTTACAAAAGCCTAAAGAAGTTGAAAATTTCTACCCTTCTGTTATGACCCAAGGAGACTTCTGGGGATGAAAACTACTGAGGCTTCTTTCATTTTAAGACCCTTTCAGCCACCATAAGCCTTTGCCCTCTTTTGCTGCAGTCAGCTGAGGGGCCAGCACCTGGGAAAAACTGTCAGCAGAAGCCTCTTCATTCCAACATTCTAATTAGGATATCAGACTTGATTTAGCACGTAAGCTTCTCCCTGCTCTTCAGACTCTCTTCTAGTAAATTTCTATTCCAGTTTCCATAGTCCCTATAATTCAGGATTTGGTCTGTCTAGATGAAAATCCTGCTATTTTTTCCCACACTCTCACTCTTATCCAGGTAAGCCTTAACTTTCACCTTTACAGTGTACCTGTCTGTATACTTTCCTCTATTATTAACAAATTCTCTTTCACCCTAAATTTTTTACTCTCTCGGCAGTACCATATTCCTTTCCACCCTTTCCATGCTGGCTACCTTGTCTGTCAGGCTGGAGGGTCAAGAAGAAAAGCTGACATAATCCCTCTTTTGCACTATGGCAACCAGATGCTGCTTCTGCAACCAAATGTTTTGTAGATTTCACCTTGCAATTATATCATCCAGTCCCTGCTACCTGTCTCCAGACTGGTATTCCAGTTCCTTCAATGAATTCAATACTTGATTCCTAGTTTTCTTCTTCAACTTACTCTTCTCCTTGGTGACTTCCACATTCCTGTTCATGACTGTTCAAACATCCTGGTGTTCCAGTTCATGAGCTTCCTTAGCTCCTTATAACCCCTATCTTTATTTTATACCCTGCAGGGACTGGTGGGATTTCAGACTTCACCATCACCTTCGACAATTCCATGTTTATCATATTGAATTCTGAAATTCCCATCTCTGATCACAGTCTCTTGTCCTTCAGCCTCTCCACAGCCTCCTTACTAAACCTACTCTTTATCCTTCAGTCCATCCTTGATTTGGCTCTACTTTTCCTCCTTCTCAGTCTTGACCCTATAGTTAATGACTTCAACCACCCACTTTTGCCTTCCCCGTGAATACCTAGTTCTCTTATCTTTCTGTGGTATAGGTATGAGGGAATCCTAATGAAGCTGCCCCCAGCTCCAGTGTTCTCACTTCTTCATGGGTCTCACTGAATAGCTGACAAGTCCTGATGTAATAACAAAATCTGGCTTTAACCACACCACAGGCCCCCAGGCTCAATTATAGGCCTCACTGAACAGCAGGCCCACTGCCCTTATCTAGTCACTGTCCCCCTACCCCTTGACTCAATATCCTAATTTCTTCATATATACCTCACTGCCTCACTACAGCAGGTGTGTCTATGTGATGGGATCCTAGCCACTGCCTTTAGTTAGCCATTGCACCCAGACTCATCCCTCATATTCCTCACAGAAACAACAGGTGTGTCCATGTACTCCACCCCACTTCTATCTAATCTCAGACAGGACCACAATAACTAGTGAATCAGAAAGCAGTACTACCAGGATGCCTGAGTGTGATGTGGATCCCAAAACGATAGAAAGGACTTTCCCTAAGTAGGCACCTGTGTAGTAATAGCAAAAACTGTCTTTTAGGTGAACTTATGATGTAAGGGGCTTATTAGAATATCATTATCCTACATAGATACCCCCCAGTGGGTTTTTCTGTATGCATTGTGGGTAATTGAACGCTCAGTTCCACTGAGGTTGGGTCCCCTCCCTTATTACCTAATCCCTTGACAAATTCCCCCTGTCTTTTTAACATTCACAATTTCTGTTGTGTAATCAGCATCAGTATACTATTAAATTGCCTGTCCTGTCTTACTGAAGCTGTTGGTGGCTATTGCTTCAGCCCCACTGGAGAGTGTAATCCTTAGTAAATGCCTTTGCTTGGATTAGGGATTGTCTGAATCGGAATTCTTTTGAGATGACCCCCACAAACCCCTATGAAACTAACATGTATGCCCTGTTAATAGTCATTCCTACAATCTGTCATCTCCACAACTACTCCTGAGCTTATAAATGGAATTGGGGGAAATAGCAAAACTATGTAGATTGTTGATATTCAGTCATTCCGTTGGATCTCACTGTTTGTGACCATGTGTATCATCACTGTTCATGGAGTTTTCTTGGTGAAGATACTGGAGTGGTTGGCCATTTCCTTCTCCAAAGGATAAAGGCAAACGTAAGTTAAGTGACTTGCTCAGGGTTATACAGCTTTTAAGTGTCTGAGGCTGGATTTGAGCCCAGGTCTTCCTGACTCCAGGTCTAGCCCTCTATTCAGAGTCACATGAACAGCGACCACAAGTGAGCCACCTAGCTACTCTAATGTCATGATTTAAATCTACTGTTCTTAAATCCTTTAGATCCATTATTGACTCACCTCTTCCCTCCTACTACTTTCTGCTTTATGGTGAAGACTGAGCTCATAAGCTACAAGCTCTTTATTTTCTTCTTCATACCTCAGAGCCTGTCTAGTGTTTCATGCATCCTCCCATTCTTGGCTTTAATCTCAGAAAATAAATTGGTGCCAAGGTTTACCCCATCTACCTCAGGACTTGTATCCTTAGCTCTGCCTCCTCCTGCCTCTTTCCACCTATCTTTAATTTCTCCCCATCTACCAATTCTCTCTCTCTCTTTCTCAATATATATTTGTATGTGTGTATGTGTGTGTGTGTACACACACATACACACTTAACTCTCATATCCTTACCAAAAATTACCCTGTCATCTTTGAACAATAGTTCCATATCTCCTCCTTAATTTCTCTCCTGAACTATAGTTCAAACTTCGAAGCTTGAAGTTACCTTTGATGCAGAAACACAGAATCAAACAAAGAACTGAAATGGACCTCAGGGACCATCTAGTTCAACCCATGCATGAAAAAGAATCATTTCTAAAATACCCCTGACAAGACTTTTCCATCTCTTTTATCCTAAACATTCAATCCATTGCTTATTCCAGTCCATTCTACCACCACAGCATCTCTCACCATCTTCTTTTCTCTACTCAAACACTGTCACCACCCCAGTTGAAGCTCTCATCACCTCTTATGTGGAGTATCAGGATAACTTCCTCATTAATCTTCTTGCTACCTGTCTTTCCCTTATCTAATTCATCCTTCACAAAATGCTCTTTCTAAAACATAGATTTGTCCATGTCATTCCAGTACACAAAAACCTGAGGTGGCTTTCTATTGCCTCTAGGGAAAAAAATACAAATTCATTAGCTTGATGTTGTGGTCTGAAAGACCTCTGGTAGAGTAAGACAGATTTTAATTTATAATGTTATCATTAGGAAGCTACCATCATCCACCACAAGTTAGACAGATGAATAGGAGCTGGGGTGGGGAGGAAGGCTTTCCTTTTGAGAAACTGAATGTAAAAATGCTGCAGAATGATGTGGAGTATTTTGTTGCATGCTTCATAACTCCTTCTACATCTTAAAAAGGATCTGTTTCTGACACTTAAATTTTATGAAAAAAAGATTTTGCAATTCACAGTCAATGTTTTTATCTATTTTAGAACATATTAAAGGCATAGCTATTTGGATGACAGAAAATATGATTAGCTAGATAAATTTATAGCACCAAATGTTTATTCTTTTATATGTTAGGTAACCTTTTTAAAATGAATTTGAGAGCACAACTAAGACAATGATCCAGTGAATCAAAGAGGTTGCAGTGATTATTTGTAACCAATTCTTTCTTTAGTTTAAATTGAACAAATAATTTTGCAAGGCAATTTTTATATTTTACTTTTGAGTGACTAGGTGGTGCAGTAGATAGAGGGCTGGACCTGGAGTCAGGAAGATTTATGAGTTCAAATCTGGTCTCAGACACTTACTAGTTTGGTGACCCCGGGGCAAGTCACTTAACCCTGCTTGCCTCACTTTCCTCATCTATAAGATGAGCTAGAGAAGAAAATGGCAAACCAGTCCAAGAAAACTCCATATGGGGACATGAAGAGTCAGACATGACTGAAAATGCTTGAACAACAAAAGGAACAGGTCTGGTTTGAGTGGACTCTTAGCCCTTTATCCTCTTAAAGGATTGCTAGGTGAAATAGTAGATAGAGTGTTGGCCCTGGAATCAAGAAGATTCATCTTCCTGAGTTCAAATACTTATTAGCTGTGTGACCCTGGGCAAATCACTTAACCCTATTTGCCTCAGTAAAATGAGTTGGAGAAGATGCCTTTACCAAAAACCCTCTAAATGTTGTCACAAACAGTCAGAAGTGACTGAAAGAGACTGAACACCACTACCACTTGCTATTAGAAAAACATAATCTGATTAATATTTTCTATTCATGTAAACTTTAGAGGTAAGAAATTTGAAACAAAAGGTTGTCTGACCATCAATCAATTAAAATCCATTTATTAGGCGGTCTGCTAGGCTTGGGATTCCAAAGACAAAAATGAAGCAGTTCCTTCCCTCAATGAATTTGTCTTCTGATGTGGAAGACAACATGTACACAATATAAATGTATATATATGAGTATGTATATGTGTATAGAAAACACACAAAATAGATACAGTGTAACATGTTGGGGGAGGAAATGTATTAACTGCTGAAGAGGAAAGGCCTCATGAAAAAGGTGATGCTTGAGATGAATCTTGATAGAAAACAGGGATTTTAAGAAGTGAATGAAGGGATGGAGTCTTTTAACAGGCATGAGGGATGGAGGTCAAAGGCAAGAAGAAGATGTTTTGTTGCATCTAGGAAACAGCAAGAAGGCCAGTTTGAGTAGTCTGTAGGGTGTTGTAGAAAGGAGTAATGTGTAATGAGTTTGGAAAGGTAGGATGTGGGCAAGTTGTGAAATAAAAGAGTTTATATTTTATTCTAGAAGTAATAGTGAATCACTGGAGTTTAAGGAGGGTGACATGGTCAGATTTGGGGCAAGAAGCCTGAGTCTAACAGCAGGAGGATTGATTAGGTGGCTAAGGCAATATACCAATTATGAGGGCTAGGAGAAAGGTGACTACGTGAGTGGAGAGAAGGAGTTGTCTATGAGCTATATGAAAGTATAAATAAAATTTGGTGACTTTTAATATATGGGGTGATTTTGAGTGAGAAGTATTGGGGGGCATCATAGAGGCTATCAACCTATGTGACTGGAAGGATGATGGTGACTGACAGAAATAAGAGGGATAGTTTTTTGAGGACGTTGAGTTTGAAATGCCTCTACTATATTCAGCCTTCAATGTTTAGTAGGAAGTGGTGATGAGGGACTGGAAGTTGGAGACAAGGGCTGGATATATAGATGTGGGAATCATCTGTATAGAAACCAAAATTTGGACCCATGGGAACTGATGAGGTTAAAAAGGGAGAGAATATAGACAGAAAAGAGAAGAAGGCCCAGAACAGAACTTGAAGACAATACAATAAGTCAAACCCTGGTTTGCAGTTATTGAGTTGCAAATATTCACACTGAAAATTTGACAAAATGTTCTCAAGAGCAAGTAGGACCTAGCTCTTACATACCACTGGTTGCTTCAAGCCAATGGACAAGTTAAGCAGCATTATCTGTTTTTAAAAAAAATTCACACAATCATACTAATTGACTAGATAGTGTTTATGTCTCACTGATAGAGGAATGGATTTTTTTTTTAGTTTTCTAATAAGAAGTGTTTTGATAAAGAAGAAGTTAAGGTTTTCAAGTGAAAATATTACTACCACTATAACCTTCTATGCTAGTGTCTGTATCTACTATCTTTGTGTTGGAGGCTCTCCCTGACTATGAAGATCCCAGGTACAGTTTCAGGAAATTCTCATTTCTTTGGCTCATTGCCTTCTCCCAGTAAATCTGGTAACTTTATTATATGTGTTGTCTTCAGCTTTTCTTGTTAGATACAGAACGTAAAACTCCAAAAAAAAAATGTATATTTATAGGTTGAATAAAACAAATACAACTCCTAACAGAACTGAAGGAGAGTACAGAACCTTTTAGTGTGGTGTATGGGATACTGAGGAGGACTAGAACCTCTGGTGTCAGGGCTTGTGAGCCTTTTCAGGACAGTTCATCATCCTTGGTGTCTACCTGGTTCACCCAACTTTCACCTGTGGCTCCAAGAAGGTGTCACATGTGCCGCAGCCTCACCCTGGTAAGTTGTCTTAGCAGATGGGCTAAAGCAGGCTGAGGGTAACCAACCTGTCAGTGAGTTAGAGGGATGTCTACCCCAAGCATGTGAAGACTTCCCCTGGTGGAATGGGAGGATGAGAACAATTTATTCTAATGACTGTGAAGCAGCTGAAGCAGGTGCTGTGGAGTGATTAGAACTTTGTCAGACACTGAAAGTGCCAAGATCATCCACTGCATACCAGGACACTGTCAGTCCTCTTGCCTTTTGTCCTTCCATTGCACTTTGATGACTTAGGAAGAGGTAGGTGAAGCTGATGACTTTGTGCAACTCTACCTCACAAATCCAATTCATACACATGTCAAAACATCACCTATGATGTCATTATTCCTCTTAGAAAAATAAAGTGAAAAATAAAAATGAACAACTCTTGCCACAAACCTTAGAACCTCAGCCGGTAGGAAGGACTCCCCATGGGCATTATTTCTTCTAGCTCCTCAGTATCTGGCTGTAGAGCTGTAGTTCTCTTGACAGTTAACATAGATGTTCCTGGCCCTTTGCCTCCTCTATTATAGTGTCCGTTGAAATGTGGCAAAGGAAATGCTTCAGAGTTTTTCTATTCTGGAAAAAGACTCAATTCTCCTTTCACATAGTAAAAACACAGTACCAGACAGGAGAGCTTCTATTTCTTGTCTCACAAAATATATTTTGACCTTCACTCTTTTTGGTATTTGTCAAAATTAATAGGCTGGGCCAGTATTACTCCAAAGCCTAATATTTTTACAACCAACATGACTTTAGAAGAATCATTTAAAGTCTTTGGGCCCCAAGTTGTCTCATTAATAAAATGAGAGGGTTGGACTAATGATTTCGGAGGCTCTGTCCAGCTCTAGACCGATGATCCTCTTTTCCTCTGACACCCAGTTGAAATGTTTCCCACTGTACTGAGCACTGACTCTTAGGTCTGTGAGTTTGACAGAACTCTCTGATGTCTCCCTAATTGTCTCTCCAATCTCCAGGAGTCATCTCCCACTCCAGAGCCAGGGGTATGAGTAGCTGCTTCCCACTATTTCTTTGGTAGAAAGGATGAATGTGGGAATCCCTTCATTTTTCCAGTACAAGTTCACAGTGTCAGGAAAATGGAGGGAAGAGAGGAAAAAACAGTCTTTGATACATGTCATTATACTTCAGTTTTGAAGCTAGTGCTCTGGACCCTTTAGCTTTGTATCTCTAAGTTGTCTTTGACTCCTCTCTGCCCCACCAATATCCTCTTGACTTTACCTTCATTTTAGCTCTTGGTTCTGTTAAGTCTTTTATACTTTTATACAACCAGCCTAATTCAGGATCTCATTACCTATTGCTCAGGTTATTTTAATAGCCTTCCAACTGATCTTCCTGCTGTCTGTCTTTTTCCTCTGTGATTTATTCTTTAAAACATTTTTTTCCCCAAGTTGAAGGCTCTTTAGTCTTTAGATCCTTAAAATATCCCTTACAAACCTCTGACCCAAAACACTGTATGTGAATGTAGGACCTCTGTTCCTATTTTAAAAAAGGTACTGAAAGTGACTTGTTTCAATGTCAAAAAAGTTCAGTAATAGTTGTTTCTTCTCCGCTTATGTTTAGGGAAATGGAATTAAAATTTTTGTACTGTGTACAAACTCAACACAATTGTGGATTGTCTTCTGAAACTTCCCCCATGACCATTTATTTGCAGTTGCTGAGTCACCATATTCTGACTTTCTAATACAGCAGTGGTGAATGTTGTCTGAAGAAGCAAACACTGATGCTGTAGAATTTCTGGCAAACATCAGTCTTTCAAAAACAGAAGTTGGGCCATGTTATAACGACCACAAGAATCATCTCTGTTGCCACAGAATGCAGACCATTTTGGTTGTCACCATTCTGTATGTTTGTCTGGGATTGAGGGGAATAACGACGTTAATATTCTTCCTAGGGGCTAGGTAACTCTTATCCTATCGCATCGATTACAAACAAAAGCAAAATGTTGAGAATAGTAATATGAATCATTTGACAAGAGCTACGGAGAAAACTGGAAAGAAATTTTGACAAAAAATAGATTTATACCAGTGTTGTTCAGTCATTTTCAGTTGGATCTCCTTCTTTGTGAGCCCATTTGGGTTTTCTTGGCAAAGATACTGGAGTAGTTTGCCATTTCCTTCTCTAACAGAATTTATAGATGAGGAACTGAGGCAAATAGGGTTAAGGGACTTGTCCAAGGTCACACAGCTAGAAAGTGTCTGAGGCCTCATGTGAATTCATGAAGATGAGTGTTCCAAGTCCAGCACTCTATCCACTGGGCCACCTAGTTGCCCTAAAGTATTCATAATTTAACCTGGGCAGCATGTTGCAGGAAGTGTATTATTATTTGTTGTTTAGTTATTTTTCAGTCCTATCTGACTCCTTGAGACCCCATGTTTTTTTTTGGCAAAGATATTGGAGTGCTTTGCTATGTTTGTCTGGAGACTGAGGCAGATAGGGTTAAGTGACTTGCCCAGGATCACACAGCTAGTAAGTGTCTGAGTCTAGGTTTGAACTCAGGAGGATACCCAGTATTCTATCCACTGAGCCCACCTAGTTGCCCTCATACCAGTACTTTACACCACATGCCCTAAGAAAATCTAAATGGATATGTAATGGATATAAAAGATATAAATGGATGTAAACAATAACATCACAAAGAACACTGGAGGAAAATGAAGGTGTACTTATTGCAGCTGTGTCTAGGGACAGAATTCTTAGGTGATTATAAAAGATAAAATAGAGGATTTTAATTAAATGAAATTGTAAAGCTTTAATACTAACATTTTCAGGGTAGGTAAGGTGAGAAGGGAAACTATCAGTTAGAGAAAAACAATCTTTGCTTTTTTATCTTTCTGATAAAGGTCTAGTATGTAAGACGCAGAGGAAATATATTAGCCCAAGAGTAATTTACTGATGGACAAATATTCGAGAGATATGAAATTACCAAAACTATTAGCAACCATATGAAAGACTATTCTAAGATGGAAATGAGAAAAGTAGATTAAAACAACTCTGAGATTTCACCTTGCATCCAGCAAATTAGCCAAGATTACAAAGCTACAACTGGTCCATGTTGTATTCGGTGCGACTCTAATTGGTCCAGATGTTCTGAAAGACAATTTCAATTTATGTGAGAAAAGTAAGTAAACTCTTTGCATCCTCTGGCTCAGAGAGTCCATTGTTAGCCTTATCTCCCAAGGATTTCAGCTGCAGAAAGATAATTGCCTTATATACCCAAATATTCATGATAGCTATTTTTTTGATAGTAGTATGAAACCTAGAACGATGGATGCTCATCAGTTAAGAAATGGCTAAACAAACAGAAGTATGTGAACATAATTGAGTATGTAATATTGTGACATAAAGAATTAAGACAAATGTGGAGACATGAATTGAGAAGGGGTAGGTAGTTGATGACATGGTAGGGTGCTGGGCTTGAAGACAAGAAAATTCATTCTTCTGAGTTCAAATTCACTCACTCACTTATCTCCTGTGTGATCCTGGGCAAGTCAGTTAACTCTGTTTACCTTAGTTTACTCATCTGTAAAATTAACTGGAGAAGGAAATGACAAATTACTCCAGTATCTTTGCCAAGAAAACCCAAATGGGGTCACAAAGAGTCAGATATGATTGAAATAATTGAATAAAGACAATGAAGTAAGGAGAAACAACAAAAATTCTTCAAAATGAAAACAACAACAGTACTAAATGGAATATGTTGCATATTTTTGTAGGGCTAGAATCAATGACCACATTTGATGTTATTATGACTTCACATGATATAAATTTGAATCCATGTGACTAGTTCAGGGCATTCATTGCTCTCCCAAATCAGGATGCAAAAAAAATTATAATGACCCATCTTGGCTCCAAAGAAGGAATGTGAATTGGTCGGCTGAGTCATGCTTGCCCATTCATTACATAAAGTGTGGTTTGCAGTTCATAAAACACTTTTTAATAATGTAGGCAGGATTGATATTTATGATTTGATATGAAAAGTAAATACTTTTCCTTGTAAATGATTTAATATTTCCTGTTAGACAATGTACCAAAGGAAAACTATAAACTCCTTAATCAAAGGTCCTATTGTCTGTCTTCTCACGGAAGAATAAGAAAAAAGTCTAGTCTCTTGGCAGTGATAGTTATTTATGGATAAAAAAGGCTTTGTTTGGAACTTTGAGTTTATACTGATTATTTTCTTGCTCATCTCTGAAATTTATTGCTTTCCACTATTTTGTTTTACATTCCCAGGATGAGATCTTTCCTTGTTTTGGAAAATTATGATTTGACAGATTATTAACATCTCTGCTAAAATGGAAGAATCTTGAGTATCATTCTAGTTCCTGAGACTACAGATAACAAATTTCTGAATCTTCTTGGTCAGAGGTTTGGAATAGCATGGAGAGAGGCTAGCATTTCAATTCTACCCTGACCACCCCATTTATGCCAGCACTGCTTTAGAATCTTGGAGAACCAGAAATTGATGAACTTCATTACATGCTGGTGATGGGACCTCTTCTGAACACTATGAACCATCTGATGGACTACCCCGCTTCCTGCAAGAGACACAATTTGAGACATAGACCTTAGAGACCATGGCATCTTCATTTCCAACCTTCTTTAGCCTTCTGTTGAGTCTAAAAGGATACCTTTCAATAACGTTCATCAAGATGTATGTGTCTTGTCTATGGGCTATTTTCTGTGGTGGCTAGATTACCCTGCCCCCAATCACTCACAAAGAAATGAACCACTGTTAATGATACATATTAACGGAAGAGTTAATAGATTGATCATTTTCCTTGTCCAGTTAAGTCCTAAAAGACTCTGAATAGCATTACTTTAAGATGAGAAAATATACATTTTTCTTAACAAAAAAGTTCTCTGGGAGAATATATTTGCAAATGAGTATGATGCAAAATGAAAGGTTATCAGGACAACTTTTTTTATTTTTAAAGAAAATCATGGCAATATACACAATTTCCCACACCAAAACTAATGTCTAGTAACACCTAAAGTAAGCTCCCCATGAATAGGAACAATTGCATTCTTTGTACTTGTATCTCCAGTTCTTAGCACATGGTATGTATTGGATAAAGGCATGCTGATTTATTGATTGGTTGACAGTACTGCAGAATTTTCTTCCACACAAACTGCTAAGTTCCCCTAACCTGTACTTATAAAGTTGCTTTTTTTAACCCAAGTGTAAGGCTTTATTTATCTCTATTGAATTTCATCTTCTCAGAATCAGTCATCTAACTTACCAAGACATTTTTGTCCTCTGCTATATAGTGTATCTATTCTACCCACATTTAGATCACATTCAAGTACCATAAGATGCCATCTATATCCTTATCCATGTCATTGATTAAAAAAAAATCACAAACAGCACAGGGCTGTGTATGGATAACTGGGGGAAGTCTCATGGTGATCTCCCCTGCTGACATTGAACGATTATTGTCTACTCTTTGGGGTTAGCCATTCAGTCTGTTCCAAATCCCTCTAACTGGAATGTTGTCTAGTCTACATCTCCCTATTTCTTTTAAGAGAGAAGTATTGATACTTCATTAAATATTTTGCTGAGAAGAGAGGATTCTGGGAAGATAACGGAGTAGGTCAGAAAATTCCAAGCTCTCAAGATTTTCCCCCACAAAAGAATTAAAATAGCACCTTAGGGCGAACAGTATTGGGGAGATAAATAAGAATAGGGGCACAACCTGGGACAATTTGAAAAGATCGGAAGAAAAATCCCAGGACCAGGTTTGGTCCCTGTGAAGGGCTAACACCTCCAGGCTAGGTTCCGTTTTAATAACCAGAAGCAGTTGGTTTGAAAGGCTGCCTCCGCCCCAGTCACCTGCGGACTGTGGGAAATTGAGTATTTGACCCCAGGAAGATTGAGGGAACCTCTGCTGATAAGAAATGCCAGACCCTGCTGTGCTGTGAAGAGCAGTGGGGCGAGAAGGATCCGTCTGGTGACTGCAGAAGCAATGGGGCAGAAAGACCCTATCTGTGAGCACTTAACAGGAGGGAGGAAGTTTTGCTTTGGTTCCATGCAGGAGGAGAAAACTGAAGATCCGGGGCAAGAAGCACCATTTGCCATACCTCAGGGTTAGAGTATTACCACAAAAAATGCACAGGCAAAGGGGAAAGAATCCAACCATAGAAATCTCTTATGGGGATAGAGATGATGGGTGTTCTTCTTCGGAGGAGGATATTGAAGCAAAGAAACCCCCAAAAAGTAATGTCAAATGGTTACTTGCCCCCAAAAAATTCTTAGAATTTCTTAAAAAAGACTTCAAAAACCAAATGAGAGAAATGGAGGAAAAACTAAAAAAAAAAAAAAAAAGAATAATCCAAGAAAAACAAGAAAATTATGAAAGGAAAGCCAAACAATTAGAAAAGTAAATCTAGAATCTTAAGGAAGAAAATGACACCTTGAAAATTAGAATTGGGCAAAGTGAAGCTAGTGAAATCATAAGAGATTAAGAAATAGTTATCCAAAATATGAATAATGAAAAAAATAGAAGAGAAAGTGAAACATAAGAAAAACAACAGAGCTGCAGAATAGATCAAGCAGAGAAAATATAAAAATAATCAGACTATCTGAAAGTTATGATAAAAATAGAATCTTGATACAATAATACAAGAAATAAATGAAGAAAATTATCACGAAACATTAAAACAAGGGGAGAAAGTAAAAATAGAAAAAAATTCATTGATCATCACTTAAAAGAGATCCTATGAGGAAAACTCATAGGAATATCATAGTCAAATTCTGAAACCCTCCAGCTCAGGATAAAATACTGAAAGCACCAAGATTTAAACAATTTAAATATGGTGGTGCCACAATTAGACCTAGCAGCAGAAACATTAAAGGATCACAGATCTTGGCACATAATATATAGAAGAGCAAAAGAACTGGGGCTCTGGCTGAAAATATCATACCCTGCAAGGTTAAGTATTATCCTGAATGAAAAAAAAAAAGGACATTTGACCAACTGTCAGACTTTCAAGACTTTGTTAAAAAAAATCCTGAACTTAATAGAAGATGGGACATACGAGAACCAAGAGAAATATAAGGTACATACCAAAGACTGATCATTAAGGGATCCATAATGACAGATTTTTACTTTTTACTTTATATGTATATATCTATCTATCTATCTATCTATATATATCTATACATAATGTGAAATGTATGTCTAAGATTCTGAATAATTGGGTAGCTCATAAGTAAGATTGGGGAAAACCTGAGTAGAATAAGAATTTAAAAAGTAAAACCATTTAGAAACAGCTAAAAAGAGTAATAATTTTATACAAATGAGGTGCAAGAGGAAGAATCCATACAGAGGAATTAGATGGGGAGGAGGGCTGGTAGTTCTGGTAACCTACTTTCATCAAGAATGGGTTTATGAGGGAGCAATACATATATATTTAGAAAAGTATTAAAGTCTTCCAAATTCAGAAGAAATATAACAATAGGCTCATGGGTGGGGTGAGGACAAGGGAGAGACCTTTAGAGAGGATGGGGAGGAATAGGTAAAAGGTGGGTATAGAAGGATGTTTAGATTTATGGGAATGGCAGGATAGGGGAGGAATCCTTGGAGGGAGGTAGGTGAGTAATTGGAGGGTAAGGTAGTGGGTAGAAGTAAAGTAGAAGAGGCAGAAGGGATAGGAAACAAGATATATGCACAAATATAAAAAACAAAGATCAGGAGTAGAATATGTTTGGGAAAGTATATGTCTATATATGTATGTATATATCTACAGCTATAGAGAAACATGCCTAAACTTTATTGTAGTCTTCTGAGGGTGGTAAGAGGGGGAAAACAACAGCAACAAAAAAGAACAAAAGAATTCACAAGGAAGCAAAGAAACGATGGACAATTTTCAGCACAACAAATATTATTTATCATGCAGGCTTTCTTGAAATGAAAATTTATTGTTACATAATTTGAATCCGCTCATGTTCTGCAATGCACCTGACATGCTTTTTTTCTTTTCAACTTTGTATTTAAGTTCTAATATTTAAATTTATGATATGTTTTTGGTTCTTAGTCTGTATTTGTGTTCTGGTGTTTGAGTCTAAGATTAAAATTTTTAAAAAAAGAAAAATATTTTGCTGAAATCTAGGTAAATAATTTTTATAGCCTTATCTTAGACTACGTTTATGAATATGTAGCACTCAAGAATAAAGCATGGTTTTTCCTTAGTTTTGATCATAAGGACCTAGAAACCCAGTCACTTGGATCTAAGTATTGAGTAGTCATCAATATCTCAATGTCACCTGGGCAGGAGATCTCTTGGTGACTTCCCCCAGGTATGCATGCTTGGCCCTGTGATGTTTGGGTGTGTAAGTACAGGATAGGGGAACATGGTCTTCCTCACAATCTGTGAGGAGGAAAATTCTGTACTCTCTATTAGGCCTGATGTAAATACTTTTGCATTAATTTTGAATATTGTTCTAATCAAAATATTTTGCTTAGAGGGAAATTTCCACACTGAGAAGAGCTTTCTCATATGTTCTCAGACATCTCTGTAACAAAAGTCATTTTGAATTCACAATTCATTGGCTGCTTGAATAATCTATAACATGTAAGATAGAGTAGTCTGTGGTCTAGAGGTTAGGTAATATTTCAGTTAGTAATTGCCGTCATCAAATAAAGCATTATTCACAACCTTTGGCACACCCTTAGAGAATCATTTTCCTAAAACCATTCAATCCCTCTTTTGATCATGCACTTCAAGAGCTGTCCTTTCTAGCTGGTCAAAAGTGAAAAAAAGAAATAGGTTCATTAACTGAAGTCAGCAAAGTAGCTTTTTGCTACTTGTAGGTGAATCATCACTCCTCTTTCCTGGTGCCTCTAGAGCGGTGTGCTGGAGGAGCTTTAACCTCAGAAAAGCCAATTGACAAATTTTCAATGTGGCCATTTATAACTTGGAAATGAGCAAACAACAACTCAAGAGACTTGATTTATTATCTTGTTGTGTAACTGGACTTAAGAAAGTAATGGAAAAATATCAATGCACCTGAATCTTAAAAGTGTGCCCTGACTTTAAGAGAGCTGGTTGTTAAACATTTACCAGGATATCCCTCTCTGATCCCTTTATAGTTTAGAATTGGAATGCATGATCTCTTGGGGTGGGTGGAAAGGAGAGATGGGTAGAAAATTTGGAACTCAAAATCTTGTGGAAGTGAATGTTGAAAACTAAAAATAAATTAATTAATTAAACAAGTTTATTGCATGGACAAAGAGGCTGATCTGGAGAGTGGAGAGGATATTGTTTCAGAATTTATATTGAAAAGAAAGATGAATAAAAGTCTTTCAGAGAAACTGTTGTGGCTTCAGACTAAGATCATTTAAAAATTGCTTCTTAATATTTCTAAAAGAGTAAGTGTGTGTGCATGTGTGCACACATGTGTGCGTGTGTGTGTGTGTGTGTGTGTGTGTGTGTGTGTGTGAGATTTAGCTACATTCACATCTGAAAAAGATCTGGGAGTTTTAGTGGACTGCAAACTCAATATGAATCAGTAGTGCAACCTAACAATCAAAAAAACCAATACAGTCTTGGACATCATTGAAATGCATAGTTTCTAGGGAAAAGGATATTGAGACCTTGTCTGACCATATCTTGAATGTTATTTTTACTTCTGGACTTCATAGTTTAGGAAGGATGGTGATAATTTTGAACATTCCCAGAGAAGGGCAACCAGAGGTATAAAGGGTCTAGAATCCATGTCATATAAAGATTAGTTGACAGAATTGGGGATACAATATCTAGAGAAGAGGAGACTTGGGTATACATGATTTCTGTGTCCATGTATATCAAAGGCTGTGACATGGAAGAAACATTAGATATGTTCTGTTTGTCCCCACAGGGGAAAACTAGGAACCATAGTTGGAAGTTGAAAAGAGACAATTAGGCTTGAAGGCAAGAAAAATGTTCTAACTATTAGCACTATTCTCAACTGGAATGAGCTGTCTAGATAGGGACCCTCTCCTTGGGTGTTTTCATAGAGAGACTGGATAACCATTTGTGGAGTATATTATTAGTGAAGATTCTTTCTTTGATATAGCATAGATTAGATGGCCTCTGAGGTCCCTTGAAACTCTAAATTCTGTGATTGATTCTGTACTTTTATAGTCATTCCTTTTGTATAGAGCTTGATAATGAATTACTCATTTTACTTCCAGTAACTCTTTAACCTCTCCTTAATTGCTGTTACCAAACAGGTCTTTAGAAATGGAACACCAGATCTTATGCCACCTACTCAGATCTGTTTATATGGTAAAGAGTATAAGCACTTTCAAATTTTGAAAACAATAAATTTCTCAGAAAAGACAGTGAAAGGTGTATGTGTGAGGGTATGTAGTAGTGATGGTGGGGATTTTGTAGCATCCTGGCACCTCAATTATTCACAGAATAAAAACCAGGCAGCAGATATTCAGTGACTTAGGACAGAACTGAATGAATTAAAAAATTGGCAGTACTATTTGACTTCATGTTTATGTGCTAGCTGCTGAGTAGAATCAGTTTTCAAAGAAGTAATTAGTAATATATTAATTCCTTGTCTAACACAAGGTTCATTAACTTTTTTCCAGATGAAGATTTGAAAAAAATTCCTTCCAATATGTAAGTTTGTGGGGGAGGGGAAAGATCATTTAGAGTAAGATGATGACTAAGTGGATTATTGCCATAGCCTCCTAAATGTTCCCTCTGTCTCAAATTTCTTCCTTATCCAATCCATTTTCTATTCAGCCTATGTAATTTTCCTAAAATTCAGGTCTGTTCATGCCATTCTCCTCCTTAGTAAACTTCAATGACTCTGACTTTGTATTGCCCCTAGGATCAAATATGAGTTCTTTTAGTTAGCTTTTATAGCCCTTTACAAATTTGTCCCAACCTACCTTTCCAACCTGATTAGCAATAGCTAGGCGCTTCAAGGTTTGCAAAATGTTGTACAAATATCATCTCTTCTTTGATCTCACACCCATCCTAGGGAGTAGGTACTATTATGGGGATATCTTTTTACAGATGAAGAAACTGAAGCAGACAGAGATTAAATGACTTACCCAGGGTCACAGAGGTAATAAATGTCTAGGCTGGATTTGAACTCAGACCTTTCTGAATCCGAGTCTAGTACTCTATTCATCTCATTACCTAGGTGCCTCATGATGAAAGCAAGGTATAGTGCACCAAGATGAAGAATATTTCTTTTGACATCTTTACATTTCTCCATCCCTATGATCTATCTAGAGTCCTTGGCCCTTTGTTAGAGAAAGCTATTTAATTTAGAATTAGATCCCATGACTCTTCCTGATTTAGTATGCCAGTGAATTTGAACTGTAACAAAAGGTAAGCTAATGAAGCTTACCTTTCTCTCTCTTTTTCTCATTTCTCTCCACCCACCTAGCCTACATTCTTACCTTTATTATATACGTCATTCAGCAGCAAAGTACATTGTTTTGGTGCTATCTTTTGGACAGTGAAAGACTTTACCCTCTCCCTATAGATACTTTTTGTAATACTCCTTTGAGATTATCTATCTGGTCATCCCCCTCCCCGAATCATTGTCACGGCCAAGAAGCTTGTGTAACTCAGTGAAACTACAAGCTTTGTAGTGCTGGGCTACCCAAGAAGAATAAGTCATGGTCAAGAATGCTGACAAAAGGTGATCTGCTGGAAAAGGAAATGGCAAACCACTCCAGTTTCTTTGCTAAGAAAACCCCATTGGCAGTATTGGTGTGCTCTGGTCCAAGGGGTAACAAAGAGTTGGACAATGACTGAACAACTGATTGACAACAATCCAGTCATCCATCCACCTACATCCATCCATCTATTTATGGGATTAATTTTATTTCTTTTTCATATTTATTTTATTATATTATTTATCATTTTAAAGTATTTATTGAATTTCTTTGTATATGGCAGTACCTTCACAACATCTCTTAGGGTTTTTTCTCTCCACTCAGGTAGCTCCCTCCTAATTCATGTACTCAGCCCTTCATTCTGGATTACTGAAATTACTGGATTCCTGGCCATTGGTCTCCCTCCCTCAAGTTTCTCCTCTCTCCAGGTTATTCTCCATATGACTGCTGAAATGATTTTCCTAAAGAGTAAGTCTGATCATCGAACTTATCTGCTTGATGAACTTCACTGGCTCCATATTTTGTCCCAAATCAAATATAAAGCCTACTGTTTGCGTTTAAAGTGCTTGCAACTGCTCCCTTTCTATCTTTCCAGTTTTCTTATTTCCCTGCATACACTGTACCCATTCTACATTCTAGTAATGTTGTATATCACTTTATAATTTGGCCCCGTAGATTAGCCTCCTTGTAACTTACACCTTGAGATTCCTCCATTTTCAATAAAATCATCTCTTTAACTCTAAAGGGTTGGTTAAGGGCTGTAATAACGACTAGAGAGGTAGTATAGAAGACAAAAAGAGCTTGACAAGGGTAGTAAGAGGGCAATACTAATCAAATGGGAACTGGAACCTGGAGAGTCCTGTAAAGGGTCCCGGTTAACCACGCCAGGGATTTAAGTTTCAGTGGTTACTGAACTAAGACTGGGAAACCAGGAAGTCACAGCAGGGCTGATAATCAAGTTTCTCTAAGCTTTCCTCTAAAAACATCAATGCACTTGCAGTTTATTAAACCTGTTGAAGAAGATGTCTGGGATTCCACAGAAAAATGACTATTTTTGGATAGGTGGTCTTCAAATACAAGTAATCTTCTTGATAAATTTGATTGTGTATTATCTCCTTTGTGAGGGAGACCATAAATGAGATATTGACCTCTTCACTGGTCTCCCTGTTTCTTGTGTTTCTACCCCTACAATCTGTCTTCTATATAGCTGCCCAAGTGATTTCTCTAAAATGAAGGACTGACAGTGTCACCTCCCTCCTTACTCAATAATCTCCAATGACTCCCTGTTACTTATAGAACCAAATCTTAATTCCTTCCTATCTTTCTAGTTTTTTTACATATAACCCCTCTCTTCAAGCTCCAGTTTACCTATTCTGGTTTACTTGCTGTTTTTCGCATCATCTTTCTTGCCTGGAATGCTCTCCCTCATTATCTCTGCCTCTTAGAAATCCTGGCTTCCTTGAAGACTTAACTTTAAGGTCACCTTCTGCAGGAAGCCTTTCTTGATCCCCATAGCTGCTAGTGCCTTAAGGTTTTACATGTATTTTGTAAATTCTTTTTGAGTCAGTCAGTTAATCTATAAACATTTATGCAGCCCCTACTATGTGCCAGGCACTGTGCTAAGCTGGTTGTTGTCCTTTGTTCTCTGAGAGGATCAAAGTGACATCATCCTTTGGAGTCAAGGTACAGTGTGCCCCACTGTGGCTGAGCAGACCTCTATGAGCTAGAAAGGCTCTACCGCAGGTGAGGAACAAATAGTTCACATGAACGTTTGGAATGGAGATGTTTCTAAATTTGCACATCTCATGTTTCTTTTGAGCTATTGCAATTCTGCTTTGCTCAAAAAGCGCAGCACCTTCTTTGATTTGTAATACCATGCTGGGCTGTCCCTTGCCAGTGTCTCTCATGTCTCACAATTGATTCTAAAATTCTTCAGAGAGACCTTTACAGTGTCCTTGTATTGATTCTTCTAACCACCATGTGAGCTCCTGCCTTGCATGACCTCTCCATACAATAGTCTTTTGGGCAAACATATGTTTGGCATTTAAACAGTGTTGACCAGCGCATGAGAGTTGTGCTCTCTGCAGTTGAGTTACAACACTTGGCAGTTCAGCTCAAGAGAGGATTTCAGGGTCCAATACCTTATTCTGCCAGGTGATCTTCAGAACGTTCCTAAGAGAATTCAAATGGAATCGATTCAGCTTCCTGGCATGGTGTTGGTATACTGTCCAGGTTTCACAAGCATACATCAATGAGGTTAGCACAACAGCTCTGTAGATTTTTGGTTTGTTAGGCAGCCTACTACCTCTTCTCTCCCGCACTTTCTCTAGAACCTACCAAACACTGAGCTATCTCTGGTTGAGATAGTACTGCAGATATGAAGAAAGGCAAGACAATTTCAAAGATCTCACAGTTCAATAGGGAAAACAACACATAAAAAGAATCTGAAAAGCTAGAGGTGTGTGTATGTATGTATGTATGTGTGTGTGCGTGCGTGCGTGCGTGCGTGCGTGCGTGTGTGTGTGTGTGTGTGTGTGTGTGTGAAGGGTGATAAAGTGATGGGGTAGGAGAAAAGGTGCTCTGCAAGGGTAGAGAGGGTCATGATGAAGACCTGTAGCTGTGTGACTACACTTCACCCTCTCCTTAAATGAAGGATGTGAGTAACTTAGCTATTTTATTTGACTATATTTTTCTTCTCTGGATCTGAATAGTCCTTCTGCCTTGTCAGTCCCCTTTGCCAGCCCCCACGTACAATCACCAGAACTTTCCTGACAGTAACAACAGCTAGAAAACTTGGCTCCTGTAACAGCAGGTACCCACCCCAGCTGACTGTCCTTACTGTTGCTGATCAACTTAATACTTGGAATTTTAGGTACTGTTAAGAGGAATTTTTTTTTGTTTTGGTTTTTACCCCTATTAATGAGACAAAACTCAGGAAAAAGAGAATTAAAAGTTTATGTAAAGGTAGAAACATGTTGACAGGCTGATATCTAGAGAAAAGCAAGAGATTAAAGATATAGTCAGGTTTTACGGATAGCTTTTATAAGAAGACAGAGACAATTACGATAGCTCTGCATTAGCAGAAAGGGATGAGCCATTGTGTTTGAGCTCCTCCCCAGTGTCTGTATATGCTAACTAATAGGTAAGGGTGACCTGTTATGGGATGAAGAACAGGTAGTACAAAAGCTGCAGATTGGGTGATGTCTCCCCCAACACAAGCAGGACTGGGAACAGTGGGGTCACTGAGTCCCCAAAACTTTCAATAGTATGTAAGTTTATATCTGAAAGGAACCTTAAAAGTAATTTACTTCAGTGACCTATAATACTCTGAATGTGACTGATACCAGATTAAAATATAATTAGAAAATATTTAACATAATAAATAAAAATGCAATAAAACATAGATAATGTTAATAGGTGGTTTTTAAGTCAATAGGTACCAGTAGGGATCTTTATGTACAGTTTAGCAGCCCCTATTTCTACTTGAGTTGGACGCCACTGATTTAGCCTAATTCCTTTGTTAAAATAAAGAGAAGAAAACTAAGATACATAGAAGCTATGACCTGTACAAGGTCAAAGGTAGAAAGTGGCAGATTTAGCACTGGATCCCCAGACCTTCCAAATCTATGGTGATTTCTATTGTACTACATTGCCTCAATTTCCACGGCTCTGACAAACTGCATGCCAGTGCTGCTAAAACTATATTTGTAAATGCTGAAGGATTGTGCAGTAAAAGAATGATTCGAGCATGAGGAGGGCTTTTTGGAGAAGGTGAACCTTGAACTTGAGTTGTGAAAAATATGATGGGCTGGTCACTATTAGTGGAAACCCAAGGTAGGGATTATGTCACTAGATGATCCTTGAACAATTAACTGGCCATGTCTGCTTTTTTGATGTTCCCAACAGATTTCAAAATCCAAAATTTGTTCACTGCTGTTGTGGAAAGTAACACTCTTCATTCTATAAATGTTTGTTGCTCTTCTGGAAATAGAATTTTTTCAAGATATCTTAAAATTCTTTTTTATAGCTCTATGTTGTTATGGTGATATGGTTGAGTGTCTGCCAAACAAGCTTTGAGATGTGAAAACAAAACTTGGGTTTTAATACTTGCAATCTATCTGATAGTCCTAATTTATTGATTGCTATAGAAATGGAGGAACTTTGAGTTAGAATGTGTGAAAATACTGAGAGAATGCTTCAGACTCTGGACAATTAGAGGACGAATTTTCTTATAGCAAAAGGTCCCAATCAAATTTATTGATATTCAAAAGGTGGCATCAGAAGGGTTAAATAGTAGCAGAAATCTTTACTTGAAGAGACAGTGATAAGCTGAACTAGCTTTTCCTTATGCAAGCTAAGCTAGTTTTTTTTCTTTTTTCTTTTGAAAGGTACTGGAATTGCCTCAGTATTTAATTGTCTCAGGAGACTAAGACTCTGGTCATTGGTTTAGTTGCTAGGAGTTTGTATTTCAAATGGAGTTTGTATTCAGAATGGAGTGAGTTCTATTTCTTTCCTTAGGTGTCTGTGCACCAACAATGTGGCCAACCTATGACGAGGGAAGGGTGTGCTCAGATGAATCAAACTTGTATCCTTGATGAATATTTTTTACCTTCTGTGAATATCCTTCCCTTGCTATAAATTAGCCAAGTCTATTTCTGTTAACTCTTGGGTGAACTATATCTCATTTCATTCCAAACTTGAACCTGATATATCTATCCAGTCCAGTCAAACTTGGGTCCACTTATTCAGCATTGGCCCACAACAAGGGGTCATCTAGTCAAACCCTCTCATTTTACAAATGGGAAAATTGAGTCCCAGAGAGGTTAAGTGATTGGATGAGGTAAGATTTAAACTTCCCTCTACTAATCCAGAATACCACATTGTTTCTTATGTTCAGTTCCTTTGTATAAAATTCTTTGCCCCAATTATCTCTCATAGAAGAGGCAAGCAGGAGACTTCTTAGTGGAGGGAAAAAGAGGAGAGCTGAGAAAAAAAAACATGAAGTTTACTCTCATCATATTCGACTAAAGGAAGGAATAAAATGCACACTCATTTGGGTATGAAAACCTATCTTACA
>CM053770.1:146455465-146473647 GCA_028658325.1 Potorous gilbertii
TGACATTGACATATTATTCTATCAATTTCAAACCTAGACTTCAATGCCTTCCACTTAATAGTCACTTATGTCTCTGTAAAATACTTCTTTTTCATTTTCTGTATACATATATACATACACATATACATATGTGTGTATGTGTGTTTATACACACACATATTCCTTCTGTTTCAGCTAAATGAATGTACTTATCATACAAGTGAAAGTATGGCATAGTAGAAACAACATTTTCATGTGATTCCATAGGAATCTATTTAAGCTCTTCAATTATTTTGACAGTAAAGAACATTGGACCTAGAGTTATGAGAAAACCGAGGCTGAACACTTCCTGTGACCCTTTGTGGTTGTGCCATCATGGAAAAGTCATGTAATCCCTCCAAAACTGTTACATGATGTGTAAAATGGACATCATACTACCTTTAGGCCTTATCTCACAGGATTGTGAGGGAGCATCAAATGAAATAATACATGTGCGGATTTTTGCAGAAAGGTAGGAAATGGTTATGAAAGTCTTTAAAAGCTAAGCAGAGGATTTTTTATTTGAGGTAATAAGGAGCCACTGGAGTTTTAGTGTGTGTGTGTGTGTGTGTGTGTGTGTGTGTGTGTGTGAAAGAGAGAGAGAGAGAGAGAGAGAGAGAGAGAGAGAGAGAGAGAGAGGTAGTTAGGCCTGAGCTTTAGGAAGATCTTTTGATAGTTGTGTGGAAAATGGACTTGCATACAGAGAGACTTAAGGCAGAAAGATCAACCAACAGGCTATTGCAATAGCCCAGGTGTGAGGTGATAAGGACCTGTACTAAGTAGGTGACAGTGTCAGAGCAGAGAACAAAACATATATAAGAAATATTGGAAAGATAGAAATGGCATGATGTGGCAACAGATCGGATAAGGGAGGTGAGAGAGAGAGTGAGGAATTGAGATTGACACCTAGGTTGTAAACCTTGGGAGGCTAGGAGGATGCCCTCAGCAGTAATAGGCAAGTAAGGAAGAAGGGGGAAATTCAGTTTTGTACATGAAGTTCAAGATGTCTAGCATCAATCATTTCTCATTACTGATGCTTTCCTTTGCCCAACTCCTATAAGAAGTCTTTCAAATTCCTCATTAATCTGAGTATTTTCCCTTTGCTGATTATCTCCAATTTATTTTATTTATATGTTGTTTTTAAATAGTTGTTTACATGTTTATTTCCTTCTGTTCAATTCTGAATTCTTTGAGAACAGGGACTGTTTTCTATTTTTGTTTTTATCCCTAGAACTTAGCATACTGCCTGATACATAGTATGGTCAATAGATATAGACAGGTCAATAAATGCTTGCTTGATTGCTTGACTTGACTTTCATAACAAATGACACTGCCTGCACATATACTCCATCACTTCTGAAGGCCCATGTTGTCAGGATTAGCAGAATTCTGGAGCTTATTCCTCCAAAGTACACATTTGACATTCAGGGAATACCCCTTAGGTAGCTGACTAAAGTAATAAAACTTCTAAGGAGTAATGCAAACATACAAAATAGTTTAAACTCAAAGTTCCTTGATGTCGTGGTGAACTTAATTTGCTCTCAAGACCAGAAATAGTTTTCCACCCACATTTATCCACTGACTGCTATATCCTTATTGGCAAAGTTGGTCAGTCAAGTCACCAGCAACCTCTGCTATTCTCTCTCTTTGTTAGAAACCCTATGACTAATCCCTAGCCTCTCTGGGGATAATTCTCTGCAAGACCATTTCTCTGGCTGTCAAGTTTCTTTATGTCTTTAATCTATTTCCTATGTTATGTGATTTGCCCTTAGCACAGTGCCTGGCACAGAGTAGGCTCTTAAAAATGTTTATTGATTTGATTCAGTTTTGATTGTCTCATGTAACTATTTGTTTTATGAGTACCACCAATGAATTGTTATTGACAAAGTTTCTGGCAAGTGTAACAAGGAATGATACTGACTATGAGAGAATCAGAATTTTAGAGAAGAGACTGCAGAAATCATCATCTATTCCAATCCCAACCGGATCATATTGAGGATGTTTAATTTCCATATTTTGTGAACCTGAGATGTCACTATTTATTACCTTTTCTGTTTGGCTGTGGATATTAAATAATTGTTTCTTGGTTATATTAAGAATATTAAGTATCATGCTGAAATCAATGGAGCATTTCCAGTGAATACTGATTTGAGAGAAATGTTTCATTGATTTTAGTAGGGCTGACCCAAATTCATAAGCAGCCTGGATTCATTAGAAAAGCTCCATTGATTCAAAGAAGTAGAATAAAAAGCAAGAAAGAAAAAGTTCTTTTGCTTGTAATTAAAAAATTACTGATACATAAACCACAGTTTATTACATGTGACATGAGAAAAAGTCCTGTCTCATCTATGATTGAAATTTTTATTTCAACTGTTTACATTGTGACATATAAAACATGAAATCACAGAATTTGAGAGATGGAAGGGATCTTGGTGGCCATGTAGTCCAACCTATACATAAAAGTAATATCCTATATAATATTCTCAAAAAAAAGGAACCATCTGACCTCAGCTGGAAGAACATAAAGAAGGAGAACCCATTCCCCTCTTATAAAAGTCTATTCTACTTTTGTTCAGACTGCCAAAAGGGTCCATTAGACACATGAACACACAGACACACATAATTTAAGAATCCTAACATAAGTAGCTACAAAGAAAGGAAGAATACTATTTTAGACAAAGACCAGAAAAGTTCATAGGAGACAAATATGAAAGGAGCCAATAATAAAATCCATGAGTTCAAATGTCTAGACACAGATGCCCAAAGTTTAGGCAACAAATAGAGGAACTGAGTGTCCTAATGAAATGAGGAAAATTATAGATAAGTGGGAGTCAGACTGTGAATGACTTGGAATACCAGGCTGAGGAATTTCTAGACTATCTTTGTGGCAATAAGAAGTTATTAAAGGTTTTAAGTAGGCAAATGATGTACTCTGATCTATGTTTTAGGAATATTCATTTGGTAATTATGTGGCAGATGGAATCAAGAGGAGTAGATGCTGGGATCAGGTAGGCCAAATATTGGTTGACTATTGTAGTCCAGAGTGGCCATAATGAGGAACTGAACTAGGGTAGAGTTCACGTGACTAGAGAGAAAGGGATGAATGAGTTATCTTTATCATAGGATGTTTTAAGATATTTTCATATATTTATTATATTATCTTCAAAATTCAAGGTGTCCAAAATGGAATTAAATTTATTTCTCCCCCTAAGTAACAGAATCATGGAATTTCAGAGCTCTATGAGAAATTCAAACTTGTTTCAACTTGTAACTGAACAAGAATCCCCTCTACACCATACATCACCACAGACCCTCTGGTTTGAGAACATCCAGTGAGGGAGAAGTAAAAAATCTCCTGAGGCATTATATTTCCTTTTTAGACAGTTTTAAATATTAGATTTTTTTTCTTAACATACAACCCAAGACTGCTTCTTTGCAACTTCCATCCTTTGCTCCTGATTCTGCCTTCTAGGACTTAGCAGAAGAAATGTAACTCCTCTTTCATATGATAACGATTTAAATGTTTGAAGTCTTCTGTCATCTCTTTCCAAAATCTTATTTTCTTTGGCTTAAATATTTTCACTTCCTTTAATCAGACTGAGTAGGAAATTATCTTATAGATTCTCCCCACATTCCTTCCTGCATACCCTTCCTAAAATGTGGTCCTCAAAGTGAAAACCATACTCCAAATATCATTTGACAGGTCAGGGTGCAGGAAGACCACTACCTCCACTGGTCTGGAAAATAGACCTTTTCGGTGTAACCCAAGATTTCCTTGCCTTTCGTGGCTGTCACACGACATTCTTTGTGTCACATAGATTTTGTGATCTTCTCTGACTCCCAAATATTTTTTTTGGAAGAAACACTTGCCTCTACATTTTGCTCATGAAGTTGGTTGTGTAAGTCAAAGTGCAAAAATTATCCTTATTAAGTTTCTTACCATTAGATTTAGCTCTTTGTTCTAGCATGTGGAGAGCATGTTGTATCCTTCCTGTCATTTAGCAAACATGTCTACCTTTGTGTCATCTAAAGATCTGATAAATGCATCTATGCCTTTCTCTACTCATTTTATATAAAAGTGTTAAATAGCACAGCTTCCCCAGGTGCCTCACACTTACAAACTCCACTTTGTTCTTTCCTAAACCTCAATCTACTCCCATCCCAAATCTAACTTCCTTGGCTTCAAAGATTAATGTCTTTTTTCATAGCTCTTCCTTTTATCTCCCTATTTTTTTCAGTTACTAAATCTTACCTAATATTTCTTTCAAATATGTTCCTTTCTCTACATTTCCACTACTACCAGCCTTATCTTGAGTCATATTTTCTCACATCTGAATGACTTAAACAGCCTCCTTCCTGCATACCACAGTCAGATAAATTTTCCTTTAACCCTTTTTTTATCCTGTCATTGATCTTCTCCAAATCCTAACTTCCTGCTGAAGTTCCGAATGCAAACTCCCCTGCTTGCCTTTCAAGGCCTTCAGTCGCTTGGCTTTACCTGGAGATCCATATCTTGAACTACTCTCCTATCTACCTTCCACTGTTTTTGGGCCAGTTTCTTCATTGTCCTATGAATATAAAATCTTAGAATCTCAGATTTCGAAAGGGTCTCAAGGACCATCTGTAGCAACCATGACATGTAGTCATATGGTCTTTATTGAAATATCTTGAATGATGGAAAGATGATCTCCTCAGTCCATTTTGAACTTAAAAAAAATAACCTAAACAACTATTGAGTGTTTCTTAGGTGGAGCCAAAATGTCCCTCTTTCCAACACACTTCCAAGCATTTTCCCTTTCTGCACCCTTTGGGACCCATCAGAATAAGCCCAACTGCTCTTCCCTGTCCATGCAATATTGTTGCTGTTTTCAAAGTGGATCAATGGTATCACAATAGAATATGAAATTCTTTAAATCTTCCTCTTCTTTGAACTCCTAGAATCTTTACATTTCTCCATAGAATTTAGCATTTTCATGGTTTCATTTTCATTAGTCTTCTTTGCTGAGTAAATTATGAACTATTTTTTGTGAATAAGGATTAATTATCTTTCTATGTTCTTTCTTGGTGAGCTATTCTGATGACCTCAGCTGCTATCTCTGTGGATGACTCCACAATCTATATAACCGGCCTGAATTTGCTCTTGAAAGGTTCTATCTTTTATATCTTTTCACCATACTTAGGCCAGAGCTGAGTGCATTATGTGCTTCCCAAACATCTATGTTTTGATTTATCTTATGAAAGTTATTACTCCTATTTTATTAAATACTTCAATGAATGCTTATCATTTGTGTTAATATGAAGAAGTAACAATTTCTCTGAGTGTCAATATTCTCATTATTAAAATGGGGGTGATAATACTTCCCTATCTCCCTTAAGGATTGTTGTGATGAACATGTTTTGTAAATTGTGAAGTGTTGTAGAAATATGAGTTGACATAATTGAGGGGGTTTATCCAAATGATTGATACCTTTCAGCTCTAATTCTTCTACACTTATGGTCTATTCTTATTGAAAAGACGATCTGCCCCATGTGTGCAAATAAGACATTACTGACTAATCAAGCCATTTAGCAGGTCTTCAGTTCCCTCTGTTCATCTCAAAATCTCTTTCCATTCATCCTTTTCTGACTTGACTCAGGAAAAAAAAATTTTTTTTTTTTGGTGTTAACACTTTTAGTATCCTAGACTTCAGGGTTTTATACATGCACAAATGGATGGAATAGAATGGAATGCAACTCTTTTAAATATGCAAGAGAAAGACAATTTTATAAACATTTTAAGATACCTCAAAACAGTGTATTTTAGAAACCAGGGAGTAATTCCATTTTTCAGCTTTCTGTTACATACTGTACTCAGACCACAGGAGTGTTAGTGAGCTAACATTAGATTACAGTGTTTGGACATATATTAAGGATATTATTTCTCCCTCTCTAAAATAAAACCAGAGTAAACTACAATGATTACTAGTTCTTGCTAGAATGTCTAGGGTATCACAGTATTGATTATACTTAGAAGGGAAGAGAATCCTAAACAGCATGTTCATGCCAATAATATTTTTTTAAAAAAGTGATTTAACAAAAATAAAAAGAACGTATCTGAAAATATACATCAGAGGGAATGAAGATATAAAGTATTTTCTCAACACCTTATACAAAATAACTTATTCAGACTAGTCTAGGAAACATGCTATAGTTCCATGTTTTGGAATGTTTTTTAGACCCCTAATGTGTTGTCATCCCCTTCAAGAGGTGGCATTTCCTCAGGGATGGCTGCGTTAGTTTCTTCAGTACTTGAATCGTCTTCATCAATTCCAAGACCAAGTTTGATCATCCTGTAGATCCGATTGGCATGTGTCTGGGAATCTTCCAAACTGAACTCAGAAGACAACAGGGTGCTCATCTTGGAACAAAGAGAAGGGCTCAGAATTCCAATTGTCCTTTCACTCAAAAGTGTTTCACAGCTAAATGATCTTCCCAGTCATTTGTCAAGTTCTTATAGAATTCACTGCATTCTTCATTAGTAATGTCATCAGGATTTCTGGTCCAAATAGCTTGGTTTTGTTAATCTTTTCTTGATCAATATATTTTTCTTTAATTTTCTTTTTTCTTCTTGTCACCATCTTTCTTTTCTTCTTCATCGTCAGAGCCAGCATCTTCTATCTCTGGCTTGTCCTCAGACTCTTTTTCTTCTTTTTCCTTCTCCTGTTTCTCTTCTTTTTCCTCTGCTTCATCATCAGTGATTTCTTTATCCTCTTCTTTTTCCACAAAAAGTGTAATTGGATAGCCAATAAATCAAGAATGCTGCTTCACAATTTCCTTTATTCTTCATTCCTCCAAGTACTCCATTTGGTCCTCTTTCAAATGCCAAATTACCTTTGTTCCATGACCCATAGGTTCACCTGCGTCAGTCCTAAAGGTAGATGACCCTCCTGCTGAAGACTCCCAGGCATATTGTTCATCATCCTTATGTTTAGTGATCACGGTCACCTTCTCAGCAACCAGATAGGCAAAATAAAAACCAACACCAAACTAACTAGTCATGGAGATATCTGCGCGAGTCTGTAATGCTTCCATAAAAACTTTGGTTCTGAACTTTGCTATTATACCAAGACGGTTGATTAGATCAGCTTTGGTCATTCCATTACCAGTATCTACAATGGTAAGGGTGAGATCATCTTTGTTTGGAATAATGCTAATGTTCAATTCTTTCCCCGAGTTTAGTTTACTTGGATCTGTCAGACTCTCATAGCTGATTTTGTCCAGGGCATCAGATGAATTTGAAATTAGTTCTCTCAGAAAGATCTCTTTATTAGAGTAGAATGTATTAATGATTGAAGACATCAATTGAGCAATTTCTGCCTGAAAGGCAAAAGTCTCCATTTCCTTCTCTTCCATTGGTTGATCCTGGGTCTGCATTTCCTCAGGCATCTTGGCAGAAAGAGCAGAAGCCCAAAGGCTTTAGCTGGCATTAAGACAAAAGAGGAGCAAACCGGCCAAAACTCTTTTCTAAGACCATAAAATCCACCTGTACTCTCACTCTCATCCCCTTCCTTTTTGTATATACACATTCTCAGCTTTCCTGGATCCTAAAGAAAATTTCACCATCCTGTTATTCTCTCCAGTTACCATTCTAACTCCCCTTTTTTCTTTCCATTCCATCTTCTTAAAAGAGCAGCCTATATGTAATACTTTAATTCACCCACTATATGCATTTCATAATCCCTTGCTGTCTGACTATTAGTCCATTATGAATTTAAACCTTTGTAAATTCCTCAGTGAACTTCTAATCATTTTATACAATGGCTTTTCTTTCTTCCTCCTTATTCTCATCAGTTTTTTTGGTAGCATTTGTCACTGATCACCATGTCCTTGAAACTATTTACTTTGTGGGATCCCATGACACTGAATTTCTTCTCTGCCCAGTTTACTGCTTTCCCTGCTACCCCCAGATACTGTATTTTCTGAGATTTTGTTCTTGACCTTCTGTTTTCCTGTAGAATGTAAGATACTTGATGGCAGGATTTTTTCAAAAGTTTTATCTTTGTATTTTCAGTCCCTTGCACATGGAAGACATTTAGTAAATGCATGTTGAACTAAATGGAATTCTCTTCACATTTTCTTGTTTGACAGTCTCATTTACTTCTCTGGATTCAGCTATAATCACTTTTGTGTGGATAATTCCCAAAGCTATATATCCAGTCTGACTTCTAGTCCAGTATTTCTAACTGCATCCCAGACATTTCCACCTCAGAGTCTTACTGGTATTATATGTTCACATCTGATTGACTTGCTTTTCCTCCATGAAATAGATTTCATTCCAATTTCCCTATTATTATTATTTGATGGAGTTATCCTTCTCCTAGGTCCAAAAGGCTTAAAACTTAGGGGATATTTTCAACTCTTCTTCACCTTCCACATTTAATTAAACACCTTTCCTCACATTTCTCATCATTTTCATTCTCACTGCCACTTTCAATCCTCCATTACTTTGCCCTATTATAATAACTTTCTAAATGGTTTCATAAAGTCATAGACTGTTAGAAATGGAAGGGACCTCATTGGTCACTGCCCTCTGACCTCTACCACAATCATTCTTCCTTAACCTGTTGTTATGAATTTCTCTGCTTTCAAATCTTCAATAATTTCCATTACTTATAAAATGAAGCTTGGGAATCTAGGTTGATTGAACTCATCTGCCTGGCCTTTTCTCTCATGTATACTAACTATCCTCTAATCAAAACTTGGATCAGTCACCATTCCTCAAACATACCCTCTACTCGTCACCTCCATACATTTGCTCATGCCATTCTCCTTGCTTAGAATTCCCTTCCGCCATTTCTTCTTTTCTGAAATCCCACTCATTTTTCAGACTAGATTGAATTCTACTTCCTCTACAAAACTTTCTCTAGATTTCTCCTTACCATTGAAAGTGATCTTCCTTTTAAACACTACTGTGCTTTATTTATGCCACTTTTATGACATTTATTACATGCAAAATATACGAAGTATTGCATTGCAGTGCTTCTATATATTCCTTATTTTCTCTACTAGACTGTAACTTTATTGAGGCAAGGACTATCTCTTTTTATCCCTTGCAGAGCTCAGCATAATGCCTTGAATATAGTAGTTCTCAATACATATTTGTTGAATTAATATCGCATCAGCGATAGGTTGTGAGCTTTAAAATTCTCTGTAATTTGCAAACAAGATTCTCTGAGTCACCCATACTCTCTTACATAGTCCTCTTTTGAGACCAATTGTATACATAGTTCTGATGGCTGACTAGCATTAGAAGTGTTACTTTTAAAGAGATGCATTTTTCTCTCTAAAGCTAATGGTTCATGAAGAGAATGAAGGCACAACTTTGGTCTCATTGGTATCATGCTCTAATCATCTGAGCTGACTTGCACCCAGATGCTACCATAAAATACATATAAAAGAAGGCATAAAAATATTTTGACTTAAGTCAGTACTTTTTTTTTTTATGGGCTGTATAGAAGACATGGGAATTAGTCACACCTTGAGTTTAGGCAGCTGCTTAAAACAACTTTTAGGTAGACTGAATTAGATCTCATGGGGATAGGTTAATGGGTTTTAATACATAAGTTGCAATTATTTGTAGTAGAGTCTCATGAAAAAAACAGGCTTATTTCTCTGGACTGGTGCCACTCTTTGCCATTTATATGTTAAAGAGGTTGCTTTTGAAGACCCCTTTGAACTCCACAGTGGGGGAACTTGTAAACACTGAAGAAACATGTCTGATGTGATCCAGCACAGGGAGGGGATTTCTTCCAAGCTATTATTCATCCACCAGCTATTTGCTGCTGTCACCCTTGAATGCAGCTGTAGAATGCTTATGTTAAGTATACATAACTCTGGTACTCTAATTACTGAGTAGTGGTTTTTCAGGGACCACTTTGCTAAATGAGATCCTTCTCACTGTCTGTTGAAAGCTGCAATGGCTATACGTTGGACTAGGAAGCCAAGAAGGAGGAGTGAGGCAATCGTGGTTTTTTACAAATGCAAGAGAATTGTGAGAACAGTGCTTAAGAAACCAAATTACCCTTGAACCTCAGACTGTCATAGAATGTTATGAGCTGGGAGTGACTTAGAATATCATGGAGTACAACACCTTCATTTTATATATGAGTCGATAGACCCAAGAAATTAATTGACCTGCTCAAAATTACAGAAACAAGGAGTGATAGAGGCAGAATTTGAACCCAGGTGTTCTGACTACAAATCAATTGCTTTTTTTCCTATCATGTGATGACCCCACATAAGGAAATATCTGAGTTAGAAAGACTGGGAAAGACCTGAATGTATCAGAAGAAGGTACAGAAAAGGAAAATTTGATTGTACTAGGAATATAGACAACTGCATTCAGTGGCAGATAGACTTTTAAAAAATGTTTCCATACTTTTTCTTCAGTATGCAGCATCATTAACATGAATCTTGATTTTATTAGAGCTGTCTAGTTTATCAGTGAACCCAAAATGAAAATTTAGACAATTGTTGCAAATTCTTGCCTGGTTTTCATATGCCATTGTAGCTCTACAGGTAAGCAATAAAGTGAATTATTTGATCATCTACTGAATTTTGTAGCATAAAGGGCTAGAAGGATATTGTTTTTGTGACTTTAAGCATAATTCTCTTTTGAATATCTTTCATACACGCAAACTATGACTTCTTTGTTTAAGCTGCAAGATGAAACAAGAATATGCAATTTCTCCCCTCCCCCCCATCCCCACAGCAAAGAGAGAAGCTTTTGAATGTTTTCTAATTTTTTGGATGTGGTTTTTAAAATATTTGCCATTGAGAATAGAACCATGTTGTGACAAAGTAGCAATATTTTACCTTATAAAAATATTTGCTCTAAAATAATAGTCTTTGTAGGAGTTTCATCTGAGTTTCAGTCTCAGACTGAATTGTATGTGGATTCTGCTTATGATATAAATGTTATTAAACAAAAAGTTTAATAAGGCACTACATAAGCGGTGAAGGGGATGGTTTAACTATTTCCTGAATGACTACTGGGTTAACACTGAAACTTTTGAAAAGGGATCACAAATCATTGCTCTGATCACTTGCATGAGACCAAGTGTATGGCCAACGTACAGATATAAATTAATATTCAATATAGTGTTACAATCAGTAATAGCAAAAACAAAACAAAAAACCCTCATACTATTTCCACAAAAAATCCTGCCCTTATGTTAAAAATGTATGGCGACGGAAGAGAAGGGAGACGCAATACCATTTTCACTGGGGTAGATTCAAGCTGATAAAACTGAACAGGCTCTCCAAAGATGAAAGATGAAAGAAATAAGTACCTATAAAACAGAAGCTTGAGTTCAATAAGCCACGGTACAATGGAAAAGGACACCATTCTGGAAAGTTCCATACCTTCAGCTCCCTGCTGAAAATTATAACACATGTTAAATTAGGCCTTAAGTTTGGGCTAAAATATTTAAAATTATTTTAGAAAAAAGGATGGTACCCAAATAACAAAAGAGTCAACTCTGGTGTTTCAGGGGATTAAAGCAACTGTTTCTAATGAAATCATTTTTCCTGTTCCCTTATCAATTTATATCTGTACATTTAACCAGACTTGTCTTTCCATCAAACCAATCTGGCTGTAAAGATAAATAAATGCTTTTTCAAAATGATCATTTATGCTATTTAGCACTGTGTTGGGCATTGAACTTTTAAAATAGGGGTTAGCTGGAAAGCTAAGGGCCAAAGTCTAAATGTGGGATTTTTAGTAACTCACTGTCAGTCCTTGACATCAGGAATGAATAACAATTAATAATAAAAACAACGCAGCATTTGGGTTCTTGTTGGGAGGTTGGTGAGGAAGCTGGCAGAGACGTCAGTCGTTTTACTCCTACCTTTTTGTGGGCCAGGCTACTCCTTCTGGGTATGACTTTTCTCTCTCCAGCCACTCTCTTGACCTCCTCCCTTTGGGGAATGATTTCTTTTCAAATTAGGCCATGGATCATGATGAATGCCTGACTCATTGCCAGCTAGATAGCTTCCCACAACTGTTCCTGAGCTGTTCTGATACCCAAAGAAACTCAGTGAATTTCTCTTTTTCTCTGTGCTCTGGGAGATTTAAATAAAACAGTCTCCTTCTGTCTCTCTGTCTGTCTCTCTGTCTCTTTCTCTCCCTCTCTCTCTCTCCCTCACACACACACACACACACACACACACACACACACACACACACACAGACATACATACACCCACTCCTATTGCATTTTTGGAAGGCTGTGAGCCCTCTGTAATGTAAAACTTTGGGGATGAGTTTAATTCTCCACCCTTCAATGCTCCCCCTCTAATCAGAGGTGAGAGGCTACTGAGGGTTAGTTGAGAAGGTGTTCAGTATCACCAGCAACACTCTACATCTTTTTAAAAAAAATTAGTTAATTTTCTTTATCCTCAGTGTTCCACAGTCACTAACATATAACCCAGATTATTATTTTTCCCTCTCTCCCTGCTCCCTCCCCAAGACAGTATACAATTTTGCATAGTTTCTACGCATACATTCCTATTACATACATTTTCAGCACAGTCATGCTGTGTTGAAGAATTAAAATGAGTGGGAGAAATCATCTAACAAACCAAAACACAATACACACACACACACACACACACACACACACAAATGATCTGCTACATTCTGCAATTGAATTCCATAGTTCTTTCTCTGGATGTGGAAGGCATTTATTTTGCCTTAGAAGACCATTGGGAATTTTTTTAAGTCCTTGCATTGCAATGAAGTTTCAGGTCTACCAGAAAAAACCCTTGCACACTGCAGTCACTGCTGTGCACAAAGTTCTCCTGGTTCTGCTCCTTTCACTCAGCATCAGATCATATAAGTCTTTCCAGGCCTCTCTGAAGTCTTCCTGATCATCATTTCTTATAGCACAATAGTATTCCATTACATTCATATACCATAATTTATTCAGCCATTCCCCAATTGATGGGTATCCTCTTGATTTCCAATTTTTGGCAACTACAAAGAGAGCTGCTATAAATATTTTTGTATATGTGGGACCCTTTCCCATTTTTATGATCTCTTGGGGATGCAGTTCTACAAGTGCTATTGCTGGATCTAAGGGTATGCACATTTTTGTAGCTCTTTGGGCATAGTTCTAAATTGCCCTCCAACACTCCACATCTTAACACCTGTTATGAACCCCTTACAACAAAGCAGAAAATATAGAGCAGAATAAGGAAGAATAGTCATTTCAAAACTGCTTTTAGAAAGAGAGATGAAACAAGGAAGATTCCAAAGTGTTTTAGTTAGCAGATCAAAGTGTGGAAGTGATCTTGAGTTCTTTAAAAAAAAATTTAAAAAAAGGACCCTTTTTGCTTTTACATGACATCCACTTTCTTTTATACACATACACACACACACATGTTTTTGGGTCCATATTCTCTCCTTCCATCTCTCCCCCCATTTCAAAAAGTAAAAAACAAAGCCCGTTACAAACATGAATAGTCAAAGCAAATTTCGTGTCCTCTCCAGTCATTTCCCTCCTCTTCAGATTAAACCTTCCTACTTAACAAAGTCTGACCAAACCTATGTAGAAATTGTGCTAAGAGGGAACTTACTCTCCCTAGTTCATTGTCATCCCTTGTACTTGAAGAGGACCAAAATGACTTCACAGTGTCAGGGTCAGTGTAAAGTATGTCCAGCTGTGGCTGATTAGACCAATATGAGATTGGAAGGCTTTCCTGCAGGTCAGGCACAAATAGTCTGGGTGAAGTGAACGTTTGGGATGGAGAGGTCTCTAAGGGCACATCTCACTTTTCTTTTGAGCTCCTGCAATTCTGCTTGGTTCATAAAACATGGAGCCTTCTTTGATGTGGTCACACCATGCTGGATGGTCCTGTGCCAATGTCTGTCATGTCTCACAATTAATACCAAAGCTCCTCAGAGAGACTGAAAAACCCAGGTGGGATATAGGACAATATATTCCTGAGATACTGGAGGAAAAGGGGAGAGGTGTTGGTACTTTTGTTCTTGTTCATGTTTGTCCTTTGTTGCCAAAGAAGACCATGCCATCAGAGAAATGATGACATGACTTGCACTTGACTTTGTTTTGAGTGAGGGAGGGCTGTGCAGGTCACCAGTCTCACTTCTCCTCCAGAGTTATCTGAATCCAGCGACCTGATATTCCTCAGGATGACTGGAGATGGCCCAGGATGCACTGGGAGAACTTGAGGCCTTTAGGCCAAGGTCTTTGCAGGTACTCACTTAAGGTGAGGTAACACCCATTCATTGAATAGGCCTATTTAAGAAGTAGCCAGGGCACAGCCCCTTTAGTGAGGTCAAGAAAACAAAGACTTCAGGCTGGGTGGGAACCGAAACAGTTACTATTGTTCTTGTTATATCTTTAAAGTAAATATCCCTCTGTAAAATCTATTGGATGTTAAAGAATTAAATGAAAGTGGAGATGGGAAGGAGGCCACTAGTTACTGACTGGTGGCTAACGGAGAGAAGTACAATTGGTAGAAGTTCAGTCTCCTAGTATTAAAGAAGAGATACTCTCTCCCCTCAGGAATACCTTCTGAAGGGTTGAGGTAGCAGCCTGGATCTGGGATTGTGTGTGCTTGATGTATTGTCTCCCTCATTAGAATGTGAACTCTAAAAGCAGGGACCTTGGTTTTTTGCCTTTCTTTGTATTATCATTGCTTAGTTTAGTGCACACATTAGGCACTTAGTAAATGGTTGTTGATGTTGATGGATGTGTGTATATGCATATAGATGTGTGTGTGTTTTATATATGTATACACAGACGTATGACCTTGGTGTCATGGATAGCTCTAACTATGGAGCTCTTATTTCAGGTTAGAGATTAGGAACAGTAATTGACAAGTAAATGAAGATTTACTTGAAAAATGGAGATTTATTTTGCTTTAACACAGCAATAAAGATATAGAGATACAGCTTCTCTGGATGCTCAATTCCCTACTCCTTATGTTGTTTCCTTTTGGAAAAGTGTCTAGTCATTTGGGCAGAAGAGGTAAAGGATGAGGTGACTTGTGTGATCTTCAGAAATTCACTAAATCTGAGGGGCCCTGAATGCTCAGGGATTTTTGGTGCCTTTAGGATGATAAGGAAACTTTCTTGGGGAGGCCAGGGATAATTAGGTCACAGGGACAGCTTTTTCCTTTCTAGGGAAAGACAATCCTTAATGATTAAGGAAGGATGTTGTGGGTGAGGAGAAAGAAGCTGCTTTGGAGAAATGCTAGTAAATATTAGGCCTCACAGGTGGTGTCAGTTTCACCATTCCAGATTCTGTGATCTGAGCCTGATTCCCTTTTGATTAGGAAACTAAACAGAATTCCTATTAAGTCAACACACATTGTAGGACACTTAAAGCTCTAATGCTCTTACATGTTGTAGGCAGCATACAACTTGATGTTGGCTAAAGTGTCTATGGATTGTTGTCTTATCCTCATGTATATATTCTCAGATTCACTTAGTCATAGCCTACTTAGAGAGTTGGGGATGATGAATCTTGTCTTTACGTCCTCTGCTAGAAGATTTAGCAGATTTCTGGCGACCACCACCCCTTAGTACCAGATTGTTCCCAGTCCTTCCAACTATCATCTGAACATAACACCAAGAGTTTGTTTGGATCCTTGCTGTAGGAATGCTGCTGGAATCTGCTATAGAGCTATGAGACCACTAGCACACAGAACGGCTGCTAACACAGGTTCTTGATATGCTTTTCTAAAGGAAAGACAGCTTCAAAGGAGTTAATAATCTTACTTTAATTAAGCAATGAGAAAGATATATAAGTAGAAAAAAGTAAGTATCCAAGAAAGAATCCAACAGACAGGGTTCCAACTGTCTAAACAAAGTACCAGATAAATAATCATCACGTCAGGGAGCACCAACATCTGGGTTCACAAAGTGGGGGGAGGCAGGGAAAGGTTAACAACAGCTACTTACACATTTGCTTCTTCCTGATCATAAACTGTGTTAGATGACTGAATGACTTAGCAATAACAGCTTATTTCTTCACAAATGTGATGTCACTTAATCCTAGGAAAGTCCTCAATTCCTAAAATTTCTTTGAATGTTTTCCAGTTGTAGAGTGCTTCTATCTTCTCTGGGATAGTGTTTAATTGTTGTTGAGATACTATTTACTCATATACTTAGCAGGGACTCATGTATCTGGAACTTCCAAACCTTCTATATGACTTTGTAGGCAATTATAGTGCTTAGTATATACAGTGCCTGACACACAGTAAAATAATAATTGATTGTATGGTTGTGCATATAGACTACTGGACTTTGTAATTATTCTATTGCCCATGACCTTTATTCTTATGGTTTCTGAGATTTTCCATGAAAAACAAGGAGATTCTTCATGGTTATTTTTAAAAAGTTTAGGAGTCAGTAAAATGGATTCTTTGAGTTGTTCCTTAGGCACATCTTACATTACATTTAAAAAAATAATATTTTACTTTTTCCAATTACATGTAAAGACTATTTTTAACATTTACTTTAAAAAATTGAGTTCCAAATTCTTCTCCCTCCCTCTTTTCCTTCCCTTCTCCTCCCCTCCCTAAAGCATAAGCACTTTGATATAGGTTATATATGCATAATCATGGAAAACACGTCTCCATATTAGTCATAATACTCTTGCAATGAGAACACATTTGTTTACTTACTGAGCAACTAGTTCTTCTATTCTTGAAGCGCTAAGAGTCTAAAGAACCAAAGTCAAATTTCTCTGGCTCTGTTCTCCCTTGATTCTAAATGGTCATCTGGGATTCACTGTCTAATATAGCAGGACACTTCAAACTCTATTTTCATAATCATTTATGCTTAGGAGTCTATGAGTCTAGATGAGATAGGCCAATAAGTAACTGAAAGTCAGATTTACCCTTGTGGGGCCTGGAGTGATTTCAATTCCTAGTTCCATTTCCTCTTTCCATAGCTGATCACTTGGAAATAACCCTCTTACTTAATAATTCTATATTCCTCTCTCAGATTCATACATCATTCGTGTCCTTCCAGGCCATGGTTTTAGCAGAAGATTACTCAACCTCATCATCTGTTGTCCATTCTTACTTTTTTTTTTTTGACATGATGCAGTTTTGATTTTGGTTCCCAAGTCCTTTCCTCTTTCTAGGGAGGGGGTTCTTTCCATTGGACCCTCTCACAACAGATTTTCATCAATCTCACACAGTGGGGTCTAAGTAATACAGGGCAACCACTTTTTTGGCTTCAGTGGTCCATACCTGAGAAGATGTCTTAGAAGACTATGTGATTATTTTTTGTTGCTTTACCATGTGCTCTCTGCTTATAGAGTTTTCTTCTCTGCCAGATTGATTATATCAGTTTAGAGTACCTTATTTGAAGGTGGGGGATAGGTAAGGGAGACAGATAGCAGAGTTAATACTCTAACAAAGTGTTATATATGCTTTGCCATCCCTCTGTGATGTATGAAAAAGATCTCTCATTGAACTGGAAGGGGAACTTACATTGACTTGGTGAAGATTGACCATCTCCAAGATGGGCACCCTTATGAGAACAATGGAAAGGCGAGGTAGAGTTGCATAAAGATCTCTTGTTCATCTTGCTTATAACTCAGTCTTTGAGAATTCATGTACAGGCTCTTCAGGACATGAGGTTTTTAAAAATTTACTTATTTATTTTTAGTTTTCAACATTCATTTCCACAAAATTTTGTTTCAAATTTCCTCCCCATCTTTTCCCCTCCCTCACCCCAAAATGTCGAGCATTCTAACTACCCCTATCACCAATCTGCCCTCCCTTCTAACATCCTTCCCTTCCCTTATCCCCATCTTCTCTTTTGTCCTGTAGAGCAAGATAAATTTCTATACCCCATTACCTATATTTCTTATTTTCCAACTGTATGCAGGAACAATACTCAACAGTTGTTCCTAAAACTTAGAATTCCAAATTCTCTTCCTTCCTCCCTCCCCACTCATCCCCATTGGGAAGGCAAGCAATTCAATATAGACCATATATATGTATAGTTTTGCAAATGACTTTCATAATAGTCATGTTGTGTAAGACTAACTATATTTCCCTCCATCCTATCCTGCCCCCCATTGTTTCTATTCTGTCTTTTGACCTTGTCCCTCCCCAAGAGTGTTGACTTCTAATTGCTCCTT
>CM053770.1:146474147-146587915 GCA_028658325.1 Potorous gilbertii
GTTTTAGTCCTACTTCCTTTGACTTCTGGAATATCCTATTCCACGCCCTTCAGTCCCTTAATGTAGAAGCTGCTAGATCTTGTGTTATCCTGATTGTATTTCCACAATACTTGAATTGTTTCTTTCTAGCTGCTTGCAATATTTTCTCCTTGACCTGGGAACTCTGGAATTTGGCCACAATGTTCCTAGGAGTTTCTCTTTTTGGATCTCTTTCAGGCAGTGATTGGTGGATTCCTTGAATACTTATTTTGCCCCCTGGTTCTAGAGTATCAGGGCAGTTTTCCTTGATAATTTCATGAAAGATGATGTCTAGGCTCTTTTTTTTTTTGATCATGGCTTTCATGTATTCCCATAATTTTTAAGTTGTCTCTCCTGGATCTGTTTTCCAGGTCAGTTATTTTTCCAAGGAGATATTTCACATTATTTTCCATTTTTTCATTCTTTTGGGTTTTTTTTGTAATTTCTTGATTTCTCATAAAGTCATTAGCCTCCATCTATTCCATTCTAATTTTGAAAGAACTATTTTCTTCAATGAGCTTTTGAACTTCCTTTTCCATTTGGCTAATTCTGCTTTTGAAAGCATTCTTCTCCTCATTGGCTTTTTGAACCTCTTTTGCCAATTGAGTTAGCCTATTTTTAAAGGTGCTATTTTCTTCAGCATTCTTTTGGGTCTCCTTTAGCAAGTTGTTGACTTGCTTTTCATGCTTTTCTTGCATCTCTCTCATTTCTCTTCCCAATTTTTCCTCCACCTCTCTTACTTGATTTTCAAAATCCTTTTTGAGCTCTTCCATGGCCTGAGACCACTGAATATTTATTTTGGATGTTTGTATAGAAACCTTGACTTTTATGTCTTTCCCTGATGGTAAGCATTATTCTTCCTCATCCTAAAGGATGAGAGAAGATTCTGGTCACCAAGAAAGTAATCTTCTATAGTCTTATTTTTTTCCCCCTTTTTTTGGGTATTTTCCTAACCATTTACTTGACTTTTGGGTCCTTTTCAAGAGTAGGGTATATACTCTGGGGATCTGTAAGATCTCAGTTCCTCCAAGGTGGCACAGTCAAGTGTGTACACAATGGTCTGGGAGCAATAAGAAACTTTTGTACCCAGAATCTGTGAGTAATAGAGTTCCCTCTCCACAGCCATCTGGCCTCTAGTTCCACCAAGTCAGAACTGGGGGCTGAGATTCAAATAAGCTGCTTGATTCCCCCAGGGGTTTTTCCATGGGGGCAGGGCCACCATTCAGTGTCAGATAAAGATCAGGTGCTCAATTCCTCCAGGACCATTGGTGGGGGGGGGGGGCAGGGCTGCCACAGATGGCTGAGGTAAGGATCACCTGCTCAGTGTCCCCAGGGGTTTTATGATCCAACAATGGATGTAGGCTGCTGTGGGAGGTGCTGTCACCTGATGAGGCCTGCTCACGTTCTCCTCTGGGCTCCTTGCCATGCTGCCTGGCCAAGGCTGGGCTGGGCTCCCCTCTGAGTCTGGTGTGATAGACTTTTCCTGTTGGTCTTTCAGGTCATGCTGGGCTGGAAATCTCCTCCACTCTGTTGTTCTTTGGCTTCTGCTGCTCTTGAATTTGTTCACAGGTATTTTATGGGCTGTGGGAGAAGAGCTAATGTATGTGCGTCTTTCTACTCTGCCACCTTGACTCTGCCCCTCTTCTTTTTTTTTAACTGGAAACTTTATTTGGATTTTGTCTCCTTTGAATTTTTTGACATCTCTTTGACAATTCTTATAATGTACTTATTCTTTATGGCACATAACTTCATGGATTTGCATAGAAATTTTTTTCCCTTTCCTTTCCTTTTTCTGTTTAAAGCCTTTTTGAGTAGATTTGTAAGACCCTTGGCATATTCATTTTCACTAGCCCTTGGTAGGCACCCCCATTTCTGGGACAAGAGCACATTACTCCTATATTTTAAGTTATGGTCAGGAAATACAAATTCTGTTCTCAGACACCATCTTCTCTACCAGCTGTTCCCTTCCCAAATATAGAAAATAACAAACTATTTGGTTGATTAAAGTAATTCACACTAAAACTACTCTCCCAGATGGTATTTGTATTTTAAAGAAGAGTTTGCTAATCCTAGTGAATTTCTCATTCTTTGAGTATGTGTGGCAGATTTTCTTGGCAGGTCAGGTGTGGCAGAGGTTTTCTGTGTCCTTTTGTGCCCTTTGTTTTCTCTGAAATGAACTCCATACTTTAACACTCTTCTTCTAAAATGCTGACCACTCTAGGGAATTTGGCTTAGATTAACCAAAAGATAGTATAATGTAGTGGAGTGAACACCAGGAAGCTGAGGATTTTGATTCCTGATCTATTACTTACTAGCTCTGTCATCATGGAAAAATCAGTGTAGTTTTCTGAACCTCAGTAATCAAATCTGTAAATTGAGAATAGTAATACACTACCTAATCTAAAGCCTCAAGAAGGTTTTATTAGATATTCTCTTAAGGTCTCATCTAGCTTTAAAAATTATGGATACTCTTTGGCCTTCCCTTTAACCTTGTAAGAGGCATTGTAGAAGAACAGAGTCCTGGGCTTCACGTAAAGAACCAAAGATTCCAATTCCAGCTCTAACTCTTTAGTTCTTTGACAATGGGCCAATCACTTATCTTCTGTGAATTTCTGCTTACTCTACAAAATGGAGATAATACAACCAAACTAGGCAGTACCTACCTCATAGTTGAAATGATGTAATATCGGTGATGAGGATAACCCCTGATTTGCTGGAGCTGAGCATTTCCTATGATGTATGCATAGTGGTGCCATATGTGTCCTAGTCTTTTGCTAAATGGCATGTATAATCAAAAACTTTTGGCTGATCCTGTAGTCTGCATTTGGTCTTGTTTTACCACTATTCTCTACTCTCTTAAAGGTCAAACAAAGCCTAACTTCTCTCCCCCTCAGCGTCTAATATTGAAGGGGACCTGTATCATTCTTTCCTAATCCAATGAATATCATCAGATGCTTCAGATGAAAACATTTGTACTCTGTCTAGTTCTTAGACCTCAGTTCCTCCATGGCCTCTGGGAAGGTATATGTATATGTGGTACCATATAAATGTTGGCTGTGATTATTAATATTCTGATGATGATACTAAAGCTGCTTGATTTACAAATAGTTATTATTGCTAAAGGGTATTGAACTTAGGAGGTTAGGGAGCAGAGTGCGCTTATTATTCTACCTCTAACAGATACAACTATTGGATTTGTATATTCTATGTTGAAAAATTGAACATGAATGCAGGTTTGTAACATGATCAAACAAATCTTTGCCTTAGGAATATAGTAATGTGAATTGAAAATGAAAAAAGGTCATTGTTATAAATGTTGTTGTGACCTAAAGTACTTTTTAAAAAAATACTGTTTTTATTTTCAAATGATATACTTTAGCCTCTAAAATTTACATAACGGTGTACCAGAATATTACCTTCCATTATTTATGAATCTGTTGAACTTTGCAAGGATTTCCTGACAGTTGAAAGATTACAATTTTAAAGATAGTTCATCTTACATCATAAATAACCCAAAAGGTCATCCAGTATTTTCTAATAACATCAGAAAGCAGTGTTTGATACTGAAAGAGTTCACAATCACTTTGAAAAAGTTTCATACCCAAACATTTGGAAGTAGAAGTTCAAGGTTTTTTTCTTCTATACTAATATCTCTGTGTTGGTGAATTCTCATCTTTTCTGAAATTCCTGTCCTTTAAACCAACACATGAACAATTGACGAGACATACACATGATACATATATTATATAGTATACACATTTCAATTTACATGTTTATCATATCATACCATATATCACACATGTTCTTTTTCAATGATGTTGGCATTAGATTAAGGAATCACCTTAATTCAAATAACTACCTACTGGCCCAAAATGTTGTTAAATAACTTGAAATCAGCATAAGAAGTTCAATATCGAGGAATAATAAGTTAATAATGATATTAGTAATTAGTGTATATATATATATATATATATATATATATATATATATATATATATATGAAATTTTAAGGCTTGCTACGTGGTTAACAAATATTCCTTCTTTTGATGCTCACCCTAATCCTGAGAGGTATGTGCTATTATTTATTCTCATTTTACAGATAAGGAAAGCGAAGCAGTCAACCAACCAACCAATCACTAATTGTTTGTAAACGTTTACTTTGTGCCAGGGAGTGTCCTGGAGATATAAAAAGAGGTAAAAGATGGTCGATGCCCTTAAGGAGCTTACAATCTGATGGAGGAGTTTACAATCTAATGAGACAGAGATTAAGTAACATTCCCAGGGACTCATAGCTGGTAAATGTCTGAGGCAATACTTGAATTTAGATCTTCCTGACTTTAGGGCTAGACTCTCTTCCCTGTGCCACCTAGTTTCATATGGTGTTGTTTTTCTGATCTCTTCTGCCAATGATTCTATTTGCTGACATATAGTGATAATAGGAAAAAAAATACTTTCTAATCCTTAAAGTGATATATAAAAGTCAATTATTGTTTTCATTGTTAAAAACCAGTGCAATGTAATAGAATGACATTATTAGAAGAATTAGCATAAGATTAGTGCAGTGAAAGGAACACTGATTCTGGAATCAGATAATCTCAGTTCAAATTTTGGCTTTTCTATCTACCACCAATGGGATTTTGGGAAACTACTTAACTTTAGCTGGCCTCAGCTCTTCATTTGTAAAATGAAGAGATTGGATTAGACAGCCTTTGAGGTCCCTTCAAGCTCTATATCTATAAGCCTCCGAACACCAAGCTTTCTCTTTCTGTTTGGACAACTTTATTTTAATTTTAATTTAAGATGTAGTTGGAATAAGTCTGTTTTCTTAGACAATGTTTCTTCATCATTGTTCTGGTGATAATGTTAAACTTCATCTACTCCCTTGTTATTGAAGTATAGTTAAAATCATACACAAAATGAGAGTCAGCATTAGGTCTAATCCTAGTTAGGGGCTGATATATTTAATTTACCAGCAGTCCTATTGAACTCACAGTTTAATGATAATTTTGTCCATTTTAAGTATATCTACTGGTAAAGTAAAGGTATTACTCAAAGACAATGTTGATTAAACCATTTGTTTTGGCTTTCTTCTCTGATGGCTGCTTGGAAAGGCTAGAAAATCTGAGATTTCTTCCAGCTCTAAATTTCTATGACAAGGTGGTATATTAGGTAGGGCACTGAAGCTGGAGTCTAGAAGACCTGAGTTCAAATGTGACCTTAGACATTTACCTTGCATGACCCTGGCTGGGCAAATCATTTGATTTCTGTTTGCCTCAGTTTCTATATGTGTAAAATGGGATAACAATAGCACTTACCTCCTAGAGTTATTGTGATGATCAAATGAAATAGTAATTGTAAAGCACTTAGCATAGCGCCAGGCATATAGCAAGTACTAGGTAAGTATTAGCTATTATTATATTTACATGAATTCTCTCCATGTCAATACATTCTCTATTACCTGATTACAAAATATGTTTTACAACATAAAATAGATTTGTAAGCCTATATGATGATAGGCTACTGAGACTGGTATGAAGGGCTCTAGTTTTCTGGAATCAATAGGGACAGAATTTTTGCCCAGGATTTCTTCTCTGTACTATTTCCCCCCATCATTTGACAGTAAGTTGGATTGCCATTGAATGACTAAAGCCTAGTCAGATGAGTAACATGAAACAAAAGCTCAAATTGTTGTTAAATATGCTGCTCATATTCTGATGGAGTTGACCTAGCCAATAACATTCAGCAATAGACCCTCCAAATACCAGGTCAGGGAACCTGGAAAATGCAGCTCTACTGGTCATTCCAAATCGTAGCATCATAAGATTTTGAGCTGGAAGAATCCTTTTCCTGATTCTGACATGGTGGGCTGAGGGATACCAGTGGCACTTTGTACTGGTTTTTATTCTTCATGTCATTTTTCCATCTGTAATTTGGGAGAAGAGAGACAATATTGCATAGTAGATGAGAGCTGGTCACGAAGTCAGGAAGACTGGGATTCATATCCTGCTTCTGACACATAATGGCTATGTATAACCTTGGGGAAGTCACAATCTCTTAGGGCCCAGTCAAGTCTCTAGAGCTAGAAGTTGCAGAGAAGGCACTGATTTACATCAGAAAGGAAATTTCTTATCAGCAGCTCCCTACATTGGTGAAATAGAGTGCAGACTAAATAAAAAAAAAGCTGGCAGAAGGATTCTGAGAAGTGCAGGATCTATGGGCAATGCAGATTTCTACTTGTCCTCCCAAAGGTGTTTGGTTACTTCTGGGTATAGTATACCTTTCCATCAACAATTGCTAACTGCAGAGAGGTGTGGACTAGGAAATGTTTTATGAACATGCATGGAAATTGCTAGCTGGGAAGAGGTAGAGGTGCTAGAGACATTTATAGTCCCTGGAGACACAAGGTGTCATAGAAGAGAGTTTTTAAATGGAATTTTGCTCTATTGAATTAAATGCCTTTTTTTTATAGTCAAGAAACAATAAATCCAATGAAATATTATGTTCTCTACTTCTTTGTGGCCAATTGTATGATAGTAAAGATGGAGTCTATTTGGAATACTTATTTTGAAAGGTTTCTTTATATTACTGTTTGTGAAAGGCTTCATTCTAATACCCTTCTTGTGTGTTCGTCCTTCATTGCTGAAGAAGACTATACTATCAGAGAAATGATGACATGACTTGCACTTGACTTTGTTTTGAATGAGGGAGGGCTGTGCAGGTCACCAGCCTCACTTCTCCTCCAGAGCCATCTGAATCTAGTGACTAGATATTCATCAGGATGACTGGAGATGATCCAGGGTGAGGCAGTTGGGGTTAAGTGACTTGCCCAAGGTCACATAACTAGTGAGTGTCAAGTGTCTGAGGTAAGATTTGAACTCAGGTCCTCCTGACTCCTGCACTGGTGCTTTATCTACTGCACCACTTAGCTGCCTAGCTAGAATACCCTTTTAATATATTCATCAAGTTATTCATATGCCTTAATGTATAGTTATTATTCCCTCTAGGATTACCTACCCCAACTTATATTCATAGGTTTGGTCTCCCAAAGGATGACTCTCACAGGTTCAAGACATTTTATAAGGCCTGTGTTCCTTAAACTAAAGTTCATGAGCTCTAGCATGTGCAGCTACTTTTGTGAATGAACCAAGAGACTTAAATGACTCTAAGCAAAGGCATTTATAGAAATGACATAATTGGAATAGTGGCTATAAAACATTATCTTTATAAATCTGTAGCATGCTTTCCCACAAACATACAAAAAATAAGTAGGAAAAGTAGGCCCACATTAAGTACAGTAGTATACAGGCACATACTTAAGGACAGCATATGGACAATGCAACTCACACCTCTGTGCTGTAGGGTCCCTATGTTCTTTATCTTCATGCTGCTCATCCTGGGTGTGCAATGTCTGCTGGGCATATTGCCCTTCTGGGCTCCTTGGGCCTGTTCTCAGTGGGTTTCAGGGTGTCCTAATGGATGGGAAGCCCTGACGCAAGAGACCATGGCTGATGAAGAGATGGAGGAGGAGGAAATTCCTTCTTTTACCAACTTGTTCAAGAGGTAAATAGTAATTCCCTCTCAAGAGCTAAGTTCATCCTCAATGCTTTTGGCATTTGTTTCCAGAACTCACATTCTTTTGAGTTGTTTCCTTCCTCAACTGACTCTTTAGAAATTACACCTTGCTTGTAAAGGCCACCAAAGGTGTGGCTGGTCCTTCAGTCAGACATTGTCTAGTAGCCCTTTTAATTCTATAAAATTTGATTGAAGAATTTTCTTTATATCTCTGAAAGGGATAATAAAGCTTGTTTACAAGCTTTACATTTCATTTAATACTTGTTTACATTTCATTTAACACTTGAACATTTTCTACTTGTGTTACTTGCTAATTACATCCTATAATTTTACTGCAAAATGAAGTGGCAAAATACACCATGAAGTGATATTTATTATTGCCTTTGAACCCAGGACAACTTTGCCAACTCCTTGATTGCCTCTTCAAGGTGAGATTGTGAGTCATCCTTCCATTTAGCTGCAATTTCCTTCCTGGATTTTGGTTTTGTTGACATTGAGAATATGAGGATTGATGTAATTTAGATCCTCTAATGGTATTGCCACTTTGGGGTAATTAAAGGAGAATTTAGAAAAAGTATAAAGTACCAATAGTGAAATTAATATTGATAAGATTGTCTTGGATCTGTGTGATTTTTCATGAATTTAACTTCCTTTCTTCCATTCTTCCATAGTAACTAAAGAAGCAAATGGAGGCCACCTAGAACTGAGGACTACTATATATTTTGATTAGTTTTATGAGTTGCCATGGCCACCAAAGGGCCAGATTAGTGATGATAAGCCCCTTCATGCTTCACTAGGCTTTTCCTTGGAAAGCAGAATGATATTTTGTTGAGACTATACTTGAAATTTTCATATCATGATGGAACCTAAGAGAAATTTGCTCTACTCAGTCTTTGAGAACCCAGGGTCATCTTCCTGCTATAATGAGGCATAGATTGTAGAATAATAAACAAAAATGAGAAAAAGCATGACTATGCAATTAAAACAACTACAAATTGGCATATTTAAGTAATCTATTCATGATAAAAAGGGAAATGGGCAGAGGAATCAACTTCACACATCACAACCATTTTTATTTTATTTTTAAATTTTATTTATTTTCAGTATTCTACAATCACTTCCATATAACTTAGCTTCCCACCCCCACTCCTTCTCCTTATCTTCCCCATCCTTCCCTGAGATGGCATGCAATTTTATATAAGTTTTACACATACATTCTTATTAAATACATTTTGACCACAGTCATGTTGCATAGAAGAATTAAAATGAATGGGAGAAATCATAAAACAAATCAAAATGTAATACAAAAGAAAATGATCTGCTACATTCTGTGATTCAATTCGATTAGTTCTTTCTCTGGATGTGGAAGGCATTTTGCTTTAAAAGGCCATTGGGAATTTTTTAAGTTCTTGCTTTGCAATGAAGTTCTAAGTCTGCCAGAAAAAGTTCTTGCACACTGCATTTGTTGCTGTGTACAAAGTTCTCCTGGTTCTGCTCCTTTTGCTCAACATCAGATCATATAAGTCTCTCCAGGTCTCTCTGAAGTCTTCCTGTTCATCATTTCTTATAGCACAATAGTATTCTATTACATTCATATACCACAATTTATTCAGCCACTCCCCAGTTGATGGGCATCCCCTTGATTTCCAATTTTTGACCACCACAAAGAGTGCTGCTATAAATATTTTTGTACATGTGGGACCCTTTCCCATTTTTATGATCTCTTGGGGGTACAATCCTAGAAGTGCTATTGCTGGGTCAAAGGTTATGCACATTTTTGTAGCTCTTTGGGCATAATTCCAAATTGCTCTCCAGAATGGTTGGATCTATTAACAGCTCTACCAACATTGAATTAGTGTTCCAACTGTTCCACATCTTCTCCAACATTTATCATCTTCCTGTTTTGTCATGTTAACCAATCTGATAGGTGTGATGTGGTATCTCAGAGTTGTTTTGATTAGCATCTCTCTAATCAATAGTGATTTAGAGCATTTTTTCATATGTGTATAGACATCTTTAATTTATTCCTCTGAAAACTGCCTGTTCAAATCCTTTGACCATTTATCAATTGGGGAATGACTTGTATTCTTGTATAGTTCTCTATATATTTTAGAAATGAGGCCTTTATCACAAACACTAGCTGCAAAGATTCTTTCCCAGTTTTCTGCTTCCCTCCTAATCTTGGTTGCATTGGATTTGGTTGTGCAAATAATTTTCAGTTTAATGTAATCAAAATTATCCATTTTGCACTTCCTAATGCTTTGTATCTCTTGTTTAGTCAAAAATTCTTCCCTTCTCCATAAATCTAATAAATACGCTATTCCTTGCTCCATTAACTTGTTTATAGCCAATCTTTATACCTAGTTCATATACCCCTTTGGACTTTATTCTTGGATCACAACCATTTTTAAAAGAAGTTTAGTCATTATAAATCATGATCATGGAAAAGGAGATCAAAAGATATGAGAAACTGCCTTGTGGAGATGTCACAGACAAGAACAAAATTGGTATAGAATACAAACATTTTGCAAAATCTTTGTGAAGTTGTTTAATACTTTCCAGGGTAAAAGTCTCCTGATCCTTTCCAGACACTATTAATGATAGTTTCTGCCTGTAAACCTTAGCCATCTCTTAATCCTCATTCTTCAACATATTGTGAAACATGGATTTCACTGTCTTCACCTTTGCCAACTTTCTAGTTTCAGTCATTGAGTATAAAAGTATATGTTAACTTAATCTTGAAGATTTTGTCAAGTTCTTCATAGACTTCCTCATTCTTTGCAACATAAGTTGGTGCACATATTACAATTATTTTCACAATGACCTTTTACAAATAGTTATCATGAATAATGTAATATAAGATGAACAAATATAAAAAAGAATTAATGTTACTCATTGCCAGTCACAAATAATATTTCTTATTGCTCAATATTCTATTTCTTGTCCTAAGAGAACATATGAGACATACTTCTATTTATCTTTTATTTATGCATTATCAATCTATTTTTATCTATCTCTTCATTCATTTATCTAGTCATTCATTTGCCTACTTGTTTATTTACCTATCTTTCTATTCATTTAGGTATCTATTTGTATATAGAACTCTTTAGTATATAGTATATGAATATATTGAAGAACAAATTGTATTTGGGTAAGAAAATGATAACTTGTTACCTGAATTGGCTTTGCACAGTTTAGATCATTGTTCTAACTACTGAGATAACTTGCTCAGGAATTTTTGATTATTGATGTAACCTAAGCTGTTTCAATTTGGCTAGCAGAGACCCAAATTCATATAGCTCTAGCATCTCCTCCCCCCATCCTTTTTCAAGGAAAATTTTAATTCCTTCCAGGAGAGGAAACAAGAGGTCCAGGTGAGATCCCTCTGCTCTCTTCAGAGAGTTGGAGCATAAGGCTAGAATTATATCTGTCTAGTCCCTTAAACATTATTAGTTTAGTTAATGTAGTCTTCAGGTTCAAATTAAACTCCTGATTGCTATTCCTTAATGGGGAAGGAGGGCTCCAAACTCTATGTGTAGAGCTTTACCCCTTTCCCACCAAATATCAGTTCTATAATGAATGCACACAGAAAAGAGCAAATAGATCCATTTATTGAAGTCAGTAACAAAACAGAAATCAGAGAAGCATGCAACTGACTATATATATAATAGACAATACAGATTGAAAGAGCTTTCCCATTGGGAGTAAGATAACTCAGCTCAATGAGGAGAGCATATACCAGTATGTATCACAGGGGAAATTCCTTAAAGTCTTGAGTGGAATAGGGGATAGAGGCATATAGTGCCAGTGGGATACTCACAGTGCCTATGGTGGCTGTGAATGTGTTGACACAATTCTGAATCATGAAATAACAGTCTCTCTACATGGAAGACAGAACCAAAACATTTATTCAGACACCAGAAAGCCAAATCCATCATAGTAACAAAGAAATCTATAAACAAGAACAATGTAGAGGGCAACACCATCCCCTAGACTTTGCACACACCAGCTCCCTTAAATAAAATCACAAATTCTCCCAATCATGATAGCCAGCTGCCTGTTTTCTCTCTCTCCCTTAGTTCTGACTAATTTCCTCTCACTTCTGTTCTAGCGCAGCCTCTTCCTGCTCCACCCTTTCAGCTCACCCCTTCCTGTTCCATGTGACTTAAACTCATGTGACTCAGGCTTCCATGTGACTTAAGAGGGTCACATGAGTCTATCAATGGATGGAAAAGATCTTCCCTTAAGCAAAAAATACATTAGTCTATTTGAATTCAGTTCTTCCTGCCTCTAGCTATAGCACTCTATCCATAGGGCCACCTAGCTGTCCCTAGAGTTAGATAACCCTTTCAATTTATTCAAACTTCTTTAGATTTCGAAGTGTCTCTTTTCTGTTTTGTTTGCCTTTCATTGATTCTTCTCAACTCTGGTTCTTTCAGCAGGAATGCTTATCGGTCCTTAGTTCTAATAAAGATCTACTTTTACTCTTGTTGGGTTCTGTCCCCCAGAGTCAGACTCTGCATGAACAACAACAATTTTACTAACTCTCCCCCTCTCCCCCTTCCCTGCCTTACTTTCTTCTGACATTCTTCTGATTGGAGATAAAGGAGGGAAGTGGGACTGAAATATTTCATAAACCATATTCAGAAAACTGCCATATGCTAAGCCAGCCCCAAATCCTTCTTTCCCATATCACAAATATGTAAGTTATTCTAAAATAGGGATTGAACTTTCTAAAAATACTTTTTTATTAATTTTATTTAATTCTTTTGTCTTTACGTTGTCTAAATTTCTTCTAGTATCTCTTCTCCTCCCCTGCCTATACTCTCCCTAGTATCCGTCTTCCCTCCTACTGTGCTCTCTCATATAACAAAGAGTATTTTTAAAGAGAAAAAGGAGGAAGAGAAAGAAATCGGCAAAACCAATGTTCTGCATGTGAACCTTTTCTATAACGTGAGAACTTGTTTTAAAATATATAGTTGGTTCACTTTGTAATGCCATTTATTTAGTTTTATGCATTTGAAAACATTCTGAGGAGTCCATGGGCTTCATTCATCAGAATGCCAAATGGTACATTACGTACAAAAAAGTTAAGAACCTTTGCACCAAGGAAAGGAAAAAGAAAAATTGGTAACAAGGTTTGTGTATATGGGAAATGAATAAATTTCTCTTTTGTTTTATAAATCCAATATACACATATTCCCAAACGGTTTAGAAAATAGGGTGAATTATATGTGATAATGTATAACCTAAGGCATATGTAGTAATCAGGAGCCAATAGAACAAGTTTCTTGCAATTTTTAGGTTACTTCAGTATAGTATGTAAAAGTTCTCTTTTAGGACAATCTCAGCCTCTGCTACAACTACAATAAATAGAGAGCAGCCAGCAAAAGTGGAGGATAGGGCAGGACCATGGAACAGAGAGAGGGGTGTTTAGGAATGGGTAGTCTAGTTCCCTTGAATCTCTGCTTTTCCTGCTTGGTCTCTACTTGGGGGAGAAGAGATACTGGATCTGTAAGGGTGGGGTGGGGTGGGTATTGAGGGCTTGTAGAAGGGGAAAAAAATACCTAGACACAATGACAACTGCTGTTGTATCTGTGAGACTAAATAACCAAGAGACTGGGGAATGGGGTATGTAGTGGGGATAGTGACATTATCCCTTTCCAACCCCTCCCAAACCTGGGAAGGTGAAGTGAAGGCAGTGAGTTAAGGAAGAAATTGTGTTGATAGGCTAAGGAACCCCAAGTGATACCATTAAGTTGCCCTAGGCTATGTATAGAGGGGAAAGGGGTAATGAATAGATAAAGATGGAATTGAATTTCATTCTTTCTATTTCTACCCAGGGCTCTAACACTTTTCATAAAGTCTCTGCTTATATATCTCCTTCTTCTGCCCACCCACTGCTAGAAGCCTGTTCCAAGCAGCTCATTATAGATATCATAAAATATTAAGAGGTCTCTGGGATAGAAAAAAGAGAATCATATTGGATAACAAAATGAAAAAAAAATTCTTGTAGAATTTTTTTTCAATATCTTATACTATTGAATCATATAATTTGTAAAATGGTGTTTTCCATGTGTTATCCAACCTAAAAAACTTAAAAGAATGAAATAGACATGACATTTGTAGTAATTAAAGTTGAATTTACAAGATAAGACAGAATATCTGCATATAGTAAATGTTCTACAAAATAATATCAAAGAAATTAAAATACTTAAAGGTTTGCTTCAGCATCCCCACCTAAGCTTACTAAGTAAAGCCGCTGACAGCAACCTCATAGGCATGTGTTTCAGGGTTCAGTTGCTGGGGTTCCTGCATGATTTCCCTATGGCACTGAAATAGTATGGCTGTCCCTCAATCCAAAAGAGGCTTGAAAATATTGTTTGCAAACCACATGAAAGAAAGGGAAACCTACAGTTGATTAGAGCAATAGTGATAAATTGGTTAAAAAGGAGGTACCTTCTTTGTCAGTAAATCAGTCAATAAACTTTTATTAAATGCCTACTATGGGTGTGGCACTGTGCTAAGCACTGTGAAAGCAACACAACATAAACCACATAAGTAAAAACAAAGACAGTCTCTGCCCTCAAAAAGTTTACAATTTAATGAGGGGGAAGATATATTAAAAGGAGCATAATGAGATTTCCAGAAGATGACTTCACTGGGGAAGGAAGGCATGATCAAGAAATCCAAAGAAGTCCAAAAGCAGTGTAGATGGTAAGAAATGTGTGTGGGAATGAGCCCTGGAAATCTAACTGGATTCAGTCCTTTCCCAGTGGAGTTTGCTCTGCCCTCCTCACTCTAGAATTGAAGTTGTCTGAAGATGCTCAGATTCTATGGAAGGAAGGCTGCCACATCAGTAAAAGTAGGGTAGAGAGGTCCACAGTGAAGGAAGTCAGATACAAAACTACTAGGAATAAAAGAAAAGGGTGAAAAATAAGAGTGAAGAGCTGAGTATACACTTGATCTCAAAAATATAAACCAATACTGAAATTTATAAAGATGGATGAAAAGTGAGTAGAAAAATATAAATAAAGAGGTCATAAAACATGGAGCAAGGCATTATAGTTCTTGTTCTTCCTTCTCAAAGAAGACCAAAATGATATCACTATGCTGGAGTCCAACTGTGACTGATCAGACCATTATGAGCTTGGAATGTTTTATCACAGGACAGGCACAAATAGTCTATGTGAACATTTGGGGTGGATTCTCTGAATTTGTGCATCTTGAATTTCTCTATATAAATTCTGCTTTGCTCATAGAGCACAACACCTTCTCTGATGTGGGCATGCCATGCTGAATGGTCCTGTGCCAGTGTCCCCCCTGTCACTCATTCAATTCCAAAGTTCTTAAGAAAGATCTTGAGAGTGTCCTTGTATCTCTTCTTCCGCCCACCATGTGAACACTTGCCCTGTTTGAATTCTCCATAAAATAGTCTTTTTGGCAAGTATACGTTTTTTATTTGAACAACATGGCCAGCCCATCAGAGTGTCACTATCTGAAGTAGAGTCTGAGGTATGAAAATGAGCCAAAAATCTAAAACAAAAAAGAATATTCCATGGATTTCCAAAAGATCATGGAAGAAGAACAAATAACTTCAGAAGCTTTCAAAAGGGAAATAAATCTCTTAGAAGATGTTAGGTTAGGAATTGGATCAGAAATAAAAGCTTTCAAAAAGAAATAATGCCCAATACTGAAAAAAAGGTCGAAAACTTAGAATACGGAATAGAACATTTCACAAAAGTATTAGGATCATAGATTTTGAGCTGTAAGACATCTCAGGAGCCACTAGTCTAATCTTGTCCTTTTATGGATGATGAAACTGATATCCGTGGAAGTTCAATGGCTTGCCTAAAGTCACAAAAGTAGTGAAAAATGGAAATAGGATGTGAACCCAAGATTTCTTACTCCAGAGCCAGTGTTTTTTTCTGTCTGTTCCACACTGCCTTAATGGTAGGCTCCATAGATGTCATGATAGTGGATGTGTACTCTCATTGCTTCTACTTCCTGTCTATATTTTTTGACTTTCTTTTCTTTCCTCTCACTCGTTTAAATTCTCTCCAGTATAATTTTCCCTCTTACCACTCAATTGAAATTACTTCCTTTGAAAGTTGCTGATGATCTCTTAATTGCCTAATCAAATGGCTTTTCCCCAGTCCTCACTCCTCTTGATGTTTATGAAGCTTTGGTCACCGCTGGACGTTCTCTACTGAATACTTTTTCCTCTCAGTCGTTATTATTCTGTTTTTAGTTTTTTTCTACCTGTTTGACCACTTCTTCTGAATCATGTTTATTGGATCATCGTCCTTATTATGACCCCTAATTATGTATGTACCCCAAGGCTCTTTCCTGAATTAGTTTCTCTTTTCTCTCTGCACTCTTGCTTTGTGACCTCCACATCTCTTATACGTTTAATGATCATCTCTCCGTACATGACTCTCACAGTATGCCTAGTATTTCTTGAACTCTTAGTGCCACATCAACAACTAATTACTGGATGTTTGGAACCAGGTGCTCTGCAGGAACTTTAAAATCAACATGTGCAAAAAAGAACTCATTATGTTTCTCCCTAAAGTAACCATCCCTCTTCTGTACTTCCCTATTTCTTTTATGGATGCTTGCCTAGCTCGTAAACTCAGTATCCTTCTCAAACCTCTTACTCTTTCTGACTTTATGCATCCAAATCATTTAATTTCTACCTTCAAAACATTTCTCACATATACCCCTTCTTTCTACTCACACATCCACTACCCAATTCCAGGTCCTCATTATCTCTTGCAAATACTAATTGCCTTCTACCTGGGTTCCTTGTCTCAAGTCTCTCCCCTCCAATCCTTTTTCTACATAGCTGCCAAAATGATTTTCCTAAAGTGCCTTATAACTTCCCTACTTAATAAGTTTTAGTAGCTCCTATTACCTCCGGAATAAAGCCCTGGCATGTAAAGCTCTTCATAACCTCTTTCCATCCTACCTTTCCACCCTTATTACATATTACTCCCCTTCCTATTTTCTCCACTCTAGCCAAACTTGTCTTATTACTATTTCTCACACATGCACTTCATCTTCATCTATCTCCTATCTTTATGCTTTTGCTCTGAGTATTCATCATGCCTTGAATATACTCCTTTCTCTCTTCTGCCTCTTGGAATCCCTATTTTCCTTCAAGGCTTGTTTCAAGTGCCACCTTCTTTAGGGAGATTGTTTTGGAAAATCTCTTTAATGTAGTAAATGCTCTGAAAAATAGAATGAAATTTAAAGCTCAAAAAAAAAAATACCAAGGTAGAAGAAGATTTGGTAGCAAAAAAGCAAAAGTTACCCACATGAATTCTATAAAATGAATTTTATAAAAAGCAAAGCAACTTACTTTGTAGGCAGGATAGTTTAAGGATTATAGTTCTCCTGGAAGAAGCTGAATTAAAATGAATAAAAAAACCTTGAATGCCATACTTTAGGAAATTCAGTAAAATAGCCAAGAACTTTTGAATAAACATAGCCAGAGTATTGGTTGATCTAGTCTGTTAGAGGAAAGAAGTACCATGCTTGAAATTCCAAGGCACAAAATAATCACATTTCAGAATTTTAATATCAAATAACAAATTTTGGAAGTACCAGGAGAAAGGCCCTGGGCTATGAAGGAATATCAATGTGAATAATTCAAGATTTCTACAGACAAAAAGAATTCTAGAAAAGGAAGTAATGGGATGTTATAAAAAGAAAAGGAGCTCAAGTATTAACCCTAAATAACATAGCTTACAAAACTGATTCTAATTATAAATGTAAAAGTATGAACATTCAGCAAAAAGTTATTCTTCTTGCTTCCAAAATGTTATCTATTAGAAGAGACTCTGGCACCACATCCAATGTCTTATCTTTTCTAACACATAAAAGAATGGATGTACCTCCTAACATTGACAGCATTGTTGAGATTGGTATGGATGGATAAAGATCCACTGACTCATATTTGATTAGTGTGGAAATGGATATTAACCAGTTGTCTCCTACGTCTAGTAAACTCCTACCACCCCTTGATTTTCCAGTATCACTGATATAGACTTCCAGTTGTCAAAGTGAAAAATGTCCCTTCCTCCTGTTAACACTTTCTGTTCTCTCATCTGCATCAACTTTAGCCCTACTGCTTTCATGTCCCAATATACCACTCCTTCCATTATGCCCTATGGAGCTCATATTTTATCATTAAACACATTTCTTTTTCTTAGAATTCTTGTTCTCCTTTCATCTTCTGGCATTTGAGACCCAATTCTCTCCTGTCCAGTATTCATTCAAAGTTCTCCCATCTTCTTTCCTCCCCCAAGCACTGACAAAGAGTGGAGGTTGGGAGGAGTAGCTTTAACTCCCTATTGACAATTGCAGACCTCTCTCTGTCAATATCAGTCACAAACTTCTACTTTGAGATTCTCTTTAACCAAATAGCTTCCAAGTCATTCTTCCCCCTTTTTAAAGAAGTTCAGCACATGGCTCACAGTCTTCCTCTTTGCCCTAATTTTTGTTCATATATCAGGGAACTTCAACATCCATATTGATGTTCCTTTAAACATTGTGGCTTCTCAGAAATGGTGTTATGCTGACCAAAAAACAGTGCAATAAAAATTTCAAATTTGAAAAACTTACAACTAAATTTCATAAACATAACAATGCAAAACTAATTTAAAGCTATAAAACTAAGCAAGACAGATATTTGATATTCATTGTGTAGAGTCAAATAAAGGATTAAAATTTCAATGCACGTGAATCTTTACTACCTTTTCCCTTCAACCCTTGTGCACAAGTGAATCTTCTTTCTTAATAATTAGCTTTCCATTCATGAGGTCCCTTAGGCCTACCATACTGAAAAGCTGCAGTCTGTCAGCCTACTGAAAGGAGCTGTTACCAATATTACAGTGGTAGTCCTTGAGATCTGAAGGATGCCGCATACGAATACATTATGGCCAATACAATTGACATCGTTATTTATAGCTTCAGTAAATTATGAACCTTCCAGCATAGCATATCTGCAACCTCCTGAGACAGTAAGCTGTACTTTCATTCATTTATTATTTAGTTCTCTATGCTTTCTCTAGGGAAAAAAGCCAAGCAAACCACAAACCTAAGTCAGATGATAGGGATCTAGTGGGGGGGAAAAGGTAAAATACACTTTAAATTCCATAGCTTTACCTGTAATTGGGAGAATCCAAATAAAATGATTTCATTCCTAATTTCTGATTCTGTGCTAAAAGAAAAATCTTGGTGTTTCTTTATCATCTCTTTCTTTCCCCAAGGTGATTCTGACAGCTGACTGGTGACTGTTTAACATGATCAAGTTTGGGAGGAGTGGGAGAACTAGTAACTTTGACAGGTCTCCCCATAACTAAAGGTACCTAGTAGAGTACTCTGGGACTATCCCTGAGAAACATACTTTTCAAGTAACTGTCAGTATTACCACCTTTCCTCTCTCCATGACTACATGCTGGTAAAGAAAGAGAGAGGTAGAGGACATGAAAATCTCTGACAGAGCCAAAGTTAGCTCAGGGTGACCAAGACAGAGGGAATAACATGGTGAGGTGCTTTTTCCGCCCTCCTTGCAGAATGCTTGCCACAAGACTGGCTTTATTTCCCCTTCTGGTACTGTGATACCACCCTTAAAGGTCATGTGAGCCTTTATGATTCTCTTTGAGGACTAACTTGGAAACCCCCCAAACCCCCCTAACCTGGAGCCTGATTCACAATAGGATATCTGGGATCATTGTGAGAGCAAGAGAAGGAAGGTGAGAAGCATTAGAGGATCAGCAGTGCAGACAACCCAAGAATAATAGTAATCCAGAATCCATCGTAAATTCTTAATTATTGTAATGTAACATTTGGTTCTGGCAGCCTCTTCAAAGCTGCAGATACCCATTTATATCCCTTGTGATGTCAAAAGGATGGGCAGTTTAGGTGGGCCTTTGTAGCCTAACTGGATTAGCATGAATGGTGGTCTTTTTAATGCTGAACTTTGAAGAGAGTTTGAAGGGCAGGGACAGGGAGAATTAAATTTATAGAGTAATCTTGGGAAGTGGTGAGTCTTTTTGTTTTCCCACCCCTCCACACTCTCACTGTTTAGAGGCAGAGATATCAAATATGCAACAAACACTTTGGAGACTGTGGGACAACATGCTGAAGATGACAGTTGGCCCTGGAACCTCTAATAACCAGAGTGCTGAAGGACAAGGTTAGTTTTGTTATTGTCTTTGTATCATCAGCTCCTAACATTGTACCTGATACATAATAAATGCTGATTAAATGTTTGTTGATTGATTGATTGATACAGATATAAGTCTGGTAGTCTTGTACCAATAGAGTGATGGTCACAAAACATGCATGTGTCATTTAGGGTCATTTAACATGTCATTAACAAATAAAGAATTTGTTGACAATGAAGGTTATATCCTATACACAAACTAGAGTTCTTGAATCTAATATAGATCATCACAAAGAAATCAAGTTAATGTTTCAAGTATGGATAGATGAATATTCATATGTGATGGGTGAAAAAGTGCTGTAACTTTGTCCCATGGATCATATGATACTGAAACTTTGATGATACCCATTTACCTTTTGTGGATAAATGCTATCTATGATTTTCTGTACCTATGATACAGCTAGGCTGTAATCAAATGGAAACTCAAATGAGAGTATGTGACTCCCACTAGACAGTGTTTCTTCAGTGTAAATAGACTTCATCTTTTTTGCTTCAGTTATCAAACCTAGTTGTTTCAGTTATGCTTGGATGACTGTTGATGAAAGCAAATGGTTAATCAAGTAATATTGATACAAGCTAAAAATAAAAGAAGTGAGCCTTAGGTACTCAGGCTTCATTCTCTACCAGAAACCTTGATGTTGAGATGGTGGCAGGAGTTAGAGTTATGCAATGGAGCGTGGTACTATAACCTAACTGGTCCCAGATATGACACTGGGAAGACATGGATGTTACCCAAGGCATTTAATTCTATAGTCATGAAGACATTATGTGATCACTTTTGTCATTTGGGTTAATGGAAAAATCTAGAGCTGGTAAGAAACAGATTATCTTGATGTAATATCTTGGCAGAGATTTCCAAAAAGTGTGAGACTTGTGCTCCACATAGTTTAAGGAAAATATTACCAACTCTCACTACTTGCTTGGAGAATATAAGTATCACAAAACTTCACTTTTTATTTCTGAGAGGAGGTAATATGAATGTGAACAGGATCTTAGTTGTAGTAAATTATTTTATTTGGTCTAAAAAGGCATATTCAACAAAGAAACTGGGGGTTTATTATCAGGGTTATATTGGCAAATAGTTAACAACACTTAATAATATGACACACTCTTAGATTTAATTTTAATTATTAACATCTTCATGACTTTCTTAAGTTTAGAAACCAACAAAACAACAAATTGAGCCCTGATTTGTAGCATTTTCTGATTTCCACTGAAAATTTAATAATCATCTCATGAGCCAGTACAAGCCAATTCCATCTAGCACACCAGTGACTGATAATTTCTACAATATCATAAGCACTGTGGGAAAAGCATTTCCTTAAATATTTATTTCCTTCCAAGATCTAGTCTCACCCGAATAGAGACTTTGAGAACAAATTACTAAAGGAATCATTGGCTTTGGAAGGAATCAAAAAGCTCCAAGGAGACCCACAACCTGAAAATTTAATCACACGTTATTGAGTATACCAAGAACTCTGAAGCCTGAAGACAAGGTCCAATAGAGCCAATGCATGACTTTTCTAATGTTACCAAGGTGATGTCCCTCATATTTGCTGATATGTGGGCAAGAATCCCGCCTACTTTTGTTTTGGAGTCTTGGAAGATGGAAAGGTTATAAAGAAACACAATCAATGCATCTCTTGGCTGAGAGATCAGCTAAAAGAAGCCTGCTGACTTTCTGTGACTTCAGGTTAATAGACCTCTGAAAAACAAATGACTATGTCATCACACTTAGTTTGTTGTCAAAAACTTTAGCAGGGTGATAGAGTTCTCAGAAATCTTGGTGTGCAAAGACTATACAAGATCACAAACCAAGGAGAGTTGAAATATTGGGCAATTTATCTGTTTAAAAATAGTCCCAGAGAATAGTGGGGGTCCGACAAAGAACATTTATCAACTGCCTCTTGCCCAGTGAGGAGTTATTCACATTCTGTGAGGAGAATGAGGAAAGAAGTGATCAGCAGGCAGTCAGATGGACAGAAAAGAAGAGACTGCTCCCAGGTTACAGAAAGATTGAACTACTAGACAGCAAGGCTATGTGGGTACAGAGCTGGACTTGGAGTTAGTAAGACCTGAATTCCAAGAGGGCTTCTGACACTTTCTATGGTCCTCAGCAAGGACCTCTAGGGTCTTAGTTTTCTCATCAGTTATGATGATAATTGCCCCTACTTCACAGGATTGTTGTGAGGAACAAATGAGATAATATATGTAAAGTGCTTTGCAAACCTTACAATGTGCAGATGCCAGCTTTTATTATATTTTATAGAATCTTGGGATCAAAATGACCATGTACCATGACTTATTAGGAAGTCTACTGATTCTGCCTTGGTCTGAGGGGGATTTTAGTCCAGAGAGAAGGGAGAGCTAATCCTTGAAAAACACTAGAAATTTAGGGTTGTGAATTCAAGTGTGCAGGGATGAGTTTTCAGTGTGAGTTCCTGGGTTAGCCCCATCTTTGGTTTGACTGTTCTCTGCTTCCCAGCCTCGAGGTAATACCAGGAGGCAACAAAGATGCCAGAGAAATACTCCAGAGTCATTCTGGCAAACCACTCATGGTTGATGTAAGGCAAGTGCCCCTATGATTAGGGGTTCCTCACTTTGCAGTTCAATGAAGATAATAGAAGTTACACTGCCTACCTCAAGAAAGTTGGGAGGAAAGTCCTTCACAAACTGTAGCACCTGCAATTTAAGTATGAGCTCAGTTTGATTGTTTCAAACCATCGTCTGGTACATTGTCGCTGCAGTTCTAGGTAATAGCACCCAGATAGGAAGGATATACAATATTTTAATTATAAAAAAAGGGACTTCTCAGCAGCATTTTATCAGTGTATGTTTTTTCTAGTTTACTGGTGAATCATCAGAGATCATCTAGTCTAACCCATTCATTTGAGAGGGAAGTACACTCAGACACAGGTTGGCAGTTTGACTTGTTTAATGTTACATTGTCAAGGAGATAGGAGCATCAGATCATCTTACTTGTCCAAGTATATGGGCCAAGAAGCAACAGTTAGAACTGAACATGAAACAACTGACTGGTTTACAATTTGGAAAGGAATGCAAGGCTTATACATGGTCACTTTATTTATTTAGCTTATATGCAGAATATATCATGCAAAATGCCAGGTTGGATAAATCAAAAGCCAGAATTAAGGTTGCTGGGAGAAATATCAAGAACCTCAGATATGCAGATGATACCACTCTAGTGAAAGAAACTGAAGAGGAATTAAGAATTCTCTTGATGACAGAGGAGAGTACAAAAGCTGGCTTAGAGCTAAACATTAAAAAAACCTAAGATCTTGGCAACTAGTCCCATCACTTCCTGGCATATAGGAGAAGAAATGGAAGTAGAGTGAGATTGTATATTCTTGTGCTCAAAGATCATTGCAGATGGCACCTGTAGCCCTGAAATTAAAAGACGCTTGCTCCTTGGAAGTAAAGCTATGGTAAATCTGGACAGCACTAAAAAGCAGAGACATCACTTTGCTGATAAAGGTCTGTATAGTCAAAGCTATGTTTTTTTTAGTAGTCTGTGACAGCCTATAAGGAAAGCTGAATGCTATAGAACTGACACCTTTGAATTGTGGTGCTGGGGAATACTTTTGAGAGTCTCTTGGACAGCAAGGAGATCAAATCAGTCAATACTTAAAAGAAATTAATTCAGAGTATTCACTGAAAGGTTAAATACTGAAGCTGAAGCTCAAATGCTTAAGCCACATAAGAAGATAGGATTCACTGGAAAAGACTCTTGTTGTTGAGAAAGACTGAAGGCTGAAGGAAAGGGAATATAGAAGATGGGATGGATAGATAATATAATGGAAACAATGAACATGAAGCTGGACAGACTTCGAGAGTTAGTGGAGGATAAAGAGCCTGGCATGCTATGGTCTATGGGATCACAAAGAGTCAGATATGACTAAATGAATACACAGCAATGCTACATAACTACTGCAGGAAGGACGTTAGATGTTACCTCAGTATACTCAGATCTAGTCCTGACCTTTCTTTCCCTACAAGTAGGTAAGATAGACTACCCAGTCCTTTGGTTGTTTTCCTGCCTGTCATCTCCCCTATTGAATTGAGATAGGAATTGTTCATAAATACTCAGAGTATGAAGCATGAAGGAATCATCAAACACTGTGCAGGAAGGCAGTTTTTTATTTTTAAACAATGCTTGTGAAGTAACTGAAACAAAGAATTTCATTCCGCAGCTATCAGGAGAGAAATTGAAGTTTATAGTTACTAGTCCTAATTGTCAATTATGACAGAATGTAGACTGAAACCGGGTGACTCAATGGTAGTTCTTCTGCAAATCATCAGAGAACACTCTCACTAAGAGTGAACATATTTGGGGCAGCTAGGTGGTGCAATGAGTAGAGCGCAGGCCCTGGAGTCAGGAGGACCTGAGTTTAAATCGGACACTTACTAGCTGTGTGACCTTGGGCAAGTCACCTAACCTCCATTCCATTGCCTTGCCCTTCTCCCTCCCCCCCAGTCACCTACAGTCTTTAATCTTAGTCTTTGTTTCCTCCCTTTTCATTATTTCAACATGCTTAATTGTGTTTATTATTAAAACACTGGGACAAAGAAACAAAAAAGTTACACCTGTATCAATGAATAATAGGAAATGATAGTGAGTTTATCATGAATGTTTTCTTCAGTTCTTCAAAGATCTGTGATTTTGTGGATGAGGATATTCCATCTTCCAACTTTCAAATTGCAACGTCTTTGCAATTATAATTAAGGCTAAAAAATTCATCATTTTGAAGACAAACTGGTAATGGATCTTTCTGAACTTAATAGAGTTGGTCCTTAGCAGCAGCACACTGGGCTCCACTGAAATCTTACTCTGATAAATCTTCACAGCATAGAAGTGACCCTGGGCTCTTTGAAGATTTTGCCAACTTTGTGCTAGCTCTGGCAGGTCCTACGAAACTGGAAATACTTTAAGAATGGATCTAGTCAGGATTAGAAGGAATACCTGATTTAAAAATTATAGGATCCTTTAGGAGATAGAGGAGCTCTATAATGTATGAAGTCCATTTTCCTGACTTAAAGCAGGTGTCAATTTAAACTATCTCCCTCAGAAATATTTTCCATACGTATGTATGGGTACACAAATGTTCCCCTGTCTCTTTCTCTCTCTGTATTTCTGTCTCTGTTTCTCTGCCTCTCTGTTCCTGTCTGTCTGTCTCTTTTAGCTTTAAAGATCTTTGAACTTCCCTTAGGAATTCATTCCCATCACTGCAGAATCAACTATGATTGTAGGCAATTATGTACTAACAACAACAGGATGGTGGAAAGAAAGGAGGGTGATTGTGTTATGCAGAGCTGAGGGAAGGAGTGTGCTGAGTAACAGTCAAGTTTAGTCTGTTCTACCCAGATCTTTATTTCTATTATCATGGGCCTCTAGTTCACAGTCTTTCCTCCCCTCTCCTCTACTCCAGTTCCTGATCTCTTCTAATACCCCAGTTCACAGTTCTTTAACATCCTTAATTCCCACACCTGTACAAGGTATAGGAGTGCTCTTGTCTTAGATATCTGGTTCTGCCCTCCACTTTGTCTTACTCTAAAGTGACAGAATTCCCATTTATAACTCTGGTGTCTGGTATTTTGCCCTTAACTTTCCTAAATGTGGTGCACATATGGTTTATTTAAGCTAGCTACTGTAGTCAAGCCTATCTGTCATGACTGGCTGATATACTCTTTTGAGTTACTTCAACTAGACACTGGGGTAGTTTTGTCACCTTCTTGAGTCAGGGATATCCTGATATGAGAATATTTTTACTGCCCATACACAATTAGCAGTAGTGGATGAGGACTTAGAAGGTTTTACGAAGGAGTGAGGTGAGCCCATCTCAAGAAAGAGTGTGGAACTTGGGTTAAAGATAGAAAATATACTAGGAAGTTGAAGGGCTTAGTAAGGGATGGAGAAGGGGCTGACTGCTTTTTTTTTTTTGTCGATTCTTTAGGTTGTCTGCCACACTGTAGATGTTGTGGAATGACAACTAGATCTGCTTCACTTTTCTCAAGAACAACCAGGAGATGTTTCTCATAAAATCTGATACAAGTCACTTTCCTATCAACTTCGGGAACTGTGGTACATATGGTAAGTGTGTGAGAAAACGAGGTGGAAGTCACATTTTTGTATAGAAGGCTAAGTTGTGGGTAGATGAGAGAACCATTTTTTTAATACCAAAATGATGAAGTGGGAGTTAGGGTGGCCCAGACATTTTGATGGTTAGGAGGTGTAATTCCAGGAGATGGTTCTAGAATCTAGCGTACATGTTCAGTGTGTCTGTTAGCCTGAGGTGATACACTGTGGGAAAGTTGACTCTTTCCCTGAATGCTTGTGAATAGTAGTATCCAGAAATGTGAGAAAATCTGAGGATACATACAGTTTATGTGAAGAGAAAATGTTCTTTAAGAAGAGGAAAGTACTCCTAGTTGTTAGTCCACTCACTGGGAGGAAGTGAACCATCTTGATCAGAGTATTTTCTGCTACTAAGATGGGATCAAAGGCCTGTAACAGGAACATGTCTATGACAAATGCTAGAGCAGGGGTAGGGAAGCTGTGGCTTCAAGGCCACATGGGGCCTTCTCAGTCCTTGGGTGCAGTGTGTTGACTGAGTCCAAGTTTTACAGAACAAATCCTTTTGTTAAAGGGATTTGTTCTGTGAAGTTTGGATTCAGTTAAAGGGCCACACTTGAAGACCTACAGGGCTGTAGGTGGGCTCGAGGTTTCCCATTTCTGTAGAGGAACTAGCACCAATCAACAGAAAGGAAGTGGTAGAGGTTAATGCAAGCCTTTTAGCTTCTGGATGAAGACTTTGCCAAGCTTATATTATGTATACTTAGGAAGGCATGCTAGTCCATATTTTAACAGAGCCATGGCTAAGGAAAAACTTGGATGACTGCATGAGGCTTGAATAGACCTCCGTGACTTGTTTCTGGGTTATTATGGTAGAGATAAAAAACCGTTGACTGAGTCATTCCAGGAGGCATGCACAAGCGTGTGAGCAAAAGTACTATAGATCATCTGCTACAGACCTTCCCTGAAGCGTGAATAATAGGCTCTGAAGGAGTATATGTTATGCCCCCAAGACAAAGAAGGTATATAGGTGTCCAGTTCTCCCCCTTGCCCCTTCCTCTCTTCTTCCCCCACCAAAGGTCATATTTTCCTGATACTGATAACTGATAGATTAGAAGCAGCTAGACAGCTAATCCTCAGGTGTTTGTAATAGGCCATGTTAGGAACTACTGAGAGTACAAAGGACAGTAGCATGCTTGTGAGTAGGAGTGGACAGTAGTGTGATATATCATAAGACAGAGAGTTTGATTAAAGAATAATGTGACTGTCTGGAACCTGAGTGTGAATCAGTGCAAGTCTGTTTCCAGGTTAAAAATCCCCAGAAAGTTGAGTTTGCACCAAATGTGAACCTTGACACCCCCTGAACATAGGGAAAATAAGGATTAAGTTGCTATATAAAGGCTAGTACTTCCCATCCATCTAACTTGCAAGACTGAATGTGCTGGGCCCTAATGGCTAACCCATAGAGTGATTTGAATAACCTAACAGTGATGAATGAGTCCTAACAGATACTGTATCTGAATGACATATTTATGAGCTCCAAGGAATTTCTTCATAGAAACAAGTGCAAATCGCCACTCATGCATGAATATGTGTGTGTACAAGTGTGGATATGTGTATAAGCAGATCTGGAGTCTTCATTGTGTTTGGGAACAATAAACAAGTGTTAGTGGATCTGTCACAGGAGTGTTAATTCCTGTTTGGAATTTAGGCATTTCATTCTTGCTGTTTGTAGGAGAGCTCTAATAAATTTGGTTGATGCTTAATGGTTATAAAGTTTATAGTCTGTAGAAAGGCCCTCTGGGGCAATTGAGTGATTGGCTAATTAAACCTGAATTTTCATGATAGTATACCTTCCTGAATTTTATAATGTCCAGAAACAGTGATGTTCAACCTGCTGCAAAACAAGTAAACATGATGTTGATTGACTTTCTGGGAGATTTGAAGGTACTCTAGTTTTCTCTGGTGATTATGAGCAGTGATGGGTGCCATACTCTTTATCTTCTCACACACTGAGTCATTCTTTTTAAATCTTTTTCTTGGTGATCTTTTATTTGTGATACTAAAACATTGGAAACAAAATGGATGCCTATCAATGGAGGAGTAGCCAAGCAAATTGCAGGATGTGAATGTAATGGCGTGTGATCTTGCTGCAAGAGATGAGGAATATGAGGAATTCATGAGAAAAGATGGGAAGATTGAATTGATGCAGAGTGACATAAGCAGAGTTGGAAAACATACATAATGATGAAAAACAATGTAAATGAACACTAAAACAAAGTTGAACATTGGATAATCACAATGCTATCCTTAGCCCTGGAGAAAAGTGAGGTAGAGCATTGCCCTCCTTTTGTCTGAGACCTAGGTCCTTTTCGTCAAGGAATGTTGCACACACTGTCAAACATGATGGATAGGTTGGTTAGTTTTTGCTTAACTGATTTTTTTCCCTCTTCCAAGTTCAGGTTCACGAGAGAGAGAGAGAGAGAGAGAGAGAGACAGAGAGAGAGAGAGAGAGAGAGAGAGAGAGAGAGAGAGAGAGAGAGAAAGAGTGGGGGGAGAGGAATGTGGGGGGACAGAGGAGAAAGGTATATCTGTAAATGATTGTGATATAAAAAGAAAAGGCATCAACAAAATTAAACACACACACACACACACACAGACACTAAAGATTGTGACTGGCTATGTAACCTTGGCCTTAATCTAATAAGATAAAATTTAATAGGAAAAAACACAAAGCCTTTTACTTGAGCTAAAGTAGAAACTTCACAAATACAAAATGCAAAGACAGGGTTTGAAAGTACTTTGAAGAAAAAAAAGATCTGATAGTCTTTACTGACAAAAACTACTCAATATGAGTCAGTAGCATGATATAGTAGCCCCAAAAGTTAACACAATTTTGGGCCGTATCAGGAAAGGCCTGTGTCAAGAAGGAGTCAGCAGTTCAGCTATACTCTCTCCATTTCCAAATATGTGACCTTCCTATCCTATGAGATGTCAAAACCCATAGATTCTTCCTTTACAGTAACGTTTTATAACCAGTGCTTCGTGTTTAGAAACAACCATCTTTTAATTTAAGGATTATCAATGTGATGAAGGAAAGGCACCAGGATTCACATGTTGCTTGATAATCATGAAGGTTAACAATGTTTTTCCTGAAAGTTTAAATATCTACTTTATGCTACCTAGAGATAGCAATATTTGTGTTATTTTTTTATTTGCTTGTGCAATTTGTTTCAAAATTATATTCTAATATTTATATAGTGGTATCAATATAATTCAAAGTGTGATTTTTTTTTCTTCATCCTTGTTTTAAAGTCTATATAAGAAACTCAGAAAAACTATATGTGGCTCTTGAACAGCACACAGATTGACCATTCCCCACCTTCCTCCCCCTCTTCCCTCCCCAGTTAATTATAATATACTTTCCAGTAAAATCTCACTGGAAGATGACAAACAATAATCTTAACCTCAGAAATTACAGTTTTGATTACTTACAGCAAAACTAAGATGAAAGAGATTATAGAAACATACAAATGGACAAATTTACAGAGAATGAAAGGGAAGTGATGTAATAAAAAACTTGGAAAGCACTTGATGTGTGGTGTGAAGCCAGTCAGGGAAAGTAAAGGATTGTTATTATTTTGTATCTGAGTGACTGGGAAAAGATGCTGCCAATGACAGAAACAGATGTTTAGAGCAGGATCTAGATTGAGGGTAAGATAATGACTTGACTTGAGAAGTGGCAGCTATTTATCTCCCTTGGTAGTGGAATTAGCATCACTCTTAAGAGCCCTAGATTTGGAGGTTAAAAAACAAAACCCAACAAACTTGAATTTGAGTCCTGACCCTGTCATTTCCTAACTGAGATTGTGAGCAAGACAAGTTGCTCACCCTGAACCTCTGGTTCTTTATCTGTAAAATGAGGAATTATTCCAGTTCTCACTGATTTTCCTACTCTCTGATTCTTATATCAAAGCTAAATAAATAATGAGTCAAAAATCAGCCCAGAATAGAGACAGTTTTACTGGTTGTCTAGGCATAAATTAGGCATATTCTTTTAAGGAAATGCTTTCAAGCCACAGGGAACATTTAGTAAATTATTGCCATAGGGCATACTAGTGACCCCAGAGAATTGGTGCTCCAAAATGGAATCCCTTCATAAATAAATGATGCATGCCCAAGGAATTGTTTATATTCCCTTTAAAGCTGGCCCATTAACCTGTAGGTTGGGTACATTTTATTCTTCATGGTCTTGACCTTCTATAAACTCATGCTCTTCTCAAACCTTATATAATAGGATAAGCAAAATTTCCTATCCATTAAAAGTGACAATTTCAGTTCATACTGTAACTGTAGTATTGACTACAGCAAAAAGCAATTTTAAGCAAATGCTTTATGCTTAAGACTCTATAATAACTACAACATTTAAAATGTACACTTTCTACTCCAAAAGATCTTTTTTTTGAGTGGTACTACCGTGTCAATCAATTTAATACAAACTTCAAGCTCTTATTAAAGTTGGTCTTCTCTTGCATAATACATATACACAAACTAAACAAACCCCCAGCCTCCTGTATCATGCGCTGTGTTTCAGATTTCATTAACTTTGTACCTTTTTTTGCTTCCTGATACAATCAGTTAACATCTCAAATGAATGCTTCAATTTCCATGAATATTTGATCCTTTCATATAATGCATGCTTTCATTATTTGGATTAGCATTTTGGAAAGATAATTTGCTTATCATTTATGCCTCACGAGTTGGCCCTAATACAGTTTTTTGTAGGGTTCTGCTTAGGGTGTACACAAGATTGTAACTCAGGGCTTGTGACTGAGCTCTTGACATGGAATCATGGGAACATGTTTTTCTATCAGATATGTAGTTGTGTAGAAGTACACAATTTTTGAAAATTAAGAATAGGTCAAGAAGAGTATAAAAGCTTGTATAGTCTTGGAACATAATAAAAAACAATCCACAATTGTGAAAGAAAAATTTTTGATTTTAGTCAAAGGAAGCCTTACTTCAAAAGTTTTCCAAGCTATTTATTTTACAGGGACTAAAGCACATTGCAAATTTTCAAATGAAAACCTTTCTAAACACTATAAATTATTAGAGACTGTACAGTCAGTAGGCTTATTCAAATGTTTTAAATCCACTAAACAATATCTCTCTTATTGGAAAAATTGAATTTTAAGTGTAGGACCCTTGACAGGTTATTTGATAAGATAAATAATCAGAATCCTGCTATTTCTGAGAGTTAGTGTAAACAACATTGAACTAATCAATCAGAAAGCATTTATTAAGTACCTATTATGTGCCAAACACTATGCTAGTTACTGGGGAATACAAAAACAAAAATGAAATAATCCCTGCATTCAAAGGGAGCTGACATTCTAATGGGGAAGACAAAATGAACACGTATAAATATTACAAAATAAATGCAAGATAATTTTCGGAGTGGGGATAGGGCAACTGTAGGAATCAAGAAAGGCCTCTTCCATGGTTTGATATTTGAGCTGAATTTTGAAGGAAACTAGGAATTCGAAAAAGCAGAGGTAAAGAGGAAGTGCATTCAATCTATATGAATCAGCCTATGAATGGCACAGAAAGAAGGGACGGAGGAGGGGGAAAAGAAACAAGCACTTATTAAAAACCTATTATGTGGCAGGTACTGTGGCTGAGCACTTTACAAACATTACCTTATTTGATCTTAATAATAACTCTAGGAGGCAGGTGCTATTATCACCCCTATTTTACAGTTGAGAAAAATGAAGCAGAGCCTTACTTCCCCAGGGTGACATAGCTATGACATGTCTGAGACCAGATTTGAATTTAGATCTTCTTGATTGTAGGTCTGGTGTTTTATCCATTGCACCCCTTAGAGGCTTCTATTCCAGGGAGATGGAATGTCACATGGGATCAACAGCAAAGAAGCCAGTTTGGCTGGATCATAACATGCAGGAAGGGAGTAATATATAATAACCCAAGTAAAGCAGGTTGGAACCAGGTTGTGAAAGGTTATATATGTAGTTCTCTTCCTTCCAAAGGTAATAGCTGTAGGATGATGCATAGGGTGGTTCAGGGTAAAGTCTAGAATGGAAGCCATTATTATAGAAGGGCATGTTTCGGGTGGCTCTGTTATTATAAGAAAATTTCATTGTGGGTAACCTGATGATGTGTATCACGGGTATCATTTGTGCATTCTGTCTGAAAATTGGACTGAGGTCCACAGAAATAAATTGATGATTCTAATTAGAGGAAGAATGTGAAGCCAGAAAATTTACTTCAATGTCATGCCAGTGGTCTCTGTAATGGTGAGAAATGTAGCACAAACAAAGAAGTGATCCTCTTTGGTCTGGGAATAGCATTGTACTCTTGGGATGTAGGAAAGTCTATAAGGAATTCTGGCCTTACTACTGTGCAGGGATGTGAGGAAGATGGCAGGAGATGCAACAAGTCTGTTGGCTTCCCTTCCCCAGACCTTGGCCTGGGCACTTACTTATCAAGATTTAACATAATAGCAGATCCTAATTTAAGGTCACCAAATGACTCAAGCAGCCTTAGATGAAGTTTTTAACAGAGCCCCATGGACCAGGATTAGACTATCATGTTAGAAGTATAACAGTGTCTATTTAGTCTCATTTGGGGAAATAATCAGAAAAAAAATTTCAGGAGCCTATCAAAGAGTAATATTGGGTGCCAATTAGGGGGGTGTACGTTTGGATGTTGACAAGAGGTACATTTTAATTGATGTTAGATAAGATCTAGAATGTTTTATCAGGATTGTATACTTACAGTTTATAGTCTTCATGAGGATCTTTTATAGTCTGTTGGGAATTAAAATTTTCTATGTGTGTGTGTACTTCTGAATATGAAGGTTCTGCAGAATAAACATATATCAGCAGATTATGGCTTCCTGAAATATAAGTATATCACCATGTCTCAGAATTCATCTTTGAACAATAGGACTCAGCACATTTGGGGATAGTTCAATTCTCTAACTTTGTTTTCTCCATCCAGGTAACTTCAATATCTGGCATTCCCTTAAGGTAGCTATAAACTCCCTTTAGAAATACTCAGGCTCAGAAGTTTTCCAAACAAGTATTTACTAAATAAAGTAGCCGGAAAGGACTTCCATCTGAGTCTATAGAAATTCAAGCACCCTCTAGTTCCCCTTTCTTTTGACTCACCCAGTGGCATTCTCTTTCATATAGCTGTTTGGTCTCCATGACTTACAATACTTCTCTAAGCTGTATTCCAACAATGGAGGTAAGGACAGGATTATTTCCTCATGCTGGTACTTTCATACAAGACGCCATTGTTTTTTCATTGGTTACTCTCCTCTAGTGGTTATTCCTCATACATAGCTTTAGTGCTGCACTTACTTTTTATGTATGACGTGGATTGTTTCTGTATTGTTAAAATTCTCTGCTCCTTATTGGTGTCTTGGCTCTTCTTGTTGTACTTCCTTGCTGCCTGCAGTCTCTCTGTTTGTCTGTTTGTCTCTTTCTCTCTCTCTCTCTTCCCCAATAAATAATATTCGTAATTTTCTTCCCAAGGAACTAGCTCTTAAGCAGCTGGCCAGTGCAGAAGTAATCTAATATTACACAGACTTTTCTTGTGTTTGGGTCAGATTAAAGATCATTTTGTATTTTTTCTTATTTACTAAAGGTATTATTGCCCCCATTTTAAGGATAAAGAAATAAGGCTAAATGAGCTCAAATGACTTTTTCACAGTTGTATAGTTTAGTAAATTTCCAGTGGAAGAATTAAACGCTGGTTACTCCAGCACTTAGCAGTGTCTGACACATAATAAGTGCTTAATAAAGGTTTATTGACTGACTCCAAGTTCAGTGCTCTTTCTACTATACCATTATCCTCAAACACCTGAATATCTCTCATGTACTCCCTGAATTCTGTCTTCTCCAAGTTAGTGATGTCCAGTTGTTTCAAGTGACTCTCATATAGCAAGTCTAATCCTCTCAATTATCCTGATCTCCCTCTTTTGAACTCGATCCAATTGATTGATATTGTTTTTAAAATGTTGTGTCCAAAACTGAGCACAATGTTCTTGAGGGAATCTGACCAGGTCAGAATACTAGACTGTTATCTACATTTCTGTGAACGTTATGACTTTTAGCTTAATATTGTATTATCCTTTTTGGCTGCCATATCACATTTTGGGGTTTTAGTCTACTTACTCTATCTATACATTTTGCACATGAAGTATTGACTAGTCACATTTTCCTTATTATGTATTTATGAAGTTGATTTTTTTGAACTATAAGTACAGAAATTTAAATTCATCCCCATTAAATTTCATCTTTTTAGATTGAAGATCTTTTTGTTTTCTGACCCTTTCAATCAAGAGTCTAGAACCATTTTAATTTTTCTTTCATATGACAACTCTTCAAATGTGATGAAATATTTTGTGTTCTCTGAAAATTTCTCTTCTCTACAGTAAATATTCTTGGTTCCTTTAACCAATCTTCTTATGATAAAATTTCGAGTCTTGTTATTGTGTTGATCACCTTGTACAAATATTTTCTTGCATATCGGCATCTTGTTTTTTGAAATTTTATGCCCATACACAGTGTCCTTTGATGATTTTTACTCATAAGGACTACCATTCCCTTCCTTTTAACAACCATGTATCTTTTAGCATATACTAAGACAGCATTAACTGTTTTGACTTTCATGTCAATATTGATGTTTAACATTTTTAATCAATAACATGGATAAGGGCATAAATGGTATGTTTATCAAATTTTTAGTTAATTCAAAATTAGGAAGTCTAGCTAGTACACTGAATAGCAGGGTCAGGATCTGCAAAAGGTCTTGACAGGTTAGAACATTGGGCTGAAATCAAACAAGATGACATTCAATGAGGATATGTGTAAGATTTTACTTTTAGGTTAATTAAAAAAAGACTTTACAGGCATAAAAATGAAGCTTATGCAGCAATCTTCTGGAAAAAATGATTTTGGAATTTTAGTGAACTATAGTCATATCTGTCTAGTTGTTATACTTTTCTATTTGTACTTAACACAGTGTTTTACACATAATAAGCACTTAATAAATACTTCATACATGCATTTATATACATGTAGATCAACATGAATAAACAATGTGATGTGGTATCCAAAAAAGCTAAGAGTCTTGGGCACTCTTAAGTGCTTCTAGGAAGCACTACTGACTAGTAGAAATGTATTGAATTCAGTCAGAAGCCCTGGGTTTAAATTCCAAGCCCTGTCACTGACTCTCTCAATTTGATCTTGGGAAAGACACAGACTCTCTGAATCTTGATTCCTTATCTTTAAGAGAACAGGTTGGAGACGACTTCCCCCCAACCCTGAATATATGCTGTGATATTGTTAATAAGGGGCTAATGGTCTTGCTATTCTCTGCCTTGGTCCCACATTTGGAGTAATGTGTTCAATTCTGGTCACTGCAGTTTAGGAAGAGCATGGGAAAATAGAATGGCAAAGAGCTTTCAATTCATACCATATGGGAATCATCTGAAGGAATTGGGGATGTTTAGCCTTGATAAGAGAAGAATTGGGGGGATATATGAGAGCTGTCCTGAAGTACCTGAAAGACTTTCATGTGGAAGAAAGATTAGACTTAGTTTTCTCTCAGAGGGTGGAGCTAGAAGAAAGGAAGAGAAAGTGCAAAGAAACAAATTGGTTCCATGTAAAAAAAAAGCTTCTTAAGAGCTAGAGTAATCCAAAATTAAATGGTCTGCCTAGGGAGATAGTCCATTTTTCCTCACTGGAGGTCTTCAAGCAAAGGCTGGGTTGTCACTTGAATATGTTGTTATGGGGATTCTTTTTTATGAATGGGTTAGATTATATGGCATCTAAGCTCACTTCCAACTCTGAAATTCTGTGGTCATTACTGAACTTGCAACATATAAAAACCCTTAGGTGTTTTTCAAACAAATTGCTATCTTATTGTACCTCCATCATTCTGTTCACATGGAATTGATTTTTTAAACCAAAATGTAGAACTTTACATTTATCCCTATTCACTTTCATCTTATGAAGTTCAACCAGTTGTTCTAACCCATCAAAATCTTTTTCTACCTTGACTCTTCAATCTAGCATATTAGCTATCCTTATTACACAGGTTATACTGAGTCTAGAAGGTCATCTTCCATTTGTCATCTTCTTGTTTTGGGATCAGAATGTATACTCCCCAAGAATCCAGCTTGGCATGTATTGACTTTTTCCAACTAGACAAAGGAAAGAAGGAAACAGACAGTGATAGTTATATAGTACCTTACTATGTGTTAGGCACTTGCTAAGCATTCACAAATATTATTTAATTTGATTTGCTCCTTTACAACAAACCTGCTGTTATTATCTCTATTTTATGGTTGAAGAAACTGAGGCAAACAGAGGTTAAATTTCTTGCACAGGCTCACACAGTCAGGAAGTGTCTGAGGCAGGATTTGAACTCAGGTCTTCTTGACTTGAAGGTTCAAACTTCTATCCACAGTACTACCTAGATGCTTCAAGTGTGTCAAAGGCAGTGAATAACAGACTCAGATGACATTAGAACTTTTGTCCTGAAAGAAATGGTGAGGCTGGTGACTTTGCGCAGCCCTCCCTCACTTAAAGACAATTCACTTGCATATCATAGCATCACCTGCTTGATGTCATAGTCCTCTTTGAGAATGATGGACAAAAATCAACAGCAACAATCAGAAAAAGCACTAACTCCCTGCTCTTCTTGACAAAATGGTGCCAACGGGGGCAGGAAAGAGTGGGAAAAGTGGAATATTCAATGAGTGCTTTCTGCTTACTGTTTTTCAGAAACAGACTTTTTCAGTCTTCTTGTTTGTAGTTCCTCTGAGTACATCAAGTCAGGTAGAATGAATGCTCTCAGCAATAGCTTAATCACACAATTGAACAACCTATGTGATGATAATTTCTTTGCCTCACCAGTGTCAAACAAATTCTGATAGTCCTTTTCTAATAAGGAAAGAGCTCTCCATAATTCAATTCAATCAACATTTATTGAGTGTCTATTAGTAATCAGGCGCTATTTTTGGCCCTGGGGACAATATGTATATATGTCTTTGTTTCCAAAAAAGGTGTATTATACTTGGCAAAAATTATATAAATAGAGGACATATAAATTATATAAAAAGTAAAGATAAAGTAATTTTGGGGTGGGGCATACAGTCTTATAAGGAGGTTAGGCTTCTTGTAGGAGGTGGTACCTGAGATGGGGATTTGTAGGAAGCCAGGGATTCTTTGAGCAAGTGATAAATAGAGAGAGAAGTCTAGATGTGAGAGACACCTTAAACAAAGGCATAGGGGTTGTAGATAAATTATTGTGTTTGGGATATAAGTAGTCCAGGTTAGCTGGAATGTAGAGCTTGTGAAGGTAAAATAATGTTTGATTGTCTAGAAAGGTTGATTAAGGCCAAATGGGAAGGGTTTTAAATACCAAAAAAGGAGTTTGTATTTTATCCTAGAGACAATAGGGAGTCAGTGAAACTTCTATAACAGGAAAGTCTGATAGGGTATTTTGAGTGAATACAGTGTTTTCTGCTCCAGGCAATGCTTCAAGTGGTGCTGGGAAAGAAATGAGATCTTCCTTGGGTCCTGCAAAGCAGCTGGGTTAGATGATGTCAGCTATTGGATTCCCATTACTGTTGAGAATGGTAGAGGACTGGGTTATATTTAGACTTTTGCAATCAATATCTCTCCACTTAGGCTCACTAAGCTGTGTTCTCCTGGGTCACAGATTTAGACCAAGATGGCCATCCATCAGCTACTTCATCTATTACTGATGAGATGCTGGGTTGTAGCAACAACACTTGATCTTACTGAGTGATAACTGAGTTCATAGATTTTGCAGAGACCCTTGAGTCAATAAACCCACATTTGGTGGTTTCTGAATTCAGTTTTTAGGGCCAAGAACAGATAGGCTGTGTCACAGTCTATAAAGGCAGATTTCACAAAAGGGTGGTATCATGAACTCCTTTCCTATGGTGATAAGTAGGATGGTATGTGATTTTTCTTATATTTGGGTAATGCTGATGTTTGAGGCAACAGAGACAGGACAGGAGGTAGAATTACAAACAACTAGAAATACAGAAATGTACAAGTCCTTGAGGTAGAGAAAACCTTCATAACAGAGCTATGGAGTAAGCTGCACCAGAAGGTTGTGGGTTCCAGCTGGATGTGGTGGTACACAACAATAATCCTAGCCTCTAGTGAGCCTGAGGATGGAAGATCTCTTGAGCACAGAAGTTCTGAGATATGCCAATGGTTTGTGCAAACCAAGTTTGGCATTAATATGATGAGTGACTAAGAAGCTGAGGGAGAGATGGCTTAGGTTGCCTGAAGGACAAACTGGTTCATGTTGAAAATGGAGGTGAAAGCACCTGTGCTGAGAGTGGGATCAGACCCTTGGGTAACGCCAGCATTTCTAACCTGGGTGAGAAAAGGAGACCCATTTAAAAGAAGTTCCAGATCATTAGAAGTCCTCTTGAAGAAGCTAGATGGTCACTTGCTGGGAATGTTGTAGACAGGACCAGAGGTGGGAAATGTGTAGCCTGGAGGCCATGTAGGTCCTCAAGTGCAGCCCTTTGACTGAATCCAAACTTCACAGCAGAAATCCCTTTAATAAAAGGATTTGTTCTGTAAAACTTGGACTCAGTCAAAATAGTACCTTTGGAGGCAGGAAAGAGGGACAAAAGTGGAGAATTCAATTTGTTCTGTGAAGTTTGGATTCAGTCAAAGGGTGAACTTGAGGACCTAGAGGGCCACCTGTGTCCTCAAGGCTGCAGGTTCCCCACTCCTGCTGGACTAAATGACCTTTAAGGTCCCTGGAAATGCTAAGGTTCTGTGATTTTATAATTCCTTGAATAATAAATGAAGGTTAGTGTGAGGAACACTGAGTACGATCCCCACGTTGAGTGAGTTTGATTGACATTTGGGGATTTGGATTCACTTGTAACCAGAAATAAAAATAGCACTTCATGCTACCTTTTTGGATTAAACACATCTGAAGTTTTCTAATAATTTTCTGGTATGTATTTGTAATGTTCATTCCTAATGAAAAATTCAAAAGCCATAGTACATTTAAACCATTAGAATATTTTGAAAAGTGATGACAGCATCATTTATATATTGATAAGCTTATTTAAACAAAAAGCTAAGGTCAGTTTCAAAGATACTTTATGTATCTTTGTACTTTGTATTTTATGTATGTACCTCAAGGTTCTGTCTGAATAGGAGCTTGGATTTCTTATAAGCATATCAGTTTACATTGGGTTGTCTGGTAAGTAATAGACATTCAGTAAATGCTTATTGAGTTGGATAGTTACAATAAATGAGACTTGAAGTATCCTGTTTCCATTTTTACCCATGATTCCCAGGTAATATCTCCACCATTTCTTCCTACAAACACCACTAGTAACATAATTCTTTACTTCTATGATGAGCAGATCCACAGTATAACACAAAAAGCAGACAATGAAGCACTAAGTATAAATCTAGCATGAAACAGATGCCTCCTTTTCATCTCCCACCTTGGATGATTAATATTTTTAGTGAGATGCTTTGAATTTGCCAGACTGACCCTTTACTTCACCTGAAGGAAGAGCTAGAACAAAAAAATTTTTTTTACTGTACCAATCTCCTGTCTCCTGCTGCTGAGCACTAGGAATATGTGCTTTATTTGTTTATTTTTGGTACAGGATGAAAAAAGAGTAAAGCAATTGCAAATGTAACACTTTGGCTGTTTTACAGTGATCCTTTTCCTGAGAGAAATTAGGTATTTGTGCTGTAAGTGATTATAATATCCTTCTAAAAGTTCTGAGAATATTAAAAACACACACAAACTTTTTTCTTGCCTAAAATCCTACACATTTTGTTTTGCTTTAGAACCTCATATGTACTCAATGTACCTACTTCATTTCTTCATATCTGTCCTGATTTTTCACAATTCTTTTACTGCCATATGGAGACCATCTTTCCTTCCAGGGCAGAGATTCATGATCTTTTCCACTTTGAAACCTCATTTTTTATAGTTGGGAAGTCTAATATCCTGATACATAAAAAATTATAAATGTGAAAGAAAGCAAAAAAAAAAAGTCTGCTTAACTTTCTGAAGCTAAATGAAGGTAGCTTTTTGACTCTAGAGGAAAATCCCAGATCACAAGGAAACTCTCAGATTAATGAGATGAAGCTGTATAACCAACGAAAACCGTATAGAAATATATACACATAAATATATATGTATATAAACATATAGTACACATATACATATGTATATGTGCACATACATACACACATACACACACACACACACACACACACACACACACACACATATATATATATAATTGAGTAAACAGCATAGAATTTGACTCATTTAAAGTACTCAGTTTAGGTGGTAACATAGATTAGATAGTTAAAGTTAAGAGTCCATTTTGGGCCCATGGATTAATTGGATTGACTTTTATGACATCTGAATGTACACAGCATATTTGGTTGTGTACTTCTGTAACAAAAGCTGAGAACCGTGGGGCTGTACAACCAACTGCCTACTTCTCCTAAGCCATCAGCAGGAGTTAGGTGTGTTTTGACTGTCAATTCCCCAAGTACTTTATATGAAGTCTCCTAGGCCCTTCAATCACACTCAGCTCTACTCTCACCTGACTGGCCTCGTGCTTTCTTTCCTTTTTAGTCTGCTACACTAATTAATCAAGTTTTATAAGCATAGTTTAAAAAATTAATCAACTAAATAAAGCATAGTAAAGTGAAAGGATGAATGAGTATCAGTGCTAACTCTCATTTACCTGACAACAAACAAGCTTTAATCTCCCAACTCAAATCCCCTCATTTAGTCAAATCCCCTACAGCTTCTCTTGCTGCCTTGATACCCTCTCTGCTTGCTTTGAAGCCTTTGCTGCCTAAGCCTAGCTCCGGCCCAAAGGAGTACTGCCTGTCTTAGCCTATATCCATAGCCTGACAGCCATAGTCTTCCTTCTCTTTATTCACTAATAGAAGTCTTAGAACCCTACTGATTCTCTTTCCATCATCCTGCTTCTGATGTCCATTTCTGGATGCAAACCAGGCAAGTAAAAGATATAGGACATTAGGGGGTGTGGGGGATAGTAAGGCTCTTATGAAAGTTAGGCTAACTTTCATATGCGAGTTTTGAAATATAATACGTTACATCTACATATTGAACATACTCCCTTATGGTCAAGGAATATGCTTCTAAGTGTTCTGCATTGTAGCAAATAGAAAGGAAAAGACAAGTATGTGACTGACATTTCACTCCAAGAATGAGTTCATATTCTCTTTGCTGAAACATGTTAGTTATTTACCTGTTAAGGACACTGAGTGACAGAAAAGCAGTTTCCCCAAATCAATTCAAATTTGTAAGTTTCAAAATTGTATCTAATATCTTGATCTGTATTCCCCATTAACCTACTTTTTTTCCTTCAGAAATATATCATGCTGGCTCTGAATTTCCTTATCTAGTACCATGTCCCCGTACTCTTGGCAGAGCATTGTTCTTGGGAGTGGGGGAGCTAACTCAGTTGGCAATCTGCTATGGAGGTTTAGGCTGAACTAGGGACAAAAATAATCATTGTCCAACTGCTCCAGTGCTAAAAGCTTTATCTGGCCTCTCAGACTCAAACAGATAGCCTGAAACACACACACACACAGCATATGATTTCTTTCTTCCCAGAGAATCTACAACCAGTTACACATAGAGACAAAAAGGGAGGAAAATCATGTGCCTCAGATTCCCCTAATTATGCCAGGTCACTGAGGCTTTGAGTTCTACCTGGCTCCCATTCCAAGCACTCTCCCTAGACATCTCTCCCTGGAAATAATTCTGTGACAGTGTAGCAGGGCTGTTATTCCACATTGGTCTACTAAATTACTTTCTGTTCATTTCAGGCCTGGATCAAGTGGAAATAATCTCTAGTGCACAGTTCTAGCTTTATTTTCCCATCTTCTTATCCCCTTTTCAGTCATTCTTGCTATTCTAACATCCTGGATGCAGACAAAAAGAGCTTGTTTTCTATTCTGCTCTGAATTAAGGGATATGTATAAGGATGTGTTAGTTATGACATGAGTATGAAAGATCCTAATTGGTATCCTGGAACCCCTGAAGTACTAAAAGAACTAGAAGAAGGCACCTAGTAGGTTGGGTATCTATATCTATATAGAAGATTCTTGGGAAAACTTGCATTGGCATAATATGAGAAGAAGGCATATGAGAACCAAAAACTTCCTTCGTGGGAGAAATACCCAGAATAATAGTAATAAATAATAATAAAATTAACATTCGTGTAGTACTTTAAAGTTTGCAAAGTGTTTGACAAATATCTCATTTTATCCTTAACAGTAACCCTGGGAAGTAGGTGCTATTAGGATCACTCCTTTAGAGAGGAAGAACCTGATACTGACAGAGATTATATGATTGGCCAGAGTCACACAGGTTGTAAGTATGTGAAACTGTATTTGAACTCAGATCTTCGTGACCCCAGGCCCAGCATTGCAGCTACAGTGCTACTTACCTGCCTCAATGAAGAAATCATAGAGATTTCAAAGCTTAAATTATTGAGTGTTATTGCTTATACTTAGGATGTAATTCAACTGTTTTTCACATAGTAGGTACTAGCTGCATTTTGTTGTATTTTCTTTAGGTATGTAAAGATAGGTAAAGAGTATCTATCCTTTTTACCATTAATGCTATGCACAGACCAATGGATTTTTCACCCATTTGATGAAGCATTTCATAAGGAATAAATCTGCACAGTTAATAGATTTACTTTGAATCCTTTCTTTCATTCCTTTGCAAAACTCACATCATTTCTGATTTCTTTGAAAACTCAGCCAGAACTGGAATTGCTTTGTTGTTGCAAGATTAGGCAAGACATTATTTGTTTTTTATAGTGATTAGATGCCATTTGCAGTAGAAATCAATCTATTTTCTTGAGAGAAAGGCTCTAGAGTCTCCATTAGCAGGGTAACTAAGTTGTTGACATTCCAGTTCACAGGGTTTGAATACTTTCTCTACCAGTCAGTCATGATTTCTATATCTCTTCCTTCTTCGTACATGCTCATGTTGTAGATGTAAATGACCATCATTAGAAACCAGGCTGAAATTGGAGCCAGAGAAGGCTTGTACTTTCTCAAGTCCTTTCCTTTGTAGTCAGTCAGTCAGTTACTCTAGTAGGTGCCTACTTTGTACTGTGCAAAGAGAGAAAAGATAGTGTCTGCTCTCAAGGACATCAGTTTAACAGGGGAGATAGTATGTATGCAACCATGTACAAACAAGATATATGAAGGATAAATTGGAAATAACCAACAGAAGGAGGACAAAAAAAATTTAAAAGAGAGATCCAGAAAAGCTTCCTGTAGAAGTTGGGATTTTACCTGGGATTTGAAGGAAGCTGGAGAAGTCAAGAGGCAGAGGCAAAGACAATGAGGGAGAACATGTCAACCATGAACAACAGTCAGTGAAAATGCTTGGAATCAGGAAGTCAGGAGATGGAGTGTCTTGTTCAAAGAACAAGAAGGAGGTTACTCTCACTGGATCCCAAAGTGAGGATGTTGTTGATGGGAGTGTGTGTGTGTGTGTGTGTGTGTGTGTGTGTGTGTGTGTGTGTGTGTGAATGGGGGAGGTGATATGTGGAGAGAGGGGGTGTGAGGGCAAAGGTTGGAAAAAGGCTTGTAAAATATCTGGAAGAGGAGAATCAGTATGTGTATTTTAAAATAACAAATCCAATAGAACACTCTCAAGACCATTTGCACAGAAGATATTTTGTCATTTTATTTATTTTTTATCAGTTAATTTATTTATTATTAGTTTTCAACATTCATTTCCATAAATTTTAAATTTTCTCTTCCTCCTTCCTCTCTCCCTCCCCAAGATGGGACACAAACTGATATGGGCTCTACAATACATTCCTATTAAACACATTTTCACATTAGTAATGTTGCATAGAAGAATTACAACGAATGGGAGAAACCATGACAGAGAAAAAACAAAACAAAACAAAAAAGAAAATAATTAGCTTCACTCTGCATTCTGACTCCATAGTTTTTTCTCTGGATGTGGATGGCATTTTTGATCATGAGTCCTTTGGGATTCTTTTAGGTCCCAGAAGATATTTTAAGGTGTAGTTTACCACCTGAACATTTTAGATATAATTTTATAGCTAAAAATTAAGGTTTAAAAAAAGAAACAACAACATGGTGAAGTAGAAAGAGTGCTGAATTAGGAAGCAGAGTTCAAATTCTGGCTTTACTATTTACTACCTGTATGACCTTAGGCAAGTTGCTTAACCTTTCTTGTCCTCAGTTTCTTCACTTGTAAAATAAGAAGTGTGGCTAAATGACCTTTAAGTTTATGCTAGCTCTAAATCTATGACCTTATAGAGAAGTGAAATTACTCACTTTATGTGATATTATTTATTGTATATTATTTATTTAATTTTTATTTTTTGTTTTTCTGTTAGGAAAAAGGATTTTTGAACTGGAATTTACTGGACAAAAATGGCAATGACAAATTGTGGTTAAAATGATGACATGAAAGGCCAAAGAAGTCTACTTCTTTCATGGAATCTCTAACAAATATCTGAAAATAGACCCATGAAGACCAATGATAAAGAAATATGAAAAGACTCAGAAGTAAGCCACTATATCCAATCATGGGGATGGGAAAGGAAACTTCCAGGAATCCTGAGACCAGTGTCATCTCCAACATCCCACTGGGGCCTGACCAATGTATTCTCCAGTATTGTTGAAAGACAGGGAAAAAGAAACCATTTGGGCCCCGAAATCACAGTGGATCTCTAGGAAGTTGAGATAAAGGACCAAGACTGAACCTAATACCAGCTATGCCATCCAGATAAGCATTGGTAGAAGTTTCCCTTTATTAATATGCTTTATTAGTAATCAATTAATTCTTTATTGAAATTATAATTAATTACTATGCTATTCTCATTAGTAATAATACCAACCATATAATTAATATTATAATATGACACATTAGAACAATTATTATAATTAATTATTTATTAATAAGTAAACATTTATTAAGTGCATATTATATGCTAGGTATTGTGTTATAGAGGGGATAGGGTAAAATAAGGCTTACCAACCCATTCAAAAGTATTGGAAGGGACTGACCCAAACATAAAATTCCATTCTAAGACCCGAGCTAAAATATGGATAAACAACAGAAGACACAAAACACACTGGAGAAAGATCTTGGGAGTAAAAGAAGCCCAAGAGGGAAGAGAGTGAGTGCCTAGCATGGACTGGGTACTTTGCTAAGTTCTTTACAAATATTATTTCATTTTATTCTCACAACATCCCTCCTACCCTGTCTCCCTCATGGTAGATACTGATGTTATTCCTGATTTTTACAACTGAGAAAACTGAGACAAACAAAGGTTAAGTTACTTGCCCAATGTCACACAGCTGATAAATGCTGAAGGCCAGGGTTAAAATCAGATCTTGTTGACTCCAGGCCCAGCATTCTCTCCATTGACTGCACTGCCAAGGTGTCTCACAAGAGAAAACCAAAGAATTGAATAATACGACAACTCTTAGCAGAGGCTCAGAGGAAAAGGTTGGTTTTATAACAAGAACTACAAGACTTGCTGGTTCTAAATAAAGTAGGAGATTTAAAAAATGAAATTAATTCAGGAGGGAAAGAAATAAAATGAGAATAAATAGCTTAGAACAGAAGGTGGAAAATCTTACCTTAGTAGTAGCTTCCCTTGTCGAAGAAAAAGTATGAATACTATAGTCTGCATTTGAGGTTCATTTTCTATAAATAATTTCATTTGCTTTAACATTATTCTATATCCAAGCGTTTCTAAGCTGAGAGAGATGTATAAATTGGGATAATGTGTTGATACCCTTTAACATGCCTTTACCCAAGACAATTTGGAGTATTATTATAGGAATCATGAACAAGAAAAAAGATCATAATATGCTAAATATATACATTATATTTTTATTTTTCTGTGCATCTCCGTCTCTGTCTCTCCCTCACACACATATATAATATGCTAAAATATACTTTTAGGTCAGCATTCCTATACTGTACTCATTACTCAATTTCTTTCTGGACCATCCCATCCACTGTTATCTTGGAAAAATCAAAGTGACCTCCTCTTACATAGGAATATCATAATCTTTTTTCAAAGAAAGATAAGTCCACCAATCAATTCAAGAGATGGTTGGAGAGGAGAACGCTTTGAGTCAATAACATAATGACGTTAGTGGGGAAGGCAATAGTCTTAACAAGTCAAGAGATACTCTTTGTTCTCAAAGGCATGCAACTAAAAAAAAACCTAGAAAGTTCAAAAAATTCAAAAATCCAACTAAACACAAAAAATGAATAACAAGGAATTGACACTCAAGATGAAGAGGGAAATATTATGAGCACACTTAACTTCCTCTGATGAGCTTAAGTTATCAGACTCAGCTAAAGTCCATTTCAGGATTTTGAAAGAAGTTGAGACAAGGTTGTTGAGCCATTGTCCATGACTTTTGAAAGATCATAGAGGACCCAAGACATGTATAAAGTATCCAGGGAAAGGTGACCAAGTTGGTGAAAGGTCTTGAGTTCATGCCACATGGAGTTTGATTGACAGGATTGGGGATGTTTAACCTAGAGATGGGATGACTTGGAAAGGTGATAGCTGCCTTCAGGCACTTGTTGTTTAGTCATTTTTCAGTTATGTCTGATTCTTCACAGCTCCATTTAGGGTTTTCTTGGCAAAGATATTGGAATGGTTTGCCATTTCCTTCTCCTATTCATTTTACAGATGAGGAAACTGAGGCAAACAAGGTTAAATGACTTGCCAAGGGTCTCCCAGCTAATGTCTGAGGACAAATTTGAACTTAGGAAGATGAAGTCTTCCTACCCCAGGCCCTGTACTCTATCTACTACTCCACCTAACTCCCAGAAGAACAGATGGAGATCTGATGACTTGGAAAGGCGATGGCTGCCTGCTCTCAGGTGCTTGAGAGGACATCAAATGGAAGGAGGATTAGACTTCTACTTAGCCAAGAGGGTGGAATCATAGAACCACACATTTAGGTTTGAGATAAGGGAAAACTTGTTGTGAGAGTTATATAAAAGTGCAATGGGTGCTCCTAGGAGTTAGTGGCTTTCCCTTTAGAGTTCTTTAAACAAAGAATGCATAACCATTTTTATAAAATGCTATAAGAGATGATTGTCATTTAGCAGTGTGCATTAGATGGCCTCTGAAGGTCATTCTAGCTCTGAAAAAAATGCAAAGTGAAAATATAATGTTCTCTTACAGTGGGTATAGTATTTTTCATCATCAAGGGTTCATATGTTTTATGAGTAACTATTATTTTGGTATACAGAATGTTGTTTCTCCAGACAATTCACAAGGGATTATTGTTTCAAGGAAAGATTCCTAGAAGAATCTCAGCAACACTCAGATTTATTCCAACCCCACTACTCGTGTATCTTGCATACATCATAAGCTCCTTGAAGACAAACACTAAACTTTATCTAAGTGCTGCTCCTTAGCACCTACCCACCATAGTACAACATTGGTAAATCAATCAGTCAGTCAAGATGGAAGAAAGTACTTCTATTTAGCCCAGAGGGTAGAACCAGAAGCAATGCATAAAAATTAAGTAGAATCACATTTGAGTTTGAGATAAAGGGAAACTTATAGTAAGTTATCTAAAAGTGGAATGAGTAGTACCTGAAGGTAGTGGCCTGTATATTTTTATATTTATAATATAATTACATAAATACTAGAGGCAGGCAGGGTGGCTAAGTGCATAGAGGCTGAGAGGGGAACCATTTCAAATGTGACCTCAGATGCTGGCTAGCTGTGTGACTCTGGGCAAGTGACTTAACCTGTGTTTGCCTCAATCTACTGGAGAAAGAAATGGCAAACTGTTCTGGTGTCTTTGTCAAGAAAACCCCATGGACAGTATTGGCATGCTATGGTCCATGGGGCCATGCTATGGTCCATTCAGACATGACTGAATGACTAAGCAACAACGTCTAAATACATGTATGTGTACATATATCTATGCATGTGTGTATTTGTATATTGTCTGCTCTATTAGAATGTCATCTCCTTGAGGTTAGGGACTATGCTTTTTGCTTTTCATTGTATCTTCAGAGCTTAGCATAGTGCCTACCTGGCATGTGATAAGTGCTCAGTAAATGCTTGTTGATTGATTAACTAACTCTACCTATCCATTACTATATGCCAGGTACATGCTGAGGATACAAATATAAAAAACAAAACAGTATCTATCTGCAAGATGCTTCCATTCTAGTGGGGGAGATACACATATATGTGGGTAGTGGCCTGGGGAGAGAGTTTTGATTTTGGGATTCACAGGGATGGTGGGTTGATCCGCAGAACTGTTAGTTGTTATGGCATTTTCAAAAACATTGGATTTGATTAAAAGCAGTTGGAAAACTTTTCTGTGAAGTATATTTTCACTGTTTGCTTTATTAATACCCAAAGAAGATCTCTTAGATAGCAAGTTACAAAATTATATTTCTAACTCAAGCCCCTCTGACTTTCAACAGAATATTTTTTAAAAACTGAGAGCTACTCTGTCCTAGTAATAAAGGATGATAGGAAGTGGGAAATCAGTTGTATAATCTTCAATTTTACCAAATTCTTTTTGTTAAGTGGATATAGGGACTATCTGGTAATGCCTGAGGAGAGAGGATCTGCCTCCTCTTTTCCCTAAGCAACCACTCCCCCTTGGACTCAATACATTAAGAACTCTGCATTTGGGGTCAGTGTTTCTGGATGAGAATTTTTCTTATTAATTGTGGGACAATTAATAAGCATGTCTCTTTGCCTCTTTTGTTTTCTCCTCATGAGAACTGGAGGGAATTGGACTTACAAAGGTATCAAATGGGAGCAGCAGGCCCTAAATTTGCAACAAAATTCCAACCAGATAAAAATGTAATTGCAAAAAGTTTAACAAAATAAATAAAAATACAATACAACACAAATAATGTTAACTTGTGGTTTTCTAATTCAATTTGCTGCCTGCAGGGATCTTGAGTTTGACACCATGACCTACCTTCTAGTTTTAAATTCTATGAGTCTTGGAGGAAGACTCCATCTAAGATGGAAGAAAATGAGGATTTGAAGGGGTCCAAGGGAACCACTTAGGAAAGTGGCAGTGTGCCAGGTAAGTCCCCAATTGCAGGAAAATTGGATAAAGCAGCTATAATTTACTATTTTCCTAATTAGTGTCTAGAACTCTATGGAGAGTAAACTGGAGAAAAGAGCTTTGTAAATAAATGTTATGACCTGATGGAAAAAAGAAATCTAAGAGGCTGTACTGTACCACTTCACGTTGGGACACTGATTGAGTGTTGGCCAAGCAGAAATGAAGGACGCAGGAGTCTTGAATTACCATTTCCCCAGGGTGTTTTTTTTTTGTTTTTTTTTTTGAAATTCTAACTAACCTGCTAACCATTTCTTCCTTGTTTTTTGTTTATGGGTTTTACAGCTACAAGCTCCAGTTAACTTCCAAATTAAAAACAAATGCAAGTCCTTGTGGAACCTAGGGATCTGTGAGCAACTCCCATTGTTTTTAATGCACATGTAAATTCTGAGTTAACAAAATCATTGTAGACTCTTTTGCCTCCATTTCACAGGGATTTTTCCCTTCCAAATAATATTTTAATCATTTTAAAGTTGAAGCATTTATGTGTCATTTTTCTATTGAAGAGAAGAATTCATATAAGTTTGGAGAAGGCATGTACATCCTAGGATGAAAATAAACTAGTCAGTAATTCACTTCTCTTTGTAGCTTGTTTTTCATGTTCTAGGCAGCATTACCACATGCCCTTACAGGAAAAGGGAGAGGAGAATCTGCCTCTAAGGAAGAGATACACATTGACCTAAGGTTGCTTTTTCCTCTTTCTTAGTTTATAAGAACTGAAATTTAGAGGTGGGATTTATGTAGCAGTTAATCATAGCAGCATTTAGGTAGCATGAATAAATATTAAGCCAATTAGTTAGTTGACTAAAAAATACAGTCTTCATTTTAAAAAAATGTTATTTTTATTGGTTCACTGCTTCACTCTCATCCTCCACTCAAAAATTTAGAGAGCTTTCTTCTCTTAGTTATTCAGCAATGCTATATAATCAGTATGCTCAATAGCGTCTTAGTCATGTTAGAGAATTGCATGAATACAATCCTTATAGTTGGCTAAGTAAAGAAAGGACAAAAAATCCAGAGTATAAAAGTGTGAAAGATAAAGATAAAAGGAAGGAAGTAAAGAAAGGAAAAAGAGAAGCAATGGAAAGGAGGGAGGAAGGAAAAAGGGGAGAAAAAAGGAAGGAAGGAAAGGATGGAAGGAAAGAAGGTAGAAATGAAGGAATAGAAGGAGGAATGGGAGAAGAATGGAAAGCTAAAAGAAAGGAAGGGAAAGAGGGAGGGAGAGTCAAAGGGGAAGAAATAGGCTCTATGGATTTTTAAATATTTGTTTACATTTTTTGGATGCCAGATTCTCTCCATATTATAAGTTCAGAAAAGGTAAATGGTTTGGAATATGTGATTTACCAACTCTAAATACCAGTCTTAGAAGCACACAGGCTCCCAACCCCTGCCAATCATGTCATGTTTGAAATCTACCCCCTACAGTAGGAAGATTAACTCAGGGTAATAGAATTTTTTTAACATGGAATGGACCTTGGAGGCCATATAGTTCAACCTCCCTCATTTCACATATGTGAAAACTGAGTCCCAATGACTTCCTAAAATCACATAATTTAGCCTGACAAATCTGAGATTAAGATATAGGTCTCTTCACTTAAATTTCTTTAAAGATTGAATTTCAGGTATCATTTCAGGCCAATGCAGGGAGATTTTTTAGGTAGATGATAGTCTAAAGGAAGTCTAGAGTCAGGTATTGGAAGAGAGAATAGCTAGGTGCAGTGGAGAGAGCTGAACCTGGAGTCAGGAAGACCTGAGTTCAAATTTGACTCCAGACACTTATTAGTTGTGTGACCCTGGGCAAGTCACTTGACCCTGTTTGCCTCAGTTTCCTCATCTGTAAAATGAACTGGAGAAGAAAATGGCATATCTCTTCAGTATCTTTGCCAAGAAAACCCCAAATGGGGTCAGGAAGAGTAAGATACAAACTGGAAAGCGACTAAACAACAACAACAAATTGGAAGAGATGGTTCTTTGTATCCCAGGCTAAAATAACTGCTATCATTTGAGAGTATGTAATCATATTAACAGGTGTCCAGATGACAGGTGACTATTATAGAGATGAAGGCCATGACAAGATTTTAATGTGATTCTATGTCCCAGAGGGGGGTTGGGTATAGAGTGAAAAAAGATGAGTAATTTTCTTTTTGTTCAGACGTTCACTCTACTCTCCCTGGACAAGAGTTTTCCTATCCAGGACTCTCAGGTGAACATAACATCCTGTAGACATATCCTCCTTTAATTTCCCCTTTTTCTTCTGAATGCCTTCAGCTCCTTTACTCCTTTCACCTCTTATCTATCCTTCCCTGACGCCAATCTACAAGTAGGAGGAAAATTAGATAAATACTGTAGATGAGGAATTTTGTTTTGACTAAATTCTAACAGTAAGTCATTTCAGTCAGAGAAGACATAGAAGGACAATGTATAGGACTGAGGTACATGAGTGTAAGTAGACACAAACACATATATAGCCATAAAAATGGGGACGGAAATGGAAGTTGCAATTTGTAGGCAAATTGTTTCATTCAATGAAAAAAATGTTATGTGCCTTTTACATACTAGGCACTATTCTGGACACTAGCTATTCAAAAACACAAACATGCAAATAGTAAGATTCTTTCCAGGATTGTTCTGGTAAATGTTTAATGATCTGGCTTCCTCAATTAAAAAAATGTATATAAGACTATGACACTTTTAAGTTTAATCTCCATTATTAACATTTTCACCATCACTTTCTTAAGTCTAGACAATCAATAAAATCATAAATTAAGCCCTGATTTGTAGCATTTGCTGATTTCTGAGGTGTCAAGTGCTCACACTAAAAACTTATTCTGTTCTTGAGAGCCAGGAGGAGTTTGCTTTAGTGTACCCTTGATTCCTCCCTGTCCCCTCCCTCCCCCCAAAAAGCACTCATACAGAAGAGTAGTGTCCCTCAGAGGGCAGATGTGGCTCATTCTTTTTTTTGCTCTGTGAAAGGTTGGTTTGTTGTTTTTTTACTATAGTTCATGAGACTCCATTATCAACCAGTCACTTGAACTTCATCAATTAAAGGGATTTGCTAAGAAAGTAGAACAAGAATAATTGGCATAAAACATTTCCACCAAGATGGGTGGGCAGAGGAGAGAATACATTCTATCCTTGCATACCCAAGATCTTCGGGAGAGTGGGTTCAAAATTAGAGAACCAAAATAACAAGGCTCTCCGGTGGGTGTTATGTCTGGCAAAGTGGGGCTTTCTGAGTTCTGGTCCTGGAAGCCTTCTTCTCTCTCTATGGAGTCTTGTTGATTCTGCTGCTCAGCTAGGCTAAACTACCATAGGCTATGATGTCTCTCTATGATGGATTAGATTATTTGCTATTGGGCTGGGTCAAGTCAATCCCTTGGCTACTGTACTTACCAAGTTTAACCCCTACTGGGCTAGGTTTCTGAACTGGTCTCATACTATCTCTCCAGAATTTCCATTGCCAGCAAGGTCACTGCTTGGGCATATACATCTCAATATTTCTTCTTGACCACCTTCCAACTCCTTTGGCCACTACTACCATCTCTAGGACTTTTTGTTATTGTCTATAGTTAATCTGTAATGAGATCTCTATATCTCTCAAGTGGGCCAGGCTATTTGGACACTTTCATCTTAGACTATGCACATACATTTAGAAAAGGAAAAAAAAAAGCATAAAAGAAAATAAACATAGGGCAGCCAGAGGGGAGAATTTGTCTAGCAGCTTCTTTCCTATTTGGCAGCTAAAGGTAACCCTCGCTTGAAGAAACCAAGGACAGAGAAAGAGAAATGGGCTGAGCCTTTTATAGACCCCCTGAGTTCTGGCTCAGCCCTTCCTGAATTATCTGCCCTTCCTGCTCAGCACACAACTAGAAGATTTTTCATCAACACACAGTACTGACCCCCGAGTCTCTAATGGCTGGAAACCAGATCTCTAAAATTTTCATATGGTTGAATTGGAAGCAGGCAGAGGATAATGGGATGTGATCTGAGTACTGGGCCATCATTGCTTAATGCTGTTTATTATGAAGAATGAATTAATAAATATTTTAAGTGCTTAGGATGTGTCAGGCACTGTATTGGGGATACAAATACAAACAAGAAAGAAAGAGAAGCAGGGTTATGACAGAAGAGGCAACTTAAGGTGAGTGGCCACTAATCAGAGCCAAGGGTCATAGTTCTGATGGAAGAGCAAGTTAAATAGATTGAGGAAGTGGACTAGTGGTTGGGAGGCAGAAGTTTCATGCAGACGGTAGGGCTTGACCTGTGTCTTGAAGGAAGGCAGGAATGCTGTGAGTAGAGATGAAGATAAGAATGTACCACCAGGTATGAGGTACAGCCAGTGCAAAGGCCCAGAGACAGTAGTTAGAGTCATATATGAGGAACAAAAAGTAAGCCAGTTTGTCTGTAGTGTAAAATTCAGGTTGTGAAGGGCTTTCCAAGCTAAACAAATAAGTTTCTATCTTATCCTAGTGTCAATAGGGATGCACTGAAGTTTGCTAAGTAGGGTGAGTGACATGGTCATCTTTGCATTTAAGGAAAATCATTTTGGCAGCTATTCAAAGGATAGACTGAAGTGGAGAGATAGCTGATATAAGAAGCCCAGTTGATGATGCTGAGTGAAAGAAGTAGAACCAGGAGAGCTTCGTACACAGCAACAACCACAGTGTGTGAGGAGTTTTTCTGGTAGACTTAGTACTTCATTGCAGTACAAGGACCTAAAAAATTCCCAATGGACTCTTGAGGCTAAACACCTTCCACCTCCAGAGAAAGAACTATGGAATTGGATTACAGAATGAAGTAGACCAATTTTTTGGTATTATGTTTTGTTTTATGGTTTCTCCCATTCATTTTAATTCTTCTATTCAACATGACTAAGGTGAAAATGTATTTAATAGGAATGTATATGTAGAACCTATATAAGATTGCACACTACCTTGGGGAAGGAGAGGAAAAAATCTAAGATATATGGAAGTGATTGTAGAACACTGAAAACAAATAAAATAATTAAAAAAGGAGCCCAGTTGAGAAACCATTGCAATAATCTAGGGGAGAGTGATGAAGGACTCAACTAAACTGGTGGTAGAGTAGAAAGAAGGGGTTAGATGTAAGAGAGTTTATGGAAGTGGAAAGATGAGATTTGGCAACTGATGGGAGGTGTGAAATAAGTAAGAGTCAGGAGTAGAGAACAGCAGCGAGTTTGTGAAATGCCTTTGACAGAAAAATGTGGAAGAGAAGTGGCTTGAGGGGGGAGATAATAAACTTTGTTTTGTTCATGTTGTTTGGTGTCTCCAGGGCATCCAGTTTGAAACGTCCACCAGACAGTTGCGGTTGCTGAGGCTGGACTGGAGTTCAATGGAGAGACTTGGATTGGACATAGAATTTTGAGTCACCAGAATAATGATGATAATTAAACTTCAAAGAAGCCAATAGAGGAACTGGAATATTTTCCTAGAGAGAGTGTACAGAGAGAAGAGGGTTCAGGGCACAGTCTTGGGGACCCTACATAGGGGACTTGATATGAATCATGAGCCAACAAAGAAAGCTGAGTAGCATCAGTTAGATAGGGAGGAGGAGAACCAGGAGAGAGGAACGTCAAATCTCAGAAATATCAGTCTCAGAAAGGAGAGAGCATCCAGAAGGAGAGTGTCAAATGCTATAGATAGATTAAGAAGGATGAGACTGAGAAAACAGCATTGACAGCAATTTAGAAACCATTGGGAACTTTATCAGTTTCAGTTGAGGCATGAAGGCAGATTGCAAAGAGTTGAGGCGAGGAAAAGAAAGATAGTGTAGGTAATGAGGGTAGGAAGCTTTTTCCAAGGAGTTTGGCTGCAAATGAGAGAAGACTGAAGAGGTGAGAAGAGGGAACTCACATCAAATTGATTTCATTTTTTCTCAGCAAGGTACATGTCCTCGGCTGAGAGTAGGGTAGGAGTGGGGTAGGAATCTAGGAAAGAATAACTTGTGAAGGGAATGACACAGGGAATCAGGAAGGAATAAAAGGAAAAAATGCCTAGCTGCAAAGAGTATGCCATTGAAATTGGATAATTTGATATTGTAGTTTCCAGAGTTTGTGCATTTGTGCAACTTCTTTCAGCTTTATACAATAGCATGTGCTTAGGACTGGAAGAAATGAATGGTAGGAACAAACCAGGGTTGGCATTTGGTGAGGGATGAGCAGAGATAGGACAAGGGGTAGAGCCATTCAGAATTAATGATGGTATACACTTGAATTAGTTAACTATGTGGTTGAAACTGGGAAAGGCAAATGGTTGTTAGAGCAGGGGCAATAATGTGAGAAATTACTGAGGGATAGAGAGATTGGTGGTCATGACGAGAGTGAAAAACAAGTTTCGGAGGGGTGAATAATAGGGATAGATGAAATATTATTATGGTTAGATAGAGGAATGCCAAAGAATTTTCTTTTCTTTTTTCTTTCAGAAAGTGGAGCACTTTCTAGGCAATGATAACATCCAAAATATGACAATTCCTGTGTGTTGTTAAGGTGGGCTGGAGCGGGAGGGAATGAGGAATTAGGGAATTTGAGGGAGTATCAATATATATATAGTGAAGTCCTCTAATTAAAAAGCTGAAGATGATGAAGAAAGGAAGACAATGGGCCAGGCACTCCTTGAGAAAGAAGAGGGGTGGGGCAGTTAGGTAGCACAGTGAAGTGAGGAGGACCTGAGGTCAAGTTCTATCTCAGACATATGACACTGGCTGTGTGACCTTGGGTAAGTCACTTAACCTGGATTGCTGACATTGAGAGAGAGAGAAGAGAGAGAGAGAGTGATAATAGCCACCATTGTTATGTCTATAATGATTATAAAATAAGTAAAGATTTATTTCCAAGGATCCAGGGAAATTTTTGTTTGTTGGGGAGCCATGTTGCACTTTATGATTTAGAAATGAAGGTGGGAGGAAGAGAGAGTGGACAGGGACAGCAAGATTTTTCTGAGTCCTATGTTCCCTCTAAGACAACCTGCCCCTTCTCTGCTTTTCTGTTTCATATTCTTTCCTAAACTGCAGTATAGATAACATGGATATCATTGCTGTCCACTGCTTTTCCATAGCAGAGATACATATGTGTATATATATATATATATATATATATGTGTGTGTGTGTGTGTGTTTATATGTATATACACACATACATACATACACACATATTTACACATTTTTTCATATAACTCTTTCCCAAGAAACACCTAAACAATTCCCTATACAAAGTACCTTCCCCTACAATATATTTTAAAAGAAAGGAAGAATATGTCCTCTGATTTTGTCGGTATGGTATTAACATTTGCCATTGTATTTGACCAGTTCTGTTTGCTTTATTTGCCTTGTTGCAGTCATTGTGTATGATATATTGCTCTTATGATGCTGTCAGGGAGATATTATTCATTCTTTGCTCCTTATTTTGGAGCTCTGGTATAGTCATCTGATCTTGCATTCCTATAACTCTACTGATTCATAGATTACTGGAGACAAAAGATATCTTGGATCATCTAGTCCAACATGTATCTGAATGGGAATTCCCTCCACAAAACAACCACCTCCTCTACTTGACCTGCATTTAAGGAATGTTTTTTGACCAGTCGTCTCTTTATTTCCTATCATGTTGTACTCCTTTAGCTTCTCCAACTTGACTCAGAAAGCTCTTTTTCTTGGAAGATCATTTCCGCCCTGGATTTTACATCTCAAAAATACCTTCTGCCCCTTGGGGCGCCTCTCTCTAGTTGCACAGAGAAGGGCTCTTCCCAGAATCTCTATTTAAGGAGGATGCCTAGTACAGCCATCTCTTAATTTTCCACCTGGCTGCACTCCTCTGGTGTGAGGTACATTCTGTTCTCCCCACACTCTCAGGACCTTTTCTGTTTCCTTTGATGTCTTGCCTTTCCCATTAGAATGTAAGCTCCTTAGGGCAGGGACTTTCTCTTTTTGCTCGTATTTGTACTCCTAACACTTAATACCTGGAACATAGTAAGGACTTAATAAATGTTTGTTGACTGACTGGCCTCTAGTGATAGGAAACCAGCTACTTCTCATTTTGCTTTTGGAAAGCTTTGATTATTAGGAATTTGTTTTCTCTAGGCAGACCAATCTTCCACCCAACGCTTGTCGTAAAACAAGCAGATTAAGTCCAGTTCTTTCACAACTCCTTTCAAACACCTGAAGACAGACAATGGAGATCCTCCACTCCCTTCCCTAAGTCAAAATGTCTGCAGGCTATAAACACCTGGCTCCTTCTGAAGGAGGTGTAATTAGGAGAACTACTGGTTTGTTGGTCTCAGACTGTTTCCTTGAGGGTGGACTTATTCTTTAGCTCTTTTCTGTGGGACATGTTCTCTGGCCTCTTTCTGAAGAACATATGCCTTTCTAAGGTGATACTGCAACTCCTGCAATGGTCCGCAGTGACGGGGGTTATGTTGGCTGGTGCTGCATTGAAGATGATTGGCTATTGAATATTGCTAGGGCCCAACTATTATCCAGGAAGCTCACCTTTTGGAAATCTAAAAGTGTTAGGCTCTACCTTTCATCCCATTCACTTTTTGTTGAGGGCCTTTTCTTCAGTGTTCATGCTTCTTTTCCCTTGGATGTTGAATCAGGGGAGGGAGGAGGATTCCTTTTCCACTCTTTCCTACATGGTGTATCCAGGCACATGACAGCCAGGACTTGTATTTGTCTTGATGATCTTGTGTCCCTGACCTCCTTCTTCTTTCTGTTTTCTTCCTAACAACTAGCAATTTTGAGAAATGGACTTCTGTGTTTTGGTGCAAGTGAACCTCGTGAGTTTGAGTTTAAAATGTCTAGAGTTGGACACCCATCTGGAGGTGATTTCCACAAGAACATCCCTCTTGGAGGAAAAGATCCTTATCACTAGGAAGACTGCCCTGTAAGGGAATAAAGAAAGCCCAACCCATGCTCTGTCTTGCCATCATATATGGTGTGGACTTGATTAGTTGAACGTGAAACATCTGTTCAACAGTTCCACTATGAATCTTTACTTTTTGGGAGAACATAATAAGTGTAAGGGTAGCTAGAGGACACGGTGCTTGGAATCAGAAAGACTCATCTTCATGAGGTCAAATCTAGCCTCAGACACTTACTAACCGTGTGATTCTAGGCAAGTCATTTAACCCCATTTGCCTCAGTTCCTCAAATCTATAAAATGAGCTGGAGAATAAAATGGCAAATCATCCCAAATGAGGTCATGAAGAGTCAGACACCCCAGAAAAATGAAATGACTCAACAAGTAGTAATATTAATACTAACACAAATATAATGAGCTAATTGAATGTTTTATATTTTCTCTATTTGTCACATTTTAAAATCCTTTATGTTTTAAATAGTTTCTATGGTATGCTAAATATTATAGCAAAGCAATGAGTACTGAAAAGAGAGAGAGAGAGGGGGAGAGAGAGAGAGAGAGAGAGAGAGAGAAAGAGAGAGAGAGAGAGAAAGGAGGAGGAGGAAGAGGAGACAGGGATAGAAAACTTGCTCCTGCCAAAAATTAAATGCTGTCCTAGGCCTGATATCCATATTGTGCATTGAAAACCTTTTCTAGGGGGAGTCCTTGTTACTTACATTTTTTGAAAACTCTACGCACAAGCCATTTCTAAGCATTGTTTTAGAGACTTCTCCAGAATTATTATAGGGAAGGAGCATAATGAACCAGAGGAAGAGAGAAAAGACTGACTTCTCTTCAGAGTCAGGTTTCCCCAAGATGAATGAGTTTGAATGAGTTCGGAGCCAAGTTCCTTATAGGAGGGGCCCCCTGGAGATCATGGGTCACCCTTCAATTGATCTTCCCAGGCCATGTATGTTTAGTCTCCTCTCTAGACTGATCATCTTCTTTTGGCCACACTATAGCTTCTCATTGTTCTCCCTAAAATGTGGAACCTTCATTTTATAAATGAAGAAACTGAGTTCCCAAGAGGTTAAATGACTTTCCCAAGGTTATATAGCTACTTACTTGCAGATCTTGCATTCAAGACTAGATCTACTGTGCTTTTTAATTACAAAAACCTCTTTGTGCAATTCTTTTACATTGGTCATTTTAAAAATTAAAAAAAAGAAATTTACATGATAATTTTGTGGTATATTTGAAAGGAATAGCAAGTTGTGCATAGTCAATTTGCCGTTTCATGTGCAATCATCTTTTTATTGTACGATGTTATGGGAATGCTTGTTTTATTCCATAAATTAAAGATAAAATGAATTTTTTAAAAAAGAAAAAATTCCTGGCTCTCTACTTAAATTATTTTTCTTGTATCTACAGAACAGATTTGGGCTTTTTATTGACCTCTTTGCTGTTCTTGCACATGATACTCCATCTCCTGACTCTGCATTTTTACTGGTTGCCCCCATGCCTGGAATTTCCTTCCACATTTTTCCCTCTTGCCTGCTTTCAAATTTTAGCTAAAATTTCAACTTTTATAAGAAACTTTTCTTTATCCTCCTTAATGCTAGTGTCTTCCCTCTGTTCATTATTTCCAGTGTATCTAGTGTATATCTTATTTGTACTTAGTTATTTGCATATTTGTCTCTACCACTAGACTGGGAGCAAATTGAGTAGAGGGACTATTTTTTTCTCATGTGTGTCTTCTTCCTTCCTTCCTTCCTTCCTTCCTTCCTTCCTTCCTTCCTTCCTTCCATCTCAACTCTTAGCACAGTGCCTGGCAGATGATAAGACACTTAAATACTTGTTGACTATACATTCAGACCTGTGAGATAAGGGGTATAGGGAACTCCTACTATGATAACTCCCTCTGTCAATGCAGATTAGTAAATCCCTTGAAACTTGTAGTCTTAGAGATATTTCTACTTTCAAGGTCACATAGCTAGTACATGTCTGAGGCAGGATTTGAACTTAGGTCTTCCTGACCCCAAGCCAGCTGCTCTATCCACTGTATCACCTAACTGTCCACTATCATACTTGACTTACATTAATTTTCAATGGATTTATCAAATTCCAGAAAAAATTTTCCTATAAAGTAATTAAAAGTTCCACAAGATTAGTATTTAGTTTTTTTCTTGACTCAACAACATATAGACTATTTAAAAAAAGAACATTTAAAATAGAACATTTAAAAGTGGTTAGAAACCAGACTATCCTTATTATGAGTTGAGAGATATTACTTTAGCCTGGCTAATCTAATTTAAGGTTGTTTATTCATTCATTCATCAAACATGTATAACATCACTATTATGAGTCAGGCACTGTGCTACATGGTCATAGGGATAGAAAAAGCTGAGAAATGTAGTTCTAGTCAGTGAAGGATGGTGTCTGAGAACTTTGTTTAGTCATCATGCCTGACCTATGAGCTGAGTAACAAGGTATACACTAATTCTTTTTGTCAGGGCCAAGTTCATGATTAAGATTTAATGTTTTTATGATTCATCAAATGTTCAACCTCATCTCGGTGGACCTGAATCACCACTTTGTTGAAAACTAGTGCTGAAACTTGAATTTCCCAGGGACCCAAATCTGCAGGCGTTTTGACAACTGTGGTTTCTGATGTTTTTTTAACTAACATTTTGCAGAGTCCAAGACGGAATTGTTTCTGTTACAGAGATTTTTACGAACTGGGATACAGGACATTCTAGTCCCACATCCAAGAGGTGGGGAATTAGGTACTGAAGAAAGAGAGATCTGTTTTCATAAAAACCAGGAATAAAGATAAGGGAAAAGATAAAACAACAACCACTTCTAAAGCTCTTGTTGCTACAGTCTCCTCAAAAGGGCTCAGGATGCATATGTGTCATTTGAAAAGCCAGTACTAGAAGCTCTTTCTTTAAGAGTTTCCCTTTATCTTTTTATCTCTGTTCTCTAAATAATAAGCTGTAAACAATTTTAATACTAATGCTCTAACTCCTTAACAACTATACTGTTGGAGGTATAATGTCAAATGAAGGGAAATCAGTTTCAAAGCCATACATGAATAATATACTGTGTGGGTTTGAGGACAGCTGTTATGTATTGTATATAAAAAAAAATCACCTTTCAAATGTACAGATATATAAAATAAACTCACAGAAGTGAAGATTATTCGATGTCAATGTGAAAGTCATTTGCATTTATTAAGGACCAATATGTTGTTGTATATTTGTATTTCATATAAAAGCCACAAAGTTTACAACGAATACCAAAACAACATTTAGGGAGTCAGAGATGAAAAGTTCCTATTTGTAACAGAAGGTAAGCCTAGCTCAAGGGATAGCCTGAGAGTTGGTGAATAAGTTAATCATTTCTATTGGTTTTTCCATCACAACCTTCCTCACAGTGTAATTCATTTTATTTTCTATATTTTATTTTTGCTGCAACTTTATTTATTTTTGAGTGCCTAACAATACAGCAATACCTTGAGAGTGGTATGGGGAATGGGAAAAGTACTTCTTTGTTGTTTAGTCATTTTAGTAGTGTCTGATTCCTCATGATCCCATTTGGGATTTTCTTGGAAATGATTGATGGAGTGGTTTGCCATTTCTTTTTCTAGCTCATTTTACAGATGAAGAAACTGAAGCAAACTGGGTTAAATAATTTACCCAGGGTCATGAAGCTAGGAAGTATCTGAGACCAGATTTGAACTCAAGAAGAGTTTTCTTGACTGCAGGCTAGATACTCTATCCATTGTGCCACCTGACTTCCAAAGTACCTCTATTGGAGGAGAATTACCTCAACCAGAGTCAGCAAAATATTGGTCTTCCATGACTCTCCAAAGACTTGTAAAGGACATTATACAGCCTCAATTTTGGACCTTGGTCTTCCCCTTTTTCAGACTTTAAAGTAGATATAAAAACTGAATGTGTTAACCTATGCTTCATTTTCTTAATTAGAAAAATGTGAATATCACATAATACTTGCTTCCCCACCCGGTTTGCAATGGTGCTGTGCTGATGTCTGACGTGATTAACTTCTGAATGTTTAAACCTCTTTTAGAAACAAGCTAGAAAAGTTCAAGTGATTTTTCTTGATCCTCCTGTTGAAGTGATTCTCTCTCACAAATATTGCTAATAATTCATGGAGCTTCCAATGAGCGCTACTAACAATGGGGGCGTCCTTTATATTTCCATGGCTAAAGCTCTCACTGTTATTAAAAACAGCAGTCCTAACATTTATCTGTTCAATTTCATTAAATTCGGTAGATGTTCATTGGGAAATAGACTACTCTATGTAAGATACATGGCTAGATGCTGGGGTTACAATGACAAAAATGAAATAATCTTTGCCCTCAAGGAGTTTATATTCTCAATCAAATGAGCTAACACATGTAAAGCACTTTGTAACCCGTAGGGTATTATAGAAATGCTACATCATTACTGTTAATTAGTATATCCTGCGGAGGGATACAACATGGTTACAGTAAGTACAAGCAAATGTGCAACCCAACAAAGCACTAAGATTTGAGGAATTAGGCTTCACAAAGCCTGAGCTGAGCCTTGCATTAAGATTAGAATTCTCAGGGCTTGATAGTAGAAAAGAAAATAATCCCAACTTGAGGATCAGCCTGTGTGAAGACATGGAGTTACAAAATGGGGCACCTAATGGGCGGTTTATATGAAACATAGTGGGGAAGCAGGAAAATAACAAAAATAAAAAATCCTAAACTAATTAAGATTAGTAAAGTGACCTGCAACTAGAATGTGGGGGGCTTTAAATATGAGACTGAGGAATTTGAATTCGATCCTAAAGACAATGAGGAGCTTTTGAAAAATTTTCTGCATGGAATGACATGGTCACATCTATGTCTTAGGAAAATTATTTTGGAGTTTGTGGGGAGGATGGATTGGAAAGGGGAGAGACTATAAACAGGAACAATTAGAAGGCTACTACCATAGTCCAGGTGAGGAGTACTAAAAACTTGTATTAGGGTGGCACTATCCATTGGAGATAGGATTGGGCAACTGTTTGGATATGGGGATGGGTAGACAAGGATAAATCAGAGGTTTGTGTTCCCAGCACCCAGTACAGTGCCTACTATATTCTTGTTAAAAAGTCATGTTCTCTGCTCTCCAGGAATTGAAATTATCTTCAAATCGACTCCGTAACACTTTCTGGAATCACAATCTAGTTAATTTAAAGTCTGTGACACACTCTCTTTCCAGTAAATGGAATCCAGAGGAAAGTGGGCTCAAGCATAGAGAGTATATGTGACAAAGCTGTTAACTCCCACTTCTTGGAAGTCCTTTTGTTGCAGTTCTCAAAAGTTGCTTGTTAAAGTGTCAGCTCCCATGGATTAAATTATCTTTTCTATGTAGATGATCTCAGTTGTATTTTTCTGGCCCTGACCTCTAGTTTGACATCATCAAGTGCCTATAAGACAGGTCAAAAAGGATGTCTTTAAGATTTCTCAAACCAAAAGAGTACTCATTAAATTCCCTTTCTCTTACCAACTTTCATTTTACTGTCATTCTCCCAGTCACCCAGACTTGCAAGCTTGGTGATACCTTAGACTCTTCAACGCCACATATCCCATCTCTTGCCAAGTTTCATTATTGCTACTTTCAAAACATCTCTTACAAAGGTCCCCTTCTTTCTGAATACTCAGCTGGCCCCTGGGGCAGACCCTTACTACCTCATGTTCATACTATTACAGTACCTTATTGGTAGGTCTTTTTGCCTCAAGCCTCTCTCCACTCTAGTCTATCCCTTATGGAGTTACCAAAGTGATCTTTCTGAAAAGGAAGTCTGATCACGTCACTCCCTCTTTTCCCTCCACAATAAATTCCCCATCTCCAGTATCAAGTATAAAATATTTGGTTTGGCTTCTTCACAAAATGCCCCTCTTCCTACATTTCCAATCTTCTTCCATTTTACTCTCCTTGTATTGGACCCCATTAGACTGTGAGCCCCTTGAGAACAGGGATTGTTTTTTGCCTTTCTTTGTATCCCTAGTGATTATCACAGTGCCTGACACATAGTAGGCACTTAATAAATGCTTGATTTGCCTCAAGTTTCTCCCCATTCAGCTGTCAAATTGATATTCTTAAGTCCAGATCTGACCATGTCACCCCCATATTCAATAAACTTCATTGGTTCCCTATTATTGCCAGGATCAAATATAAAATCCTTTGTTTGGCATTTAAAGCCCTTTATGACCTGTCACCTTTGTGCCTTTCCAATCTTAGACTTTATTCCCCTTACAGGGCTCTGCAAGGTGGTGACACTGACTTTCTTGTTCCTTACACAAGACCCTCCATCTCCCAGTTCCTGGCATTTTCAGGATGTTATCCCTTGTGCATGGAATTCTCTCTCCCTTCATTTATCTCCCTCCTTTCTTCCTTCAGTTCTCAGTTAAAATCCCACCTTCTCTAAGAAACCTTTCTTGATTCCCTTTATGCTAGTATCTTTCATCTGTTGATTTTCTCTAATTTGTACCTAATTATGTTGCTTTCCCATTGGACTGTGAGAGCAGTGATGGTTTTATTTTATTTTTACTTTTTTCCTTTCTTTGTATCCTCAGCTCTTGGAACAATGCCTGCCACACAGTAGGTCCTTAATAAATGCTAGTTAATTTATATGAACCCAAATGACTACCTCTCACGTCCCTGTGGAATATCCTTTCTATGCTATTAAATAAATCTTCTTTTGTTACATGTAAAGTGTTTCATTTTTTATGAGTGTTTTTTGTATATGTTTCATATTGTTCCACTCCTTAGCTTCAACCATTGGCCCAATCTGAGTTAGATCTGGCCAAGAACATTTGGAATATCTGGGAGGATTGGCTGACTTTGTGAGTGCAATATGGAGGAATGGAAGCCTTAAGATGCCCTGTTAAAGGAGGCTTTTATCTTGTGACCCCCATGTTTCTACCTACATGCTCTCAATAGGAAAAATAGGGGCTTCATGGACATGATGGAATTGGGAAAGAAATGACCTAAGGGTATTGAGCAATTTGAAACACTTGTGAATTTGCACAAGTTTATGTTTGGGGGTGATTGTACTCTCCAGGTCAACCAGCTGTGGTAGTCCTGGACCCTCCCAGATGATTGTTAATTTGGGGATTATATAAGAATGGTGCTAAATGGATCGCCTGGAACTCTTTATGTGGCATTTGGGAAATCTTAAGGATTCTGTCATGTGAACTCTGTTGAAATGCTTTAGCATAAAGCAATGGGAAAGGCACTTGAAAGGATAATGCTTGAATTTCACCAGGTTACCAGGGAACTTTTATTGTAGAACAGGTATGAATAAGGTCTGTCCCCTAGATATTTAGATTTGATATAAGAATGAAATGAGTCACTCATAGTTTGTCTATCAGTTAACAAAAAAGAGTTTTACTTAACCATGGTAGAGGAAGGCTATTCAACAAGAACATACAATGAAGAAAGTGTATTGATTCAGCTGAATGGAACTTCCTGGTCATGCTGTTTGTACTCTGTCAGAGAACTTTGAGAGGGAGATGGGGCTCTTTGTGGCCTTTTGTACTCATGTAACTAAGAAGCAACATCAACAGCCCAATGGGCTGAGTTAATTAAATAGTATCACCTGAGTTAATTAAACCACAAGGACATTTTTTCAATTCCTTTTAAATGAAAACCAAATGAACCATTGTTGGGGAGCTAGGATGTTGTTTCTATCACAATTTTCCAGAATTGGGAATGGGGACATATGAGCCAAGAATATTTCATTTGACTTGCTGAGAATGGGAAGGCTTCATCAGTTCAAAAGCAGAGACAGTTTCCACTCTTCCTTTGGAGCAAATGGCACATATCTCTTCCTCTGAGGGAAGTGAGTGGTCTCCAAAAAGTGGGCACCAGTGAAGTCTTTTGTCATTGTTCTCCTCTCCCTGTCAGAAATAGTTACTACATATAAGTGGCAGATAGAGTACATGCATCATCTTAGGTGAGCCTGAGACTGACTGGATTGCCTCTTCTATATTGTATAAAGACTCTTTCCCTGAGCAAAGGCAAGTGAACATCAGTCCTGAGATGGACATTACTGACTTTGGAGGCAACCCTGTGAGTTTGAGCTCTTTCTATGGTAGCTATTTCTGTATCAAAGAGGATGATCACCAAAGAAGGGAAGAACACAAATCTTGGCATAACTGATCAGAACCCCTTGGAATTGACTAATCCATTCACTGTGGACTTTCTTGACCCTGTCAATGAGGTGGGACTAACCGGGGTTAGTGACACTCTTGTCAGGCACTGGCAGTAGATGTTGTGGCAGGGACTGGTAGAGGGGACAGTAGGAGTATCCATGACAGCACATTGGACCTTATGTGTGGTCTGAGGCATTATTGAGACTCTGACAGGGCAGTAACAATGGCACTAGCACCGGCAGAGGCAGCAGCACAGAAAGCTTCCACATAGCTCTTTCCTTACTATTGTCTGAAATGGATATGTCTCCTCCACAATGGTACCGGCAGAGTACCCTATGGTCAACGAGGGAAGACTTGGGAACTAAGGAGGTGCCTTGACTTTTTGAAGATAAGAATTTGTCAGGGGTGTGACAGAGGACAAATAATCTACCTGATCTACATGGAAGATGGAAGAAAGGAACAATTCTCTAGTAGATACTTTTTAAATATTTAGTTACGCTTTCATTCCCAACCCTCCCTCCCCACCACTACTATGGTCTTAGTAAGGAGTTGATGCTGGTTGGTGGTCCAGGAAAGACTGAGTGGTTGGTGGGTGAGTTTTGGTATTCACTCAGGCTCTTTGACAAACTGCATGTTAGATACCTATTATGGATGACTCTGACGCATAATGAGGATTTTTGAATGTCTAGTAGTAATAATTATCTATACTGTGGCCCTGATGTTAACAGTAGTGCTCCTGTTCATCACTATTCTTTTACATTAGGAGACCTGCTGTGAACTTCAGATATTTGGCATTACCCACCATTAACGGATTTAATATCTTGGACCTTCCAAAGAAGTGAGGGAGAGTCTGGGATTTCTGGTCTTTGTTTTCCTCTGGTTTGGGTCACTCCTTCAGACACTGTTATATGGTTTGCATTTTTTTTGCTGACTTTTTCTTTTTTAACCTTAATTAAGCTCTGCTTCCAGTGGTGCCCTTACCAGGTTTCTCACATCTCGAAGGTCAGGTTATCTAGTAATAGTGCTAAATTTAGTTTGGTGGTGGAAGTCCCACAGAAAACTTTTAGGATCTTGACAGCAAGAAGTGATATGTTAGGCGAAATATTTTTCCTCCTCGAGGCTAAGCTAGTTTTTTCCCTAAAAAGCAATAAAATCATCCTTGACATCTGATTGATCCAGAACACAAAGGCTCCAACGGTCAATGTAGCTTCCTAGTCATACAGCATAAAGGATGTGAGGAGATGGAGACTCCTTAGGCTTGATAAATGCTGCTGATTGAGTGTACCACCATGGCAAATGTAGAGGCATGGGTGTATTTGGCACACTTGTCCTTCTCCCCAGAGAAAGTTTAAGAACTTGGGATATGGACAAATGTATCAGATGAACCCCATTTGATTAACTGAGTATAATTGGAGTAATCAGGTTCTTCATCCTCACAATCTGCTCTAACTAGAGCACATTCCTTTGGAGCATGTGTAGAACTGAGTTGAGCTCTTTCTTACTTCACTTCTGGGGACATATGACCCTGAAGGACGTTGGGATGATACAGTAATCCCTTTGTCCCTGTACTGGTAGCAGGAAAGAGGCTGATCACCCACCTAATACTTCTATTACCTCTTCCCCAGTCTTATTCACATGAACTACTCTCAAGCCAGATCTGTATCTGTGCAATTTAATTTTTAAATTTCAATGCAACATTTACATTAATTTCTGTTAAGTATCATGTTGGTTCAGGCTCAGTCAGCCTGTTGAAACAATTTTGAATCTAGCTTTATGTCTTCTGCAAATATGATGTCTGTTTTTCAGATTTTCATATTTCATATTGCTGAGATTGACTCTTTAAATAATTAAAATTATGTAGGTTATTATCACTTCTATATTTTCCTTATTGTAGGCATGACTCCAGCGTAGTCATGGTTTCCAGTATTGGAAACCAGGATGAAATCATCTTAACTTGATATCAGACAAATGCTTATTTGTGTCTAATTCTATCATGATCTCTCAAATTTAAGGCAATTCCAGCTCTCTATGAAAGGACTATTCTGTACTTTCTCAGCTGGTACTGTTTAAGGGAAAACAGTTCTCTTGGTGCTATGGAGATGCTGGGATGTAGCACCTATCCATAGATTATAGGTATCTGCATCATCCTAGAGATATTCTGTGTTTTGAATGATTAATAGCTGCCTGTGCTCTAGTTATCTTGGTGCAGAAGAAGCTACTTAAATTGTTCATTTTACTTGCAGGTTATAGATATAGGAAGTCAGAGTAGTGAGCACACAGCCCTTTCGAAACTCATAATACATACGATTGTAGAGTCTGTCAGCCCCTTCTGCTATGATTATATAAACTTCCATTAAGTTTGTCTTCCTTTCGTACTCTTTGATAGCCATATATTGGTGACTTTGTTAGTAGTTATTTTTACTAACATAATAGTTGACATCCACATGCTCCATCGAATAGTAAGCATTACATTAAAATTACAAACTAGAGGGCATCTCAGAATGATTTAGACGTTTTACTTATTTACCTATATCTTTTCCCAGTGAATATATGCTTGATTTAAACTGAAGGGGAACTTTGGCCTTGAGGCCACATGTGGCCTTCTAGGTCCTTGGGTGAGGCCTTTTGACTGAGTCCAAGTTTTACAGAACAAATATTTTTATTAAGGGGATTTTTTCTGTGAAGTTTGGATTCAGTCAAGGGGTTGCACTTGAGGACCTAGAGGGCCACATGTGGCCTCCAGGCTGAAGTTTCCTATCCCTCATCTAAACTCTTGTGTGTCTGAGAGATCTGTGAAATCCTATAGAGGAAAGCAATCTATATTCAAATCATGAAAGTTTTCTTAAAACAGAAAGGAAAATAAAAGACTCCAAAGAATGAAATCTCAATCCCAAAGAGGCCAATTTCAATTCACTAGAAACAGGCTGCATGGTGGAATGGTTGAAGGGATGGCCTTGGAATGAGGAAGACAAGAGTTCAAGGCCTGTCTCTGATAACATATTGACTGTGTGTCCTGGGGCAAATGACTTAACCTCTCAGTGCTCTAGGCAATTTTCTCTAAGACTTTAAGTTGCAGAGAAGATGCTGACTTGTTTTAGGAGAAAGACTTTCCTTCTCTGGCCAAATTACAGACCCCAGAAGGTTTCTTATCCATAACTAAAAAGGAAGATTTAAGCAACACAGACATATCTGATCAATGAGAGTGATAGGAATGGAAACAGAGATACAGAAGGGCAGGCTACAAAATCAGTCCTTTATTTCTCTTTTTTGGTTGACTGTAAGGAGAAAAGATTGTGAGAATATCGCTTGGATTACCAATCTTATCCATAGCCAGAAAAGAGGAGAAAATTATCTCAAAAGTGGATGATGAAGATTGACAGAAAGTAAGGTCAATGACAGAAACCTTTTTAAATGAAGTCACATATTACCTGTCGTCTTACTTCCACCTTCTTGTGCGACTCCCCAGTCTGCTCTTGCAGTCATGGTTGGGGTCCCCAAGAGGGTTGCTAACCGGGGTCTGGTTTTATGATGAACTCTATGGATGATCATTCCTTTTTGCTATAGGTTGAGGTGTCCTTGTAAATGTTTAAAAAGTAGCTTGCCCCACCAATGTACTAACATAACACTTTTAAGTTGAAAATCTATTTTTGACATTTCTCCATCACTTTCTTAAGTCTAAGAAATTAAAAAAAGAAATAAATCAAATCCTGCTTTGTAGTACTCGCCGAATTCTGAAGTATGAATGCTGGCATTGAAAATTTAATAATTGGTTCTCTTGAGCTGGTATAAAATGCCTCCTTTGAACAGCATATCCCTGGCATAGGTCATGAGCTCCCACTGCTCTGCTTTCTATAACAGTGAGCCAGTGGACACAATTAGCTCTTAGTAAAATTATTTACTAAAATGATATAATAAAAACAGCTGGTACAAAATATTCTCCCCCCTCCTATCTGGGGTACACTTTTCCTACACATATTCATAGGTCTATGGGAAAAGTGGATTAAAACTTTGAGAATAAAGAAAGACATGTAGGGAACACATGTGGCAAAGGAGTAAATCATATTTCCTCCTATTTCAGGGCCTGGAAACTTTTTTCCCCTCTTCATAAACTTCTTATGCAGCTATCTTTAGGTTCAGCTCTCTGCTCAGTGGGCCACTTAGTTGGTGTCTAAAATCTGGGCTTTTCTCTAGTTCGTAACTAAGATTTCTCCCTACTCTGAAGGATCAAATTCCTCTTTCCACATATGTCTGTCCTTTGTGCTAAATGTCTATTGGTATATGGTATGACCAATGGTATGTGTGTATGTATGAGGAGAGAAAGAGAGGGAGAGAGAGAGAGAGGGAGAGAGAGAGAGAGAGAAAGAGAGCGAGAGAGAGAGAGCGAGAGAGAGAGAGAGAGAGAGAGAGAGATGGAACTTTCCCTTTAGAACAGTGAACCCCCAAACTAACTTCAGGTTTGAGCCTAAGGAACATGATTGATCATTTAAGTTAATAGCAAGATGCTTCCTGAAAAGGGTCATCTGCCTTCATCCAGTGACCAAAACCCTATAATCTTCTAGAGTTGATAAAGGAACTATTCAGAAGTTTGTTGTGGGATTGTAGGAAGTTAGCTCAAAACCTACTTTATGCCTTGTAATTACATTTTGGTCCTCTTGATTCAGTAATTTTATGACTATAGTAGTTGAGGTATAGAATAAAACTCCCATCCTTAGCTGATTTCATTCTGGGTCTTATGTAATTACATTTTGAGACAGAATCCATCCCCTCCCCCATCTCCATACCATTATAACTAACATATATACAAAATAAATTCAAGTTGAGTTTTTTTTTTTTTGAGGTGAATGGTGGATACTTGGGGGAATTATGAAAGGCTTTAGAGTTGAGTTTTGAAAGAAACCATGGATTCTAACAGGTGGAAGTGATCAAGGAGTTCATTATAATAAGGTTACAGCTGGTACAAAGACATGGAGACAGAAGATGGAGTATCATATGTGAAGAATAGGAAGAAGGCCAACTTGCTTGGATTGTTGGATACAAAAAAGGAGATCGATATAGTGAAGTTGAAAAAGTTGAAGTTGAAGCCAGGTTACAAAGGAATTTAAAAGGTAAGCAGAGGAATTCACATTGGATCCTAGATACAATAGGGAGCCACTGGAGTTTATTGAGTAGAGAAGTAATGTGGGTTATACTTAAGGACAATCATTGTTGTCTTATTTTCAAAAGAGGCTATAGGAGATATATTAAAAGAAGTCAGTATGCTAGAAGACACCATAGACTCATACATACTTTTCACATTCTTCCTAACCAAAGGACAGTTATAATCAGAGAATCTGCTTGGAAGTGGATTGGTGAAAAAACAAAACCTACATTTCCAGACATTATCACATGTTGATTTGTTTTGCTTGATTGTATTTATTTTGAAAGATTCTAGTGGTGGTGGAAATAGGAAGAAGATCACTGGAAACTGATGGCAATGGAAAAAAGATGAGCACTAACCAAACATTTAAAAAATAACCAAAGTGTCAGAGACAAAAAGCATCAATAAAACTAAAAAAAAAAAAGGGAGAAATGAATTAGGGGAGACAGTTTATACACAGGAATGATTGGGCTATATTGAAATGTATTTTCCAGGATAAAAATGAACTTTTTTCTTAGCTTTTGATGGGAACTGCACCATATTTAAAAATAGCCCGAAGCCAGCCTTGGAGTGTTTATTACAGGAAGCAATACTGTACTGGCAGGAAGCTGGATTGAATACCCCATAGATCATTGCTACATATAAATTTCCTTTGTAGAAAAAAAAAGTCTCCTATTGAATTGTTTCCTTCTTTCTTTTAAAATTGCTAAAGGAAAAGATATGATTTAAATTTCCATTCATAAAGTAACCAGTCTTAAAGGAAATTTCCCCAAGATTCAAACTCTACAAATACTTTAAATAATTTTACCCTGTAAGTAGCACATTATCTTGTTGCTCACTGTTGCAAAGGTTAATTAAAGGAACTGGAGGCTGGAAAACTTTAGGTATTTAGGAATTCCAAAGAAGTTCCAGATTAGCCACATAATAATCTTTGAGAAAAGACTTGTTATGAAGGCCTATGGCTACTCAACACAATGGCTTATTAAGTGATTATTTGTCAGGCACTGGAACTACAAATCTACAGAATGAAATACCTTACTCCTCAGGACCTTGCATTATGTTGGTGGTAAACAGCAGGTACCTGGATAGAAGGATATCCAAAGTAAATAATGTGAATAATATCAATTTATCAAAAATAAATAAAAAAGAGAATAAATAAGAACAAAAGCAAAATAAATACAAGTTGGTTAAGGAGGGCCTTAGCCACTAGGGGTAGTCAAGGAAAGTTTTATATAGGAGGGTTCTAAGCTTAATCTTGAGGGAAGAGTGGGATTCTATGAGGTGAAGATGAGGCAAGAGTGTATTCCAGGCATTGGGGGATGTTGATGGAATAGAAGAATTAGTAATATAGGTAAGACTGAACAAATAGGTTCCAAACTGAGGTTTTTATGTTCGATCCTAGAGGCAATAGGGAGTCTTTGGAATAGACTGAATAGGAAAGTGCCATAGTAATAAGATTCAGGGTGGAGATTAAAATATATTTTTTGGATGTGGCCAGTGAGAGAACTTGATTTACTTGACTACACATATTTGTTAGAAGGGTTTTCTTTTCTTTTCTTTCTTTCTTTTTTTTTTCAATAAGGAGGTAATGAGATATGGGAGGGAGAAAGGGTGGATTTTTGCTAATAAAAAAAGTTAATTAAAAAACATACAAATGCCTACTTTAGTAGGAGAGTGAAGCAGGGCACTGCAACGAGGGGACAAGTTAGGATGATCGTTTCTTCTTCAAGGACAGTGTGAATAGTATTTACTGATATCATTTTAAATTCTGAGCTGTTGTGTGGGGGTTTCTAGAAGGAATTATTTTTCTTTAATTGAAAAAACATAGGTCACCACTGCAGGGACTCAGTACTTTCATTTTCCATTGGTTACTATGTAATGTAGGGACTGCATGGGTTGCATTTGTATCTATGTTAGTGAATTTAAAGTTCTGTGGACGTCTGAACTCTCTCTCAGAAGGGACTAACCAACTGAAGAACCAGTGCTAGAGTGTCAGGGTGAGCTCAGGCTCAACTGTCCTTTGTGCGGAAAGTGATGATGAAAAGTAGATCACTCCGCATTACTTGGGCAAATGAGCTTCTTTCATCAATGTTGTATGCTCTCAGTACCTCCTCTTTAACCCTGGTGAATCTTTTCATGGTTCCTTAACCTTAACCTGAAAACTGAGATTTGAACCTCTTAGCACTTCATACTCACGTTCCTCATCCTATACTGTGAAAGACCTCTTGGATTTGGTGAATGTTATTACTTTCTTAATTTGTTCAATTGTTTCAGTCATGTCTGACACTGACACCCATTTGGGGTTTTCTTCCTAAAGATGGTGGTTTGCCATTTTCTTCCCCAGCTCATTTTATAGATGAAGAAATGGAGACAAACAAGATTATGTGATTTGCCAGGGTTACACTGCTGTGGGTGTCTGAGTGGATTTGAATGTCTGAGACTGGATTTGAACTCAGGAAGATGAGTTTTCCTCCCTTCAGGCTGGGCACTTTCTCCTCTGTGCTACCTAATTGCTCTATCTCCTTGGTACTTTTCATTAATGTTATTCTCTTCTGGACCAGGACCTTGTCTAGCCACTGATAATTGCCTTCTAACTTACTTGATATTGAGACAAATACATAAATTACTGAACAAAAAGGCTGAGAGAATGCTAACTGGTTTACTGAAACTGCAGTATTTTTTAGAGGCTGGGGACTGGCACAAGAGAGGTAAGAGTTAAATCAGAAATTCAGGCCATAAAGAAGCTTCCTGGCATCTTTGGGTTTTGTTTTGCCCTATGAGTCAATTGCCACCTGTGTAGAGAAATAGGCCTGTATTCTCTGGGAAATTTATAGATAAATATTTTGCCAAGTCCAGCCAAGTTGAGCCATTATCTTTATGAGAATAAGTCCAACAAATATGCAGGGTTAACCATGCAAAAATCAGACTCCTCCCTTCCTCTCCTCTTCTTCTTTTCTCTCCAACCAATTATAGTCTTATAGATTACAGGCTACACCTGGGAGGAGAGGGGATAGATAAGACTTTATTTTTTCACCTTTCATTATCCTAGAACAGGAAAGATAGTGGAACATCACTGACAAGCAGTAGAGGTGGGAGTATTCATATTTAACCTACCTGTTGGTGTTGGCAGACAGATGAGTGAGCTGTCAGTCATCTACTGAGCCAGGGACCAACAGAATATATAACCTGATTTCTGTCTCCTTTCCCGCTCCTTTCTTTTGATTTTAGTGGTCAGAGCTTCCCTAGCAACTACTCTCCTTTAGAAATACAATCTCCCCTTTCAAGATCAGACTGGACCCTCAGAGCAAAAGGTTGAAATGGTGGTCACTAAGTCAGTTCTTACTCACTCCCATGGCCGTTGGTCCAATATATACTAGAAGTGGATATCTAGTCCCAAGATTGTTCTTTCTTCCTCCAATAAATTACTATTCCTCTTCATACTTGACTCCTTGAATCTCCAAGTAGAAATCTCACTCTGGTAGTTAGATTGTATAGAAATAAATCCCAGTATTTCTAGATCTCTTCCATTCATATATTTCTTCCCATACTCCAGTTCCAACTGCCATATGCATTCCTATAAGATATAACTGATGTGGATTAAATAGCATCACCAACTAACCACTTGAACTGGATGACCTATAGACTCCTTAAACTCATTCAGTCCTAACAGAACTCATTACCTTTCTCTCAAACTCTGTCTTCCCAATTTTCCTATTGCTATTACAGGTACCATTATCTTTTAGGATGTGTTATCTTTAACTTCTTACTCATGTTGACTTCATAAGTATAATTTCTGAGTGTAATAGGTCTTGCATTTATTTCCTTCTCTTCACTCACACAGCCTCTGTCCTGGTTCAGGTCTTCGTCACCTTGAACTTGGACAAAAGCCTCCTCTTTGGTCTCCCTGTCTCATCTCTTCAAACTATCCCAACCCCCCAAATCAGGGACTCGTTCTTACTCTTAGGATCAGATATAAATTTCTGTTTGGCTTTTATAGCCCCTCATAGCCTACCCCTTCCTACCTTTTTATTCTGCTTATATTTTACTGCCCTCACAGATGCTCTGTGATCGAGATACATTGGCCTTCTTGCTGGTCTCCACGCTTAATCTTTCAACTGAGTCATCATCTTTTCATTGGCTGTTCCACATTATTATATTTCTCCTACTTTCCTCTACCTCTTGGCTTCCAAAGCTTCCTTTAAGACTTAGGTCAGATTATATGTTATGCAAAAAACCTTTCCTGGCCTCCTCCCCAAAGCCTTCTTTCTGAGATTTGCATTTAAATTGAATAATATCTTGTATGTAACATCGTCATTTCCTTGCTGTCTCCTCCAATAGAATGTGAGGTCCTTGAAGGCAGCAACTACATTTTTTGCCTTCTTTTGCATCCCTAGCACTTAGCCCAATGCTTGGCATATAGTAAATACTTAATAAATGATATTGACTATCCCTTTCTGCAGTTTTCCAAAAGCATCATGACCTCTTCCAGAAGAAAAAAAAGGCATTTTTAAAGGTGGAATCAGTTTTGTACAGTTTTAAATAGCTTTTTAGGCTATGATAGAAGAGGTGACTATGGTTAGACATCCACCTTGATCTAGTTTTGTGAACATGGGTAAAGGCAGAGAGAGGTTAGGGTATGTAAGGGAGGGAAGGGGTGCTTTTTTGCTGCAGAGCATCAGAGAAACCTCTTTGATACAAGTTAAATTAATAGACATGGGATATTCTTGGGTCAGATCTATACTAGCAATCTTTGAGTCATTTTGAGACCTACATGCTGAGTCTCTGTCATATATAGGACCCCAAGCCTGGCCAAAAGGAAATGATGGCTCTTGGCATGCTCAGTCTTCCAAGTTTTAAAATTTCCTATCTCCCTGATTTTCTTGTAATGGAGACTCTTTACCTCCATTTCATACTTCTCTCTTTTTCTTGCTCCTCTGAATGTCTTGAGACTTGAGTCAGCTGTGAACAATATTTGCCAATTACTTTCATTCAAATTTGTAACGTTTGGGCACCAATCATTTTTTTCCTTTCCTTCCAGAGATGCTGAATTACTACAAAGTCATTATAGACTTGTATCAGAAAAATGCCTTTCTGAGCATTGTTGTCCAGACAGAGAGAAAGTTTCCTCTCTCCTGCAGGAGATGATATCCTGAGGTAAGAATTGGAATGTTGCAGCACAAGGAGTTTGCTTTGTCAGCTGTGCTAACTGTGGCTGGAGATTAGTTTGTAAGAAGCAGTGAGGAGCACAGGTACAAGGCAGCATGACAAAAACCAGGAACACCATAGGCTTATTGCTGAGAGAGAGATAGATTGGGTGTGATTGATATAGACACTGTCTGGGACTCATCTGCCAGGACACTGATGAGTGGAGATGGCTGTCTACCTTGGGCCACCATCTTGCTCCTGCCAGGACTCTAAAGGCAGAAGCAGAAGACCTGTCATTCCAAGGTTTAGTTCTCCTCTCCCCCTTTGCCTTACAGATTTTGCCATTATCTCTGAGGCTTTTAAAAAAAGTTGTTTCAGATTTATGATTTTTATAGTGTTACTTTTAATTTAAGATAGAAATCTGGAATTGTTCATAAGTAACAGATACGTGTTCATTAATTGCAAAGGGGAATTTAATGGTGAGTGCCAATGACTAACTTGGAATAGACAACATTAAATGCATCAAGGGTTTAAGTTTCTGCTCAGAATGCTAGTGTATCTCTTAACTATAGGCTCTAAGCAAAGTAGATAGAAGCTCAGTGATTTTATTAATCATTTTTATAAGCTTCTAAATAGCAGAAAAAGATAATTCACACAAAGCAGGACTGTTTCATCCTTAGGCTAGTCAGAAGATGAGAACACAGGTATCTACCTAAGCAAGGGCTGGGTAGAAATGTGAAACAAGGGAAGGTCCTAGTGGTGTGAGAAAGGTGTAGTGTGGGAAGAATCTGCCCATGTGCATTTCCACAATGGGAGGGAAAGCCCTCAAGCACCTAAACCTTGCCTCATAGCACTGCCTGTTGGCTATAGAGTCAGTTAGGCAAATATCGTTACATATAGGAAGCAAAATGGATAGGACTTGGTTAATTCTTTTTGTTTTAAGAAAAAATTCAATGAACCTAGAAAATAATTCAGATTGTGATTTGGTTGAAGAAGTGCCTCTTTACTTCACAGTCAGTAGTAATCTCTAGGCTGGGCTGTAACACGTAGCCATCTCAGTAATCTTGTTCAAAAAAGCTGATGTAGCTATATTTTGCTCCTTAGGGCAACATAAAGCCACCAACAAAGTTCTATCCAGTTTCTGTTGGTAAGTTTCACTTTGTTAATTCTAAATAACTGCTCCTACTATTGAAATATACTGATCTGGATCTATATTAACATCCCTTGGGATTTAGAAGCAATTATGTCTAAAATGGAATCACACCACACACATAAACAGGAGTGATCTTTAAAGGAAATTAAACAAAAACCCAATTACAAATCCATTTAATTTGCAGACAAGAAAGAATTAGCCTTTGGTTTCCTGGTAAATAAATATTCAGTGAAACAATAATCTACAATTTAATAACATGAACAAAATATTTCTTACATGCTATAAGAGATGATATTTTATCACCATTTCTATTTCAATTCAGTTTTTGAATTATAAGGACTGAAGATAAATCCATAGCATAGATCATTTCATAGATCATGAAGGTGGTTTTTGGTTGTACCTTTCTTTCATTATGTCTGGATATCTAAACAGTTCATAGGGAGAACTGACAGCTTGAAAATTCAGTGTTTTCCCTCAATCAACATTTCCTTTATCAAATACCTCCATAGCATAGAAGACCCTGAACCTCCCAACTTTGTCCTAGGTCCTCTTGTGACTGTATCTTTTTCTCATTGATTTCATCATCTTCCATTGGTTCAGTTGGAATATCTACTCAGATGACTTTCAGATTTATAGGGCCTCCATCTCTCCTGTTTCCTAGTCCTGTATCACTTACAACCTATTGAGTTTTCCCAACTAGATGTTCCATGGACACTTCAAACTCAATATTTCCAAAGCATGACTTTCTTCCAAAAGCCACCCTCTTTTAATCTTTCTTCTTTCTGTAGAGGTCACAGACTTTCAACCTCAGTCATCCTGCATTCTTACTCCTACTCATCTCCTATATCCAATTAGTTTCCATGTTTAGCTTTTCCAGCATCTCTGATATTCTTCCTCCTTTCTCCACCAATACGGTCACTGCACTAGTTCATTCCTGGAGCATGTCTCTCATGCTATTCTCTGCTTCAAGTCTCTCTCCTCACAAAGCCATCATTTACATGGCTGCCAAAATGATATTCCTAAACCATAGATCTGCCTGTCTCTCTCCTATTCAAAAAGCTCCAGCCATTCCCTTTTGTCTCTAGGATAAAATGTAAATTCCTTGGCATTTAAAGGCTTCCACAATCTGGATCTAGTCTACTTTTTCAGAATTGTTATGCATTATTCCCCTCCACACACTCTGTATTCTATCCAAATTGGTCTATTTGCTCTCCTCCCCGCCATATAATATTCCATCTTCTGTCTTCAAGTCCTTGCACTGGTTGTCTCCCATGTCTGGAATGCATGCTTTCCTTCCCTCCTCCATTTGGATTCTCTAACTTCCTTCAAAAGTCAGTTCAAGTGTTATGTCCTGCATAATGTCTTTCTGGATAAATTGGGCAGTGTTAATTTTGCATATATTTTGTATTTTCTGACACATGTACATTTTATCTTCTCTGATTATATATGCATTCCTTGAGGGTAGGGATTATCTCTTCTCCCCCCCCTTTTTTTGGTTAATGCATAGTACATAATAAGCTCTGAAATGTACTTTTTGGAAATGATAAAACAGACAGCTTCGTAAGTAGCACAGTTGAAAGAGCTCTGGGCTTCTGAACTGAATTCAAATATGGCCTCGGATACTTCCTGGCTGTGTCCTTTCTGGGCAAGTCACTCAATCATGCTTGTCTTAGCTTGTGAAATGAGAATAATCATAGTGCCTCCTTCTCAGGGGTGTTGTGAGGATAGAAGGAGATACTTGGTTTTTAAAATAGTATTTAACTTTTTCCCCAAATACATGTCAAGACAATTTTTAGCAGTTATTTTTACAAAATTTTCAATTCCCAAGTTTTCTTCTTCCCTCCCCTTTTCTGAAAATGGTAGGCAGTTTGATATAAAATATGCATGTGTTAACATGTAAAAATTTTCATATTTGTCACAATTGTGAAAGAAGAAACAGATCAAGAGGAAAAAAAAACCATGAAAAACAATAAAGTAAAAAAAATACTTTGCTCTGCATTCAGAGTCCATCAATTCCCCATCTGGATTTAGATAGCATCTTCCTTCGTCAGTCAGTCCTTTTTACTTGTCTTGGATCATTGTGTGGCTGAGAAGAACTGAGTCATTCATAGTTGATCATAACACAGATATTTGTTTTTTTAAATGATTTGATGTTATGTTTTCCCCCCAATTACATGTAAAAACACTTTACTAACATTTGTTTTTTTTATTTTGAGTTATAAATTGTTTCCCTCCCTCCCTTGCCCCCTCATTTAGAAGGTAAGTAATTTGTTATACATGTGCAATCATGTAAAGCATATTTCCATAATAATTTCTGTAGTAGCAATCTTAAAATGTAAATATGTTGTAAAAGAAAATGCATACCCCCCAAAAAAATTCCAAGAAAAAAAAAGTTTTTAAAAAGTATGTTTCAATCTGCCTTCAGATTCCATCAATTCTTTCTCGAGAGATAAATAGCATTTTAAAAGAAATCCTAAGTCCTTTGGAATTGTCTTGGATCATTGTATTGCTGAGAATAGCTAAGTCATTCACAGTTGATTATCGTGCTATATTGCTCTTACTGTGTACAATATTCTGGTTCTGCTCATTTCACTTTGCATCACTTTGCATTAGTTCATGTAAGTCTTTTCAGTTTTTCCTGAGGGCATTCTGTTTGTCATTTCTTCTAGCATGATAGTTTTTCATCAATCATATACCACAACTTGTTCAATCAATTCCCAATTGATGGGCATCCCCTCAATGTACAATTCTTTGCCACCACAAAAAGAGCTGCTATAAATGAAATATTTCTAAATCATATAGCACAGTACCTGGAACATAATAAGCATTTAATAGATTCCTTCCTTCCTTCCTTTCTTCCTTCCTTCCTTCCTTCCTTCCTTCCTTCCTTCCTTCCTTCCTTCCTTCCTTCCTTCCTTCCTTTCCTTTCCTTTCCTTTCCTTTCCTTTCTTCCTTCCTTCCTTCCCTGATTCAAGGTGGGCAGAACTAGAACAATTTATATAATTACAACAGAATTATAGAAAGACTTTAGAAATCTGATCAGTGCAATGATAAACCCCAAGTCCAAAATCATGAAGATGAAACATGACATTCACCTCTTTACAAAGAGATAATTAACTTAAAATGCATAATGAGACATACATTTTTGAACACGTCTAATGTGGGAATTTGTTTTGCTGGACCATGTATATATGCATTATTTACTTTTTTGGGTTTGTCTTTTAAAATTTGCTTAGTGGGGAGAAGGTATAGATTAATAAAAAATACTTGTTACTTAAAATGCTAAACAATGAAAAAAAGAAAAAATATATTTTTATAGGAAGTTATAATAGTTTAACACTGTTTGAGAAAATATTCTATATTTGTAATTCTTACATTTAATTCTTATTGTTGATTCCCTTCCCTCATTCCAAAAACAGGTAAATCCAAAACCAACAACCAATAACCAAAAACAAAACCTCATCCATTTTCTCCCAATTTTTAAATACAATAAACAATAGTAAATACTTGTTTGATTGAATTGAACTGTTTTGATTCTCTTTCACATGTTGAGGGGAGCTATGTGGTAATGAAAGCTGCTACTGGCATTGGTACATCTGAGCATACACACCCTCTAAGATAGTGAATCATTTTTTTTTAAAAGCTATGATTTCAGATAAAACAATATTTTAGTGCCTATTTTGTCCCATAGTAACAGTCTTAAAATGTAAATATATTCCTGGAAAGTCAACATTTGTACTACAAAAGCCCCAATTTCATAATATGAAAGCTTACAGTATTTTCATAGAACTGAGTTTGTAACATGGCTAAATAAGGTTGAGAGAGGATGAGCTGCTAGGATGAATCAGAACTGAGCTTTGAGATACCACAGTATCAAAAGGAGTCCTGAGGGCTCTGAGTGAGGAGAAGAAAGACTTCAATAACATGTCAAGAAGGAGGACTAAAAGAGGGCTGATGGTGTTGCTTCTGGGAATATCTTAACTTTCTGTTTTAAGCTGATCATGACAACTACTTAGATGAATTTGGGCTTTGTTTTTTGAAAACAGTACAAAAAGGAGCTTGGTAAACATAGCCAACATAAAATAATCCAGGTATGACATAGGTGAACTGGCCTCTATAAGCCCATCCCTTGAAACACTCACAGATTTTTACTGTTTGGTTCCAATACACTCTCTGGAGCTTTGGGTGTAGCTTCTAACCATGTTTGACTCTGTGATGAGAGTCTAATAGTTGCCTACTAAGCTGGAACTCAGTGGATATACAAAAGAAGTAACAACTCTCTGCTTCTCTCTTCTTTGCAGCTACAAGTGAGGCAAGGTGGCTATCTACATCATTCCTCATGGTTCTAGGTATACTCCTGAGGGGTTATGAGGTTCTTCCTATTTATTGCTCAAGCCCCTATTCTAGTATATGCCACCCTTTCCTGTGATTAATACCTCCCCCAGCATTATCTAACCAATTAACATCAAATAGCTTTTATAAAAGGATATTTACTGAAAAAATATATCAAGATCTAAAGTATAAAAATGCTCCCCAAATTAGAAATATTCCACTTTCTATACTTTAGTTCCTAGGGAGAATGGTCACAAAAAATGGATAGTTAAAAAGCATTTGCTTTACCATGAACCAAGTTTTCTTCTAAATGCAACATGGAACCTAAACTAAGTTGCTCCCTTACTGCAGAAAATAGCATCTCAGCTACCAGGAGATGTGCTGGTAAACATTTAGGATCTAGCTCTCTAGAAAAGTCCATTCACAACAGATTTTTATGCTTAATCTGCATTTTAAAAATTTTCTTCATCATTTTCCTATGCCTATACAATCCCCAAAACAATAAACTAAGCCCTGATTTAGATAGCATTTGCTGATTTCTGAGGTATAAATGTTTCCCTTGAAAATTTAACAATAGACTCTCATGGGCCAGTTTGAATTGACTCTACCACATCCCTGACTGGTTCCCACAGGTCACTCCTTGGGATTACACTGGTACTTCACGTTGGTCAGCTGTAGGCAAACTTTGATAATGACCCTAGGTCCTAGACATCTACCTTCTTCTGATATTTTGAGGCCCACGAGATCGTGGGATTTCCTCTACTCCTTCACCTGAGGAGGAAAGAACGAATGCAAATAGAAAAACAACAGAGGTGCCATGCATTCATGACCATGTATGGGCCAGGTGGGGAGAGTAGGCTGTTGGCACTGGATCAATCTCTCTTCACCCTTGCAGGTTTAAGCAGTTATTGCTTTGATAACCTCCAGGAAAAAAGACTAACCTGATTTGACAGGCTAATATTTTTTGTATGAACTCAGTGTCAACTCAATAGTCAAGCAAAAGGCTTTTTTTCATTATGTAATAAGTGAACAAGAAAAGACTCACAGAATCCCAGCAAATGCTCTAAAATGGAGGGCAGGTCCTTTATTGTGCATACTTAGAAGCAGGTTCCCCAAATATCCATGTTTGTGAGTGCTCTTAGAATTTGGCGCTATGAAGAAATATGCCAGAAGGTTAAAAAAAGGTAAATTAATAATAAAAAATAATAATAGCTAACATTTATATACTTCTTTAAGGTTTACAAGTTACTTTACATATTTATTTCATTTGATCCTTATAACAATCCTGAGACAGGTTCTATTGTTATTGCCATTTTGTAGGCGAGGAAATTGAGGATGAGATTAAGTGAGTTTTAGAAGTCATATTTTCTTGACTCCAAGTCCAATTCTGTATTCACAGCATTACTATGTTGTCTTATTTCCCACCTGGCTACTCTTTTGGATTTCTCTAGTTTCTTTTGGATTTCCCTGAGTTCTTCCACCCAGGCACCTTCTTGTGGCTATACTTTCGCTTTCTTTTGGGTGTTGTCTTCTCCATTAGATTATAGACTCTTTAGCAGGGACTGACTTTTGTTTTTGGGTATCTAGTATCCCCAGTTCTTAACAAATTGCCTTGCACATAGAAGGTTAATAAATGTTTGCTGATTGACTGCCTAAACAAAGACAAATATTCCTGAATTATTTCTTCCCATTCAGAACTATGGGTAGCTAAGTGGTGGTAACAAATCAGTTGACTTGGAAAGCAATATAAGTGGCAGATTTAAGATTCATTGGGTTTCTTGAAAACTATGACCAAACAAAAAAACCTGTATTTCAAAAAAAAAATTATAAAGGAAGATTTCCCACTGATCTTAGAACTAGAGGGCAAAATAAAAATAGAAAAAAATCCAAAGGTCTCTGAAAAAGAACTGAGATTAAGCATGCCTAGAAATGTCAGTCAAAATCTTGTTCGTCTAGGTTAAACAGAGAGCAAGTATTTGTTGAGCATGTACTATGTGCCAGTCACTGTATTAAGTGCTGAAGATACCAGTATAAGCAAAAAGAAAGAGATTCTGCCTTCAAGGACTTCGCATCCTATTGGGGGAAGAGAACACTTAAAAATGGACTGAGTATTGAGGGATGGGGACAAAATACCTGTGCCTGGCGGTAGTAATGGTGTCTAGAGAACACTAGCCAAGAGAGGAATGAAACCTTGCTTGCTTGGTCTTGTGCTCAAAATGGGTACCCCTGGATGAAATTCACCGATGGGAAAATAAGTCTAGTATGGCCCTGGATAGAATTCACCAATGGGAAAATAAAAATAGTATGGCCCAGGGGTGTTCCATAGTGAGAAGGTTCCAGTTGCTGAGGGAAGTTCCAAGGTAAAAAATTAAAGAAAAATATATTTTAAAAAATAGTCTTAGGTCAAAGAAAATTTCTGGCAACAACCTGAGATATAGAAATCAAGATCAAGGTAACACTGTCAGCAAGGATTGCACAAGGTTATGTAGAAATTATAAATAAGAAGAGAAAAAATTGAAGTGCCATACAGAAAAAGCAAAAGAAAAGAGATCTATAGCCAAAAGTAACTTGTTTTGTAAAACTCAGTATGAGTCTCCACAGGAGAGGAAAATGAAACTTTAATAAAATAGAAGACTTTAAAACAATCCTGCTGAAAAAATCTGAGCTGGGTAGATCCTTTGAAAAAGAAATACAAGGCATAAGAAAAACCCAGAAAGGTAAATTCACTTGACTAACCTGAAGGGGCAAATTAATGATAGCATGTTCATAGTACTAACAGGGAGAGAGGAGAACATTATCCTCCCCAGAATTCCAGTGTCTTCAGTGAGTAAAGAGGGACTAAAGAGAGGCAAATTCAGAGAATGTGCGTGTTTTATGTTACTTTCTTTGCTTTAAGAGAATAAAGAAAAGGGAGAGGGAAGAGAAAAGAAATACATTAAGGGAGAAATAAGAAGAGGAAGAAGTTGTTTCTGAGGAGGCTGCCCCCTAGCAGAGGAAGCATATTATCTAATAGCTTCCAATTTTAATTAATAATTCTTGACAAGCAGGTGCTATGGTTACAATTGGCGTCCAAGGAATCTGATTACTGAAAATAGTGATGGGGAATGGTAGTGACTCTTCCAGCAAATTAATAATAGATACTTTTGGGGAAGAGACTGAAAGAGGACTTGAAATATATTCTCCCCACTACTCCTTTCCCTGAAATAAACACACCAAAAACATGAATAAAAATTCAACCCTCAAAATGCCAGAACCTTAGGAGTCATTTAGTTCAACTTATTTATATTGCAAAGAATGAAACTGAAGCCTCAAAGAAGGGAATTAACTTGAACAAGGTCATAGAAGAAGGATGAGTGTAGGTGGAGTAAGATGGAGTCCAAATTTCATAGACTCACAGAGTCCTGGAGGTCAAAGAGATTTTAGAGATTAACTTGTCTAACTGGATAATTTTACTGGTGAGGAAACAGAGGTCCAGTGTACCTGTTAGAACAAGTATTTAAAGACAAGTCTCCTGATTCTTAAGTACAATGCTCTTTCAGTCAGGTCATTGAAATTTGATTTTATGAGATACGATGTAGCCATTTCTTAGTTAGGACTGACCCCTGCTTCCATGGCTCATGAGTGGCTGAATGGCAAGGGGCCCTTTGGTCTACTTTGGGTGTACTCTGGCCCCAAGTTTATTCAAACTAGGATTGGTGACCCCGTAGCTTCCTCTAGGGATACCAGGGGTCTAGTGCTGCTCTACCCTATGACTAAGGTTGGAGTGGGTTAAGGATACATCATCTATACCCACAAGTATCTGTCTTCATTGTATGGTGGATAAGAGTTGGGATTGCCTAACATTACTGGAAAGATAGGCTTCCTGGGGTTGGTTCTTGAGCAGATCCTCTACTCCAACCCCTAATCTGGACTAGGGCTCAAATCCTTTTAAGTCCGCAATTCCAGAAGATGGAGCTGGAATGTTATTAAAGCTAACTGTCCAGAGTCTGATCATGCCTTGGTTTCACTATCCTGGGTTCTCTCTCTATTTTCTTCCTTAAGATAATAGAATTGTTTAGAACAATCTTTCATTTTTCTCTCTCCTTCCTCCCCATTTTGATTTCTAGGTCAAATTTTCTATCATGGTAAGAGCTTCTGATCTAGTTTTGCCTCTTGTTCTGACCAGCATAAGAAGATTATAAAGGCATCCAAGGTTGGTTCAACAAGATTCTTCCTTTGCTGCTGTGTACCTAGTCAGTTTCCTTGGCTCTCTCAGTCCTTGTGGTTTTTTTGATTTCTATCTGGTCATTCCACATTATTCTCTGTTCAACTCTATATACCGAGTGATTGCTTGCTCTTTATATGAACTGTAGATAGGCCATCTTGCCCTGCCTACGAACCCCAGTTGATTTGAATCCATGGGTTTCTATCAATCTTTTTTATCCATCATATATCTGAGGATATAGCCAGCTGGCTTAATTCCTCACTTCTCACTGAGCTCTGACATTACTGATAGAGAGTACAAGAAAATTATATCCTTTCCTTTCTTCCCCAGAAAAATGACTTCTTTCAACAATATTTTATTTCATGTCAAGTATCCTGCCTTCCTCTCTTCCCCTTCTGCCCTCCCCTTAAAAAGCCCCATGGAATATACCATTGTCCAAATCCAAATTATATAATATATACAAAGAGTAAACCTTAAACTTCTCTATATTAATTATTGCCACTACTTTAAAGTTAATCGGATAGACTAATTGTATTTATTTTTTATTTTAAATGTTTTATTGATGCCCTTAAAATTAATTGTTGTCCCCCATGAAGTACCCCATCTCAAATACAAATACCCTCTACTTTCCACCAGCTGTTCTGCTTGACTTGGTCTACACAAATATCATACCTCTTTCAGGATATGCTCAATACCTGAAGTTTCATCATCAAGCAAATTGACTCAGATATGCAACACTTTCTCAGCCCTCTCCTCTGCCTCTCCCCTGTGATTGCAGGGAAGGAGGATGGAGCAATAAAATCCTTCCAAATTCTTCCTCAAAAATTTCCAAGTAACTTCATTTTCCATCTGCAGCTTTGCTTTGTTTTTCTCTATGAACATCATGGCCCTCCAGTATCTATCCTCAATATTCTCTCCTTTTTTTGGTATTGTCTTTCCCCATTATAGTGTAAGGTCCTTGAGGACAAGGACTATCATTTTAAAAAAAATTTGTACTGACTGACAACAAACCCCCATCTTTACTTCCTGGGACAAAGTACAATTAAGCAGAAGAAGTAAATATATTGGTCATGACTCACAACGTGAATATGATGACAGTGAAGAACAAATTCTGGTGGTGGCATATTGTGGGAAAAGGAGAAAAATAGATCTTCCTTAAAGAAGGGACTTCATCCCATTTCAGGGGATGCAGAAGGTGAATGAATTTTTATTCATTGAGGACACAGGCTGAGATTATTTTCTTTTGGTTTCCTGTTCAATTCTGTTATGAGTAAATGTTTCTGTTTTGATGCCATTGGGAGCTTAATTTTGCTATGAGATGAATCAACACAATACACTGTAAGCCAGCTAACTAGAGAAGTTTCCCAGAGCATTCAAATCTTGGTGAGAGTAAAATTAGAGAAATAAAGCATTAATAATTAAGCGAATCCCTGATAGGAATCTGGTCTAATTGCATGAAGCCAGGGCCAGATGCCCAGATTACATTTATGGGAAATTGTCCAAGACTTGTGTTGATGTTTAGGGAAGTCTAGGTTGCCAGAATTAGCAGTGTTCTATTTGGTACAAACCTTACTAATAACTAGGCCAAGCACAAACTTAAGTCCCATTGTTTATTAGAGTGAAGTAAACATATGTCCACAGAGTCACTATACACACTTGGAAGAAGTCACCAGTCAATGCAGATGGTATATATGGGTTTTCATCAGAAAATCTGAATTTCAGGGTGGTAAGGACACCATTGGAAAGATTTCCCATACTAGTATAGGTAGTGGAAGAGGGTTTTGGAAGGGAGAAAAATGTAACTGTCTTACATGGGTTGCCTGAAAACTGGGAATTTTTCCAGATTCTCAGGGAATCTGGAAAAGGGAAACCTTGTAAATTATTTACTAATCTTCCTTTTCTGGCTGGAAGATATTAAAGTCCATCATGAGAAAGTAAGATGAATAGGAAATATAAGGAATATAATAGGGGAATGTGATACTTTGCTATTTGGCCTTTAACCCAAAGCCAGTAGTGCCAGGAGCTTAACTTGTGAGTTAAGATGTTGGGGACCCTAAGGGACAATTAAAGTTATTTTCAGGAGGTTTGAAAGACAGGTAGAGTTGCATTGTGGAGAGAGAGAGAGAGAGAGAGAGAGAGAGAGAGAGAGAGAGAGAGAGAGAGAGAGAGCGCGAGCTGGTCTCAGATGCAAGAAGACTTGGGTTCAAATCTTACCCCGATACTTACCTGCTGTTTGATCCTTGGTAAGTTACTTATACTCTTAATGCCCTAGAGAATTCTCCAAGAGTATAAATTGCAGAGAAGGTCAATTGATAAAAAGAGTTACCTTATTTGGGAGTTTATATAAATGAAATTACAGGTCTAATTCTTATCCCCATCCACAGTTAAGTCAAGTTGAGTCAATAAGTGTTTATTAAGTGCCCACTATGTGCCAGGCACAGTGCTAAGTGTAGAGATACAAAGAAAAGCAGAAATGGTCCCTGATCTCAAGAAGCTCATAGTCTAATGGAGGAAACAACATGTAAACAATTGTACAAACAAGATATATGCAGAATTTATTGGAGATAAACTTAAAGAAAAGCCACTTACATTAAAGGGGACTTGGGAAAGACTTTTTAAAGAAGGTAGGATTTTAGCTGAGGTTTGAAGGAAACCAAGGAAGCCAGGAAATGAAGATAAGTAGGGGAGAATTCCTAGCATGGGGAGCAGCCAGTGAAAATGCCTGAAGTTGGGAGGTGGGGTGTTTTGTTCAAGGAACACCAAAAAGGTCAGTGTCACTGGATCATAGAGTACGTGGAGTGGAGTACGTGTCTTCTCTAAGAAGACTACAAAGGTAGGAGAAACACCACGTTGTAAAGGGTTTTGAATGTAAATTAGAAAATTTTACATTTGATCTTAGAGGCAATAGGAAGTCATTGGAAGTTACTGAAGAACAGATGACATGGTTAGATCTGCACTTTAGGAAGTTTACTTTGGCAGCTTAAAGGATGAGAGCCTGGAGTGGAGTCTAGTCATGAGGTGATTACTCTGGGAGAAAGGTATGAATCTATATTCACTGAAAAGTGGGCTATGTTTATTTTTTCCCTTCATTTTACTATTTACTTCTTTATGAATGGATATTTTTAAGTTTAATGAACTTGGGAGACTTGGTTTGCTAGCAGATCAGCCAACTGAATATATCAGAGCTAGAGAAGTCTCACAGTGTTAAGTTAAAGACTGATGCAAAATGAGCAAAAGAGACTGTTGATTACTTTGAACCCTTTTGCTGGAAATCTGATCTAGCTGTAAGAGACAAAGGTTCATTTCTTTCATATATACTGAGTTCATCCTTCAGGGATTTTCTCTAAAATTTTTGGTTCATTGTCTTTATCTAGGATTTTCCTTAGAAATATAATCTTTTCTAATTTTCCACAAACTGGAATTTTCTCTGACAACAGAAGAACTTTGCTCATGTTAGAAGGGAACTACTCTCTTATGCAAGTAGTCAAGAAAATAAAACATGGACAATAGGAAAGATGTAATTTAATTTAGAAAATGAAACAGATTCATACAATGGGACATTATTGTGCCATGAGAGGTGATAAAAATTACAAATTTAGGGAAACAGAATTAAATGAACTGATTCAGAATGAAATGAGGAGAAAGATTGATGTGATGACAGCAATAACAATATGAAAAACAATTTTGAAAGACTTCTGAATTCTGGTACCAAAGTCGTGACCAATAGTGACTGCAGAAGATTGAAGGTGAAACTGAGGACACATCTTTTGTTAAAGGGAGAATGGACTAGATACACAAAATGATATATGCATTCTCAAACATGGCCAATATGTTGACCTATTTTGTTTGGCACACACTTGATACACACACAAACACATATGTATATGCTTACACACACTTACATACATGTATTTAAAGAGGAATGATCTCTATTTGGGACTGCTAGTAGAATAGAGCATCGATTACTCCATTTCTTTATTATATCCTGGTGTGAACTTCAAGTTTTTGCTGAAGTAGGTATGTAGGAGCTGTGCGCCCTGCTTACGTCCTATTTAGCCTGCTATCTTGGCTGAAAATTTACCTTTGTCATAAGGTCTTTTAACTATCACTGTCAGTAGTTGAATAGTCATATTGGCTAGTCCTTTTAGGATTCAAGGCCGTGATCCACCTAGGTTGGGTGATCTGAAATCATTACATGCAGAAAGTGTTCTTTTTTCTACTTGGATATCAGCTTTTTGTTAGTAATTTTCATTTTGTCATTCCCAGTGTAAAGGGTATTCTTTTTGACAGATGAAACAGAGATTAAATAAGACTTGGGGAGTACCACCTTCTCTCTGTAGGCAGCTATCTTTGTCTCTTCCATACCAAGAAAAAGTCATATTCTTTTTCTTTGAACTTAATTTCCGCCCCCCCCGAATAAAACTGGAGAAAGGGGAGAAACAGTCTTTTTCCACCCTTGTCCTTAGCTTCCCTCACCAGCCTCAGATCATCCTGAGCTTCTAGCATTTCATACACAATTTTTTAGTTTGGGCCACATTATTTAAAAATAATATTTTTTTCTATTTATATGTAAACAATTTTTAGCAGTTTAAAAAATTTTGAGTTCAAAATTCTCTCTTTCCTTCCCTCCTCAAACCTTTCCCTGAGATGGCAAGCAATTTGATATAGATTATATATGGCCAGTCATGCAAAATATATTTCCATATTGTAAAAGAAAATATAGACAAAAAAGCCACAAGATAAAAAAGTAAAAAATAATAATATATTTTGATCTCCATTCAAGTCTCTCAATTCTTTCTGTGCAGGTAGATAGCATTTTTCATCATGAGTCCTTTGGAATTGTCTTGGATCATTGCATTACTGAGAATAGCTAAATCATTTGTAGTTGATCATCATACACTATTGCTATCACTGTGTACAATATTCTCCTCGTTCTGTTTACTTCACTCTGCATCAGTTCATGTAAGTCTTTCTAGATTTTTTGAAAGCATCCTGCTTGTCATTTCTTATAGTACAATAGTCGTCCATTACAATCATAGGCACCAACCTGTTTAGTCATTTTCCAATTGATGTTTGTTTGAATAATATCTGAAAAATATTTTTGCAGTTATATGTAAAACTATTATAATATTCTTTTAAAAAAGATTTTAAAATATTAATTATTTTTAGTTTACAACATTCTGTTCCATAAACTTTTGTGTTCTAAATTTTTTCTTCCTCCCTTCTGTTCCCCTTCCCCAAGACAAGATGCCATCTGATATAGGCTCTACCTATTTAATGTTCTTTTTTTAAAAATTGGCAAAGATCCTTAAAAATTGAGTTTCAAATTCTTTCCCTCCCTCCTGTGCCACCTTTTAATATTCATCTTCTGTTACTTGACTTTGATTCTATCTTCTATCCTTCTTCTGTGTAGCTAGATGACTCAGTGGATAGAATGCTGGGCTTGGCGTCAGGAAGACCTGAGTTCACATCTGACCTTAGATACTTACCAGCTCTGTGACTCTGAACAAGTCACTTATTCTCCCTTTTCGCCTCATCTGTAAAATGGGGATGATGATAGTACCTACCTCCCAGGGTTGTTGTGAGGGTCAAAGGAGGTAATAATTGTAAAGTGCTTACTTAGCACAATACCTGGCCCTCATCATCACCACCACCATCATCACTAGCAACATCATCTTCTTTTTCCTCCTCCTCCTCTCTCTGAACAGATAAGTTGGTTAGTGAGTTAACTGTGCGTATATATTAGTCTCTTCAGACAAATCTCTTCTTGCCTCATTGAATTAACTTCTTTTTTGTTACTTGGAATTGAATTCTTGAGCACCTCCAATTCCCCTTGGACTGATTTCCTCTGAAGCATCTTATCTGTAAGATAAGAGTACTAAACTAGATGTCTTCTGACAGCTACATCCTTACATCCTACATCCTCTGATTTACTTATCTCTCACTGCTTTGGAAATTAGGATCATTTTTGTCTCAAAGAAGGAGTTTGGTGAGGTTACTTTTATTATTTTTTGCCAGCTCATTTGTTCTTTAAATAATTAATATAATTCATTTGCAAATTCATCTCTTCCAAAGTTTCTCTCATTCAGAGTTTCATTTATAGATTATTTGATTTTTCTTTTTGAAATGTTTGCTTAGATTATTTATTTTCTGTTCTGTTAATGTGAATATTCATATTTTATATATAAACATACATTTATTTAATTTTTTTCAGTTTTGTGGATGTATTGTGTCATATAATACTTGCTGATAATTTCTTTTTATTTCTTCTCAATTTATAAATTCCACTATCTGCTTTTAATATTGGTAATGTGGTTTTACTTTCTGAAAACACTTAACAACTTATTTATTTTATTGGTCTTTTCTAAACATCAGCTTTTTTTTTTGGTTAGCCCAATAGTCTCTTAACTTTGTATTTCTTTGGATTTTAAAATATCTACTTTTGTCCATATTTCTAGATTATTAATTAGCTGATTTTTCTGCTTTGTTAGTTGCATGGCCAATTTATTTATCTAATGATGTTTTTTAACTAGATGTAATTCAGAGCTTTTCTCTCTTGAATGTATCAATTCTTATTTTTTCCTTGTCAGAGATTATGACTGCTTTTTATTTTCTTGATTCAGATGTCATAATAAATTGGATCCCAATCTCATATTTTAACTTTGTATTTGCCTCTATATTTTAAGTATCTTTCTTATACTAATCTGATTATAATTGTTGTTCATCCTTCATTCTTGAAGAGGACCAATGATATCAGGAGGGTAGTGTATTGACTTGCCAGTAAATTGGGTTCAAGAGAAGTAGGGATGTGCAAAGTCATCCCCCTCACTCTGTCCTCTAGAATCATCTGAGTCCAGTGGCAAGACATAGTCAGAATGACTGGAGATGGTCCCAGATGCAGTGAAGAGACTTTGACCTTTTAAAGTTATAGTCTTTCCTATGTTTCAATTTGTCTGAGGCAACATGCATTCAGTGATTTTAAGGCTAGGTAAGAAATGAGGCAAAAGATGGTCTAGTTGGTCTACTAAAAAAAACCAAAATCATCTGTCTGTGAGGGGAAGACTCTCAGGATTTCTGGCCAGAGCAGAAACAATTGTTATTTAACTCTGAACCATCAAAATCCAAACAATGACCAAGTGAGACTTGAGCTTGCCAATCAGTGACAGGCAGAGTGATTCATGTTGCAAAGGTTCTTAAAGTGGGTGATACTACCCCATCGGGGAGTGCTGAAATGATTCAGAAAGGATGGTAGTAGACTTGGGTGCATTTGGGGAGCATTGAATAAAAACAAGAGGGTCAGTGGAAGAATAAGGAAAGGAGATAAGAAAATTCTGAAAAACTATTCATACAGGTTTCATCTGTTATGTGACAGAATTGAAGTTGTAGTGATTACAATATTTTCCAAACAAACACAAAAAATATAAGTTTATGACTGATCAGTGGTCAAATCTGTTGACAGGTCTTAACAAGTAAGTGTTGGTAGGTGTGCTGGAAGGCAAACATGTCCCACATGTTGGAAAGTCCAGCATGCACTGGCAGGAATATGTATGTGAAATGACTTGTTTACAGTATGGTTACATGATGCAATATTGCATCATCAAAATTTCAATGCAGGAAAAACCCCACAAATTTACAACAAATTTTTAAATTAAAATAATTATTTAATTTAAGATGTGTCACTTAAAAATTTTACATATATATATATATTGAAATGATGCAAATTTAAAAAAAAAAAATTAAAAGGTTAAAGAAAAAAGATTTCCAGAGGAGTGCTTAGTAATTTTTTTTTTAAAAAAAGAGTGGTAGGTCAAATGAGCTTGGGAACCTCTGGTTTAAGGCATGGTCAAACAGCTTCATTTGATTTCCAATGGGCTTTATCAAAGTTTGGCTTTTCAGATCTCTATTTCAAGAAATCACAAATGAAACTACATGGGATGAAAGGGGTAATTGTCCCAATTAAAAAAAAATGACAGAATAGTAAGTAGGGAAGAAGAAAGTAATCTATTCCCCCAAACCTCAAGATATTTTGTAAGGTTTAAGCAATCAAAATTTATATTCATTTGGGCAGAACACCCACATATAAGGGTATGATTCCTGATGTGGACTGAGGGAGAAGAGGAAGAAAGGAAGGAAGAAAGGAAAGAAAGAAGGAAGGAAGGAAGGAGAGAGGGAGGGAGAGAAGGAAGGCTCTGATTAAAATGTCTTTATGAAAGAAGAAATTGACATTCTATACTTTCATTTTGCATTATTTGGAAAAAAAATCATCCCAATTTTTTCTTTTATTCTAGCTCATATGCCTTTCCTCTTTTTAGAAATCATCTTTCATAGTTGTACAACTCGATCCCAGTTATTCTGAATAATGAATTCCCTCAAGTGGTCACATTCAAATTTACATTGCATATTTCCATTGGACTAGAACCAATGACCATATTTTACACAATTATAACTTAGAATAGCATGAATTCTAATACATGTAACCACTTCAGGAGATTCATTATTTACCTTAATTGGGACCTATCTGTGGTTTGCTTTTTTTGAGGTAATCCCCTCTCTAGCCCCAGGAACTCCCATTCAAGGATCTTATCTTTCTCTTTCTAAGCCTAGCCCTATGCTTAATTTATGCTACTTCTTTGATGACATTTCTTACCTTCTTTTGCTCACGTTATATAAGATCATGTTTCATGAGATCCTCTTTGTCACTATGTCACTATTCTCAATGATATCTATTTGTGATGCACAAATTCCAAGAAATACAAAGTTTTGAACACTTAAGTATAGAATTTACTTCCTTCTGTTTCCTGAAAAACTCTTAGAGAAGGAATGTTCATGAGATCATAGTCTTGTCTTTCTTTTTCATTTTATGTACTCTAGATTTTCACTTGGTTCTTTAGCTTTACCCTTTTATAATTTATTTTGAACTCTGTATTTATGTTTTTAAGATTCTAACCATCTCTAGTTTTCTCAAAAGGACTGCTTGGAAGTCACCAATGCTGAAAAAAGTCTACTCTCCTCACAGAGGGATGTTCAGAATTTTCAGAGTAATTTATCTTTTGGGTATAAAACATTTCCATTTTTTTTCAGGATATTATATATTTTTTCCTTTTTCATTGATTTGGAATCTATACCTGAGTGTGAAATCTATAGCGTCCTATACAATTGCAAGAGTTTGTCTTTAACCTGATAACTCTTTAGCTTCCCAATCATATTTCTTGTTGAGTTAAACTTAGGGTTCTTCTTTTATGCTTTTTTTGTGAGTTGTGTCAATCTGTACTTTGTACATTGGCTAATGCTTCTGGGTAATGTACTATTGTTTCCTGGAATATAGTAGTCAGACTTTTTGTTTTATCAGATTTCTGGGGAGACTAAGACATTCTTAAAGTGTCTCATTGAACTCTACCTTTCAAGTCAATTATATTCTCATTATTGTGATTTTTATACTCCCCAGTCCCCCAACTTGGCTGTCTTTAGACATCAATCTACTAATTTTGTATCCCAGTTCTAGATTCCACATTTTCTTTTCCAAAGTCTTTATAATTTTTTAAATTATTCTACTTTCATTCAAGGTAATCACTTCTGCTTTGCCATTAAAAAAAAATTAAATTCAAATCTGACTCATATCTCTTCCTTCAGGCAATCAGTCAATTGGTATTTGTGAAGCACTTACTGTGAGTCAAGCAATTCTCTAAACACTTCCATTTTATGATTAGGTTTCCCAACCACTCTGTGGTTTCTTAGACTTTTTAATTATACTTTCAAAGTTATAGTTATTACAAAATTATTTTATACTTCTGGAATGCTTTCCTCAAATTCTTTTATCTCATATTATTTCCTCATTGTTATAAGATCTTTTCTTCATTTCTTCATTTTTCTTTCTATCTCTGTTTTTCTGTGAGGATTTCTTGGTGAGGATTCTTTGACTTTCTTTTACATATCATTGTCTTTGCTGCAATTATTGTTGCTTTTAGGTAATAAGGGGTAGCTGACCTAAAGACAACCTTTCTTTCACCCATTTTGCCTAAAGTTTGCTGGCAAGAGTTTATTGTGGTATAGCTTGGCTCAGTTATGACTGTTAGCCCACATCCACATAGAAAAGAGGTTTTGTTCTTTTTTAATAGCTACCTAGATGATACTGAATTTTTGCATATATTGACATGGCAATTGCCAAGGTATAGTTCTTGTTTAGATTTATATGGAAAACTCATGGATTAGATATGGTTTACAGATGGTCCTTATTATTTCTAGGATCTTTATTTTTTGAGGGGTATCCAGCAACCATGTATGAGATATATACATTCTGTTACCTTTATCTGTGCCAACCTACATTGCTTGCAGTGCATAGATTCAGAGGTTCTTTATAAAAACAGAAATGGCCTATTTCTTCTCCTTAGGGATTCTGATTAATGGCTGATTTCATCATCTCTTCTCCCTCCCCTTTGGAAAGAGTAAGTACATCTTTCTCCACAGATGTGTTTTAAACCTGCAGTTTGCAGTGACCCAGAATCCTCATTTTATGGAAGTTGAAATGGAAAAGGAAGTTTGCTTAAGAAATGAATAGAAAGAAGCAGACAGTTAATTTTAGGACTAAAATTGGCAAAAATTCATTACTAATACATGGCAGCAAATCTTACTGTTGTGCTACAAAATCCATTGATACATATCCAATGCAATTTCATCTAAGTCCTAAAATCATCCCATGTCTGCCCTGCCAGTTATTCTACACATTGAGATTCAGATGCTTTAAAAAGTCAAAGGTTTTGTAAAGAAAGATTAAATAAAGTACAGTGACATTTTCTGTTTGCCAAGTAACAGCAAAGTTTTCTTTTGGAGGAAGCAGATTTAATGGTTGAAGAAATATAATGGGTATCTGCAATTTTTTTTAACAGTAACAATGAAAAGATTTAAATTAGCATAAAAATATCTGGCCCTTCAATACCAGGGTTTCCCTAATGTTTTTACTTATTTTTCCCTTTGTGCTTTATAAATGAACCAAAACAACTAGCCTGCATTCTATAGCTTTTGTCAGAGACACATTTGTGTGTAGGAATCTGAAGAAAGAAGTTTCCTCATCAATTTGATGAGCTTACAGGGAAGTGAGTTTTTATGGGGGGCATTTGAAATAAGGAGTGATCATGGGAGCTCAGAGTCTTTGAGACCATCTCTTGATATTAAATACTAACTTATTTCTCTTATACCCAGGAACCCTGAGGGTCTTCCCCTCCTAGTTTGATTTTTTGTTGTTTTTTCTTTTCTTAAAAGGGGCCATCCCTTGAGTAATTACTTAAAGAGACCTATTCATTGGATGGGTGTAGCTCATTCAAAGTGAGAGTCTGATAAGAACTTAGCCTAAAATGGTCAAGGTCCCACATTGCATCTTCTGTCATCCTGATGAATATTAGACCACTGGACCCAGATGGCTCAGGAAGAGAAAGTGAGGTTAGTGACCTTGCATAGCCCTCCCTCTATGAAATCAAAGTCACCTGCAAGTCATGTCATTAACTTGATGTCATGGTCCTCTTCAAGAATCAAGGACAAACATAACAACAACAGTGACCTGATAGACCAGGGGTTCTTTATCTTTCTTTTTTCCAAAAAGTATTTTATAACTGTATTTCAAATATTTAGCTGTTTTTGGGTAATCCTGTATTTTATTTCATTTTTTTTTGGATTTTAAAAACCTTATTCTGAGAAGAGGTCTATAGGCTTCAACACACTGTCAAAGGAATCCTTGATACACACAAAAGGTAAGAATGAACTTCTACTATGGATAGTGGTTATGCTCATTGGCATGTTGAGATGACATCTCCTTATTTATTCTCAGCCTTGAGCTTTCTCCATGAAGAATTTGGCCTATAAGAAGAATTTTCACAGAGGACCCAGGGATGTGTTGTTGTGGTTTTACTTTTTGGATCTTTATTTTTGATATATATCATAATCATAGTCAAGGAAAGGTCTTGAAACTCAAACTTCCCATATCTGACCCTAAACAGCTTCAATGGCTGTGTTTTGACAGAAGCACATGGTACGCTTCAAGTTCCTGGGCCTAAAGCAACCATTCTTTTTATGCATTCCCCTTTCCACTCCCCCCTCCATTTTTCTGATTAGAAGTCAGAGACAAGAGAACTGAGAGTAGACTGTCTCAAGACTTGACAGAAATCTGGGAAAGGGTATGGTATCCTGGAGGACCATATAGAAAAAGTTTCTTTTTTTGGGGGGCAGATTATTTTATTTTTTATAATACTTTATTTTCCCCCAAGTACATGTTAAAACAGTTTTTAAAAATTTTTTAAAATTTCAAATTCTGAATTCTATCTTTCCCATCCTCCCTATTCTTCCCTGATATGGTAAACAATCCCATATATGTTATACATGTGTAATCATGTAAAACATTTCCATATTAGTCCTTTGTACAAGAAGACTAACTAAAAAGAAAGAAAAACAAAGAAAGGAAGAGTGAAAAATAGCATGCTTTCATTTGTATTCAGACAATATCAGTTCTTTCCCTGGAGGTAGATAGCACTTTTTATCTTCAGTCCTCTTTTCTAATGTGCATCATTTCCAGAACAATGTGAATTATTGAAGGTGTCAGGCAGGACGTTCTTCAAGGTAGGATTTTCTCCTATCAAATCTTTGATTATATAGCCCAACTACACTTTTCCTTGTTGAACTTCATTTTCTTTCTACATTTGCCTGGAGTCCCCTCCCTGTGTCAATGCTTTCTTACTCTTCAGTTCAGGTGTCAATTGCCTCAAAGGGTTTCAAATTCTCTCCCTCCTGTACTTCCTCCTCCCAATCAATCACTATGATATCAATTATACATGTGAAGTCATGCAAACATTTCCATATTAGCCATGTTGCAAAAAAAAAAGCAAAAGAATAAAAAAGTGAAAAAATATTCTTCATTCAGAACTCAGAGTTCACCAGTTTTCTCTGTAGAGGTGAATACCATTTTTCATAATTGGTCCTTTGGAATTGGCTTGGATCATTGTCTTGATCAGAGAGTTAAGTATTTCACAGTTGATCATCATTAAATTTTTTTCTTATCCCAGCAGTTTTTGTCAAATGATGAGTTCTTGCCCCCAAAGTCGGGTTTTTGGATTTATTAAATACTAGATTACTATGGTCATTTACTACCATGTATTGTGTACCTAATCTATTTCACTGGTTCACCACTCTATTTCTTAGCCAGCATCAGGTTGTTTTGATGATTAATGCTTTGTAATATATTTTGAAAACTGGTACTGCTAGGTTGCCTCCCTTCACATTTTTTTCCCCTGATTGATACTCTTGATATTCTTGACGTATTATTCCTCCAGATGAATTGTTTTTTCCCCCCAAGGTCTATAAAATGATTCTTTGGTAGTTTGATTGGTATGACTCTGACTAGGCATTCACCTAAATGGTCAGTTTTGTGGGCATATAATTAGGTAAAATAACTCTTAACAATTACTTTAATTTCATTTTCATTGTGGTGCATTCACCAATTTCATTTTTGATATTATAATTTTGTTTTCTTCTTTCATTTTTAAAATCAAATTAACCAAGGGTTTTATCTATCTTTTATTTTCATAAAACCATCTCCTAATTTTATTTAGTAGTTCAATGATTCTTTTACATTCAATTTTATGTATCCTTTGACTTCCAGGATTTCCATTTTGTTATTTAACTGTGGATTTTTGATTAGCTCTATTTTTTCTTTTTTAAATTGAATTATTTTCTTTGTTTTCAGTGTTCAATAATCACTTCCATATATTTTAGATTTTCTCCCACTCCTTCCCCCTCATTGCCTTCTCCCTCCCCACACCCTCCCTGAGATGGTGTACAATCTTATTTAGGTTCTACATGTACATTCCTCTTAAATGCATGTTGCATAGAATGAAAATGAATGGGAGAAACCATAAAACAAAACAAAACAAAATATATTACAAAAGAAAATGGTCTATTTCTATCTGCGATACAATTCCATAGTTCTTTCTCTGGATATAGAAGGTATTTTGCCTCAAGAGTCTGTTAGAAATTTTTAAAGTCCATGCATTTCAATGAAGTACTAAGTCTACCAGAAAAATTCCTTGCTTGCGCACTGTGGCTGTTGTTGTGTGCAAAGTTGTCCTGGTTCTGCTCCTTTCACTCAGCATCAGTTCATGTAAGTATTTCCAGGTTTCTCTGAAGTCTTCCTGTTCATCATTTCTCATAGCACAATAGTATTCCATTACATTCATATACTTGTTAAGTCATTACCCAATTGATGGACATCCCCTTGATTTCCAGTTTTTGGCCACCACACAGAAAACTGCTATAAATAGTTTTGTACATATGGGACCCTTTCCCATTTCTATAATCTCTTTGGGATAGAGTCCCAGAAGTGAAATTGCTGAGTCAAAGAGTATGCATATTTTTCTAACCCTGTGGGCATAGTTTCAAATTGCTCTCCAGAATGGTTGGATCAACTCACCGCTCTATCAACAATGAATTAGTGTTCCAACTCTCCCACATCTTCTCCAACATTTATCATTTTCCTGTTTTGTCATGTTAACTAATCTGATAGATGTGATGTGGCACCTCAGAGTTGTTTTGATTTACATCTCTCTAATAAATAGTGATTTAGAGCATATTTTCATATGATTATAGATAGCTTTAATTTCTTCCTCTAAAAATTCCCTGTTCATATCCTTTGACCATTTATCAATTGGGGAATGACTTGTATTCTTGTACATTTGACTCAGTTCTCTACATATTTTAGAAATGAGGGCTTTATCACACACACTAGTTGCAAAAATTCTTTCCCAGTTTTCTGCTAGCTTCCAAATCTTGGTTGCATTGCATTTGTTTCTACAAAACTTTTCAATTTAATGTAATCAAAATTATCCATTTTGTACTTCATAATGTTCTCTATTTCTTGTTGGGTCATAAATTTTTCCATTCTTCATAAATCTGACATATACACTATTTATTATTCCCCTAATTTGTTTATAGTATCAATCTTTATATATAGATCATGTATCCATTTGGACTTTATTCTTGGATATGGTGTCAGGCATTGGTCTGTGCCCAATTTCCACCACACTTTTATCCAGTTTTCCCAGCAATTATTGTTAAACAGTGAATTCTTATCCTAGAAGCTGCAGTCTTTGGGTTTATCAAACAGTAGATTGCTATACTCATTAACTGTGTCTTGAGTATCTTGAGTATCTAACATATTCCACTGGTCTACCCCTCTGTTTCTTAGCCAGTATCAAGTGGTTTTGATGATTGCTGCTTTAAATAACAATTTGAGATCTGGTAGGGCTAGGCTACCTTCCCTAGCATTTCTTTTCATTAGTTCCCTTGATATTCTGGACCTTTTGTTCTCCAGATGAATTTTGATATTATTTTGTCTAGTTCTAGAAAATAATTATCTGGTAGTCTGATGATATGACACCAAATTAGTAAATTAATTTTTGTAGAATTGTCATTTTTATTATATTAGCTCAGCCTATCTACAAGTAATTGATGTTTTTCCACTTACTTACATCTGACTTTATTTATGTGAAAAGTGTTTCATAATATTGTTCATATAGTCCCTGGGTTTATTTTGGCAGATAGGCTCCCAAATATTTTATAGTGTGTACTATAGCTTTAAACAGGATTTCTCTTTCTATCTCTTGCAGTTGGGCTTTATTAGTAATATATAGAAATAAAGATGATTTATGTGGGTTTATTTTGTAACCTGCAACTATGCCAAAGTTGCTTATTATTTCAATTAGTTTTTCACTTGATTCTCTGGGATTCTTTAAGTATATCATCATATCATCTGCAAAGAGTGATAACTTAGTTTCTTCTTTGCCTATCCTAATTCCTTCAATTTCTTTTTCTTTTCTTATTGCTACAGCTAGCATTTCTAATACCATATTGAATAACAGTGGTAATAATAGACATCCTTGTTTCACCCATCATCTTATTGGAAATGCATCTAGCTTGTCCCTCTTGCATATCATGCTTGCTGATGGTTTTAGGTAGATACCACTTATTATTTTATGGAAAGTTCCATTTATTCTTATGCTTTCCAGTGTTTTCAACAGGATTAGGTGTTGTATTTTGTCAAAAGCTTATTCTGCATTTATTGAGATAATCCTGTGGTTTGTGTTAGTTTTGTTGCTGATATGATCAATAATGGTAATAGTTTTCCTTATATTGAACCATCCTTGCATTCCTGGTATTAATCGTATCTGATCATAATGTATTATTCTCATGATAAGTTGCTATATTCTTTTTGCTAATATCTTACTTAAAATTTTTGAATCTATATTCATTAGAGAAATTGGTCTATAATTTTCTTTCTCTGTTTTGACTCTTCCTGGTTTAGGTATCAGAACCATATTTGTATCATAAAAAGAATTTGGTAGGACTCCTTCCCCAGTTTTCCCAAATAGTCTATATAGTATTGGAATTAAATGTTCTTTTCATGTCTGATAGAATTCACTTGTAAGTCCATCTGACCCTGGGTATTTTTTCCTAGGGAGTTTGTTGAAAGTTTGTTCAATTTCCTTTTCTGAGATGGGGTTATTTAAGTACTCAACTTCCTCTTTTGTTAATCTGGGCAATTTATATTTTTTAAAATAATCATCCATCTCATTTAGATGGGCATATGGGCATACATTTGGGCAAAGTAATTTCTAATTATTGTTTTAATTTCCTACTCATTGGAGGTGAGTTCAGCTCTTTCATTTTTGATATTGATAATTTGGTTCTCGTTTTTTTAAATCAAATTGATCAAAGGTTTATCAATTTTATTGATTTTCTCATAAAACTAACTCAGTTTTATTTATTTGTTCATTAGTTTTCTTAATTTCAATTTTATTAATCTCTCCTTTGTTTTTCAGCATTTTTAATTTGATATTGACTTGGGGATTTTCAATTTGTTCTTTTTCTAGTTTTTTTAGCTGCATGCCTAATTCATGATCTCCTGTTTCTCTGTTTTAATCATGTAGGCATTCAAACATATAAAACTTCCCCTAAGAACTGCTTTTGCAGTAACCCATAAGATTTGGTAGCTTGTCTCATTATTGTCATTCTCTTGAATGAAGTTGTTGATTGGTTCTATGATTTGTTGTTTAGCTCACTCTTTCTTTAGAATTAAATTGTTTAATTTCCAATTAGTTTTTGGTTTATATTTCCATGGACTTTGATTACATATAATTTTTATTGCATTGTGACCTGAGAAGGATGCATTGATTGTCTCTGCCTTTCTGCACTGGTTTATGAGGTTTTTATGCCATAATACATTGTCCATTTTTGTATATGTGCCATGTAACACTGAGAAAAAGATGTATTCCTTTCTATCCCCATTCAGTTTTCTCTAGAGATCTATCATATCTACCTTATCCAGAGTTATATTCACCTCCTTAACTTCTTTCTTGTTTATTTTGAGGTCAGATTTATCAAGTTCAGAGAGGGAGGATTGAGGTACCCCAATAGTACAATTTTGCTGTCTATTTCTTCCTGTAACTCCCTTAACTTTTCCTTTAAGAATTTGGATGTTATACCACTTGGAGCATATATTTTTAGTAATGAAATCGCTTTGTTGTCTATGGTGCCTTTTAGCAGTATTTAGTTTCCTTCCTTATCTCTTTTGATTAGATCTATTTCTGCTTTTGCTTTGTCTGAGTTTAAGATTGATATCCCTGTTTTTTTTTTTACATCAACTGAAGCACAAAATAATCTCCTCCAACCTTTTATCTTTATCTTGAGTGTATGCTTCTGTTTCAAATTTCTTGTCAAAAACATATTATTGAATTATGGTTTTTAATCCATTCTGCTATCCATCTCCATTTTAGGGGAGAGTTCATCCCATTCACATTCACAGTTATGATTACTATTTGTGTCTTTTCCTTCATTCCCTTTCCCCTTGTTTATGCTTTTAGTTCTCCCTTCTCCCTTCTCCTCCACAATAGAGTTTTAATTTTTGACAATTGCCTCCCTCAGTCTTCCCTCCCTTCTTTAATTATCCTTTTCCTTACTACTTCTTCCCTCCCTTTTAGCCTCCCCTCCATTTTCTTTCCCCTTTCCTCTCCTACTGTCTATAGAACTAGTTGTATTTTTATACTTAATTGAACTTGTTGTACCCTCCTTGAATCCAATCAGATGAGAGCACCTCTCAAATAATGCTCATCTCCCTTCCCTCTTTCCCTCTGCTGTGATATATTTTTGCACCTATTTCTGTGATGTAATTTTTTTTTTGCCTCCTCCTTTTCACATCTCCCATTACAATCCCTTCACACCCTTAAATCACATTTGTTATCATCACACTCCCTCTATTTATGTATATCCCCTTTATATTTCATAATAAATGTACAATTTTCAAGATTAACAAGTATCATCTTCTCTTACAGCAATGTAAACAGTTTGCCCATATTGAGTAGCAAATTTCCCCCCCCCCCCCCGCCCGTTTACCTTTTTATGTTTCTCTTGAGACCTGCATTTGAAGATCAAATTTTCTATTGAGTTCTGATCTTTTCATCAGGAAAGTCTGGAAATCCTTTATTTCATTGAATGTCCATCTCCTTGCCTGAAATATTATGCTCAACTTTGCTAGGTAATTAATCTTTGGTTGTGGTCCCAGCTCCTTTGCCTTATGGAATATCATATTCCAATTCCTTCAATTTTTTAATGTAGAAGTTGCAAGGTCCTGTGTGATCCTGACCTGTAGCTCCTCAATATTTGAATTGTTTCTTTCTGGGTGCCTGCAGTATTTTTTCCTTCACTTGATAGTTCTGGATTTTGGCAACAATATTCCTTGGTGTTTTTAGCTTGAAGTTCCTTTCAGGAGGTGAACGGTGGATTCTTTCGATGATTATTTTGCCCTCTGGATCTAGCACTTCTGGGTAATTTTCCTTGACAATTTCTTGGATGATAATGTCCAGGCTTTTTTTTTTCATCATGGCTTTCTGGTAGACCAACAATCCTCTAGATCAGTTGTTTTTCCAATTAGATATTTTATATTTTCTTCTATCTTTTCATTCTTTAGATTCTGTTTGAGTGATTCTTCTTGTCTCATAGAGTCATTAACTTCTACTTGCCTGATTCTAATTTTTATGAAATTCTTTTCTTCAGTTAGCTTTTTCATCTCCTTTTCCATCTGTCCAATTGTTCCGTTTAAGGAACTATTTTCTCCAGTTAGGTTTTATGTTTCCTTTTCCATTTGTCCAATTGTCCTTTTAAATTCTTCTGTGATTTCTTTTTTCATATCTTTAAAGTCATTGGTCAGTTTTCCTTCTATTTCTCTAATTTGGCTTTTAAAATCCTTCCTGAACTCTTGCAAGAAGGCTCTTTGTGCTTCATACCAGTTCATATTCCTTTCTGAAGTTTCTGATAAGAGTACAATCTCAATGTTCTTTGGTCGGCCTTTGTGTTTTGATCCTTGTCCTCATAGTATGATTCTATGGTCTTTTCTTTTCTGCTTTGCTTCTTACTCATGATAATCACCCTTTCCCTGGTTTTTAAAGTAGATCTCTGTGTCTAGGGCACATGGGGCTCTGTCCTACATGGAGCTCTGTCCCACAGTTCTTGTACCTAAAACTTGAGGTTTTGTGTTTTGTGGCCTCTGGTTCTTTCAGCTAGAAGCTAAAATGCTGCAGTTACCTGATGCTGAGCTGGCTGGTGTTGGAAAGCAGAGGCCAGGTGAAGTCTTTTTGGTTTTTCGCACAGTTACCCTGGAGCTAGCTTGTTAAGTGTGGAAGAGGGGTGATCTGGCTACAGGAGGTCTCCCCTATTGAGCTAGAGCATAGGCATGCTCAGCGGTTAGTGATTCCATCTGTGCTAGTGTCTTCCCTATTCCCCTGGAGTGCTGAGGTATGCCTGGGGTCCTGGTGTTGGTGGTTATTGGTTTCATCTCCCTGGCGCTCAGGACCTTCTCCCAGTTTGTTAAGGTAGGGCTGTTTGGGACAGCTCTGATCCTGCACTGGTCTCCTTTAGCCACAGCAAGAGGGACCCTCCTTAATTATCTTTCTAGCCTCATGGGCTGAGACTGTTTACCCCTTCTGCTGCTCCTACTGTTCCAGGATTTTTTCCCAGGGAGATATTCTCTGGACTCGTCAAAGTCAACAAGGGGTAGATAGCAATTACCATTCACTCTGTCGTCTTGACTCCTGGACAGTTCTTTTTCTTGAATCTTGTATTTAAAAGTCAAAATTTCTACCCAACTTCTGTTTCTTCATCAGTTATATTTGAAAGTCTTCTATTTCATTAAATATTCATTTTTTACCCTGAATGATTACACTCAGTTTTGCTGAGTTGGTTATTTTTGGTTGTAATCCTAGCTCCTTTGCCTTCTTGAATATCGTATTCCAAATCCTTTGCTCCTTTAACATGACAACTATTAAATTTTGTGTCATTATGAGTGAAACTCTTACATTTGAATGGTTTCTTTTTTGGCTGACTGAAGTATTTTCTCTTTGACCTGGAACTCTGGAATTTGACTTTAATATTCCTGGGAGTTTTCATTTTGTGATCTCTTTCAAGTGGTGATTGGTGTATTCATTCTATTTCTATTTTACCCTTTGCATCTAAGAAATTGGGGCAGTGTTGCTTAATAATAATTTATTAAAATGTGATGTTTAGGTTTTAGGCCCCTTGTTTTTGATCATGGCTTTTAGGCAGTCCAATAATTCTTAAAATTACCTCTCCTATACCTATTTTCCATGTCAGTTGCTTTTCCAATGAGATATTTTGCATTTTTCTTTTTTTATTCTTTTGATTTTTTTTGCCTCTTGATGAAAGTAATTAGCTTTCACTTGCTCAATTCTAATTTTTAAGTAAATATTTTCTTCAGTAAATTTTTGTACCTACTTTTCTAATTGGTCAATTCTGTTTTTTAAGGTATTATTTTTTCAGGTTTTTTTTGTGCCTCTTTTGCCAAGCTGTTAATTGACTTTTCATCATTTTCTTATATTGCTCTCATTTCTCTTTCCCAATTTTCCTTCTGTCATTTGTATTTGATTTGTAAAATCTTATTTTTTAAAAGTTTTTCTAGGAATCCTTTTTCAGTTTTTGTTCAAATAAACTTTTTTAATTGAGGGTTTGTCTGTAGCTGTTTTGACATTGCAGTCTTTTGAGTTTGTTTCTTGATCTTCCTTGTCACAATAGCTTTTTATGATTACAATTTTTTTATTGTTTTATAGCTCATTTTTCAATCTATTTTTTGACTTCGAACTTTATGTTAAAGTTGAATTTTATTTCAGGGTTGAGAATGGGAGACATTGTTGCAAGCTTCATCTTTTTTCTCAGTTTTATTTTCAGTTAGTTCTGGAAGTTTAGAAGTTTTTGATGCTTCCAAAGTGGTGTGATGTGGGAAGATGTGTGGTTACTGCTCTCTTGACTTGTACTCTCATCCTTACCCAGGAAGGATTACTAATCCCTCATAGCTATAAACCATACTGCTCCTCAAGGACCCTGCTCTCTCAGGACTGTAAGGGATATTGCTCCTCGGGTCTTTTGTTCCCTTTAGAATGAAAGTGCTCCTCTCTGCTTAGGAACTGTGATGCAGAAATGGGTTTGATGATGGAGTTGCTAAACAGTGCCCTCTTTTTTTCCCCAGTTTTTTGCACAGGGGTCCTCTGTAATTTCTTTCTGACCAGTTGTCATATTCCCCTACTGTCTATGGCTTGAGAGCTCCTAAAGCTGCTGCTTCTGCTGTTTCCATTTCCAAAGTCAGCTCCCACCACATTGTCACAGAACGTCTTTTTAAAAAAAAAATTCCTAAGTTGTCTTAGATTGGAAAAATATCTCACCCTCACCTTTTGTTGGCTCTATCACTCCAGAATTTGATTTGGCTGTTTATTTAAAAATTTCTAATAGTATTATAATTTTTTCAATTATATGTGAAGACAATTTTAACATTCATTTGAAGTTTTTTTGGAAATCCAAATTTTCTTCTTTCTTTCCCTCCCTCTCTCTTTCCCTAAAAAGGTAAGAATTTCAAATAGGCTATATATGTACAATCAAGTAAAAGCATATTTCTGTACTTTGACTTGTTAAAATTATTTGGAAGGGAATGTTGGGAGAGCTTTGTTGCTTCCTCTGTTCCACTATTTTGTCTCTGTCTTCTTTGATTTTTTTTTTTTGAGTCACTGAATCTTTTTGGACTTTGGTGCTTCTTGCTTTCAGCTTCAAGAGACATGGGATTATGTCAACTCCATTTCAGGTTGCTGAAGGAAAAGATTCTGGGAAAAGGCTGATGTGAGAGGACTAGTAGTCTCCATCATGTCCCCCTCTTTAGCTTTCTACACTAGAAATTTTGATGAAATTCTCCTTAGGTGAGATCTAGGACACTCTCTCTGGATTGAGCTGAGTTTTCTTGTTCCTGGTGGGAGAGCTCTTTCATTTTATATTGCCTGGTATATATTCTCCTATGTATACTTTCTCTGAATTCTATTTTCCTACTAATTTGGATGATTGACATTCATTGTGGAACTAGTATTTTGTGGGAAAGGGGTTGATATAGAAGTTTGTTTTGAATTTGAAAAACATCTCAAGGACTAATAAATTTTAAGGGAGTAGATAGATATAACTCTAGCCTGACTCTTTGGAGTAGAATACAGTGGCCTCTGGCCTCAACCTCTTACTTCCCCTTCTGGCAGAAATTAAAATTTCCCTTGGCAAAGGACATAAAGGAGAAGAGGGTAGAGATAAGTATTCTGCTTCTCATCAAAACACAGAAAGACACACCCATGCCATGTGAGAGCAACAGCCCTCACAACACTTGAATATCTTCAGGTTTGTTTATTCATGAGGGATGTTCCTTGGGAATTTTAAGAAAAGATGTTATTGATTTGGAGTTCCAAAAGGGCCAATAATGCAAATCAAACACTCTCATTTTCTTGTTTAAAAGAAAGTAATATAATAGACTATATAAAATTTTGTTCCAGAAATGCTGTTCAATGTAACTTTAGGAGAAATCTATTCCATAAAATATTTTTTTTCTTGGTCCATAACAATGATTTCATGAGTGTAGAGGGTCTCCCAGCATGGAAATCCTCTCCACTGCCTCAGATTGATAGCTCATCTGTACCTTGTCTAAAATCTATATTCATATGGTATTGTCTGGGGTTCTGAGACATTGACTGTGGTGCACATATACACACATCCAGCAAGTATCAGAGGCAGGACTTAAGTTCTGATTTCAAAGCCAAACCTTTATCTATTACTTGAGATTGCCTCCTGAGTTTAAAAAATCTTCAGTTTTAATGAAAGAATTTCCAGACATTGCATTTCTTAATCCTGCCATCATAGAACATGAGTTAAATGAGTTACATATCCTGGGGGAAAAGATAAAACATTCTTCCTCTTATGGAAAAATTGAATATCTCAGGCCCAGAAAGAAAAATGGCAGATAGGATTAATAACATATTTTTTTAAAGAATAAAATATGATGTCTGTCCTGAAATGATTCCTGCCAATAAGACGGAAGCATTTCTGTTGGGTAGACAATGGTCTTTGCAGCAGCAACTCCATGCTTATTTGAATCAAACTGTTGTGTAAATTGTTTCTAATTCTTAGTTTCAACTATTTAGGCTAGATCATCTTCATGAAATTCTTAAGCTTTGACAGTATAAAAAAAATCTCCAAAGCTGCATATGTGTTTTTAAAATTATTTTTCCTCCTTTTTTGGGCATTTTCCCTACCAGTTACTTGACTTTTGGGTCCTTTGTCAAGAGTAGGGTATACTCTGGGAATCTGTAAAATCTCAGTTCCTTCAAGGTGGCACAATCAAGTGTGTACACTGGTCTGGGAGCAGATAGAGATTTTTGTGCCCAGAATCTTAGCAGTTTCCTCTCCACAGTCACCTGAATTCCAGTTCTGCCACCATTTAGTGTGAGATAAAGATCATCTCCCTCAGGGCCTCCACACAGGGCCAAGACAAGAATCAGCTCCTCAGTTCCCCCAGGGGTTTTACGATCCAAAAATGGATGGGGCTTCTGTAGAGGCTGCTGTGGAAGATGCTGCCACCAGCCTGACATGGCCTCTGTGGTCCCTGCCTAAGGCTGGAGCTATGGGAAGGCCCTTCTCCCTTCCTGGCCAGCTGAAAAAACCCCATCACTGACCTTTGGCGCCGTGGGTTGAGGAATCTGTGAACTTGCTGCTATTGCAACTGGAGATTCTGCCCCCAAGGGCTGTTCATGAGCTGGGCAGCCAAGGCTGGGCTGGGCTCTGCTCTGTGTCTGGTGCAACAGATGTTTCCCATGGGCCTTTCAGGTCACCCTGGGCTGGAAATCTCCTTCACTCTATTGTTCTTCACTTCTGCTGCTCCAAAATTTGTTGAGAGTCCCTGTTTACAGGTATTTTATGGGCTGTGTGAGGAGAGCCTGCATATGTGTGTCTTTCTACTCCACCATCTTGGCTCCACCTCTCTGTCTTTTTTAAATTAGCAGTTATTATGTTCAAGGGATTTAAAAAATCACCAAGCTACAAATAGGCTTTTGATATCTATTTTCCCCAAACAGGGAGATATGGATGTTATTCATTATTAAATCTTATACCGTCAGTGAAAAGTTTTTAGGAAAATAGTTCATTATTAATTATTGGTATAAGTTACTATCAATGTATCACCCACAGACTTATCAGTCAAGCCTATCTAGTTTTCTAAAGCATGATATACTTGCATCAGAGTGGTAACTAATGGATATGGCAGGGTTACATACTATTTAGCATTTCTATACTTTTCTAGAAAGGCAAGTATGACCTCATAAGGTCATCAAATATTGAACTTTTTTATTGAGAGGGAAAGAGCCACTGGAGCTAGAACAAGAAGTCCTGAGTTCAAATCCCTATTCTGACACTTTAGAACTATGTGACATAGGAAATATGTTTTAGCTGGAATACACTCTCAAGGTGTAATACATGCCTGTCAGACTTCAGGGACATTGTCGTATTCTGTGGTTTCCACTGGGCTTAATCACTGTTGGTCTCATGTGAGATAGCTGGATTTTTGCTAGCTGGATACATGGATGTGTTTGATATTGTCTCTCCTGGACATGGCTACTGGGCCTTTCTCCTACTGGTCATGTGCTATCCCCCTGGTTGCTGTTAGATACTCATAGGTACGTCTTTCCTGGGTACATGGTTGGGGAACTTTTCTTTTCTTCCAGCTCCTGGCTTCAGCTGTAGTCTCTTCCTCATGGGATTAAGTTCTGCCATGACCCTTTTAATCTAGAGCCTCAAGGCTACAACAGTTTTGGAAAGTTTTTTAACTTATCTAATCATTGCACTATGGGGAAAAAATACAATCTTTGGTAAAAAAAAAACAAAAAAAAACTTCTTCCTGGCATTTTTCCAATGAGAAGTGGTTTATTTCTCAGAGACTTAGCCAAAATGGGCTTTTCTCTCTAGAAGGAGATTCCTGACCTAAGGCATTGAACTCTTTCAAATACAGAGCAAGGCCATATATTCAGGATTAAAAAAATAGTCATTTAAGATTTATGCCTTTTTTTATATCATATTCATTTACTATGTCATTTACTTTACCCTGTGAACCATCCTTTGCAAGAAAGATAAAAGGAAAAAGAAACAAAAGCAATGGGACAAAACATTGACTATATCGACAGTGTATAGGGTATGTCATATCCATAGTCCCTTACCTCTGTAATAAAAGGAGAAAGGTGCATTTTCTCATCTCTTCTCTAGGACAGTCTTGGTAATTAAAATTGTACAACATTCACTTTTTATTTATCAGTGCTGTGATATTTTCTATGAAATAAATAAGGTTGAATCTGTATTAGATGTCTTTCTAGACCAGAGGAGTCAAGTTTGCCATTCATGTGCTAAACTCTGGAATGAGAGTATAACTTGAACCAGATTAAAATGTAATTGGAAGATATTTAACAGAATGAATAAAAATACCATATAACACAGACAATGTTAATTTGTAGCTATCTAAGTCAATAGGCACCGGCAGGGACACATTTCCATTTGAATTCGATGCTAGTGCTCTAAAGTCTGGTAAGTTCCTCCTAAATACTGTCTACCATTCAGGTAGACACTACCTGAGTGAGGGAGTGGAGTTCATCGAGTTCTGGGCCTGAAGTCAGGAAGACCTGAGTTCTAATCTGGTTTCTGATATCTGTGTTAGCCTGAGCAAGTCACTTAACTTTGGTGTACCTTGGTTACTTCCAACTGTCAAATATATACAAAAATGTCATCTATGTCACAATGTTGTTATAAAAATCAAATGAGATAATGTATAGATATGAAATATGTACAGAATATAGCACAGTGCCTAATAGAAAATATTCAATAAATGCTTTTCTCCTCCCTACCTCTGGTCAGACATATAGTAATGGTTAAATAATAACTGAGATCTATGTGCATATGCTAGTCAATTTTGCTTTATAGTTCCATAGAAATTTCTTCACAAATGTTAACCACTACATATATTTAAAGTCTGTTCCTTGGTGAGCTACCTTTGTTCCATAATAGTGATGGATATAGTCATTCATAGTCATTCATTAATGTAGCTGGTCCAAGTAAATTTTCCTGAATAAAGTTTCAATGAATATTGCAAACCCTTAACAAGTATCCCTAGGAAAAAATTGTCTTGTGAAAAATATCTAATTGTTAACCAATCAATTGTACAAATATAACACAGAGTCAAAGCTGTTCACCTAATTTTAATTTAATTTAATAAATATAATTTAATAAAATTGAATTCACCTAATCACCTATGATCCTTTTTGGCTTGAATTATAATATAGTAATTGGATAAATTAGATAAGATTAAGGTGAAAAATTGCATTATCCAGATAGTTGGCATACCATAGGACACTGAAATACTTTTCCTTTATAAATATTTCTTGTTTTATTTGATTTTAATTTTTAGCCAACTCAGTACTTTATCTTGTTCCACATGCATTTAGCATAAGGGGCTCTTAATTATTATATATTTCTGAAAATCAAATACTGTTGTCATCTTTTAAAAATATTTCTAAATAAGTTGCTATTGTGAAGAAAAAACTAGAATAATATAGGAAAAAAAGATATAATATGAAGGACTATGTGACCCTGGGAAAGTCACTTGATGTCTCAGGGCTCTAGGCAATTCTGTCTTTAAGTTGCAAATAAGGTGCTCACTTGCATTGGTAGAGGGGATTCTTCAGGGAGTTATCCATATCAATTAAATAGGTCTAAAACCTATCCCCTATATAGAAAAATTACCATTATAGGGAAATAAGATTCTTACTAGCTGTGTGACCCTGGGTAAATCACTTAACCCTGTTTGCCTCAGTTTCTCATCCATAAAATGAGCTTGAGAAGCAAAGGACAAACTGGTATTTTTGCCCAAAACAAAAACAAATAGGGTCATGAAGAGTTGGCCACAACTGAAATGACTCAACAATAACAACTACTGTTATTATTTCTTCTTCTTTTTTTTTTTTTGTCATTTAAGCTTTTTTATTGAGGCAGTAATTTTTTTAATATAAATTTATTTATTTAACTTTTTACATTCATTTTCACAAAATTTTGGGTTCCAAATTTTCTCCCCATTTGTCTCCTCCCCCACTCCAATACACCCAGCATTCTAATTTCCCCTATCACCAATCTGCCCTCTC
>CM053770.1:146588415-146623465 GCA_028658325.1 Potorous gilbertii
ATGAAAGAAGAGAGGGCAGATTGGTGATATGGGTAATTAGAATGTCCAGTGTATTGGGGTGGGGAGAGGGGAGAAATGGGGAGAAAATTTTGGAACCCAAAATCTTGTGAAAATGAATGTAAAAAGTTAAATAAATTTATTTCATTTAAAAAATAAATAAATAAATAGTTTAATCCAAGCACTTACTGGTCCACTAAGAATCACGCATCTAAAGTAGTGGTGTTTGCTATTTTATTATCTAGGTTAATAACAATGATAACAGCCAATGTATCTATTGGCCTTTTAGATTTGCCAAGTTCATTGCCTGAGTTTCTCATTAGGTCCTCACAAAAACATTGCTTGGTAGGTCTTATTACCATCCCACCTTTTACAGATGAGGAAAATGAAGAAGAGGTTAAATGCCTTCCCTTGAGTCATTCATCTAGTTAGTTTCTGTGGTAGAATTTGAACTCAGGTCTTCAACGTTCCAAATCTAACATCTTATCCATGGTGTCAGCAAGTTACCTAAATAGCTCTAGTTTGCAGAAGAAGGCTGTAGCTCTACATTTTTCTGAATACACAATGGAACTGGGTTTAGATTACACATTGCCAATCCACAGGTAAAGCCTATATCCAAATGTGTATCAAAAAGAAAAGGGAGGAAAAGGTTCAGAAGGCAACAATGAAAAAAGAGGGACCTGGCATTTAACGTCATGTCACAGTTGTTCCCCTTCCTCCCTCTAACAATAGTCGTGCATTTACTTAAATGTAGAGCTGTTGTGAAGAAAGTTCTCAATTGATTTGGATTCAGAAGACCTACGATGGAATCTCATATCTCTGCTACTTAACACATTTGTAATCTCTCTGGTCCTCAATTCCCTTGTCTGTAAAATGAAGGGATTGCATTAAACATTCTTTAAGGAAATTTCTTATTCTTTCATTCTGTGATTTTATGTCCCTCTTTAAGCTCTCTCTTCCCTGATCTTACCAAGAGGATAAGGAGTACAAAGGAATGACTCTTTTAGTAAAATTAATGTTTTCTGCCCCTGGACCCTAGAAGAGAATTGCATCAATCTGGATGACTAACAGGTCCTCCACTCTTTGCAATGCCCCACCTAGAAACAAAAGTGGTATGCTATCTATTTCCCTGATAGATTTTAAAGATATTGATAGGGATGGATATACCTCCAAATCAGGACTTTAATGAAATTGTCCCTTTTCATTGGTGATGGAGTCACTTGTGAAGAAGAGACTCTTTCTGTAATAGTAGGTAGTTAATAAATTCTACTAAAATTAATTAGCACAAATCCCTTCAGAACACATGTAAAACAATGTCTTTGGGCCTTGTGTACACATATTCTACATAGGAAAACATATTAATATAACACATCTCTAAAGATGGGTTCAAATCTCCATTTTAAACTATTGTAAGATAGTAGCTTCAGGAAACATGGTAGCCACTGGGCTTCCAAGGGTTTTCTGAGACATCACAGGACAAATGCCAGATCATATAATGACTCTTACTCTCTCCTTCTGTGCCACTGAGGCAGTATCAGAGTCAGGTTAATCAAATAAGAGCCTTAGAATAAGAGAGGTTGGGCAGAATTCAAGGTCTAGAACCACCAATTCACATTTTAAAGTTTCCATGGTTTCCAGGGCTCATAAGGGAGAGAGCATAAAGTGGAAGTATATTTTTGTAGGAAGGATAATGAATTGCTATCCTTCTCAAGAAGCTTCAGAGACTCCCTGTTGCCTCTAGGGCAATATAAAAATTGCCCAGAGGTCAAACAGGATGAAGAATGAAATAAAGCTATTGTATGTAGTAATGAAGTAACTTACATGAGAATATATCAGTTGACTAATCGTCAGAAACAAGATTACGTGTTGGAAAGCAAGTAAGAGATTAGGAAGTGGAAGTAATATAGATGGATCTTTTAGTTTGCTTATAAAAAAGAACTGAGATATAAGATGATAGCTTCCTCTTTTAATTCTTCTCAGTCACTACCTGGCCAACAATAGTTGGCCATGATTGCTGGTTTATAATGAGGCATGAAGAAAGAAGGGGAATATCTGACATCCTTCTCTACCTAAGCATCACTTTCACAATCACCATCCCTGTTGTTCACCCAGTCCCCTATCTCTGATGTGGTCCCAAGGCAGGGAGGGGCAAATAGAGAACCCTATGCCAAGACATTGAAGAAGTGGTAAGAGAAAGCAAGAGCATATATTCCAATGGGATCCAGGCTTAGCAATGTCTCACCCCTTCTGAGTGGAAGAGAAGAAAATGGCACTGTGGGACCAAGTTGAGGTCCTTTCAAAGTCTCCAATTGGCTTGTTCCTGGGAAGATTTGACTGCAGAAAGAAAAGGCCATGCCTGAGAAAGGGGAACAGAGTTTATGGCAGCTACTCAAAATTCTGTTTGGATGCTTCCTTCGATGGAGTATTACTAAATGTTTAACAAATGGCTCTCCAAAAGAAAAAGCACACCCTTTTAAGTTTAATCTGTTTTATTACCATTTTTTCCATCACCTTCTTATATCTAGACAAAAACACAACAATAAATCAAGCCCTGAATGATGGCATTTGCCAGTTTTTGAGGTGTAGTGCTCATAGTGAAAATTTAAGTTTGACTCTTGAAAGTCAGTTTGATCTGCCATCAGCACACCCACCCCTGGACTTCCTTCTATCTTTCCTCCTGCCATTACAGTCAGGCACTACCACTTTTAAAAATGATTCTACATCACTGATTACCTCTAGCTCTCTCATCTACCACTGAAAGAGATCCTGTCCAAAGAAGTTCATTAGTTAGAGGTATATCAAGTATGCATAGCATGTACATGCACACATGCGCGCGCACACACACACATTGTATCCAGAAACCCAGCTCATTTTCAGGTTCAAAGACCACATAGAAATTAACTGAGAAAAAAATCCTTTACAACAAATTTCTCTGATAACGGTAAAATATCTAAGATATATAAGAAATTGATACAAATATAAAAGAACAAGAGCCTTTATCCCTAATAGATTAATCCACAAAGGAATAACACAGCATTTTTAAAATGAAATGAAACACTTAGACAAGCATATAAAAATGATTCATATCACCAATAAGAAATTCAAATTAAATAAATCCTGAGATTCTATCTTATGCCCACCAGACTGCAAAGATGATAACAGAAGAAAATGAAAATTATAGGAAAGCTTGTGTTAGGATAGCACACTAATATACTGTTGGGGGAGCTTTGAATTGATCTAGCCATTCTTGAAAACAATTCACAACTATACCCATGCCCTCTGACTATATACATGCCCTCTGATCCAATAGTACCACTACTAGGTTCATAATACTAAGAACCAAAGACACTACAAGGTACAAAGTGTGTACTTAATAAATGCTCCATCTAGTTCTCTAGTTATCTATCTATATCCCAGAATGGTCAAAGCCAGAGAGAAAGAACTCATATGTACTAAAAATACTCACAACAGTACTTTTTGTCATAGTAAAGAGCCATAAACAAAGTGAGTGTCTCTCTCTTGAGGAACAAATCACAGCATATGGATGCAATAGAATATTACTGCACCATAGAAATAATACCATTGATATAGTCAGAAAAACCTGGAAGAATTTTTATAAACTGAGTTTAAGATCAAGTGAATAGATCTAGGAGAACGATTTATACAATGAATACAATAATGTAAAAGAAACAACTTTGCAAGACTTAAGATCTGTGAAATACAATGACCAATCCTAGGTATAGAAGACTGATAATCCTCCTACTGTTGGCGGAGAGGTAATGGACAAAAGGTATGGAATGAAACCTTTCCAAATATGGCTAATGTGTAACTTTTTTAAACTATACTCATTTGTTACAAGAGAGAGTCTATTTTATTTGGGGGTAATAGAGAGATATGTAGCAATGTGTGGGTAAAGGATTATAATAAAAAAGAAAAAGAAAAGAGCATCAATATAACTTGTTTTTTAATTACACAGAAGAAAGCAGAAGGAAGTTCAGACAGGGACACAGACAAGTACTAAATTTAATACACATTTTTTTTAAATCAAGTTGTCCATAATAGAGATTCAGTTTCATATACCATCCTTTTTTTCTGTTTTTTTATATATCAAAATATTCACATTTGTTGACAGTTATTTTATTAAGAAGGAAAAATTTTTAAACTGAAAGACAATACCAAAAAATTATTTGTCATGAACATATAGGAATACGATATATGAATATAATGTAGTATATCCAAACCCTCCTCCAAAAAACCAAAAACTTCAGCCACCCGCTATTCCCATCTGGACACCTTCCCCTTTTAACAGGGAGCCTGAGGTGCCTGAGGGAAGAGATGAGCTCTGACTCCCACCTCCCCAGATTCCAATGAAGTGACAGAGTTCAAAATATTGGAAGTGCTATATATCCCATGTGATGTGAAGCAGAGTAACCTCCATATACCATTGCCCTCATTTTTGGCACACTCTAAGTCATTTGTATCTGGGGCAAAACCCCACTTGCTCTGCCCTGTTTATAGATCTGATTATTTTTATTTTATGTGTGTGTGTGTGTGTGTGTGTGTGTGTGTGTGTGTGTGTGTGTGTAAAGAAGCATGAAAATATCTTTTAAAAAAAATCCATTTCCCATCCAGGATCAGGATAGCACAATATTTACAATCACAGAACATAGAGTTGGGGAGAGACTTCAGCAGTCTTCTAGATTTACCTAAATATTCAAGGAATCCCCACTATCAATCAATCAATAAACATTTATGAAGCACCCACTATGTGGTAGACACTGTGCTAAATGCTGTGGGAGGAGGGGCAGAAGAGGGAACAACCACTACCCTCAAGGAGTTTGCAATCTGATGAGGGAAAATAACATACAAAAGGAAGCTGAAAAGCAGGGCAAGGAAGCAGAAGTTGATGAAGAAATCATAGAAGTCCCACAGTAGTGCAACTGGGTAATAAAATGTTCTCATCTGAGATCCTTCCTTGAATGGAAGTTTTGGGGTTTGTGGCTCTATCCTCCAATCAGAGGGACAGAGGCAATCATCCAGCCTCAGCTTGAGAACTCATCATCTCTCTATCTAGTTCATTTCACCTTGTGATAGCTTTAATTTTTAGTTTTTTGTTTCTTTTTTCCCAAATCAAGGCTAAGATTGGACTCTTGGCAATTTCCACCTAATGCTTCTGGTCCTGCCCTATGGAGCAGTCTAATCCATCCCCCACTTTATAATCCTTCAAATACTTGAACACAACTATCTTGCCCTCTCCATCAATCTTCTATTAGCTCCTTTAAATATCCCCAATTCCTTGGTGTCAGAAGATGTGGGTTTGAATTCTGCAATATATTGGGAGTGGCTAGGTGTCACAGTGATTAGAGTATGGACCTGAAGTCAGGAAGACCTGAGTTCAAATCCAGCCTCAGATACTTCCTAACTTGGAGACCCTGGGCAAGTTACTTAATCTCTGTCTACCTCAGTTTGCTCATCTGTAAAATAGGGCTGTTATGAGGATCAATTGAGATAATTATTATAAAGCACTTAGCACAGTGCCTGGAATATAGTAGGCACTATGTATTGCTGTGTGACCTTGAGTGACACCACACCTCTGGATTTCGGTTCCCTCATTTGTAATATGAGACGTTTGAACTAGATGACCTTTAACATCCCATCTAGCTCTAACTCTATGATCCTGTGATTCCAGCTCAACATGTAATCTATACATCTCACAAGTCATCTACTATCACTTAAGCTAGAGTCAAAAGAAAATTTTTTTACAAATTCAAGTGTTTCACCACTTCAATCCATCTCCCATTCAGACACTAGAATGATTTTTCTAAAGCACAGATCCAACCAAATCATCCCCCTACTCAATAAACTCCAGTGGTTCCCTATTGCTTCCAGGACCAAATACAAAATCCTCTGCTTTATACCTAGTCCCATTTTTGGTCTTCTTATACCTTCCTCCCAGTCAGGCACTCTTCAACCCAATTGCATTGTTCTCCTTACTGTTCTTCAAAAAAGACACTCCATCTCTGCAACTCCAAGTATTTTTCTTTTGCTACCCCCATGCCTGGAATGCTCTCCCTCATCTCTGACTGCTGACCTCCTTTAAGTCCCAACTAAAGTCCTATCTTCTATAGGAATCCTTTCTCAGATCTTCTTAATTCTAGTGCCTTTTCTCTGTTAATTATTTCTTATTTATCTTATATATGGCCTACATAGCCTATTTATGTGTGTGTGTATGTGTGTTTCTTGTCTCCTTCATTAGACTGTCTCCTTCATTCCTATTTATGTGTGTGTGTATATGTGTTTCTTGTCTCCTTCATCAGATTGAGGGCTCCTTGAGGACGGAGACTGATTTTTGCCTCTTTTAGTATTCTAAGTGCTTAGCACAGTGTCTTCACATAGTAGGCATTTAATAAATGTTTTCTGATGATATGATGATAATAAATCTTCCTATACTATCAAGACAATAGGATCCTCAACCGAAGCCATAAATTAGATACTACTCCAATACGCTAATATTCCAATTGATCTCCACTCTCATCAATGTGATACTCCCTCCAAAATGTAAATCTCATTCTTGCCCATCCTGTATATCCCATTAGAGGCTACATTGTCACTTAACTTGCTTCTGTGCAATTCATTTAAGAAGCTAGCCAAACATATTTTAATATATGAGTAAGTCAAGTCAACAAGCATATGTTAAACATTGACTTTGTGCCAGGCACAGTGCTGAGAACTGGAAATGCAAATACAAGCAAAAAGACAGTCCCTGCCCTCAGGGATCTCACATTCTAATGGGAGAAGACCACACATCAAAGGAAGCTGAAGGAGGGGACATCTAAATGTTACATAGTAATAATAGCGATATGTAGACAAAAATTCAAAATGCATCAAAACATAATGTCCCATTTTTTATTGACTTGGCATAATATTTTTGTACAACTGTAAATGGGCATTTCCTACCTACATAATAATAAAGCCACCATAAAGGACTCCTATTGGAAAAGAAGTTTTGTGTATTCTTTCAATAGAAAATTCATCTGAGAAAACCGGTACACTGACACCTAAAACACTAAGCATTCCATAATCTTTAGTTCCCATACAAAACACATGAAAGATTTCTTCTATGCTTGTTTTATTTTTGAAAAACACCCTCATAATGAACAAAGATACAGTGTATAGATAAGATACATAAATATATATACCCATATATTTAATGATATAATTATGTATAATGCCTGAATGGAGATGTCACCAAAGTATAGGGTTTGGTAGTGGCTCACAAGAGCAACGTAGTTTTAAGAGGCTGGAACCCTACTGTAACTGATAACAAAACATCTTTCCTATATACTTGACTCCCTTTACTCTACTTTCTCTGCTGAGTGCTTGTTTCTTCTAGTTCTAGATCTACATTTAGATCTTATCTCTTTCTATTTTATTGAAACTCGTGTTTCTTCAGAAGTACAATTTCATTGTGTTTCCACTGGATTCATGACTGGAATGGAATCTTTGTTCTTCCTCTCCTGTACTTTGGTCTTGTTGAAGTCACTGCAAAAATCCAAACTTTTGCACAGATCTCTATCATGTCCATAATAGTCATAAAAACAAGAATTAGTGGCCACCATATGTCTTTCTCAACAAAGAGGGAATAAAATAATTTCAATGAAAAGCCAACGAGCAATTAGGGGAAAGAAGCAAATAGTTCAGTCAGATGAGAAGCCAGTGATGTACTGCTGACTCCAGGGGCAGAACCAACTTCTTCTTCTAAGTATAGCCTTCTCCCAAATGAAGAGTAAATTATCAACCAGCTTAAAGGAAAAATGAGCTTTAAGTTAGCCCCTCTTTAACAGGAAAGTAGAAAATGGATAGTTCCTTCATCTACCCTATGGACTCACCAAAATATGCATTGGTTTTTGGAAGAGGATAAGAGTAGTCATTGTTCTCAGCAGCTGATGTCCATTGTCTGCTCACCTCTGCCTCCATTCATCCAAATATGGTAACAGGAATGATGATTCATCTGCCTTCTACTTTCTCTTTCCTAGAAACCCTTTCCAAAACACAATACTAGAAAACTAAGTTAAAATGTCACCAACTCTAGAGTACTATGTCCTTGAATATTTCATCTCCATAGAAGCATTTGAAAGAGAAATGTTCTTTATATAGGTATCTGAAGCAAAGTAAGTGAGATTAATCACATTTAAGTTGCAGATCAACCTTTAGCCAACCATTTCATTCATTCCCATACTTAATTTTATCATGTCAATTTCAGCGATACCCAAGGGTATATTTGGGTATTTAATTATTAACTAATAAAACTGCAACCTCTTTTTCATCAATCAGTTGGCTCAAACCCCAAACCCAATTTATTAAATGTTATTAAGAGAACTGGAAAAGCCCACTTTCTAAATTGTAGTGGTTATATATGATTTAAGAAATAAATCAGTACTAAAAATAGACAATGATATTCAATATTTTTGCGATAAGGAAAGTCACTCCAACAGTGGTAACATCATTTGAAGAAGCAATTTTGCCTTTTACTTCACTCCAAATATGGATTAAGGTATCTCAAGAAATCTTCATATTTCTCCTCAAGGTAAGAGTTAAATTCAGTCTCTGAAGAATTATTCATTCATTTTCTTTGCTCACTCTTCAGCCATCTTATGAAATACTACATCCAAAATGAACTATAAATTCCCAGGTACTCACAGAAAAGACATAGAATTCTCTTTGTATCATTTCTTCATAAAATAAGTCAGTGCATTTCTAACAAGAAAGACATTTTTCTTATCTTCTTTCTCTGTCTTTTCCATAGATTTCTCATAGATCAAAGATAAAACACAAATAGACTCAAGAAGGTAAATTAGAGACCACCAAGCTGAACTCTGTCTAAATTCCTCCACAAACAAAATTTTCTCACATAAAAGAGACATGCAAGGATGAGCTTTTACATTAAAGGGGCAAATGAGGGAGGAGGAAATGCCTGAATTTTACTGTCATTAGAACTGGTTCAAATAGAAATGTGACCTACCCATTAAGGAAATAGGAAGGGAAAGGAATTAAAAAAAATGTGGGAGGGGGGTGATAAAAGGGAGGACAGAGTAAAGGAGGGAATGGTTAGAAACAAAATAGATTTTTGAGGAGGGAAAGAAGAAGAAGAGGAGGAGGATGAAGAACAGGAATAAGAAAAAGGAGAAAAAGAGGAGGAAGATGAAGAAGAAGGGGAGGAAGAAGAAGAGGAAGAGGAGAAAGTTAGATGGAGGAAAAAATACAGCAGTTATAACTGTGAATATGAATGTGATGAGCTCATCTTTAAAATGGAAGCAGATACCAGAATGGATTAGAATTGAGAATCCAAAAATACATTGTTTACAACATATTGAAACAGACACACATAAAGATAAATAAAGAGCCAGAGCAGAATCTAATATACTTCATCTAAACAGGAAAAAAAAGACAGAGGTAGCAATCATGATCTCAGACAAAGCAAAAGCAAAATAAAACTAATTAAAATAGATAATCAGGTAAACAACATTTTCCTAAAAGGCTCCACTAAAACACAATGAGGTAATATCAAAAAATTTTACAGCAAGTTTCTCTGATAAAGGCCTCATTTCTCAGTAGATACTGAGTATAGAACTTTTATCAAATTTATAAAAATGATAGCCATTTCCAAATTAAGAAATGATCAAAAGATATAAACAAGTGGTTTTCTGAAGAAGAAATCAAAGCTATCTATAGATACAAAAAAATGCTCTAAATCACCATTCATTAGAGAAAAGCAAATTAAAACAATTCTGATGTACTACTTCACATCCATCAGAAATGACATATGCTGGAGGGGATGAAGGAAAAATAGGCACACTAATGCATTGTTGATAGAGTAGTGAAACTGATCCAATCGTCCTGGAAAACAATTTGGAACGAGGCCCAAAGGGTTATAAAATTGTCTATACTCTTTGACTAAGCAATAGCACTACTAAGTCTGTATACCAAAGAGAGCAAAGAAAAAGGAAAAGGAACCATATGTACAAAAATATTTATAGCAGCTCTTTTTGTGTTGGCAAAGAATTGGAAATTGAGGGGATGCCCATCAATTGGAGAGTGGCTGAACAAGTTGTGGCATATGATTGTGATGGAGAACTATTATACTGTAGTAAATGTATGGTTTCAGGAAAACATAGCAACTGATGCAAAGTAAAGTGAGAACTGGGAAATCATTGTGCAAAATAATAGCAATGTTGTATTGATTATCAACTGTAGAAGACTTAGCTACTCTGATCAATACAATGATCAAAGTCAATTCCAAAGGAGTCATAACAAAAAAATGTTATCCACCTCAGAGAGAGAACTGATAAACTCTGAGTGCATATTGAAGTACAATTTATTTTTCTTGTTTTTTTTAAAATAATATGGTTAATATAGAAATAACTTTGGCATATTTTCACAGGTATAACTGACATTGTATTACTTGCCTTCTCAATAGATCAGGGAGAATTTGGGAGGGTGGGAGAAAATTTGATACTCAAAATTTAAAAATAAAAGAATGCTAACAATAAATAATCAATTTCTAAAGGAAACAAAAAGTAATAAAATATACCCTGAAGTGGCGGGGAAAAAAAAGATAAATCACAAACACAGTCTGTCTCATTCTACAGAAAGAAGTACTTCAAAGCCATACCCTGTCCACCATCCATTCTCTCACATGCATCTACAGTCTTGTTCCTTCCCCTCAATGTACAAACATTCTGAGATCTCTATTCCTGTAAAATGAAACAACCTAACAAAAACCCTTTCTTTGAATCTGCTGCTACTTGAATCAGCCCATTTTTTTCCCAAGAAATGGTGTGGTTCACTAGACTTCAATCAAATGAATGAATGATGGGTTTAATAAATCATATGTGCAAAGCACCATGTTAAGTGCTGCAAATTTCAATAGAAAAGTAAGAACATCCTTCCTCTCAAGTAGTTCATATTCTAATGGAGAGACAATATATTTGGAATGTTTTAGCAGTAAGTTAGATGGTCTGTGGTTCTATGGTCATTAGAGTGTAGTGGCAAAGCAGATGGTAATACCTACTTTTTTCATAATTCCCACTGATAAATCACATCAGTTTCTGATGTTCAACCATTTAATAGTGCCAAGGTCTTGTGATGGTAAAAGGTTTCTTTTCTGGGACTTGAATAGTTGTGGCTCCAGTGCCTGCAGGAGCAATAGCCAGGAGGCATCTCCACAAGAGGTCCTTCCTAGGATTGATAGCTACTCTTCCTAGATTCAGAGGACCAAATCCCTATTTCACAGATTCCTCCTTACCACCTCTGTGAACCAGTTAAGAAACTTAACCCCACATGTGTAGTGACCCCATGGACTCCCTCTCCTGATCCATATACACACTAGCAGATCAATCCCCAAATCCAGACTAGTTTTATCTATTCCTACCCAATCTCCATTGTTCTAGGGATTTTCTTGAGGGGCTTGGGATGACTTTCACTATTGTTGTTGACTTAAAGCCCATATTCCTGTATATTCTTCCTTTTGCTAGCTGCCAGTAATTAGTGACTCATTTTCTACTTCACATCAATTAACTTTTACAAAGGGATATATAGTACAATGATACAGCAAGGATAGAAACTTCAAACCAGAAGTAACAAACTACCATCAGTCACCTCAATCCTTGGGGAGAGCGGGCTCTTATTTAAAGCATTAGCTAGAAAACATTCACCCTACCAAGTTCAACTCCAGATATGGCCTGGGTCAAGTGGGCTGGGTCAAGCAGGTTGTTATTTAGAACTTTAGCTGTCACCTCATCCTTATTCAGCTTCCCCAAAAATGTGCATGACCCTCAATTCTCCATGCACTCAATATTCTGGCCCTTCTAAACTCACAAAACAATAACTATCTCCAACACCCCTTCTCCAAAAAGGAAGGAAAGTGCAAACTCAAAGAAGCAAAGAACAGAAGGCCTGGGCCATGTTTCAGTCTTGGATGGAAAGAGCTCAAGGCCTCTCCCCAATGCAACCAGGCAGGAAAGAGAAAAACTGGTTCCACCAGTTGGTATTTTTTGAAGGTATTCTCAGTACTGACTCAGCAGTCTATTGCATCAGAAGGGCACACGGTTCATGTTCATAAGGGCTGGGCTCATCGTCCAGACTTCCATTAGAAATGTAAAATGAGGTGGTTAGACTAGGTGACTTTTAATATCCTAAGTCTATGATTTCCCCCTTCCCTCTCATATTTCCAGAAAGAAAAGTCTATTCTTGATGCTCACACTTCCTCATCCCATACTCCCTCCTTAACTCCTTGCAATTTGTGTTCCTCTATATTTATTCTCTCTCCTGGACCTTATCCTTTCCCATGGACTTAAGTATCTCTAGCTCCATTAGTCTATTAAAAACACCATTTCTAAATTCACTAATAATCTCTTTATCACCAAATCTAGACCCCTTTTTTCAGTTCTTACTGTCTTTGACATCTCTGCAGTATTTCCCATGGTTGACCATTTTCTCCTGCCCTCCCATCCTTTAAGAATACATTCTTACAGTTCTCTTCTTACCACTCAATCATTCTGTCGCTGTCATTTTGCTGCATTACCCTTCTCCAGTCCTTTCATGTGAATATCCCCAAAGATTCTATTCTCTTACTTTGTGGTCTGCAGCCCTCTTTTGTCTTTGTTGTTGTTATACTGTCATGTTCAACTCTTCATGACTAGTATGGGATTTTCTTGGAAAAGATACTGTAGTAGTTTGCAATTTCCTTCTTCGATGGATTAAGACAAACAGAGGTTGTGACTTGCCCATGGTCACACAGCTAGTCATTGTCTGAGGCCAGATTTGAACTTAGGTCTTCCTGACTCCAGGCCCAGTATTCTATCTCTTGTGTCACCTAGCTTCCCCTAATGTCCTCCGATGTCTTTATTACCTATATGCTCATAGATTCCGTATCTATATTTCCACTTCTCAACTCTTACAAAGAAAATTTTACCAATCAGCTTCACCTGATGGATCCAGGACCTTTAAAATGCACAAGGTCACCATCCAAGCCCTCTTGAGTCATCTAGCAAAAGTAACACAAAGCAGTAAAAGCAGTCAATAGCCCCAGCTACAAGCTTGCCTATTGGAGCCTCTCTACGCTAAACATCATGTGGGAACAGTCAAGAGATTGGGGGAAAAACACACCCCACTCTCCCTCAAGCCCTCACAGAAAACTTAGTGAGAGAGAATGCTATTTGTCACATGAGAGAGTCCAACAGCAAGTGTAAAGCTGTCTCTTTTTTAACTGAAATCGTCCCCTGCTCCCCCTGCAACTTCCATGGGATAAAGGAAGGACCCAGAATTTCCTATGTCATATCAGAATGACAAATTCTTCAGAGGTGAACACACTTCCCTAGAATGACTAGGGCCATCCTGCAAATATTCTGAGAGCTTATTCTATGAATGCTCCCTGGAGGTATAGTTCAATTCAACCTCAGCTGCAGTTGTATACCATGTTGTCCCACCCTCTCATCATCCTGGTCACTTGCTTCTCAATGAACTCTGGTTTGTCCATTTCTTTCTTAAAATATCATCCCTTTTCTAATTCATGATTTAAATGCATAATGTATTTATCAACATTCAGACATACTTTTTTAAAAAGCCAAGGTTAATGATAGGATTACCTCTTTCATGAAAACAATTAAGAGTTTTGATTTGATACACAAATGAAGCGAACACCATTTACCTCTGCTCAATAGGAACCCCACTGAGACTCCCTACTAGTAATTTCTAATCAGAAAGTCTTCTATATGTTTAGAATAAATAGGCAGAGAGCTTATTAAAAGGGCATCACCATTTTCCAGAACACTTGACATTAATTATGAATGTTCAAGGTTCAAACCTCTTGGGAACGAGACAGGAAGGAATTAAAGAAAGCCATTTCAGCAGAATTCAACATTAATGTAACCAACTTAAAAAAACTACCCTTTATACTTCTAAATACTATCACTCCACTTTAGTTCTAAAGCCTGCTTAAGTAAGGTTTTAATGTTAAAACCCTTCTTGGTTCATTTATACCAGCAGGATCTTTTTTTTTTTTTTTTTTTTACCGGTCCTGTAGCCTTATACCTTCTCTGGGCTAGCTGACTTTCTAATTTTTTATTTTTATATAACAAACAAAATTTTATATAATTTATATATATATATTTTTTATGTCTTCTCACTGGAAAGCTTTCAAAATTATTTACTAGGGAGTGATATGGTTTCTTATTTATATTGTATCATTTCACTAAAAAAACATACTATTTTAATGTAGTCAAAAGCATTTTTTCTATTTTATTTCAGAGACACCTATGATTATAATACAAAATATACTAAATTCCACAACATATCATCACATATAGAGTGAGCCCCTCATTATAAAACCCTGATGTGAAAATGTATAATACAAAGATAACTTAATAGGAAACCATGGTTCTATATACTGACCCTGCTATTGGAAGGGAGGTATCATTTATTCTTATTGACTGTGTATATCACGTTGTTATTTCTTTTCCTTATATAGAGATGTCAGCATATCCCTTCTGTCATGATTCCTCAGGTACAATTTGGAAGGAGTCTTTGACTCCTAGCACCACTCAGGAAAACCCTAAAAACTTCAATACGAGCCTTTTTCTGAAATTCTCTCTCAAGAGGATCCTAAGTTTCTCTGAAAATACTCATATGAATAAGACTTTTAACATTAAAACAAAATTTTTTTTTAATTAGTCCATAGAAAGTCAGTAAAATTCTTACTCTGCCCTCAGTGAACTATATAGTCCTTCTGACTCACAGTACTAGTCAGTATGGTTCAGTCTCCATAGAAAGATGAACTCACCTTCAGCCTCTATACATTGAGTGTATACATGACTCACCATACCATTTAAGGGTAAAGTTTGATACACAGATTCATATTATCCATATTATAGTTCTCTGCCTTGTTGTTCCTCAGAGCCAAGCCTTTCTTTGGTCCTTGCTTCCACAATTCCATTTTCAATTAATTTCAATTAATTGAATTAATTCAATTAATATTTCCCCTTTCCCTCTCAGTTCTCTATTGCCATGCTGCAAGTTAACTGTCCTTGCCTGGTGCTAATTGTTTTTCTCTAGGGGACACAAGAACATACAGGCCTCTCTCCAAGTCCACATGGGCTTCAGTGACTTAACCTGATATGGACCCTTTCTTCTGGGGCCTTTTCTACATAGTAGTTTTCAATGTAGACCTTTCTCTAAGTTCTCATGTAGCTGAGTGTATCAGCTTCTTTCCCTCATTCCTGCTTCAAAATCTTTGTCTGTCCTTCCTTGCCAACAAAGTCTCTTGTACTTAGAAACTGCTCCCTTCTTAGAATTTGTCCTGGGGAGACTTCTGAAAATGGGCAGGAGTTTACCTGACTCTTCTCAATGAAAACCTATGCTATTATATTATTAAATGCAGAGTTTAGAAAGCTCACCTGCATCTAAGGGTCACTCAGAAGCCTGATGGGGAAAGCTATTATCCATTGGTCATTGCCCCTACATTGTATCTACTATCCCAACTCTGTCAATAAATGAGTCAGTGTGATATAGAAATGGGATTTTGGTTGGAAGCATAGCAAAGGGAATTGATTTGAGCAGAAAAAAGGGAGAAAGGAAACCTCCTTTGAAGAAGCATCATGGGACCTTGAGGACCAGCTGTCACTATTTATATTTTTATTTATATATAAAACAAGATATATTTATCTTGTTTTAACAAGAGTACAGAAATTAATTTCACCGATAAGGGCAGAACCAGAAATCATCTATAGCAATAAATTTGCTTCAGGCAAAATAAAGGCAAAGGGAATAAATATGGCAATAGTAAAAGAAAATTTCAAAACAAGAAGTGTAGTAAACTGCAGAAGGTTACAGTAAGAGACCACCTAAGATCAGTGAAATGAAGCTAAAACCCAAAGTACAGATTTTTGTGAAGATGCTTCTCATCCAGAAAGTCAGAGGACAAAGGCAGGATTCTCATAAGTGCATGGGTCAGAGAGTCCTAAAGTGGGGGAGGTGACAAAGGTTTTTGCAAGCCTGAAAGCCAAAAGAAAGACCCAAAATAGAAAGGGGAAGAGGTCAATAAAGTTTGTAGGATCCTGACACAGTCTTGAGACTCCTATATACGCAGTTTCAGGAAGGGGAAAAGATTCTAGAAGGGTGAAGAAAACATAATCTACTCAACCCAAGTCTTTGCCAAGGGTCACACAAGTAGCATAGGTCTGAGTCTAGATTTCAATTCAGGTTTTCCTAAGTGCTCTTATCTACTCTACCACCTGCCCCTGTGGCTAGGAATGAATGATAAGTATTTATTAAGTTCTTATCATGTCCTAGATATTGATCAAGTGCTAGAAATTCCAATATAGAAGAGATTGATCCCATCCTTAAAGGAGCTTACATGGTTAAATGTGTATTCAGTCCATTAATCTTCTCCTTTCCTATTTATCTAATGTTATGTTTTAATAGGTATAATTTTTTTCTCTCTAAGGACTACTTTAGCTGCATCCCAGAAATGTTGGCATGTTACCTTATCATTATCATCGCCTTTTACATAATTATTAACGGATTCGATGATTTGTCCTATGACCTACTTGTTATTTAATAACTCATTATTGTTTCCATTTAGGTCTGCATCTTATGTTTATGTGAGGTATTCAGATAGAGAGAGATAGGAGATAGAGATGATGGCCAGGGAAGAATGAAGTCACAGAGACAGTAAGTGAAGCCATAGAGCAAATGAATTATGTACTCTTTCCAGAAGCAATGGCTTCATTTAATTACTGTTCCCAGAACAAGAGGGAAAAACGGCAGTGGGGCTACAAGGGGAGGTGCCATCATGAGAAACTGGCATGTTCAAGGACCCAGATCAACTAGATATGGTGATCTCTCACCAATTTCCAAGGCTTTATGATAGGGGCTAATAGTCACTCTGGGAGGGTACAGTGGGAGCATCATGACAAGATGAGAGTTGGAGCTGGAGGTACATAATGAGTTCTTCCCAAACATCCTTGAAAGAGACTATGCATTCTAAGAAGCTGGGGCTGAAAATGGAATTCATTCCTGACACGGAGGACAGTTTGTACAAAAGGACAGAGACGGGAGATAGAGTGTCATGGGGGAAGAATATCCAGAAAGCCCGTTTAGTGGGATTGTAGTGCATCAAGTGGAATAATGAATAATAAAACTCCAAAGGGGAATTAGAGGCAGGTTGTGAAGGGTTTGAAGTACAAAACAGAGAAGCTGAATTCACCCTCACTAGAGGTTTTCTACCAAAGAGGGCATGCTAATTATGGAGATTATTGCTCAGATAGGCTTTGTACTAGAGGGCTGTTAACATCCCTGTCAATTCTGTTACTCTGTGATTGTGTGATATAATCCATACTTCCAGAATATGTAATTGCCTCAGGGTTAGTTTTTCTTCCAGTAAGAAAATACTGCAAGTCCTCTACATATTAGCAGAGGTTTTCATGCATTACTTTGCCTGAAAAATTCATTATTGCCTACAGCCTACTTGGTGGTGATGATTCATTCCAATTTAGAAAGGCTGGTCCTCAGATAACAGATATACAAAGTCTGTAACTGAAGCCTTTCCTGCTTAGTAGCATCTCCCAGAGTTTGTTCTCCTTGTTAGAGGCTTAGGAATAAAAATCCTCTTACCCCAAGAAGGTAAAAAATAGGAATAAAGATTCCACTTAATACTGAAATATTCATAGTAGCAGTTTCTTGTGGTAGCAAAAAATTGGAAATAATATGTGATTTGCCCACACTTTCAAAGTAAATGTCTGAGGCATGATTCAAACTCAGGTCTTCCTCATTCCAAGATTAAAGTTCTAGCCACTATTTCCTAGAGATATTCAAGAACTGGAATTCACAATGTGAGAGAACAGCGGCATACTAATACTTGCCAATTTTGATTGCTTGAATTATACGAATTTGAGATTATAGGTTTATAAAATGTGGTGCTTTTTTAAAAATAAAAGCAAGTATATATTTTTTTTTATCTATTAATATGCTGATCTAGCTAGCCATGACTAAATAGTTCTTCACCTGCTGCACAACTTGCTTTCCTTAAACATCTGAGTTTTATCAGTCACTGACCATACTAGAAGCCTTTCCAGAGAGGCAGAACTTGTCAGTTGGGACTCTACTAATATATCCTTAAAGAATCAAAACCACCTCCATGAAAATACAAAAGGCCATCTGTTTAATATCTATATTCTACTATAGGTGCAAATAAATGAACACCTGATCTACAAAGAATCAAAACTGTGACTGATTCAAAGGTAATAGAGAGTTACTTATACATGGCAAGTATAAATAGATTACAGTGTGTTACCAACAAGGACTTATATATGAAAAAGAGTATAAAAGTTATATCACTGAAAAGAAATATGACTAGAAAAGACGGTAAATCAGTTATGTAGCAATATCAAAAAACTATAGTCAAACAACTGGGTCCTTTCACTGATATCTCCATCTATCTATATGCACACAAACACACTCACACCAACAATTTCCTTCTCTGCTCACCTCAAAGAGACAAAAAGAATAGCAACAAAGCAGTGCTCAGTGTCCTTGTCCTTGGAAAAATTTCTGTACGGTACTTAAGTTTCTAAGACATGAGAATAAAGGGGCATATAAAAGATTGTGCTCTCACACAAGAAATTCAGTCATTCTTTTATTAACAATTAAACTCAACAAAAGTAAGTACCTGCTATTTGTGAGGGGCTGTGTTCCATACTCCAGGAGATAAAAGATGATTAAAACAGTTACTGACTTGAAAGAATTTATACTATAATAGAGAAGAGACACATACTTGAAAAATAAATGATTTCATCACCAACATAGATGTTAACTTTGGCAATGTTTAGTGGGTGGTCTTCATGAGATGGTAGCTACTTTGGACAAAACTTCGTCAACATATTGCCAGTCTTCTACTGTGGCATAAGGTAATGGGGGCAGACAAGGGAGAAAAGAACAAGTATTTATTAAGCACTTACTATGTGCCAAGTTCTGTGCTAACTACTCTACAAATATTTCAGCTGATCTTCCCAACAATCCTTTGAGGTAAATATTTTCAATTCAGTTCAGTAATAAACATTTATTACATATCTGCTATGTGCCAGGCATTATTATTCTAAACACTTTACAAATATTATTTCATTTGAGCCTCCCAACAACCCTGAGAAATAAGTACTATTGTTATCCTCATTTTACAGGTAAGGAAATCGAGGCAGGCACTGATTAAGTGACTTGCCCAGAATCACATAGCTAGTAAGTGTCTGAGGCTGGATTCAAACTCAGGTATTTCTGACTCCAAAGCTAGCACTCTATCCACTATACCACTTAGATGCCTCCAACTGGAACTTCTGTCAACACTAATACTCTGCATAACTGTTAGAGAAAAGGCAATAGTGTAAAGTAGGAAGATGTACACAAATAGCTGTGATATATTAACTCATAGACCATTTGTCAATCCAGAGACTCCTGAATCCAATGATCAGTCAGTGAACTGATCCATTCAGGCAAATCAGTTCATCCGATGACAAGCACATAAAAAGTTCAAAGTTATGCTCTGGTTACTAGATATTTTGATTAATGATAACATTAAAATTATAATTGAGAAAAATCTTAGCGATTCAATGGATTAAAAGGAAATGTTTAATAATTTTCTAAGGTCCTGGTGTTTACAAACAAGACTTCACAGGTGTCTTTTTGATCATGTACTAGCTAACACATCCGCAATGAGTAGCATGTGACAAAGTAAACTTCAACTATATTCACTGAACCTGAACAGTTGAACTACAAATATACTTCAATCAGCTGTAGCTGTGTTGGGGGTAGGGAACTGGTGCCAAAGGAGGTTAATATAGAATGTGTCCATATATGTATAATAAGCATATAGCTCATAGTCCATATGGATAATAGGCATAACACTTTTTAATATTGTGTTCAAATTAAATGTCAACTGGATAAGGCATTATCTTTTTTGTTGTTGGGTCATAAATAATAAATGAGTTCAGAATTCCAGACAAAGTCCAAAATTAATTTTCAAATGGGTAAATGTTCTTATGGTAATATGACTCTCTGAAGAATAGTCCTGTTCGCTAAAGGACAGCCCTGTGAAACTGCCTGCTGCCTACATGGAGAAATGACCCCTGATTGAGAGACTTTTGAGATTATGATGGTGCTTATGTGTATAGGTTCACCCGCCCTGGTAGACTGTAAGTGGAGAAAAGAAAGTTGGAGGAATTGTAGACATGTGAGGAGGAACTGGCACACAAGATACCCCTGGATTCCCAGCACCATCTGGGAGGCCCCAGAGGCTGCTAATGAGAGGAGATTGCTCTCTCCTCCAAAGAGCCAAGATTTCATCTCACATCACAAAGACCCGATCACAAAGACAGCATAGAACTCGTATGTTCTATTGCCTGATCTAATCTGTGTGACTACTTTCCATGCAGTTTTGTTACTTGTTTTGATGAATATATTTGGTTAATATCTGTGATTGTTTTTGTGTAATAAATATTCGGGGGGAAAGCTATATGAATCAGCAGAGATGAAGCTGTTACCTTCTTGGTCTGGCCAGAACTACACCCTCCCCAGGCAGTTCTACAAAAGAAAGAGTTAAGTCTTTAAAAAAAAAAAATCATATCACTAAACTGCAAATATCTGATAGACATTAGATATAATTGTAATCTAATATCAATTTTGAAGACAGGAGTGAAGGACTGAATGCCCAGTCATGACTATCCTTAAAGGTAGAATTCCAGTAGCTCTGAGATATTGGATACAGCATTCTGAACCTATATAAAAGCCCTATTAGGCCAGCCAACCAATTCCTGCTACATGTGGACCCTATTTTCCCAGTCACTGTTACATTATTATTTTAAAAGGCCAAGTGATAAATAATAATAACTTGGTTTTTATACCATCTTAGCATTTGTAAAATCAACTTGTATAGGGATCTTTTTACAGTTTTACACAGAAGAAAACTAATTGGCTACAATATTAATTACGGCATCCATATGGACTCTGTTTAGACTGAAATAAGTTCTCTCTAGACATCACTTTTCTTTGTGTAACCTTTTATTCTAATGTTTTATCAAAAGAACCATTTTGATTAAACTGACTGGTCAGTCGTAGGACCAGATGGACTCTTTTAAACAGAGATATAGCAAAGGAACATCAGGATGACAGGGAGGAGTGCAGAGGAAGATTTGAAAAGTTTTTCTAATCTCCATATCATTTACAATTCGTACTTTCACTATTTACCAAGGATATCCTTTCACATGTAATTCACAGAAGGAATATTGAAAGCAAGCTCCAGCATGTCTAACAGATTCTAAGTAATAAGCTACATCTGGCTGAGCATTTTTAATAAAAGATTCCCCACTTTGAAATGTACTTATTTCTGAAGGGTAAAAGAACACCATGGGTAACTAAGTAATTATAACTTCCAATCCAGTGTTCCTTAAAAAAATATGAGATGCTTAATGCTTGTGGGTTGTTATTCCCTCACTTTTGGCGCATTATTTCTCTTACAACATAACTGCATACTGTTTTACATACAGATATCTCAAGTGGAGGAAATTAGCTAGTTATTTTTAATCCACTAGATAAGAAAAACTAATACAAATTTAATTTTCAAGGACATGTTTATAGTTTTTTTTTGTTTATTTCTGCAGCAAAGTAAGGAGAAAAAAGTTTGAGGGAAAAGATTCCAATAGACTGCAATAAAAAGAGTTGGTGTCATGAAGCTATCCACAATCTGAAAGATACTCTGTGAATTTATCCTATTTTTTAAAAATGTTATAAGCAGGAGTTTTCCACTGTGCCCTCCATTCATAGGGGCCCCAGGGGCAGAGAGTACTGATAAGCATGCCAAAGTAAATATGATTTCGTAGAATGATGAGATTCTTAGAGGCATGATGGAGGAGGCCAAAGGATTGAAGCCTCAAGGAACCTACATTCTTCTGAAGGGATACAGAATGATCCCTTCAGAATGTATACACGATAATTTGAGAAGAGAAAGAGAACTCACAACTGAAAGGATCAGAAATGACTTTCCATAAGAGATACCTGAAGAGCAGAGCCTTGATAGATATTAGAAATTCTAAGAAGTAAGGCTCAAAAATGGTGCAACTCAGGCATGGAATACAAACTGGGCCAAGAAACAGGAGAGAGTGGCCCCCATATCAGCTGTAAGTAGATATTAAAAGGAGCAAAAGAAATTTTCCACAACTATTACATGAATACCTAGAAAAAAATGAAACAGATAGAAAATGAAATGAAAGCTTTGGAGGAAAGAATTGAAGTGAGAATAAATAGTTTAGAAGATAAAATGGTAAACCTTACTCAAGTAATTGATTCTCTGAAAACTAAAATAGACCAAAAGAAATCAATGATCCCACAAGACAGAAAGAAATGCAGGAACAAAATTTTAAAAAAGGAAAAATGTAAAATATCTAATATTTTAAAAACTGACCAGTCAAGCAGTTCAAGAAGAGATAATTTAAGAAAAATTGGACTCCATGGAAAACATGACTAAAAAAATCTGGACACTTATTTAATTACCCTGATAGGTCTATTAGAAAGAGTAAAGTAAGATAGAATAAATCTATCAATTACCTAATGAAAGAAATCCCAAAATAAAAAGTCCCAAGAATATCATAGCTAAAACTCTCATACCAAATAAAAAATACTCTAAACATTCAGAAAGAATGCATTCAAGGACAAAGGAACACAGGATCAGGATCACACAAGACTTAGCAGCTTTTACTTTAAACGAAAGGACATCTTGGAATACAATATAATCAATAAACAGTAAAGACAGTGGGATCTTCAAATTCCTATGCCTTTTAATCAACTGTATGACTGAAAATTTTTTTTGTAAAACATTATGAAAGGCTAATTGTTTCAGTTCTTATATGTTCATCAAGTATACAGTTACAGAGATTTGAAAAGGGGTTAAATTGGCCAGTAGTTACTGATGTATTCTGTTTTAAAGTAATTACCACAATAAGAACAAAAACAGCCCATATCAAAAATCAGCTTCACCCAACATGTTGGTTTTGCTGCCGTCTTTGTCAGTAAGAAGCCAAGAAGCCCGGCCAGAGACAGTCTCTCTTTTTTTTGCCTAAATTTCCAGTTGTAGAGATACTTCGTGAAAAGGAGGTGACTGAAGAAGCTAAATAAAGTGATATGACCATCATATCATCCTGAGACATCTAGAAGCTCATTTCTTCTCTCAGTTTTATGAGTCCTGCTCCTGATAATTTTCTACTATCCTCCACTTGGGAAGAAGATGTGACATCCAAGGGCACCATCAGTATAGAACATAAACTCATTTCCAAAATATTATGAAGTATGGTGGAAAATTACAAGAACCATTGCCTCATAAAACAGTCAAGCGGGGATATGAGTCTGCAAAAAGCTTGATATGAGACTCAGCCAATCCACATCATCTTAACAGCATTCACAGATTAAATTAGGACAAGGATTAATAGACAAAAATGAAACACATTTGCCAGTTCATCCATGATGACCTATCTTCCTTGTGTATGTCAGTGGAACCAACACATATGGACTATAAAGTTCCTGATGCTCTATGAACAAGTTTAAATGGCAATAAAGAAAGTGAAACCGAGAAAAACAATCTTGCCAGACCAAGTAAACACAGAAGAAATCTGTACAGTAAATAACCCAATTTTGAAAGCCTTAAAATAATTGGAAAATATTCTCTTACGTGTTATATAACTGATTTGTGTGTTTGCTATATATTTCTATGCTAAGCATCACTGCTATAAATGCCTTTATAAAATGTTATATTAAATATATATGTATATGCATATACATATATACATACATACATGTAGTATAGGTACAGTGCATGTTATATACATCTGGATGTGATCTAGGTAGGTGGTGCTGATTGCAAATCCTTAATGTTTTCCTATATGTTTTCTGCTGCATTAATTTTTATATATATAGTTTTATATATGACATTTTCTCATATATGCTATTGTTTATGTACTTTATATTATGTTCATAACATAAGATATGCTAGTACTAACCACATATATTCCAGTGTGAATTCCATATATTAGACAATTTCATGTGTGTTGTACTCTATAATCATTTTCATTTATGTTACATATGATGTATGTAAATAGATATTCCTATCTATGCTCAGTAAGTTGTAGCTGTAAATTCTTTACTAGTGAAAAGGATTGTCTTACATACATGGTAGGTCAAATATATCTGGGTATACCCTAATGCCTCACAGAAAACTGTTTATTTTGCATCTCATTTCTTCAGTTTATATTTGCTTATTTGTTCATTTAAAAATCAAGTTTAAAGTTTTATTATCTTTAATTTATTTATGAGTAAAATAATGTCTTTTGTGATTTAGCATTAAAATGTTCACCTCAAAAAATAAAAATAAAGTATCTTGGGTAAGAACTCTAATGGCAAGCACATAGTTTTATAAGAGAATATAAGGAGATTGAAGTATTTTAATTGACCAAAGAGATCAAGTTTTGATACTAGCAAATAAGAATGTGGACAAGGTAGATGGAAAAATATAACTTTACCTCCTTGGTTTCTCCTTTGTTCAAGTTCCAATTCATCTTGCATGCTAAGGCAGAGAGGAACTTGGGAATAACTAACTCTGAATTAGAGAGTTATCTGTAATTGAAAGCTTTGATCTTCATCTGGACATAGGAGCCTTAAGGAAAAGACTGGGGCCACCCTGCTTGTCTTTTTCTTAGCTAGATATTTCAACTATGACAAAAGAGCAGTCAGCTTGCCCTTCTCAAGGAGAAGCTCTAGCTACTAGGCCCTTGTAGAGAAACTAAGATGAATTGGAGGGACCTGAGGAGATGAGCCTAGCAGAGTTTATAGACACAACAGCTGCCAGAGGAACATGCAACTGAAACTACACACTCTGCATTCACCATGAGAACAGAAAGACAGCAAAGCCTACAAGTTCATTCCTCCGTCACTGCTCTCCACTCTTTTATGAGGTCCTACTCCTTATCATCACCAGAAGACTAGGGGTGACCAGTAAAGAAACATACCAAGCCCTGTGAGAGCATTAAAATGATATCATCTTACCAGAAGACTGGTGTCTTGTATTATTAGGAGTAGTCCTTCTACAACACATCCAGGTTACACATGATATAACTATAATAAAAAACTATTGCTGAAAATCATCCCTTTGAATCTGTGCTCCTGAGTTTGCTTTTGTACTAATCTGTGTATCCCACAACACAGAAAAAGTACACCAAAATGTATATGCCCAGTAATATTTTATTTAATTCACTTCCATTCAACATATATTTATTATGTGCCTAGGAGCTGTGCAAGGTAACAGAGATATCAAGACAAAAAGGAGGGGAAAGTTTTTACGTTCACAGAGCTCACATCCTACTGCATTATGTCAAATTATGTATCAAGTTGTATGTCATATATTGAATAATGTGCATTTTATAGTGTGGGAAATCAGATGACTCATTTGTTTTGCTGTGGATTTTGTTGCATAGAATCTCACCATAAGCAAAAACTACAAGCTAGTGGGCATAGTAACCAGATGTTAAATAAATCTAAGAATGTCAACTTCCAGAGAAAAGCTTCCTATTCAACAAAAATTGTCCAAAAACTTGGAAAGTTATTTGGCAGAAGTGAGGTTTGAACATCTTAGACCATATATCACAATAAACTCCAAATAGACAACCTCAATATAAAAAAAACACATCATAAATTGTTGGATTGGTTTTTTTTTAATAGAGACTAGAACAAAGAACAATATACAACCATAGCCAGCAAGAGGATTCCTTATGAAATAAAGCTTAGAGGTTAGAAGAGAAAATACACAATTTTGATTGCATAAAATTTAAAAGATTTTTCACTAACAAGATCAATGAAAAGAGAGCAATAAAATGGGAAAAGTCTTTGCAGCAAGAAACTTTCATAAGGGTCTGATATTATATATATATATATATATATATATATATATATATATATATATATATATATATGTAGATAGATATAGATATATGTATATATGCATATATAATAGCCCACATTTATATTATATGATATTATTATTGAAAAATGTTTCAAATAATTGATCATGACACAAAATTTTTAAAGTCTAGGTTAATCTCATAGCCAGAAGACTAACAAAGTTTACAAAAGAGAGGGAAGGAGGGAGGGAGGGAGGGAGAGGGAGAGGGGGAGAGAGAGAGAGAGAGGTTGATTATAAGGGGGTCTATGGGAAAACAGACATACAATAAACTGTTAGTAGAGATAAAATTTAACCCAAATATTCTTGAGAAAAATTTGAAATTATACTATAAAATTCACTAGACTATTCACTTTAACCCAGTAACACTATTACCAAGAATAGATTTCAAAGAGGTTAAAAACAGTGACTATTACCCACAAATACAAAAACTTTTGGGGAAAACCTTTTGTGATAGCAAGGAGTTATAAAGAAAGTGAGTTATCCATCATTTGTTAAATGGCTAAAAGTTGTGGTAAATACAATTATTGTGGAATATTATTGTACCACCAAAAAAAGATGAACCTGAAAAATCCAGAGAAATTATATGGACAATATAAGTTTAATTCATTTGATGCTCTACATATATTTACTACAAATAAGGGCTTTCATATAGGGGTCAAGAAAAAGGATAGTGAGTCATGATAGGGCAGCAAATTGAATTATGTTTGAATGGTAACGTAACAACCGGTGCCATGAATATATAGGGCTTTAGGTAGCTATGTGGCCCATTTGAGCAACAGGCCTGAAGTCAGAAAGACCTAAATTCAAATCAATCCCCAATTCTTACTAGCTGTATAACCCTGGGAAAGTTACTCAATCTTTGTTTGCCTCAGATTTCAAAAGAAATGAGAATTCTTGTTCTACTTTTTGAAGATTATTGGGAGAATGATGCAAGAAGGAGTTTAGTTAAATTGGGAGTGATAGTTCAAGATTCAATCATCATGAGGCCACGTGGACATTTCAAGTTTAGCACCAAGGAGAGTCTCCACACCAAGTCTGGGAAGAAAACAACTTCCAACATTCTAGTAACTTCTCTACATTTTGCCTTTCTCATAAAAGAAAAGATCCAATCTCAGGAAAAGCTGATTTTGCTGTAGTTAGGGCTCAACACTGGCTTAATATAACCATTAAGTTTTTCATTAAAAAACAAGGCATATACAATAGAAGTTTACAGTTTCTTATATAATTCTCTTGTTCTTTATATATTGAAATGTTTGTGTTTGCTGATAACAAGCTCACAAAAAAATTTTTTTAATAAAATATTGTTGCTTATTCTTCATTTTCAAAGAGAACCAATGATATCATGGGGTGATGACCTGCACATGAATTGGATTTAAAGGAGACAGAGTTACACAAAATCATCCCTGAGTCATCAAAGTCCAGTGGCAAGACAAAAGTCAAGTTGACTGGCAATGGCCTGGGGTGTGCCTGACAAAGCCCTAAGTACTCCAGGGCCAGCTTGAGCCACCTTCATTGCTATTGGAACAAATTGTTCTCATCTACCTATTCCACCAGGGAAAGTGTTTACTGCTTATGGTAAACATCCGCCTAACTCACCAACAAGTCTGAGGCCTGTCAGTTACCTTTACCCTGGTTTAGCCATCTGCTGAGACAGTTTCACCAAGGTATGGCCTCTCCACATGCTACAGCTTTTTGGAGCCACAGGTGAGAGTTGGGGTAGGTGGATACCCGAAGTGAATGAGCAGGCCTGAAAAGGGCTCAGTAAACCCTCAGACACATACACCCCAACTGTGACTTCCAAAGACTCTTGGTGAAACATTTCTAACCCTTCTTGGGTGAGAAGTGGGGGATAACAGGCACAGAAGGAGATATATATTACTAGTTAAGATCAATGTGTTGACCTGTTTTGCTTTTCCGTCCTGGTTCTTATCAAGGGAAGATTCTACTCTGGGGACAGGAAAAACCAAATGTGATGTACAAAAAAAAAAAAGAAGTCTTTAACAAAACATTAAAAAAAAAAAAAAGAAGAAGAAAATCTCACTATTGACAAGGAAACCTTTTATTTGGACTCTGCACAGACTTCTTTTTTCCTCACAAGTCATAGTATTAAAATTTTTTCCCAAAGGGGCAAAAAAAGGAACTCATTCATCCTGAAAGGAAGGGTTGAAGTGCACAGTTATGTAATACATTCTCAAGTACTAGCTTCATGAACAAAATTACAACTAGGCCATCACTTGGTACTTGACATTTTTTTCTATGCATTCCTTTTTTTATTTAATCCAAGTTGCTATATGTAGTTTCTGTGGGACTGGAGATTGGCAGTGAAATACTCACTGATATCCAATGCACAAATATATGTTTTTATAATTAAATCATAAAATATTAGAGATGGAAAATCATAAAACCAACCATTCCAATTCACTTCATTTTATTGATGTGCACACAGCCCCAGGGTAACCAACTATTTGGCTGAGAAGCAGCTTGGTATTATGGAGAGAGTGCCAAATTTGGAGTCAGTAAATGTGGTTGTGTGAATTTTTCCTTAGAAACTAGTTCTGTGATCATGAGTGAGGCAATTAATGTATTCAGTCTCAGTTTCCTCACCTGTAGATTTTGAAAACAATCTATAAAACATAATCTGTAAAAACAGATCAAAAAGATCTTTCCACTACCAAAAGAATTCTTTGAGAAAACTGCTTTGTAAATCTGAATGTACTCAGTTTCATTAGATCTGGGTTCAGACAGATGCTGATTCTGCTTGTAACATGTGGCTTTAGGCAAGTCACATCACCTCTATGGTCCTCCACATCCTCATATATCAACAAAAGAATTACACCCTCTCTGAGGTGTCTTCCAATTCTAACTTTCTGAGTTTCTGAAATGGTTAGAGAGTGCAAAGGTGGAAATAAAATTTAGATTAGCTGTTTCCAATGCAACATGCTCCATTATATCCCATTATCAATACTGTCAGTAAAGGATAAATTAACAAAATTCATCAAAGACATCAACAACAAAAACACTAAGAGTTTTGAAAAATTTGGCAACATATCTCCCCCTTCCCCAACCCTTGACAGCCTCTGGGATGAAAACTGTTAGATAAAATGTAATCTGCTTTTAGTAATAATTGATTTAAATTCATTGCCTATTTCTCTGCTTTGTAACTTTATAATAATTAATTACTCTTGTTTATAATATACTAATCATAAATAACCTATTCCATAATCATATCATATAATACTGTTAGCCTAAATTATAGATTGTATTATAGGTATATATATACATAGACACACAAGATCTAACATGAAATTTTCTCTTGTTTTCCTTCTAACTAGTATTGCTTTCTTCCCACTCTCATCTGCTTTTATTTTTGTTCTTCATTGTTTCTTTCTTATCCTTTAACTTTGCCTTAGGCACTCACAGGCTCTGCTTAACCCTGCTACTGGCACAGGGGACTAAAAAGATTGTTGATCCCGAAATTGATGAATGAGTGGATTGCATGTCAATTAATTATGACTAGAATCAGCCCAATAGTAGGTCAAGTTATTTCCATAAGGCAAATTTAAGACCAGGATGAGTCACTCATGCACTGGAAACATTCAACAAAGATTTATTCAGTGGCTACCATCTCTGATGTCATGCAATAGTTGCTTCAGGATATGCAAAGATAAAGATACTTATCTTCATTCTCAAAATGCTCCTTGTGATCAAACAGGCATGGTAAAACACGTACACAGATAAAAGCAGTAAAAATGAGGATATTAAAATACAAATAAGCAGTACCGAGAGCTATAAGATCTGAAAAGGGATTTAGTTGGGAAAATCATTGAAGGGTTCAAAGTAAAGAAAACCATTAGTCTAGGACACTGAAATAGTAGTATAATATTCTCATAGGCAACTCTAGGATGTAGAGTAATTTTGGATGTAAGGATTGAAGTCAGTGAACAAAGGTATAGAAGCAGAAAATTGTTGGTGCAGTTAGAAAAATGTAAATGGTCCAGTGTGGGTGGAACATAGCTTAAGTGAAAAGAAACGACATGGAGAAAAGATTGGAAAGGTAGATTGGAGCTGGACTGGAGAAGGACTTGAATATCAAGATAAGTAATTTAGACTCCATTTATTTGGACTACATTGAACGTTTTTGATCAATGAAATATATTGATCATCACCATGCATTAAAAAGATTAATATGCAATGAAGGATTGTGGGGGTACCAGGAGCAGGCTAATACATGGGGCCAGTGAGATCCTGAAGAGTCAACAGTAGCATTGGAAACAGTAGAGGGAATCAAATTAGTAATTGGTTTGGATGTTTGGTACCAGGGAAAGGCAGGAGCCAAAAATTATCAAAGTTACTAATCTGGGGAACCAGAAAACACATGGTACAATTACTAGAGAGAGTAAAGTCAGCAAGAAGACCAGGTCTCCAGAGCAAAATTTTCAGTTCAGTTTTAAACCAACTGAGTTTAAAGTGTTGGTGGAATGTGCAAGAGGAGATGTCTATCAACATGTAAAAATGTGGACAAATTTGAACCTGGAGATAAAGATTTAAGATTCATTTACATTGAGGTGATAATTAATACCATAGGAGGGGTTCACGTCTTGAAAAGACAGAATAAAGAGAGATATGAGACTAAAGGTAAGGGTTTAGAGAAGGATAATATCATGAGGAGAAAGGATGTATTTTTATCATTCAGTCATTTCAGTTGTGTCCAACTCTTCATGATTCCATTTGGGGTTTTCTTGGCAAAGATACTAGATTGCTTTACCATTTATTTTTCCAGTTCATTTTACAGATGAGGAAACTGAGACAAACAGAGTAAAGGGATTTGCCCAGGGTCACAGAGCTAGTAAATATCTGAAGCTGGATTTGAATTCAGCTCTTTCTGACTTCAGGTCTAGTACTCGTTCCATGCCACTACTTTGCTGGCCTGAAAGGATGTACAAAAGCCTATAAAGGAGATAAATGATTTTGCTTAATTGTATCTTCTATCTGCCTCAAGTAGGAGTCTAATTCGGTATCATAACTAAAATAGCTCTTTTTTATATTTAGTATTTATTATAGTCATTAACTATATTAGGCTTCAGCTTTTCTAACACAGTTCTTAAAACACATTGTCGCTGTTGTTCAGTCATGTCCAAACTTCATGACCCCATAGACCGTAGCACTCCAATACAATCCATGGGGTTTTCTTAGAAAATGACCCTGGAGTTGTTTACTATTTCGATCTCCAGGGGATTAAGGCAAAGAGAAGTTAAGTGACTAAGTATCTGAGGCCAGATTTGAACTCATAGAGATGAGCTTTCCTGACTCTGGGCCTAGTACTGTACCCACTGTGCCACCTAGCTGCCCAAACTTACCCTTTCTTCAATTTGTTCTCAGTTACTTTTCCAGGCTTTCATTTTCTGTACCTGACCTTTTGCAATCATTTTGTTGATAAACTAGTTGTGCAGTCACATTTATTTCTTTAAAGCCCCCTTCCTTCTTCAATAGAATTCATTGGAGCTAAATCGCCAGAATTACATTCTAGAGGACTTTCGATATCTCACAAGCCTCAGTATATAGGGTCCTACCTGTTCTCTCTCTAAAATCTGAAGTTACTTCTTCTAAAGTCTGATACACATCACACTATTGACATCTCCAAACCCCAGACATTTTTATTAGCTCTCTTCCAGACCTGGAATTCTCTGCCTCCTCACCTCTGCTTCCTGGTTTCTCTAGCTTCCTTCAAAAGCCAACTAAAATACCATTTTCTACAAGAAGCCTTTCCTGATCCCCCTCAACACTAGTGCCTACCTTATATTATTTCAAACTTATCTTGTATATATTTTGTTATACATTATTTACATATTGTCTGTCCCATTAGACTCTGAACAAGAGAACAGGGAACAAGTTTAGGTTTTCTGTTTGCTTGTTAAAGGGTATTTTTTCCCTTTCTTTGTATGCCACACTGCTTGACACAATGCCTAACATTAGGTGCTTAATCAAAACTAATTGACTAACTGGTGTTCTTCTCCTAATCTATCAAGAGCTCTAAAATGGCACGGTACCTGAGAAATCCAATAATGGTGAAAGCATTAGAGAGAGCAAGAAGAGTGTTTGGTTCCCAAAAGCAAAAGAAGGAGAAAACATGAAGAAGAAGATGGTCAGCATTGTCAAAAGTAATTTCCAGATCAAGCTGAGTACTGAGAAAGGTCATTGAAACTGAGAAATAGAAGGTGACCTTTAAAAGAGCTGTTTTGGTTGAATGTTGAAGAAATTAAGTTACAAGGAGTAACTTCATGGCTTAAAGGTGATTCAAAAAAATGGAAATATAAACATATGCTACTCTTTAGTGGCTAAAGGCAGAAAGTAAATGTGTTATACTTTGAGAGAGTAATAGATTAAAAGGAAAGTGATTTTTTAAGGATAAGGATAAGGATGAAGGAAGAGGAGAAGGAGCAAATGAAGGAGAGATTGAAGATGCAAGAGGGAGAAAGAATGATTGACAGAGACCTAGTACTCTGCTTCTTTCATCACTTGAAGGGTAGGGTCTTAGTACACAGACAACAGCCTATATCTTCTTGCCCACTCCCATGTCCTCCATGATCATCCTGACAATGATGGAACTGGAATTCACAGTAAATTATTAAATTATTAAAATTATTCACATAAATCATGCCATCCTTAGTACTAGGCACCTTGCCAGATTGACCCTGAATCTGAGTTTAAACATTAATATTACTAATTTGTGTGTGTGTATATGTGTGTGTATAAGATTGTGTGTATGTGTATGCATGTAAAGGTAGAGATGAGTCTATGACTCCTACCCTGATTAAAGAAAGTAACAAGATGTTAATCATTAAATCTATATCAAGAGAAGATGTATATCAGTCAGTCAGTCAACAAATATGTATGTATTAAGTGCCTACTCTGTGCCAGGCATTATACTAAGAAATGGGATTACAAAAAAAAAAAGCAAAAGACAATCCTCAGCCTCAAGGAACTCATGATCCATTGCGGGAAGGGAAGGAGAGGTGGGCAGCAAACAAACAGCTATGTAAAACAAGATATATACAGGGTAAACTGGGGATGAACAACCGAACAAAGGCATTAGTATGAGACAGGGAGAGTCTTCCTGTGGAAAATGGGATTATAGCTGGAACTTGAAGGAAACCAGGAAGAACAAGAGATGGAAATGACAAGAGAGAATTCCAGACACGGAATCAAGGGAAAACACACAAAATTGGGAAATGTGGTATCTTATTATTATTTAAAAAAAAAAAAGAGGCTACTATCATTGAATTGAAGAATGTGTGAGGAAAAGTAAGGAGTAAGAAGATAAAGAGGAAAGTGGGGGCATGGACCCTTCAGTTATGAAGGGCTTTGAATGTCAATTTTTTTTTGTACATTTGATGCAGGTAGTGATAGGAAACCACTGAATATGGGAGTGACATGGTAAGACCAGTACTTCAGGAAGATAAGCTTTAGGATGACTGGGTAGAGGATGGACTGGAACTGGGAGAAAGTTGAAGTGATAAAATCAACCAGCAAGTTATTGCAATAGTCCAGCAGTAGGGTGATGAGGGCTTGGATCAGGGTGGGCTGAGTGAGTGGAGAAAAGGGAGTACGTAGAAGACATATCACAAAAATAGAATTGGTAGTACTTGGCAGCCAATTGGATATGATGAGGGGAGGGATGAGAAAGGATGAGGAGCTAAGGATGACATCTAAGTTGTAAACCTGGGTTAGTCAGTCAGTAAAACATTTATTAAGCACCTACTATGTACTATGCACTATGAAAAGTGCTGGGGATATAAATGTGAAAAAGTAGGACAATCCCTGCCCAAAAGTCACTTACAGTCTAATGAAGACAATCCAGAAAAGAAAGCTGAAAAGTAGGAGTAGGGAGGAGAAGTTACCCTATAATCTACTCTGACAAGTTGCTCTCAGTGTGTTTATGTCCTCCAATGGAGGCTCTATTTCTACCCACTCCCTTCACCTCACACTGCAGCAGAATGTGTTTGCTTTCTCCTCAACACTATACAAACCTCACCCCTCTGATGCTAATGTTAATCACACCACAAGGATTAACAACTATTGGTTTTGTTTCTATAAAGGGGAATAAATGAAAGAAAATGAAGGACCTAAGAACACAAAGGGAGGGGTAGAACTCACGGATACACACAGTCAGTGTTGAGCACTAACTGCAGCAGAAATAACTTTTTCCTGATGCAGGCTCTTTCCTCTCATGGGAAAGACAAAAATTCAGAGGATTATTCAGCTAATGGGAGCTGCTTCCTTCTCAGACTCAGCTTGGAAACCAGCTTGGTGTGCTAGGCCCAGGAATGACCCTCAGAGAAAGGATGAACTCTAGGCCCCCATTTCCAATTTGGATAAACTCTTTCTAGAATCTTTCTCCTAACAGCCTTCCAAATAAGCATTCCAAAAATTCCCAGTTCCAAAATGTCACTTGCTGCTGAATTCTTAGGGTGGCATCTGCTAGAGCATCACATCTCCATGGCAACATGGGTTACATTATCATTCAAACATAATTCAGTTTGCTGCCCTATTCCTCTCTTTCCTTTGCTGTATCTTGTACCATGCTCGAAAGAACAGATTAGATTAAACAAAAACATGGAGTAGCACTGTACCTGAAGATTATATTAAACTGTATGAAAATGCATAAATTTGTGGGGAAGCATACTTGTGACCAATAGGGTAAGGATAAAAAGAGGAAGAAACTGAGGTATTCTACTGGTAGGCACACACTATTAGTCCCTAAACCAACTGGAAGAATTCAAAGAAAACTTGCTATTACAGATTACAAAGTCAAAAGAAATTGTAGCACAGGGACAATTCAACTCCTATGTCATCTGAAGCAGGTTGGTACTGTTATATATGGAAAGAACACTGGCTCTGAAATCAGAGGGTATGAGTTCAAATCCTACTTCTGAGACTGATGACCTATATGACTTTGGGTCATCAATGAAGCAAGATTTATTAAGTGTCTGCTGTGAGCCAGGCTTTAAG
>CM053770.1:146623965-146787615 GCA_028658325.1 Potorous gilbertii
TTCACTGTGTTTCTGCGCAGCTTCCACTGTTCCAGAATTTGTCAGGAGTTCTTTTTAGAGGGAATCCATGGGCTGTGGGTTTGGACCTAGCAAATGTGCGTCTTTCTACTCCGCCATCTTGGCTCCGCCCCCGTCGGATTAAACTATTTAATGTTGATCGCTATCTGATACTTTTCTTTCTAGTCCTGTTCTGTTCACATTTCATATCTTTGCGACAAGTCGTGAACTCTCTGTTCCTTTTTTCTTAAAGTAATGGTAAAAGTCTATACACAGATAAGGTATTGTCTTCGCTGTTATTATTATGCTTCATGACCATCTTCCTTTGATGACTCATCTTGGTTCGCTGTTGACTTTAGGTTCCCTAAGGCATTGTCTGAATAAATTGAATATTTGAGTCTCGGTAAATTGGGGAAGGTTCATCATCAGAGAGTTGGCCCCCAGGTGATAAGTTATTTTGACTACAGGAATTCACAAATGAACCTCTCTAGTAAGGGGGCAAAGAGAGTGTACAACATGCTTCTGTGGAATGAGTACCTACAGAGATAAAGTCACATATTTTGTTAAAGAATTATTATTATACATACCTGACTAATCTCTATAAAGAAAATGCGTGGGAGGCTAACAAGCTCTCTGATGGAACACAATTAGAGTACAATAGTGAATTCATTTTTTTTATTCTTGTATTATAGAAGAAGGAATACGGGTCTCTAAAAAAGAATTTAATATTCTACTTCATGTGTAGTTATAAGTTCTAGAAAAAGGAATAAAATGAAAAAAATTCTAAAATGAATATATATATTCATTCTTATAGTTTGGCTAGTCAAAAAGAAAAAAACTGATGATTTTTGAGTCAGGGCTCCACTGTCTGGGAATATAAGAAATCATAGTTGATGTTTTTGACTGGTGGGATGATTTTTAGTCAACTGAGTAACAGTTATTTAAATCAATGAATTGAATTCAACATAAGAAACTATTATGTTCTCAGTAGTAAGCTGTATAATAAATATAAGGAGAGTAGAAGAATATATGACAGCTGCTGGTTTAAGGACGTTTATCACTTGTGAAGTTAGATCTTGTAATGGTAAATTAAATGGGAAGATTTCCCATTCAATAATAGGCCCATGTGACCTGCCTGGGTCACATGGAAGCCTGAGCCACATGGAGCTTGTGGTAGGAGGAGTTTGCTGAATGAGTAGAACAGGAAGTGATAGAGCTAGAGCAGAACTGAGAGAAAATTTGGTCATAAGTCTAGTCAGAGGTAGGAAGGAAAGAGTGTAAGAGCTTGTTTCGATTTTGTTTAAGGGGGCCTGCTTGTGACTGTTAAACGGAGCTAATTTGTGGGAAGTCTAGCAGGGGCAAGGCTTGGGGATGGTGTTGTTCTCTGCATTGTTATTGTGTATAGATTTTTGTTATTATGGTGGATTTGGCTTTCTGGTGTCTGAATAAATGTTTTGGTTCTGTCTTTCATGTGGAGAGTCTATTGTATTCTGTGATTCATAATTGTGCAGGGGTATTCATGGCCACCATGGGCGCTGTGAATATCACATTGGCACTAGAGATGTTACCATTGATATTGGCAAAATTCTTGAGAAATACTTCTTTTGGAAAATGATTATTTCCTGCTAAGATTCTATGCTTACAATTCTAATAAATGGCACTAAGAGGCCATTGTGCTTGGGATAACATGTCTATTTCTAACTGTGGTCAAATGATTATACCAAATAAGAGAATCAAATGATATTCGAACAAGAAAATCTTATATAGTTAATTTTAAAGATGAGACAACAGACCCAGAGAATAAAAGACTGAAAGCATAGCAAGTTTGTGGCAGAGCAAAGACTAGAGTTCAGCTCTCTCAACTTCTAGTCTGACATTTTTTTCCTCAAGGCACAATTTCTGATGGCAAAATAGAAAGGACAACCAATTTTCTTTTCCTGTTCGATTTCTTATGGAGGACATAAATTGTGTCACTGAGGATAATTCTTGTTTTTGAGTGGATTAAAGTTAGTTAAGCAGCAGCTATTTATTGAATACATATATTTTGGTATTCTAAAACTACGTAGAATATATTAAAAATATATAGATCTATTACTTGTATTTGTCAATTAGTTATGGCTGCTAAATGAATAGTATATATATATATACACATCCACATATATACATCCACATATATATGTATATATATGAAATTCTATGATATAATCTAACTTTTCAAGGGAAAAATTAATTAGTTGATTGACACCTTTTGTCCTAAAATGTTAACCTCTTTGCAATTTCTTTATATTAAAAAACTGAAATGTCTTCAGATGAGATTTGTTTTTTAATCATACATTTGCAATGAATACTGTAGTGAGGATGTGGTAGGATGGGACCAGGTTGTAAAGACTTTAAAAGCCAAATAGAAGAGTTTGTATTTGGTCCTAGAGATGATAGGGAACCATTGGAGTTTATTGAATAGGGAAGTTTTATAATCAGACCTGCACTTTGGAAAATTTACTTTGGCAGCAATATGGAGGAGAGATTGGAGTGGGGAGAGACTTGAGGCAGACAGAGCCATTAGAAGGAATGCAATACTTCAGATGAGAGGCAATGAAACCCTGAGCTATAGTAGGGCAATGGTCATGTGAACGGTGACAAGGGAACGGATGTTGTGGAGGTAACAATGGCATAGTTTGTCAACTCAATGAATACATGGGGTGAGGAAGAGTGAGGAATCGAGGATACCAAGATTGTGAACTTAAGTAACTAGAAATGTGGTAGTGCCCTCTGCAGAAATAGGCAAGTATGGAACCATGGTGGGTTTGGTGGGAAGATAATGAATGCTAATGTGAACATGATGAGAGGCTTTATGGGACATGCAGTTTGAAATGTCCCATGACTGGAGGTTAGGAGACAGACTGGAAAAGAAGGAAATGAGAGGAAAATCTAGAATAAAGCCCAAAATTAATGGAAAGAAAAAAGATGTTCCATTGAAGGAGATAGATGGAATGGTCAGATACGTAAGCAGTAAACCAAAAGAGAGTAGTGCTATGAAAATCGAGGTCAGAAGAGGAACTGTCAGGGGAAGATAATATTCAGAAAAAGGAGGTGTTCACCAGTGTTTTCCTGGAATGTACTACCTCCTTCCCCTCTATCTCCTAAAAGTTCTGTCAATGATTTGGCTCTTTTAATATTTGTTTCAAATAGATTTGAAAACAGAATCAAATTTTGAAAGATGACATAACAGAATATTATACAAAAAGTGCATGGATTAGAAAAGACATACTGACATGACTTTAAACCGACCTTTAGAAGAAAAAATGTTGAAGGTAACTATAATATACTTAAATAAATATGTACTTCAAATAGAATCTTAATTAGCAAAACAACTGGATTTGCTAAAAGAATTACTAAGATATTAGACAAGAATATGTTAATGGAAATAGGAGATAATTTTCCAGGAGTTACTTCAGAACAAATTTTCAATTATAAGTTCTACATGGAAAAAATAGCATCACCATATGTGGAGCAAACTTAGTTTTACAATATTACTTCATGATCATATAGTCATTAGAAATGATTTCTGTTAATACTAATGCACTTGAGGCATTAATTCATTAGCAAGTTAGGAAGAAATAATAAATGCTTTAAATAAGCTATGCTTTCATATCAGCTCACTAATGAAAATTTAATTAAATATAAACCCAATTATATAATTTTATGCAACATTTTGCAAGATTTTTTTTCTTTTCTGTATAACTAGAATCATGTTATCTCTGGGTTTGTTTTGGAAGACTTTCTTTTCTCTTTCCATGGTCAAAAAGGTAAAGAATTTTCAAAATTTAGAGATTTAAGAAGCCGAAATCAGCTTTTAAAACGTATATATTCAAGAAGGTACAACATGCCAATGAAATGTTATTTGATATATTTTTTTTAAATACAAAGGGATGGACCTTGACAGAAGAAAAATAAATTATCCAAGAGATCACTGAATGAAAGTGGCAAAATCTATATTACAATTCAGATTTCTTAAGTGCTTTACTTCCCAAATAGTACGACACATTAGAGAATCTTGGAGTGAGTCGTGTAAGGATTATATGTATTTGACACATAATTATATACTTCCATGCACTGTTAATAGTTTTATATATTGAAGCCTTATTTCTTTAACTAAACTTGGTACTCCTGGGAGATAGAGAAGAATAGAACCTGTGGTTTCATTGGTATAGTGAACTTCAAGGTGAGGAACCATCTTTGGACCATGTAGATCAGAATCTTTTCTGTAAATTATAGTTTTGGAGGGTTGCCTAGAGCACTGAACAGTTAAGTGATTGCCTAGCATTGGAAAGAAGAGGGCAGGCCTTTTAGCAAGATGTTCTATGTTGAGAAGGCTGTATGTTGGATATTCCATGGCAAGGAGGCCTCAGGTACTGACAAAGTTTCAAGATAAGGCAATAGTTGTTTCAAAATCCAGAAGCCAGAAAAAAGCCTGGGAAATAAATGAAGGCTTGCTAGAGCCTCTCCACAGTATGGAGCTTCTAGGAGGGATGTTCTATCTTGAGAAGGCCCTTAGGGACCTTCTTTAAGCATCATGTACTTTATGAGAAGAAAAATGAATGAATGAATGAATGTTCATTCCTTTAAGTCATGTGTCAGGCAGCAGTCCCGGTCTTGGGGATCTAATGTTAAGGTTTCACACTCAGAGTGACAAGGGAGTGAGCTCAAAGGGACTCAGAGATTCTAGCCTTTCCTACCTCATCCATTCCACAGACACACAGAAGGGGACTAATATATTTCAGAAAAGGTTTTATTTGATTGGAAGAAAAGGAATGAAACTAAAGTCCTTTGAAGATAGGATAGGTAGTTGTAACTGGAACTGATGACTAGGCTCTGGATCTGTAGGCTTTTCTATGAGAAAAGGGGCTTTTTTGGGGGGATGAGAAAAGATCATGAGCAAGGGGAGTTTCACTTATACAACATCCTGTGTCTTCAGATGTTTGATTTTCAGCTTAGGGGGATGTCCTGCATGAATACTTCCAGAACCCAGTTTTGAACTCAGATCTGTTAAAAATTACCTTTTTGAATCTGAGCAAATTATTTAATCTTTCTGGACTTCATTTGTCTCTTCTATAAAATTAAGGGATTGTCTGTTTCATAAAATGAGGAGATTGGATCTCTGTTGTCTTTCTATTTCTAAAATTTTTTCACCTATTTTTGTGCCTTTTGACTTTTTTTTTACACAATTGTTGAGCCCTCAGGTATTTTTGAAATATTATGTATATGTGGGATTTTGTTATAGTCAATTTTGTTTCTCTATTGCAATAATAGAGTCTACATAAATATTTGGTATCCCACAGAATTATGAATTGTGTAGTAAATTTAAGTTGAATGTCAAAGATCAAGTCTGTTGCTATCCGAACCTGATGTCAAAAACTCTAGGGCATTCTAATAATACATGGAGTTATGTGTTAAGGTCTCCAAAGCATCTCTAATACCCATCTGAAGAGTGTCAACTCATTTTTGTTATACTCTCATTTCTCAGAAAAAAGTTTCATTAATAATTTATATCTAATTTCAGCTTAACACATAGATTCTGTTAAAAGAAAAGTGAGTGGGATTAACATCGTGAAGTGAGTAGGACTAACGAAATCAAATGTCAAAGTGAAAATCATGACAAGTACCTAGCATTCCATTTTCACCCTCTTGCCACCCCCATTTTTAGGAGACATTTATAAAAAAAAAGTTTTTTTATATGAATTTTTGTACGTACATTTACAAATCATTCTCATTATATAGAGTAATTTATTTGAAGACTAAATATCTCAAAGATGCGACCAATTTTATAGATAAGGCTGATATAGGTCTATGTCTTCTAACCATTACAATCTCTTTTTACTCCTTTTGTCATTTGGCTAAGAGTCTTAATTGTGTGTTTCCAAATACAGTTTCCTCTAGTCCTCTACCCAAGATGTTTTTGGCATAGTCTTCTGTATGTGCCCATGAGTGTCCATGTGTATCCTTTTCTAACAACAACAAAGAGGCTTAATCCATTTGTTTTGATCACTGCTCATTTGCCATCCCCTTATATAGTTATACTCCTGCCCCCAACAGCAAAAATAAAAGTAAAAAAAGTTAAGTGAAATCATTAATTACCTCAACATATTGATCAAAGCAACAGGATATACAGAATTCTACATAATTCACTACTTCTTTACCAAGTCTGAGGAAGTGATTCCAACATTAGTTGTTTTTCTAGATTCTATTCAGTACCCTTGCTTTCTGGGAAGCCAATCCCACCTTGTTCAGTCATCCCTAGTCAAACACATAAAGACAGATGGGCTTTCTATTCTCATATACTCACAGATTCTATTTCTATACTTTGTTTTGTTTTTCCCTCTTATATGTCCTACCTAACACCCACACACAGAAATTTTTACCCCCTCTTACTCACCTTCATTCATATTGCCTCATTGCTTAGATGTCAGGCTCATGTACAATGTGTACGGACTACAAATACATTATAATTAAAGAGATGAAGCTTGTTTGCATGGAGTTGAAAAGAGTTGAAATGCAGGTGAATATTCTAGCTATCTAATCTTTTAAGGCTTTTAATTTAATTCCTTTTCTTCCAATCAAATGAAATCTGTTTTGTAATTCATTAGTTCTCTATTGTGTGTATGTGAGATGGATGAGGTGAGAGGAGGAAGAGAGGAGACAGATTCCTTTGACTTTTCCCTTCTCCCTAGAACTTGGACTTTGGAAGTTGAATTTTTTGCACCCAAGAGTAGGACTTTATATTTATCCCTTCTAAATTAAATTTTATTGGCCCAACATTACTTCCTATCTTTATCATCTAAAGTGTTAGCTATACTTCCTTTTTAATTTCATCTGCAAATTTGATAAGCTATCACCTATGCTTTTATCAAAAAAAATGTAAAATCACACCAAGCATCAAGCACCAAGCATCAAGCATCAAGCACATTAAGGCACTTTCCTGGACAACTCAGTTCAGTTTATGAAACATTTATCAAGTGTTTACTGTCTGCCGGGGACATTCCTAGGGGCTGGGGATGCAAAGGTGAAAACAAAAGCACAGTTGATACAGACACCATGGAGCTTACATTCTAACTGGAGGGAAGCAGCATGTATATAGATAAACATACAAATTATATGCAGAGTAGTGCATAGTAATCTGGGGAGATGTGCAGAGAGCATACCAAGGAGGATGAGAAAAAAAGAGGCCTTGAGGAGAAGATGGCATTTGAGTTTACTCTTGGAGGGATTTAAGAATATAAAGAAGGAGAGTTAAGAATAAGGACCATTCCAAACATGGAAGACAGTCCTTGCAAAGCACAGAGACTACAGCTGGGATGGCGTGTATGGAAAGTAGCAAATTTGCCAATTTGACTGGAATATAGAGTACATGACAGGAAGAAAGAGAAAGTAAGGGTAGAAAAATAGGTGGCATCCAGATTTGTGAAAAGCTTAAAGGCAAAAAAGAGAATTTTGTAGTTGACCTTAGAGATAATGGGGGACCACTGAAACTTTTGGACAAGGGAGTGGCATAGTCAGGACCTCACTTTAGGGATATCAATTCGGCAACTTTATGGAGGCTGGATTGGAGAGGGGAGAAACTGAAGTCAGAAAGATCAATTAGGAGGCCTCTGCAAGAGTTCAAATGAGAGATGGTGAGGGCCTGAACTAGGATGTTGGCTGTGTGAGTCAAGGAGATGGAATAGATGCAAGAAAGATTGTAGAGTTGTAAAAGGAATGAATAGGGAAGAGAGAAGAGCTAGATATGACTCCCAGATTGTGGACCTGAATGACAAAAAGATTATTGGTAACCTCCAAAAAAGTAGAGAAATTAAGAGGTATGTGGGTTTTGGGAGGAGATAGAATTCTGTTTGGACCAGCGGAGTTTCAGTTGTTAATAGTATAACTGAGAGATGCCTAGCAGAAAGTTGGTGAACAGAACTGAAGAGAAAGATGAGGATTGCATAAGTAGATTTGGGAGTCCTCTGTGTATATACAGATGATAGTCGTACCCATGAGAGCTGCTGAGATTATCAAGGTAGACAGAAGAAAGAGGGAAAGAGAAACACACGCATACACACACAGATAGAGAAACAGAGACAGACAGAGACAGAGATAGAAAGATAGAGGAGGGAGAAGGAAGGAGAAAGAAAAAAGGGAGGAGAAGGCAAAGGAGGAGGACAAAGGGGAAAAAAGAGAGAAGAAAAAAAGGAAGAAAAAAGAGAAAGAAGGAGGAGAAGCAGCCGCAATATATATTGAATCAACAGCAAAAGTAGAAGAAATGACCTTGGCAAGAAGGAACATATCTTACTTTCAGATAGGATGAAAAAAACAGTGGGGGATAATGCCAGGGGGATTTGAGGTTTAGAACTGTGGGAATTTATGATAAAGAATCCCAATTTTTTTCAGTTAAGTGTGAGAAAGTACAGGTCTTTTGCTGTTGGGAGTTGGGGGAAGGAAAATGGTTTGTGGAGAGAATGGGTTTGGTACAGTTGTTGGTGTGTGCATTGGATAATCAGAAAAGAATAAAAAGGATGCTGTGAAGCAATGAAGATCAAGCTGACATCAGATAATATAAATTTGTAATGTATCAGTTCATCATGGATGTGGAATCTTCCAATAGCATTCAATAGCATGTGAGGAAGAGGAAAATGATGGTGTGGATAATCTTGTGTTTATGTCTGGAATAGGATGAACTTCAACAGGATAAGGGAAGGCAAGGCCATACCAAGAAGTATAATAAATGAAGAATTTATTAAGTGCTTACTATGTGCTAGGTCTGTGTTTAGCACTGATGAAGTAAATATATAAGAAAATAGAATGGGGAAGGATAACATAAAATCTAAGGGTCACTGTATCCTTGTTCTTAGCAGGGCAGAGTATGGTGACTTGCATAATCTTCAGATTTCCTCCAAGTCAAAGAGGCTCAGTCTTCATGTATTAAGATTTCTTTTAACATCCTTAGGTGAAAGGAAACACATCAATACAGTCAGAAGTTACCAGGAAACTGCATCTGAGAGGCATGTGCCAATCAGACTGTGAGGACAGCTTTGTCACTTTTTGAAGGATACTTATCCATGTTGTGGGGAGAAGGAGAGGATTGAGGAGCCTTTATGGTAGATATTAGTCCTATCACAAATAGTAAATAAATAATTGTTGGGTATTTCAACATGCTTATTTCATACTTAGACAAATGTAATGGATATAATCAAGAAAGAAGCTAAGAATCTGAAGACATTATTAGAAAAATTAAGCACATTCAACCTTTGGTAATAGTTGAATTGCTTAAGGAGTATTTTTTTTCAGTATTTCATAATTTTACAAAACTTGCCCTTTTACTAAGACAAAAACAACTCATAAATAAATGCAGAACAATTGAACATGTTATTTATAGATCATAATGCAAAATCAATTAAGCAACATGCATTTATTAGGTGCTTTTTATGTGTTAGTCATTGCATTAGTCAAGTACTGGGGATAAAAATAAAAAGCAAAAAACTGTCCCTGTCCTCAAGAAGCTGAAATTCCAGGGAGAAGATGATATATACATACATGCAAGATACATACAGAGTAGACAGAAGGTGATCTTAGAAGAGATTAACTAGCAAGTGGGAGGTACAGTGAGAAAGCCAAGCCATTTACCAAAAGGTGGCATCTGAGCTCTCGGCAAATATGCACATCAATACCCTATTGGCTTGTCTATGAATTGGTCTAACTATTCTGCAAAACAAACATGTAATTATTTAAGAAAAACCATGAAACTATTCCCATACTCTGATCCAATGACTCTACTTATAGGCAAATACTTTAAGTCCAGGAGAAAAATAAAGGTGTCATACATATCCAAATATTTGCTGTAAAGCAGTATTGTGGTATCAAAGAATTAGAAACAAGCTAAATGTACTTGTTAGGAATGGCTGTACAAATCACACTATGTGATTATAAATGAAATGTGGTTATATATGGAATATAAATTGAATAAGTTTTTATTATATCATAAGAAATGATTAACGTGAGGAATTCAGAGTCATTAAGAGAAGACTTGTATGAACAATTAGAACCAATAGAAGAGTATTCTCAATGACCACCACAATGTCACTGAAAACATCATCAAAAGACTGTTGAAATGACTAATTTCAATGACCAGTTTTGGTACTAGAACACAGAGAATGAAACATTATTTTCTCTTGTTGGTAGAGAGGTAGGGGGTCTAAAGTATAGAATGTTGCAGATTAGTTAAAAGTTGTCCCTTTACTGACTGATTTTTCTTTATTGTCTTTGCTAGCTATAAGGAGTGATATCAGGAAAATAGTAATATATATTTTTAACTGTTTAGGAAAATAGGAAAGAAAATGGGAATGAGATACGCCTGCTGCTTGTATGTAAGGGGAAATGTTTTTGGATAAAAGATGTATCTTTACTACTTAGCTTTTATTTTGCTTTTGTTTTCTCTGTCAAGTAGAATCTTTTTTGGATTGAAAAGTCTTAACTAAAAAAAATAAAGGGAATTGGAGCTTAGGGTAGGCAAAATGATTGTAAAAGAGAACCTAGTTGCCCTAAAGTGTTCAGGAGTTCTGGGCAGACCTAACAAGTCAGGATAAACCACTGTAAGTGATCTTTGAGAAATCTTGGAAAAGATGAGGAGGGCCACAGTGTTGATTAAGAAAAATATTCTGTTTTCCCCTCCCACCCCAAAGATAGCAAGATCTTAAATATATTCATTTTTAAAAGGAGGAAAGTATATTAAGCAAATTAAAGATTAGTGAGTTTGACCACTATCTCTGACAAGTCTAGAATCTGTAATTAGCAGCAAACAGCTATCCACTAAGAATAAAACATTCCAGATTTATCTTAGTTCTTTTCTTAACAGGTTACTAGACTAACAGATTAGGGGAATACTCAGATGTAGGCTATCTAGATTTCAATAAAACATTTAACAAAGTTTCCAATAATGTTCTTAAAGACAAAATAGAGAGATGGACATACTTAGAAATAGAAAGTGTTAGAGATAGAAGAGGTAGTGAGTTTGGAACTGGTAACCTGATTGAACAAACCAATCATTTTTATCCAGGAGAGAAGTATTTAGTGGAATACTAGAGGGATCTGTCAGAATTCTGTCATTCATAGGACCAGTAAGGGAAAGCTAAAAGGGCCATCTGGTTAGGGTTCCAAACTCAAAAAGAACTGCAAATTTAGCAAGTGCTGTTACAGGAATCACCTTATTTTTTCAAATTAATTAATCAATGAATTTTCAGTTTTCAACATTCACTTCAATACAATTTTGAGTTTCAAATTTTCTCCTTCTCCATCTCCTCCCCCCAAGATGGAATACAATATAGGTTGTACATATACATTCATATTAAACACATTCTCACATTAGTTATATTGTAAAGAGGAATTGGAACCAATGGGAGGAACCATGAGAAAGAAGAAACAAACAAGCAAAAAAATGAGAGCAAATAGTGTGCTTCTCTCTGTGTTCAGACTCCATAGTTCTTTTCTCTGGATGTGGATAGCATTTTCTGTCATGAGTCTTGGAAATGTCTTGGATCCTTGCATTGCTGAGAAGAACTAAGTCTATTTAAGTTAGTCATTTCACAATGTTGCAGGTTTCTCTGAAATCTGCCTGCTCTTTGTTTTCTTCTGGAACAATAGTACTCCATTACATTCATTTACCACCACTTGTTCAGTCATTCCCCTACTTGATGGGCATTCCCTCAATTTCCAATTCTTCCAAAAAGAGCTGCTATAAATATTTTGAAAGTGTGGGTGCTTTTCCTGTTTTAATGATCTTTTTGAGATACATACCTATAAGTGGTATTGCTGGGTTAAAGGGTATGCATAGTTTTATAGCTCTTTGGGCATAGTTCCAAATTGCGCTCCAGGATGGCTGGATCAATTCACAGCTCCAGCAACAAGGCATTAGTGTTCCAATTTTCCCACATCTTCTCCAACATTTATTATTTTCTTGTATTGTCAAGTTAGTTAATCTGAGGTATGATGTGGTACCTAAGAGTTGTTTTGATTTGTATTTCTCTAATCAATAGAAATTGAGAGTATTTTTTATATGACTACAGGTAGTTTTAATTTCTTCATCCGAAAACTGCCTGGTCATATCCTTTGACCATTTATCAATTGAGGAATGACTTGTATTCTTATAAATTTGACCCAATTCTTTATGTGCTTTAGAAATAAGGCCTTTATCAGAGAGACTGGTTGTAAAAATTGTTTCCTAGCTTTCTGTTTCCCTTCTAATCTTGGGTTCACTGGCTTTGCGCAAAAACTTTTCAATTTAATGTGATCAAAATTATCTATTTGAATTTCATAATGTTCTCTATATTTCTTGTTTGGTTATAAATTCTTCTTCAATCTGACAAGTGAACTATTCCTTGCTCTCCTAGTTTGCTTATAGTATCAGCCTTTATATCTAAATTGTGTACCCATTTTGATTTTATCATGGTATATGGTGTAAGATGTTGGTCCATGCCTAGTTTTTGCCAAACTATTTTCTAGTTTTCCTGGCAGTTTTTGTCAAATAATGAGTTCTTATCTCAGAAACTGGAGTCTATCAAACAATAGATTACTATAGTCATTGACTACTGTGTCTTGTGTACCTAACCTCTTCCACTGATTCACCACTCTCAGGAGTCACGTTCTAATGGGTAATTGAGACTAATTTAGGAACTCAGAACTCTCATATTTACAAGGTACCTGCTGCTCAGGCAGGAAGTGTTCATCTCTCAGGATTACTGGTTCCTTGTTGAAGATCTGTGCATAGGGAAGAAAGAAATATAAAAGCAGAAGAAGGATGCCAATCATTTAAGCTCAACCAGATCAGAATACAATGTTTGTTCTGTGATTTTTAGCCAACATTGCCAGTGGTTGTGGGATAAAGAGGAAGACAAAACCATTCTTTCTCCTTGTTAGAAATTTTGGGGAAAGAAACACTGGGACAGTACAAAGAGTCAGTTTAAAAAGAAAAAGAATAGACCCTTTCTATAGCCTACTGAGGAATATCTTCAGGGCTCAACAGCTGGCTGTCTTAAAAACAACTTCCCAGATTTGGAGACCAGTCATATCAATTAAGTAAAAACACATATCCATCCCAATGGAGTCGGAGTGTATGTTCCATGGGATCATCCCTTTTATAAATAAAAAGTTTTTAACCTGCTGTTTTTCAAACATTGTGCCAGGTTCTGGGGGAGAAGAAAAATAAATAAAAGCTTTCTTGAGAGTGCTTATAATCTAGTAAGATGATATAATATATGTAGAGTTAAAATAATTTGTACTAAAACATTGAAAAAGTACAAATTAAGGTGATAGAACAGAGATCCAAAAGATCTCTGTAAGCCAGAAGGGTGGGCTGACTTTAACAAAGTGAAATTTAGTAAGGATACAGACATAAAGGTTTGAATCAATTCCCTGGACTCACAATTGTACAAGTGATGGAAATAAACTGTAGTTTAATGAAAAAGACCTGGTCAGAGTTTTTATTGGATTTCAAATTCACTGCGGGTTAATAGAACAAGACTGCCAAAAGAGCTAATTCAACCTAAAACTGAATTAACAGAAGTATAGGATTCAAAATGAGGAAAGCTATAAGCCCATATTACTCCATTACTCAGACCACATCTGGAGTGTAGTTTAGTACTGGGATATAAATTTAGAAGGGACATTACCTAACTGGAACATGTCTAGATAATTGTTCAGGGTACAATTCTTTTACATGTACTTTTGATCATCTGAAACTTTGGTAGCTATTATTGTTAATGAAAGATGGCATACATAGTGGATAGAAAGCTGGTCTTGGAGTGAGAAAGGGCAGAGTTCAAGTCCCATCTCTGACAGAAACTGACTGTGTGGCCCTAGGCAAATCATACAACCCCTCACTGACACATGTGAAAAAGAATCTAAGTTGTAGAGCAGTTGGTAAGGAGCATCCTCACTGAGAATTCCCTATACCAATAAAATCACAGATTTGATCCAACAAAAACATTATTAGTTATTTCTATTGTCTTTTTTCCCCTCTGTAAAGAAATATCCTCAGAAAACTGCAATTATAATTTAAAGAGTGTAATAAAAATGAAAGAAAAAAATGGATTGAGTACCAAAGCTAAGGAACCCCCATACAGTGTTAACGCTGTGACGTTTGGGAGATAAGGTTTTATGAGGGTAGAAGGTTGAATTTCTCCTTGTTTTGTTGCAGTGAACCAGAAATAAGAGATTTTCATTTATATTTCAGTAAAAAGAATCTCTGAGTCAAAGTCAGGTTCTACTGGACCATTTCTGGGAAGAAGTTCATTCTCTAGGAGGTTAAGTGACTCATCCTTGGCTTAGAGAAATCTCTTATAATTTTACAAAGTTTATCCCTGTATTCTTTGATTTCTTTGCTCAGACACATATACCCTAAGGAAATGCTTACCTTTTAGAGAAAAAAAAATAAAAAGCAAAACCAAACAGTACTCCTTTTTTACAATGACCCAATCAAGAACAACCCATCACCAGGAAAAATTCCTTTATGTGATCCAGTGGCATAATGCATTTTTTGAATAATTGACATATCCAAGCCTAGGATACATCACCAGCTTCATGTCATTTACTATCCTCTGCCAGTCAATATAAGTACGAGTCACTGGAAGATCTCTTCTTAAAATTCTTTTCAATGAAACTGCCATGTCCTGAAATTCTTCTATGACTGCAGTTTGAAATTGGTTTTCTTGCTCCTCTACAAATTTGGCAAAGCCTATAGCGAGTTGAGCTTGGTTAACCACATCCAAGCAGTCCTGTACATCCTTGCTGATATCAAGATGAAAGTTGACTTGTTTAAAGAAGTGTGCTTTCACATAAATTGACCCTATTACTTGAGTGAGAAAAGGAGTTATTGAAAAAATCCATTTTGATTTCCAAAGGCCATTCCAGTAATCTGAAGCTTTGTAATGATGATCTTCTATGCAGGCTATTAAGAACTCTTTACTTCTAATGGTTTTCCGAAGTACATTGCAATTTCCTGATGGGAAGTGTTTGCTCACATAGATTTTTAAAGCATAAGAAACTACCGTTCTCAGACATTCTGCCTCATTACGTAGAACACCATGACTCTCGATGTCTTTCAGCTGATTCTCAAGAACATCAAATTTGAAAGAAAGCCTGGTATGAGAGTCAAAGAAGCGATGGTCACCCAGTTCATTGTGGTGAGCAAGTAGTACTTGGTGTCCATCTATGTTGAGTGGTACAAAATACTTTTTGCAATATTTGTTACCAGCCTGTTCGCCATGTTGTCGCATTAATTTTTCATCTTGAACCAGCAGAGAAAGATCATCAAAAATGTTTTTAAATTCTCCTGGAGGGGCTTGTGTTAGCAAATTTTGAATGGCTTTTTCTTTGTCTTTCTTACTCACTTTATAGCGAAAGTTCTTCATTGTTTTTCTTTCAAGGGAAGTAAAGATAATGAAATTAGATATGACCAAAAGAATAAGAGAACATCATTCATGATACCTTCCTAATCGACATGTTAAAGGTTCAAGAAGTTTTTATGATCATCCATCATCAGATAGAAGGTCTGGAACGTTCTGATCTTCCAGATGTTGTCATAATGCATTTTACTCAGCAACATCTAGAATTCTTGAGAAAGTCACAGAATGTATTCATGTGGAAACAACTTATCAGACCAGTAGTCATGTGATAGGCTGATTTGCAGTGTAACAGCTCACTATAATCTGAGGATTTAAAGAAACCAAGAATCCTGAACACTCCTCTGCAAAGGTGGTATATCTGTGCTTGTGTTCCATACTGGGAGATATCTAGAGAAATAGCACCAAGAGTCAAAGCAGGGTTAGGAATATTTGATACCTTAAGGGACAATAGTGAAGCTGCATAGTGATCTTCCTGATCCATTAGAATAGAGCCATTAATATAGTAGCCTCAAATTATTTGAAAACATTCTATGATGAGAAGGCTTGAATAAATGTAAAAAGAAACAAATGTAAACATTCTTATTGTCTAAGTTCATGGGGAGAAAGTCAAACTTCTAATTTAGGGAAAATACGTTTTAGATGAACATAAAGAAAAGTAGACTACCCTAGAAGTCAAACTTCTAATTTAAGGAAAATGTGTTTCAGATGGACATAAAGAAAAGTAGACTACCCTAGACTACCCTAGATTATATAGAAAAGGACTGGACTGGAGTATTTTACCTCGCACACAGTTATGTAAAAGAAAATAAAATGCTACAGATCATTGGTTGTTCTCTGCTCTTTCCCCAGCATCTTCGTGGCAGCAGCAGGTGCATTAATGAAATCTATTACATCAAGAGGCAAAGCTGAGTACCTTCAGAGGCACCATAAAAACAAGAAATATGGAATGCTTGACTAATTGAGAACAAGACATAAAAGAGTCTAAGAAATGGAGAACAAATATCCACTTAGATGTCACTTCTGCTTCCCCTGTTCTTTCTCCTGATTTCATACTTTTCTGGGTTTTGATCCCAACCTTTTCTAAGATTTTCTGTTAGGTTAAAATCCATTCCTTGAGCACATGCTTTTTGTTAACATTATATTCTCTTAGATTTTTCTCTAGTTTCAATATCAATCTCTTTATCAGGTAAAGAACAAAAGGGTTGTCATGATTGACCTGACCCACAATTCATATAAAATAGATATTTTTCACCTGGCATTAGCACCATGGTATGCTTTTCTAGAGAACAATTTCCTCCTAAATGCTAGCTTCATAAGTTTAGATGTGTACCCCCAAAACACTTCAGTATCTCTTAATACTCTATCATAGATAGGGCACATCTTTCTTGAATTTTATCTGAATCTTTTAAAAAAAAGTACTTATATTTTAGTTACTTACCTCTTAGCAGTAATAGAATCATTGTATAGATTTAAAATAGGAAGGGACCTTAGAAGCCATCCCATCCAATTGTCTCATTTTATAGATCATGAAATTGACGTTCAGTGAGGTTAAATAGTTTGCTTGGCTATTTAGCTATTGTCTGGATTTGAGGCAGGATTTGAACTCAGATCTTGATTGTCTCTGATTCTATTCATTGTGCCACTTAACTCTTCCTATGATTTCTGAAATTTTCTACAATTCTTATTAGAGATTAAACAATATTTCTTTTCTGTGCCCTAAATTTATATATTTCAAGCTTCAATCTTTCAATCCTAAACCTCTATAGAAATATTAACTATTTTATTAACATCATTACTCCCATTAGTTTTAGTGAGAATTTGTTTTTTGGATAAAATCTATGTTTTTGCTGTGTTAACCCCCACCATGATTTTATCACATCAGATAAAATTATGTCTCACCATTCCTTTTATCTGCTGAATGGTAATGAGCTCCTTAATTCTCATTAAAAAATGGTTCATCTGCCCCTTGATCATTTTAGATTTTCTTTGGACTTCATTGAGGTATGAAAATTAGATCTTTATCCAAGTTCCAGGTGTGGATATACAAAACTTTTCCTATTCTTGAAAGTGCTCAGAATTTGTTCATCTTTGGGTGTAGCAGCCCATTTAACTCATGCTTTCAGAGATAAATCTGCAATAACCACTAAATTCCTCACTGTTGTCATGACTTCCTTTTCTCAGGTTTTCCTTGTTTCATCTGTAATTTTTATTGTTTCATGTCTTTGAGTAACTTCACTGAGATCCTTATCTTGGTCCAAATAGAGTCTCTCTCCCTGCATCTAACTTTTATTTTTCTTTGGTGTGTAGCTATAAGTGTATACATACATATATTTATGTGTGTGTGTGTGTGTGGGGGGGGAGAGGGTAAAGGAGAGATAAAGGAAGAGGAAAAGAGAGACATACAGAAACAGAGAGAAGGAGTATATGTATGTGTGATGTTAGGGGTAGGAGGTGGGGATGGAAAAGTGTTGCAAGGTAGAGTGTTGGATTTAAAATTAGAAGACATTTCCTACCTATGTGACCTTGGGTAAGTCACTTCCTTTCTCTGGGTCTTAGTTTTCCCATCTACATGTATGATATACACATAATAAGGGAGCTAGGTGGCACAGTAGATAGAGTGTTGGTTCTGAAATCAAGCAGTCCTGAGTTCAAATTTAGTCTCCTCCTAGCTGTGTGGCCCTGGGCAAGTCATTTAATTTGTTTGACTTAGTTTCCTCACATGTAAAATGGGGTAATAAAGCACTTACCTCACAGTGCTGTTGTAAGAATCAAATGAAATAATAATGTAAAGGCACAGGGTCTGAGCTATAGCAAGTGCTATTTAGATGTCAATATTATTGTACACACATATATACATATACATACATATGTATACATATATATGAATGTATATACATATACACATATTTTATTTTAGCATGATCTTAGTTTAAGGATATGTTCTATATTAAAGTTGCCCTGTATTTGCACTTATACAACATATGTTTGTATCTTTTAAAGCAAAATATAGAGCACCATTTAAAATAAATATTTTAAACTGCTCCTGAAACCAAATTTTAAATATTTAGATGCTTAATGATTTGCTATACTAAATGTTAATCATGATACTTTCCTTAACTTGTTTTTTCTCCATACATGGTTTTTATCAGTTATTCAGGAAGACTTTAGAGCTGGAAGAATTAGCGTAGAAAAAACAGTGAAATTACTTGAAAAGCTACATATCCGGTGTGATGGTAATCATGTCAAATATATATTTAAGGTGAGAAGATATGTTTATTCATTTTTCTTTTAAGGGCTTGTGGTAATGGATCTGTTTTATGGTTCCTATACAAATTGCACATGACAAATGAAAGTCTTTTGGAAATCAAAGCACACATTAATGTCCATTTCTGACAACAGATAGAGTCTGGATGAATGGAAACTATGACAAATATAGAAGAGGATGAGAATATTTAATCATCTATCAGATTAATGCAAAGTTGATTAATCTCTTTGGTAGAAAGTTTACTGACCATAAAGATGTGGATGTAATGTCATCCGATTCAGAATATGTATCATCATTGTTCTCAAAGCTAGATTCTTTAAACTCTATTTTAAGGTCCTTATTGAATCTTAAAGTACTATATAGTTATGATTATTTTTGTTAGTATATATATATTATTGTTATACAAGATACAAATAAAGGTTCCATGAAAAAATCAGTGTTGACTCCAGTTAGTCACTAGTGCCAAAGTCAAAATAAAGTCAGTAATTGGGGAGGTGGAAATAGGTTAACAAGAGGTGGTAGAGGGTAGATATCTAGGGCTTGACAAGGGAAATTCTACTCTTGGAGTTGAGCTGAAGCTGGAGGGAGAGCTGAGAACTCAATATTTGCCTGCTCATTCATGCCTCTTGTTTTGGACACTGAAACTTTCCTAAACTGAAATTCTTATAATTAAACATGGTACTCCAAGTGTGGTCTGACCAGAGGAGATTATGAGGAAACTATCATCTCTTTATTTCAAAAATTTACATCTTTCTTAACTCAATCAAAGGGTGAAGTTAATTCTTTTGGACTCTATATCACACTGTGTTGCCTGATATTTAACATGTGGTCTCCTAAAAGTTCCAGATCTTTTTCAAAGAAAAAATCTATGAAAGCATTTTCCCTCCATCTTATGCTTGTGGAGTTGGTTTTTTGAACCAAAGTATAGAACTTTACATTTCTCTATTTTGCATTTAATTTTGGAATCAACCTAGTGTTTTAGATCATCAACTTCTTTATTTTGAATCCTGACTTTGTTTTTCTAGGTCTCCTTCAAATTAGATGTGCATTCTATGTGTGCATTTGTCCGAATCATTAATGTTAAAACCCATATAAAGCCAAGCACATGGGGCAGTGTGCTGGAGACTTATTCAGTTGACCTCTAAGCTCCAATTGAGTTTCACATCACTCCACATTTTCTACAAGAATAGATACTATATCAAAAGCATTGCTACAATTTAGGTAAACTAAGTAGAATTTCATGATTTCCTTTTTAATAATGCTTCAAAATGGGATATAAATTTAGCTTGGCAAGACCTCTTCCTGAGACAATTATGGACTATAAATAAATTATTGTTTCTATTTTTATATACTAATTAGCCAATACTTTAACAAGGCACTCTCAAATTTTTCTAGAAATTAACATCAAATTCACTTTTCTGTAGTTTATAGACTTGACTCATTCATTTTTTATTTGAAAATCAAGAATACCATTGGTCCTTTTGCAGTTCTTCAATACTTCTCTTGTCTGTTTTCTATAATCTATGATCTTTCAGTCATCACTTAAAGTGATTCAGCAATCACATTAACTGATACTTTGAGTCTTATGAATCTAGTTCATCCAGGTAAGTGTCTTGAATTTTTCTTAAGCAGCCAGGTGCTTTCTTACTTCCCTGTATATAGCTTAGGTTAGTACCTCCATTCTATCCATTTTGTTGTCATTGTCAATGAAAAGGCAAGGAAAACAGAAGAAAATAAAAATAAGCAGCAATACTTTCTATCTGTTGTCAGTTGCCCCCATCCCATCTTCCTTGAACAATGGTTCTGTCCATATTTCACCCTCCTCTTAAGCCTAAGGTAGCTTTTTAGAATGCCCACCTTTGCTGTCCTTCCTTTTTCTCACAAAGATTGTTCTGAGCTTTATAACTCTTGATAGTCTTCTTACAGTACCATGCTTCACTTCTGTGGTCATTCTGTCACCTTTCTTTGTATTTATATTCCATATATATATATATATATATATATATATATATATATATAAACACATATTCAACACACACATGTATAATGTGTATACATACATATGTGAATACATTATACATACATATGTGAATACATTATCCATATATGTATCTGTGGTCCAATGTGGATATATAGAGAACTTATATGTGTGTATGTATGCATTTATGTACATATAAAAAAAATCTTACTTGGTCATTCATATGCATGCATGTATGTTTGGATGTATATATATATATATATATGTCTAGATGTATGTGTGTGTGTATATATATGTAGTTTAGTCTGTTTTTTCTGCATCCATATCCTGTTCTTTCCTCCCCCTCTCTTTTCAGAATTATTTTCCATTTTCTCACTAAAATCCAATTATTTGGAGAGATGCATTGAATTTGAGATGCCAGGGTTTGTCCAGTTGAAAATGTGGTGGAGCTCAGGAAAATGATGAGGGCTAGATTTTTGGATCTGGGAGTCATGTTCATACAGATAATAGTTTAATGGGAGCTGATAGAGTCACTAACAGAGTGTGTTGAAGAGAAGAGGGCACAAGCTTGAACCATGAAATATCTCCATAGTTAGTGATAGGACTTGGGATAGTGTTTGCATAGTAATCCGAAGAGTGGTCATTATAGGTTGAAGGTAAGTAAATATAGTAATGAAAACATATCCAGGAGGACAAAAAGAAATTCAAGGAAGTCAAGAAGCATGAAGCCTGAGAAAACGCTAATGGATTTAGCAATTTAATAAAATTTAAAATTAATTTTAGCAAAATGTAGAATGATGTAACAAGTGGCAGAGTTTTTATATTGGGTGAGGAACTTTGAGCAAAGATCTAAAGACAAACTGTTGACACTCCAAGAGTCAGAGAGAACTTGGAATTACTCCCAGACATGATCCAATATTGAGTGGGAGAGGGAGCCTATAAAAATGGGAATGAATGTCGGGTTAACAAAATATGTCCTCGTTATTGAGAAAGATCAGGCCACTGGTCAACAGTCTTCCATGAAACTGTGTCCAATATATTTTTAAGTGTTCATTTTTAACTCTTTTTAAGAGTTAAAAGCTACATGCTTTATTATTCTATGAATTTCTTTGAAATATAGATATTTTGTAAATTTTTTTATATTCTTATCTTTTTGAAATCCCCCTTTGAATATAACTGCTATGCTTTATTATATTTTTTATTTTATTCTAATGCTTCAATTTTATTTTAAAGTTTCATAGTTTTGTTTATTACTTTAGATGATTGCTTAAGCATTGGTATCTGATGCATTGTTGGATAGACAGATAGATAGATAGACAGACAGGTAGATAGATAGATAGATGGATTGATGGACTGAGCATTTATTGTTCTCTAATTAATACCAAGATCTGGGGTTGCAAACAGAAGTAAATGACCTCAAGGAGCTAAAATTCTAGTGGGGAAATACAACTCATAAAGAGGAGTGGAGAGCTGGGATGACACTGGTCAAATATTCCTGCAGAGTCCTGGTGGTTTTGGTTAAGATAAGATGAAAGTTTACATATCAGAAACCAATGTCTCAGAAGTAGAGTCCAATGTTTTGTGGACAAGAAAATGAGAATTATGGCCAGAGAGTAGGCAGCATGAGGTGTTGTTATTTTATCTGAAATAAACAGTATGGGTGAGAAATCTTTAGAAGGTTGGTTCAAAGTGTTGGGATTTAAATCTCATGATAGATTTTTGAAAAATTATTTTGAATTGTAAAAACATTAACAAACATGACATTTTTCCATAAACAAAAACAAAAAAGGAGAATTGTATATGAAACTATGAATCTCTATTATGTACATATCATTTTTAAAGTATATATTAAATATAATATGGTAGTACCCACACTGCACTACTTGTCTGGTTCCATTTCGGAAAGTCCTTTTGCACTCTTCTGTTTATTTCTTTAATGTTTCATTGGGACTATCTCTATACCCTTCCCTCTCTTTACAATTCCTACTCCCTCCCTCCTCTTGTAATTAATAGTCAAGCAGTGGGGTAGAGCGTACTGATCCTGGATCAGGAAGATCTGAGTTGAGATTTGACTTCAGATGCTTAGTAGCTAGGAAAGTCACCTAACCTCTGTTTGCCTCAGTTTCTTCAACTATAAAGTGGTGAAGAAGATAACACCTACCTTTCAGGGTTGTTGTGAGGATCAAGAGAGATAATATTTGTAAAATACTTGCACAATGTCTGACACAGAGTAGGAGCTTTCTAATTCTTCCTCTCCCCTCCCTTTCTCTTCCTTTTCTTTCCCTTCCCCTGTCAAGCAGAATAAATCACACATTGACTTTGCCTGAAAATCTAAGTCTTATTCCACACTTACAGTGATTAGTAGCACCATGAGATTTGAGGTCAAATGTCAAAAAAGAGGGATGATTACACATCAAAGGTCAGTGATCTTAACTTGGAAGCCTAGGGAAATTATGGAATGCATCATTAAAGATATGGTTGCTGACATTTAGAAAAGGATGTGGTGATTACAAGGAACCACAATGATTTTAGGAAAAACTTGTCATTTTAAACTAACTCATTTCCTTTTTTCTGTATTTCTAAATTACATGAGGGGCATGTTATAGATTTAATTTACCTAGATTTTAGCAAAGCTTTAGATAAAACATTTGATGTTATTCTTGTGGAGAAATGGGGGGCAGTAGATTAGACAATGACACAATAAAATAGATTCAAAAATGGTTGTATAGCCAGGTTTATAGAGTAGTTGCTGATAGATTAATATTAGTGTGGGAAGAAGTCTTGTGTATTTCCCAAGTGATTTGTACTTGGGCTTATGTCACTTAACATTTTTATTAATTACTTGAATAAAGACATAGATGTTATGTTATAAAAATTGCAGATGACACAAAACTAGGAATGCTAGCTTACACATTGTGTGACAGAGTCAGCAATGAAAAGGATCTTGACAGGCTAGCACTGGGCAATATCTGATAAGATGAAATTCATCAGGAATATTTAAATTTGTCTTTACAATGTCTTTCACCTAGGTACAAAAAATAAAATTCATAAGTGTAATGTGGTAGATATGAAGTATAACATGGTAGATACATGATAGAGAGCAGTTCTGAAAATTATCTGGGGTTTTTAGAGTACTCTAAGCTTAATATGAGTCAGCAGTATGATGTGACAGAAATATGTGACGGTTAATGACATTGAAATACATTAAGATGGGCATACTTCTGTGAACAGGGATATAATAGTGAAGACCTACTGTTCTCTGCCTTTATTAGGTAGCTGGAGTACTATGGCCAGTTCTGAGTGCCACATTTTAAGAAAGTCATTGATAAATTGTACATTGACCAAAGTAGAACAACCAGGATGCTGAAAGACCTTGAGTCCATGACCTATTAGGATTGGTCAAAGAAACCCATAATCCTTAGCATGGGGAAGATTCAGATTTTGAAGTTGAAGAAGTACACAATATGTATCTTCAAGTATTTAAAGGACATATATATATATGAAAGATGACTTTCTACCATTTCTGAATTCCAGAGTTTTCAGCCGCATTGAATTTACCGGAATAAGGTGTTTTGGAATTCAATTTCTGAGTCTGTGAGGACAATGCAATGGACAAAAGCTTACTACATTTTTGTCACAAATATTTCACCTTATGATGTTGGAGCTGTGTCTAAGCTACAGTGTCAGATGACATTGTGGTAACGACTTGCCATTCAAGAATGATGTCCTTTGCAGAATGAGAGGATACTAAACTATAACATAACCCTTTGCTATTATCAGTGTCAAAAAGCCTATGACTTGTAAATTTATAATATAGACTTATCAAAAACTTCATTCAGATTATAGAGGTAAATGCATATATCTTTAAGTATTTTATAAAGAATGTATCACTGCAGCCTTCTGCTCAGTGGTTATGACTACATGATCTAAGTTGCATTGAATGCTGATGACAAGAGTTGTGTGCTACTGTAGATCCCAAATTATGTTTTGCTACTTTGACTGAAAATGTTCCAGTTAGAAGACCTTCTTGATCCCCTACTTTGGGTTCTTTAACTCATGAAATTAACCATGTAGGAATTCTAGCTTGATGAATTCAAACCATTTTCAAGTTGTCAACATAAAATGATCTAGGCACAAAAGATGCTATTTATAGGGGGAAATTATGTTCCTATTCCAAAAGGCAGCCATCCTATTAGCTAGTGAGTGTTCATATGCTGTTTAAGGAGATCATGAAAATGTGGCATTATGTCTGGAATCATAGAAATCAGGGAATGGTGAGGAAGATTCTGAGGGCAACAAAAATTCTAAACTGAAGGCATTTAACCCTTAATCAGTGGATATTAGCATCATTGATCACTAATTTGACAAATATTTGTAAAGTGCTCACCTCATCCCTGAGAATGTTAGCTTTTTGAGAACAGGGGCTGTTTTTTGTTGCTGTTTTCATAGCTCCAAAACTTAGCAGAATGCTTTGAACATAGATATTTGTGGGATTGAACTAAATTAAGTTGAATTGTGTAAAGCACACTGTTGGGGGATGGGGGAGCTATAATGTTTAGATCAGACAAAGCACATTCCCTCCTGAAGCTTACAGACAAAGGAGTAAGGATATAAGACATATAAAGAATTAATTATTAAAAAAAAACCTGAAAAAGTCCAAATAGTCTATATCCTAGTGGAATGCAAATTCTACTAGTTTCTACCAAGCTGGAAATTGGTTTTGGTTAAAGTCTGGGCACAAGCCTAGCCCAGCTGGTGAGGCTCCTTACTAAGATAGTCACATAATGATACATCTTTTGGTCACAGCTACTCTCCCTCTCTTAATTAGAGATAGCTTATTGCATTCTGCTGCATTCTGCATTGGAGAAGGGATTACTCAAACTAATGAAGCTATAGGACCTTGAAATGTTGAAATAAGCAGCCGAAATGTTTTGGAAGATTAGTTGGCAGAGCTCTTGATAACCATTAAAGACTTTGAGAATTAGGGTAATTCAGTTTCTGCTTCACAAATTTAATGACTATGTGACCCTGGAAAAGTCATATAATCTTTATGCCTCAGTTTTCTTATCTGTAATATAAAGGAGTTGGAATCAATACCTTTCTATGCTCTCTTCCAGCTCTAAATCTATGAACCTTGTTTGTTGTGATTTCATAAACTGGGTAATGGGAGATCAATTGGTTGATCGAGGATTACCTCCCTCTTTTCCCTGTCACTCCTCAAATACCTTTGAAAACTCTAAGATGCCAGATTTGTCTATCATCCAAGGGTCTATTTGTTCAAGTTTATAACACTGATGCTTTTTAAATCACCAGTCTTTTCTTATTCTATTTAAAAACATAGACCAATTTCTGTTTTCCCAAAAATTTTCAGGGGATAAACTGTGCTGAGCAATTACATTTCTTTGAAAAAGTCCACACATTTGTTCTGGACCTTAATATTAAGATCTTTGCAATGCTTTTTATGTAGTATTAACTTTCAAGAAAATTATTTGCAGCTCTATTGGCTGCGTTCTAAAATGTGTTGCCCAGAAGTGAACTTATTCTTTCAAAAGCTTCCTGACTAGGGTAGTCTCCTTACTGTTGGAGACTATTTCTTTCATAATGCATTCCAATTTTCTATTAGCATTATTAGTGACCTCATCACACTATTGACTCATACAGAGTCTGAAGTCCATTAAAACCCATATATATATATATCATATATATATATATATATATATATATTTAAGATAAATGACTATGTTACCATGTTATCCCTACTTTGTACTTGTGATGTCTATTTCTAAAGTAGAAACAATGAGTAGAAGTGTCATAGAGAAAAATATAAGCTTCATGTAAGAAGAAACTTTATCATAAGAGCAACCCCAAAATAGAATGGTTGACTTTAAGAAGTAATGGGCTCTCTTTCTTGGTGGTCCTCAAAGGATAGTTTATCATTTACCATGTATGCTGCAGAGTACATCTTCTTTCAAGATGGATTTATATGGCTTCTGATGTCCCTTCAGACTCCAAAATTCTGTGATTGTGTGCTTGTCTATTTTTAAAATGTGTATTTTCATTAAGCATTAGGCAAGAAGATTGCTTTTCCAAAACCCATTTACAAAAAAAAAATGAGCTAGTTAAACTAATTTCATTGTATACCTAATATGGCAGTTCTCAAAAGAGGAATTAGAATTAGCAGATAAGATTGTTATCCTTCCTGAGCCTTAGCATCATAACATTGATGGGACAATATCAACATCTTACACCAGATCTTTCTTAATATATTTTTCCAAGATGTACATAGATTTCTATTTTTCTTCTTTTAGGCTCAGAACTATTTTTTAAATGTCTCTCTTACAGTGTAGTGTGATAGAACAAGAATGATTAGGAGTCATGATAAAATTCTCATTCTGATACTTCAATGTCTGTGCTTTTTGGCAATTTGTCTCACAAACCTGAGCCTCTTTTTTCTGATCTGCATAATGGGAATGTATAATGGCATCGTTGTAGATGCCAAGCCTATCTTGTAGTATTGTGAAGATTGAATAACTGATATGTACATTAATTAAATGATTAGATAATTGGTACTGTATTATAATTCATAGGACAGCACATCTAGCTATTTTCTATAGCATTCATGATTTTTGTATATACAGTACTATAATGAATTGATTTTTCTTCATTTCTTTCAATTTTCCTCCCCAAAACTTATGTAGCCTTCATTTGGCCTGTTGTGCTTTTATCCTCTTTCTTTCTACTGTTCATCATTTTCCATTTGATTTCTTTCTCTGTCTTTGGTATCTTTCTTATCCTTTCTTACCTCTGATCTTCTTGACTTCTCTGAGCTTGGGCTCTCATAGGACTTATTTGTGTAGCATGCTCTTTCTCTCTGTCTTCTTCTTTTTTTGGTTCATCAACCAGTCATTATGTTTCTTTGAATTCAGGGTCTTGGGAGTTATTGAATTGAACTTCCATAGAATTTCCCTGTGCTTTTTGAACTTTGAATCAGGAATTTTCAGCATTATAATCTCTCCCCAGTGTCAATCTGGATTTAATGTATTTGTGGAAAAAAGAGTTTCTTGAGGGTGTTAGTTATTCCAATTAATCAAGATTTAGCTTTTCTTTAGCATAATAACATTATACAAACCAGTCTAAAGTATTGTGGGATTCAGATTTTTAATAATTCACATTGGTATTCACCCAAGTTCATCAAAATTAATGAGGTTATATTGTACAATACCAAAAAAAATGGGGAGGTAGATGGAAAATTCAATATGTCAACAGTATGATATTGTAGTAAAGGGAGCTAATGTAATTTTGGGCTTCATTAAGAAAGGCATAGCATCTAGGAAAGAGGAGGTATGGCATTGCTTTTTGTTCTTCATTCCTTTTTTCTCCAATGTTTCCCTTAAGACTAGATCTTTTTTTGGCTACATAAGAATTTCAATATTATTTTGTTAACCTTTGAGAGTTTGAATTGTATGACACTAAATCTGCAAACCAGCTTAGATAGTTCATAAGTTTTATTATGTTGGTACAATCCAACATCAAGAAAGAAATATCACTCCAATTAATGAAATAGCCAAAATAAAAAATGAACAAGGTGAATTCACAATGAAGATATGGAAACAATCATCAGATTACCTAAAAAATATCAAACCCTCAAATTAACAGAACATGAAATAGAGATTTTATTCCAAAATGAAATTACACAAACCATGAAGATAATGTTAATTTCTTTAAAGACTATTTGGAATAGGGTAGTCTGAAACCTCTGTTTCATGTTATATTAATTTAGACATATATATATATACATATATATATATGTGTATATATATATATATGTATATATATATATATGTTTTATGGGTACTAATAAAATACCAAGGACTAGCCAAAATAATAACAGAGTCCACTGGGAGGAACTAAAGTTCTAGAACCTGAATGAACAAATGAATAAAAAAAATTTGTTTGTGATGTACAAAGCATTGTGCTAAGCACTGATGATATAAATAGAAAAAAAGCAAAATTCCATTCAAGGAATTCACATTTGGTGGGGGAGGCAACAAATGTAGGAGTTTTAGTTTCAAGTCAGATGGAAAGATTCAGTGGTTTTTAGGGTACAGATGTAACAAAGATAGTAAGCATCTCCTTTAGTAGCATTTTCATCGATAAAACTATATCCATTCTTGACATTGAGTCATTTGACAGAACCATTGCAGCAAATCAGTGATAAAAAACATGATCTGCTTGGAGAAGAATTCTTATTTGATAAGATATCTGGGAAAATGGGAAAGCAGTTTTAGGGGAAAAAGATTTAGATAAGTACATTATATCATATACCACAAAAAGCTAAAAAATGTGTATGTGTTCCAAACATTAAAGGTCACACCTTTAAAAAAGATAATTTTCATAACTATGTCTAAGATAAAAAGGATCGATAAGAAATCATAACAACGAAGAAATGAATAATTTTTATTACCCCAAACTGAAAAGATTGTGCTTAAACAAAATAAAGATAGGTAATGTATGAAATTAAAGTATTTATTGAGAAAAATCTTCTAGTCAATTATTTTTTATAAACATCTAATATACAATATGTAGGAAATTAGCACAAATATATTGAAGGCATATTATTAATCAGGAATTGAAACCTATGATAAAAAGAGAATATAGTAGGAAAGCACCTAGTTACCCTTGATGCACTCAAGTCATTAAATCCAGATAAACTGTATTCTGTGACATTGAATTAGGAGATGTGATTGCCAACATCAATGATTTCAGATAGATCGTGGATAATGACAGAGTGTAATTTCAACACTGAAGAAGGCAAATTTCCAGACTTGAGAGAGAGTAGGAAGAGGCGGGGAGAAAAAAACCTATAAATTAAAATAAATTTGACTTTAATATCTCCCAGCATTCTAAAATATATTATAAGGGGATATTTAATGGATGTGCAGAAATACAATAATATGGTGCTAGCAAGACAAGTCATACTGACAGTAGACTTGTAGATCAGTGGAATTTTTTAGCTCTAAGTCAACTAAATTTTAGCAAAAACATGGCAGTCTCCCATGTTCTCTAGACTTTGGAACTCAACTGGCTGTTGTAATCTTGCAGCCACCTCACTCCTCTCTTAAATTCACTTCCTATATATCCAATCTCTTGTTATATTGTATTATTTCTATCTTCCCAACATCTTTTTACATGTCCTTTTTCCACTCACACAGCCGCCCTGGTACCTGATCTAATTACTTCATATCTGGCCTATTGTAATAGCCTGCTGGTTAGTTTCTGTGCCTCAAGTCTCTCCTCACTTCAGTTCATCCTCTACTCAATTGACAAAATGATTTTCCTAAAAGACAAGTCCATGTTGTCCCCTATTCAATAAACTCAAATCATTTCCTTATATCTCCAGAATAAAATATGCAATCCTACATTTGGCTTTTAAAGTCCTCCCCTCTAGCCCCTTCTACCTTTCTGGTCTTTTTACTTTTACTCTCTTCTACATACCCTACAATCAACTGATAGGATGCTCCCTATTGTTCCTTGTGCAAGACTTTCTACCTCCCTGCTCTTTGACTTTTCTTTTTAAAAAAATGATATTTCCACCCAATCACATGTAAAAACATTTTCTAACATTCTTTTTAAGTTTTTGGTTCCAAATTTTCATTCTTCCTTGCTATCTACCCTTTCACTCATTTAGTGGAAGAAAGCTCAAGAAAGAAAGGGAAAGAAAGAAACTGAAAAATAGTATTCCTCAATCTGAGATGGCATCAATATTCTTTCTTTCTTTCTTCCTTCCCTCCTTCCTTCCCTCCTTCCCTCCTTCCTTCTTCCTTCCCTCCTTCCTTCCTTCCTTCTTCCCTCCTTTCTTCCTTCCTTCCTTCCTTCCTTCCTTCCTTCCTTCCTTTCTTTCTTTCTTTCTTTCTTTCTTTCTTCCTTTCTTTCTTTTTTTCTTTCTTTCTTTCTTACTTATATATAATTGTTTATATATTGTGTTCCCCAGCAGAATGTGAGATCCTTGATGGAGAGGACTGCATTTTTTGCCTTTCTTTATTTCTCCAGAATTAAGCACAGTGCCTACCACATATTAAGAGTTTAATAAATGCTTGTTGATTGATTAATATGTAATAATACAGCTAGATGAACTCAGGACTGTTTGTATGATCGAATTCAAAGCCGAATCATTAATGATTATGTTTTTACTTGAAAAAGTGTATTAAGTGAACTTTCTGGGCCTTGTGTCATTTAATACATTTATTAATTATATTGATAAACTTATATGTGCCATGCTTATGAAATTTTTAAATGGCATAAATCTTGGAGGAACAAAAAAATCAGATAACAGATTCAGTTTCAAAGAAAATCTCAATAGTTGAAAGTATTTGACTGGATCTAATTTATTCTGAAGTTTAGTAGAGAGAAATGTAAAATTTTAACTTCGACAAAACAGTCTTGTAAGTGAAAAATCAGAGAAGTATAGCTTCTTTTATGCTTTGTCTAGAAACAGTATAGGAGTTCTCATAGACTGATAGTTGAATATAAGTTAACAGAACGACTGATAAAAAAACTAATGTAATCTTCATTTGGAAAAGAATAGTATCCAGTATTAGAGAGGTGATAAACTCCTTTTACTTCATTTTGATCAGATCAAATCTACAGTTTTATGTTCAGTTCTGGGATCACACTCTAAAAAGGATATCAATAGACTGGATGATCCAGAGATAGTTATGGTTGGTCCTGCCTTCTTAACAGCATTCTTCTCTTCTATTCCTACCTATTATGCTGGTCTAATTCCTCATTCTCTCAAGTCTGGAATTCTATTGAACTGTCTCTCTATGCAATTCCTTCCTCTAACCTTATGTCAAGAAGTTCTGCACATGGCTACTAGATTACCCTTCTTAAAACTGTTTTCATTATGCCACTTACCTACTTGAAAAAGACTGTAGGGGGTCCCCATTGCATATAGGGCAAAGTACAAACTCAGATTGTTATTGAAAGTCCTCTCCAGTATGTCCCCAGTGTACCAACTGAACATTATCAGCCACTATGCCTCAACCTTCAAATTTTAATTCTACTTACTGCTTTCTGAGTATATTTTGTATATGACTTTCTCCGTGTCTTTTGTCATACCACTCTCCCATCTGGAATGTATTTACTTTTCTAGTTTGTTTATCTGTATTCTATTAATTTTCCGTGGATCATTTCCATTCCCTACACTTCCATGAAATTTCCCTGACCACTCCAGCTTGTTGTCTTTTGAAAGTTTATATGACTTAATGTCTCACCCTTCTAGTAATTTGAAATGTGATAACATACTACCTTCAATTATTATTTAATTCAATTGTTTATCTCTTGTTCCCTTAGCTGGTTCGAAAACTCAAAGGTAGTTACCACTTTTTATAGTGTCATAACTATCATACCATAGTATTATTCTAACATTCTAGTAGACCAGAGGTAGGTCTTTGAGGCCACTTGTGGCCCCCTAGGTCCTCAAGTGTGGCCCTTTGGCTGAATTCAAACTTTAAAATTAGTTCTGTGAAGTTTAGATTCAGTCAAAGGGCCACACTTGAACACCTAGAGGACCACATATGACCTTGAGGCTGTGGGTTCCCTGCCCCTTTAATAGATAACCAGTAATAATGGCTGAATGAATTGAAAGAAAATAATCTTTCTTCTCATTTTAATCTACATTTTTTCACTGTGAAATAATATAAGTGATTATCTAAGTTTCAGACTCTTTACTTACAAAGAGGTTTCACATTTCTATCTATGTGGGTTCTTGACAGTAACATTTTATTTTCTTTAAAATGTAACATATTTTGTACATAAAATACATTGATTTAAAATATGCTTTTTTTTGTTAAAACAAATGCTTATGACACTCCATAAATTCTTTCTTTCTTTTTAGTAGGAAAATGATATACATAGGAATGGCAAAATAACCATAGAGGAATTTAGAGCAATTTATCGAAATTTTGCCTACAGAGAAGAAGTTGTTGAGATTTTCAATACCTATTCTTCAAACCGCAAAATTCTATCTGAACAAAATCTGACAGAGTTTCTTAGACAAGAACAATATGTTGAGATGAGTAGAACCATTGCCTCTGAAATAATTCAAAAATATGAACCCATCGAAGAAGGTATAATCTATTCTTAACTTGCATTAGAGTTTACATTGAAAGGATTTGTTAAGTTATAGATGAAATATTTTTTATCAGTCACTAGTATTGAACTAAAATTTAGTTATGGCCCATATTTATTTATATGAAAATAGTGATGTCATATTAATAGATTCTTCCTTATACAATATTGACCATATTTTGAATATAGCCTTTCTTTTCAAGGAATACCCTTCTTTCCCTTAACTCTTGTTTTCAACACATACTTTCTCTTTTTTCCTGTGTATCCACCCTCTCCCTTCCTTGCTTCCATTTTCACCCTTTCCTCCTATTTTCTTCCTTTCTCCTTTCTTTCCTTATGGCCACTACCTATTCTTTATACTCAATGTATTTCCCTCTGTTGGGTACATCAGTTTGGAGACCATTTATAATTGATAGCTAGATTGACAGTTCAGGGTCTTCCAAAGGACATATTATTCAAAGTTGACAAGCTGAATAAAAATGCTAGAACTACATAATAATAATATATGCTAAATAGTGTGGCTGCTTTTTGGTCATTCAGTTATGACCTTGTGGACCATATTCTCCATGGAGTTTTCTTGGCAAAGTTACTGGGGTAGTTTGCCACTTCCTTTTTCAGTGGATTAAGATAAACACAAAAGTGATTTGCCCAGAGTCATATAGCTAGAAAGAGTCTGAGACTGGGTTTGAAGTAAGGTCTTCTTGACTCCAGGCCCAGTGCTCTACCCACTAAACCATCTAGTAGCCATGCTACATAGTAATAATATATAAATACTCATTGTATACTTAAAATTATATACATTCAGAAATGAAGCTGTAATATATATATAATATAGCAATAGTTAATCCATGACTTAACACATACCAACATGCAATTGCATATAAGGCATATATTACATGGGCAAACATAGTACTGCCATCTGAGTACCTGTTTAACCACTTTGCTTTCTCCTGAATCATAATAAGTTTCCTTAATCATAGTTTAGATACTTCTTATTCTCATGAACTATTAATGCTGCAGCTGGTGATGGTATAAGCTGACTTAGCACTTTTTAACCTCTGGATTGTCCACAGTGGGTCTCTTTGTCTGATATTTAGTGCCATTCACCTAGACTCTAAGCTATTTAGTGACAGCACAGTTCAAAGCCAAGCATTTCTATTTGATCCTGGGATAGCGAGTCTCACTGTCAATAGATCTTCTACTGGGGAATGCAATCATTTCCTTATGATCACCACTATTGCAGTAGACAATTGCTTCACAATCTTCCAGACTAGGATTTGTGCTCAGAAAGAAAGGCTTCCATGTATTTGCACAGATCAACTCTGGTTTATGTAGGAGGCAATTTACAAAGTCTTTGAAAGTTTTTTCATATTTGTCTGTCTAGCAATCTCTAAATGGCTTCATAGAATGTAGAAAGAATTAACCTTTTCCACTTTTGTTTCTGATTCTCTTAATATCCATGAGTGAGATTATATAACTATTTAGCCATATCAACAGACAGTAAAAATTTGTGATAATAGCTTCTCAAGACCTAAAAATGTTCATCAATCTTACAGTATTTTGGATGTGGCCATTATGTTTTTTTTTCAGTTAGTCTTATGTCTTGCTAATACCCTGTGATTTTCACAATTAACAGAGGTTCTGAAAAACTGGCACTTGTCAATTGATAACTTTGGACCAATCTTCTTTCTAGCTGATCTAACATTTTCATTAGAACATCTTCATGTTCTCTCAGTGTCTTTCCAAAAATAATGAGACTATCTAAGTACACTAATGCTTCCAGAAAATGTATATCTCTTACTTCTTTTTTCCCATTGGTCACTGGAAAGTATCTTATGACACTGAAATGCCTTGAGGCATACATCCAAATGGTTAAAAATCAAATAAAAATTGTTATGTCCTTATCATCCGTCGTAAGAATCTGAATGTTTTCATGCTGTAAATCCAACACCAACTTTGAAAGTTATTGGCAGACTAAGGAATAGTCTAGGGTTTCTTGAACCCTTGGTATACTATACTGATCCACTTATATTTTCTTGTTCAGAGTTTGGTAGTTTTAGTCTATGCTCCACAATACATATATATATATATATATACAGGATACTGGATTCTGTAATTATACTGTTGATCAAAAGTTCTTTCAGTTATTGAAGTGTCCCATCAAGAATAAAACTAGATTGGGAGTGGAATCAAGATAATAGAATAGAGGCAGCAAAGTAGTTGAATTTTTCCAACATTTCCCTCCTCTCCCTAAGAATTTTAAAATAATGTCTAAAATTAAATTCTGGAGGTCTGGGTGAAACACTTTTTTTTTTCCAGCCCAAGACAACTTAGAATGTCAGACAGAAATATCTGTGACACTCAACTGGGGGATGGCTCAGAGCATACAATGACAGTACCAGAAGTGAACCTTGGAGGCAGTGTGGGCAATAGCAGCAGCAATTTCAAGAGCTCTCAGCCCAGAGATGGTAAGGATAACTGGTCAGAAAGACATTATGGGAGACCCTTTCCTGGCACTAGGTACAGGATCTGGTACTGTTCAGCAGCTCTATTGTTCAAATGCAGTTCTGGGTCACAGTTCCAGGGTGGAGAGGATTGCTTGTGGTCAATGTCAAGGGAGCAGGACCACTGGTCACAGTTCTAAGGCAGAGAGGAGCACTAGTTCTTGCTGCAGCAGGAGATCAGGGGACCTGGTCATGATCCCAGGGACAAGACAAGCACTAGAGAGCAGAGACCTTGAATGGGTAAAGATCAAAATGTAGACCAGGAGAGCAATGATCACCCTCTCCCTGGATCACACCATCTTGAAAGCACTGAAAACTCACAGATTCCTCAGAACTATCTCTGAAAACAATAACACCAAAAAGTCAGAAGCTTGGGACAGTCCCTCCCCACCCCTAGGTGAGCAGAGGGAAATTTTAAAATAAAATTCCTTTGTCAAATGAAGGGTATACTCTAAGGACCTCTAAGTTATCAGTTCCTCCAAGGTGGCACAATGAAGGGAGAGGAGTTTACTCTTCTCCTGGCCTGAGCCTTGGTCTGCCTTTTCTGCCTAGAATCTATGAATAGGACTCCCTCTCCAGAGCCTCCACCAGTTCCACCATACCAGTGATCCTTCTCATCCCAGGATCACTACCCAGGACTGAGACCCAAGTCAACTGCTCAATTCCCCCAGAGTCTTTAGGCAGAGGGCTCCAAAAGCGGAAGCTGCTGAGCAGTGGCTGCTGCTGCCCTGGGGCCAGGCCACACCTTGCTCCCTTCTCATTCAGGTGAAAGAGCTTTCTCACTGACTTTTGAAGCTGTCTTTGGCATTTGTGGGTTGAGAAATCTGGGAACTGCAGCTGCTGCCAGTGATTCTGCACCCTGAAGCCTGCTCCAGTCCTGTCCCTGTCAGGTGCTGGTCTGTGCTCTGCTCTGAGCCTAGTGTAATAGACTTTTCCTGTTGGCCTTACAGGTTGTCTTGGGCTAGAAATCTCTTTCACTCTATCATTTTGTGACTTCTGTTGCTCCAGAATTTGTTTAGAGCCTTGTCATAGGTATTTTCTGGGCTACGGGGCAGGTCTATCCTACTACTCTGCCATATTTGACATAAAATTCAAAGTGAAGATAGACTGGAAAAATGAGAAACAACAAAAAAGAATATGACAATAAGAATCTGCTGTGATGGCAGGGAAGACCAAGACATCAACTCAGAAGAAGACAATAATGGGAAAACAAACAAAGTCTAAATGAATAAAAGATAATTTGACACAATTCCAACAAGAATTACTTATAAGAGTTTTAAAAGAAGAGATTAGAGAAGTAGAGGAAAAATTGGAAAAATTATGAAAAGTGAATTAACAGCTTGGTAAAAGTTGAAGAAAAAAACCTTAGAAAATTAAATTGACTAAGTAGTGAAAGAAACATAAAAAATTAGCTGAAGAAAAGAACTCTTTAAAAAACTGAATAGGCCAAATGGAAAATGAGGTACAAAAGTTCACTGAAGAAAATAATTCTTTAAAAATTAGAATTGGGCAAATAGAAACTAATGACTCCATGAGATATCAATAAAATAAACTCAAAAGAGTGAAAAAATAGAAGAAAAAGTAAATACCTCATCAGAAAAGGACTTAGGCAGGAAAGTGTATCAAGGAGAGATGACTTGAAGGTTATTGACGATATGAAAGAATAAATTTAGATTTTTTCTAGGAGGGTCAGGAATCTGTCAACAAGAACTTAATAAGTACTTATTATTTGCCAAGCAAAAACAAAGACAGTTTCTGCTATCAAGGAGCTTATATTTTAATGGAGGAAGATAACACATAAAAGGAAGTAAAAAGCCTGGCATAGGGGACTATCCTTAAAATTTTGGTATAAGAAATGGCTGGCCTGGGGACCTTCACTAAATGGAGTTCCTGAATATAGCCATCCTATGAGGAGAAGTTTGTACGGACTGAGGGTACTTCCTAGGTGTGAATTCCAGGACCAGTGCTGGAGTATGATGGAGTAGTCCAGAAGTGACCTGATGAAAAGTGAAGAGCCAATAAGGTAGATTCTGAATTGCTTCTTGGGATATACCATCTTCTATTAAAGATTAAGAATATGACTGCCCTCTCTGAACTCTTTCCTTAATCAATTATTCTATTCCTCTGGCACTAGAAGATCACCAAAGTTAAACTTCTAAGGCCCCAAGTTTAAGCGTGCAGTACTATCATGATAGTCATTGATACAACTTCCTATAGACTTCCGAAAGGATGTAGGTATAGATGGTCAAAATACATAAGCACTGAGCCCTACTTCCTGCTTACTATACCCTAGTAGGAATTTAAATAGTCTAAAATTGGTTCATATCAATACTTTATAAAAGCAATAACTGGTCAGTTTGGACATTACAACTTCCTCAGGAAACTCAGACATCTCCTAAATATGGGAAAAATTTGTCATCGAAATCTAGCATGTTCTCATCCTTTCATGAGTTGTCAAAGTATTTTTCTCAAATATCTCTCATGGAATAATTGCATATTATAATCATTGGTGATCTATTTGTTCAATATATCAATGTATTCTAATGATCAATCTTTACTACTACTTTTGTGTAATGTTCTATGAGTCCAGATGAGAAGAATTCCTTAAAAAATGATGCAGACATGCTAACTGACTTAGGAACTTTGAATCCTAAGCCACTTTTCATTTTCTAGTGCTGGTTCTTTGAAATTTGCTGTTTTGCACACCAACATTCCTCTCTTGGCTACATGCATCACTTGTGTTCATCTAGGCTACAGGTGTAGAAAATTGTTTGTTCTTTTTTTTATAGTGGTTGTATCAAGCTGTTGCATCTTTGGTTCTTAGTCATTCTAAATAGGAAAATTCTATTCCTGGTTCCATATCTTAGTGGACTTCCTGTAGGCTCTTATCATCAAATTTTTTATCAATATGACTCTTGTTTTGCTTCTATTTTCCACACACCAAAAGATGTTTGGTTTTCCCAAGTTAAATCACTCTTTGCTACTCTGAGACCGTTCTCAAACCAACTGACTCCTTTAAGCAAATAACCAAAGTTTTGTACTTTCTGTTAAAAGACTTACTAGGTGTGGCTATTGCTCTTGATGATATATCATGCTTTTACATGTTTGCTCCAGCCTGACCTTATCCACTTCCTCAGGTTTTGCTAACTATTTCCCACCAGTCTCTGTAATTGAATGCTCACTGAAATTATAGAATTAGAGGGCTTTTTGATTATGTAATTCTACTGAGAACTCAAAGAATTAAATGAATTTTAGCTTAATGAAAGAAGTGTTTGGTTGGTTGTTTTCTCCCTTTCTTTCCCTTTCTCACCTTTCTTTTTCTCTCTTCTCTCCTCTCACCTTCCTTTCCCTTCCCTCTCTCCTCTGCATCCTTCCTTATTTCTTTCTCTTGTTACATGTAGGCAAATAAATAGTTGGGTTCTTTCTTACTCAACTTGGTTACAACCCCTTAATAGCCATTTTTCTTCTATTCCAAGAGTCACTCCCCTTATCAGAGAAAATAGAATTGAAGTACATATTGAGTAACACCATGGACACATGCACATTATGTTCATATATACTTTTCTAGAAATATGAATTCACTGGTATAGTGCCTCACTGCCATGAGGAGAAACTGAGGCACAAACTTCCAAACATAATCGTTTTATTATTAAGTCTAGAAGGTGCCAATAAATGAGATCACAAGCCCCTCAGTGGTCAGGGATTTGTTAACATCAGACAGAGAAGTCTTTTACACAGTTGATTATGTAAATTTCAGGGATGCTAAATTAGGATTGTGATTGCTCTATAGTAAAAGTGGAGTAAGGGTATAGGGTAGACTTACATTTGGCATAATCATGCTGGCTCCCCAAAGGGAGTTTCCAAAGTCTAGGGCAATGGGGAAAACACAGTTAGTCAAACTCTTCTGGAAAGTCTTAAGTTAGATAACCTCTTACACCAGAGTGGTCCAGTGCTAGGCTTGCGATCAGACAGAACATTTTATGACCATGTCAACTCATCCTTCCTCCTCCTTTCCAAGGTAAGATTGAGTCCAGCCTATAGCCTAAAGAAATGGGAAAGTTAGACTCTCATATAGAAGTCAAACTATCTTATAGACTGTAAAATGTCAGAATCTCTTTTTAAATCAAGCTAATTCCTAAGTACTGGTTCCAGTGATTGATTAGATAATTCTCAATCAATAATTAACACACAACAAAGTGGGGTATCAATTTTCAATATCATAATAGGGAACTCCAGTGAGGAAATTCCCAATACTAGATATTAATATAGATCAGTAACTGCTTTGTAATTTAAGTTTTTAGAGTGTTGTCTGGGGGTATTGAGAAGTTAAAGCCAGTATGGGTCAGAGACTGGTCTCTATACATTATACATAAATACATTATACATATATAAGGCAGGTGGGTGAAATGAATTGGTTGCCTGGATTAAATATTTTTAAGGCCTAGGTTTACTCCATACCTTTTCTTTCTTCTTTTTTAAATGGATAAGAATTTTATTTTCTTTCTCCATACATTTTCAATGGGCTAAATAATTTTAGGTAGTGCTTCTATAATTGTCTTACCAAATACTTGGAAGCAGCATAACCTGTAGATGGCAAGCTATAGGAGAGAAGAAGGAATGTTGGGGGTGGCAGTAGGAGCTGATAGCTCAAAAATAGCCTAAGTCTGTGTTGGCAGATGTAGCAATAGTCATCTTACGGAGTAATCTTCAATTTTTGGTTTACTATGATTTTTGCATCTTTATTAGGTACCTCCAGATATGATAGGTTATAATAGTTCTAATTTTTTTGAGGCAAAGTAGAGCTAGAATTGACCTCAAATCTGGGAAGCTGGTTTCAAGTATTGCATTTAGCACATATACACCTTAGGCAATTCACTAATCCTTTCATTGCGCTATGACTTCTTTAAGACTATAGGTTACAGAGAACATGCTGGCCTGCATGGATAGAAGGAGTTTCTTTTCTCAGAGTTTCTTAGACAAATGAAATCACAGGTCCAGCTGCTATTGAATTTCTGACTCTTATTTTTGTCTATTCATTCACTGGCCAACATTTATTGTGCTCTTTTTATATTTGAGACTTCATAAATATACACTCTTATACTTATCCCTTGGTTACTCTTTTGCTATACAGACTTACCAAAAGTCAAATTGAATTGTGGTTCTATTATCTAAGACACTGGCTAGCCCCAATTTCAACTCCATTTTAGCATCATCTACAAACAACAAATTTAATTAAAATAACTACTGTTATTTATTTTCCCATATTTTGAAATACACTTAAATATATCCATTCTACTGATTACCTGAGAACAAAGGTCTATAAACACTTGCAAGTTATAGCTGTTATAATTTATAATGTCTTTCGTGCCATATAATACCATGTCCTTTAATTTACACAGCCTCTGACATAGAAGGTCTCACAAAAAGAAGTCTCACAAGTATATGCACTGTATGGTGCTATCCAAGGTTATAGAAAATGAAGAAGAAACTACTCTTGTAGTCAAGCTGTTTGTAACAAATAAGCAAACTTCTAACATTAAAGAAGTTACCTGTCGATGTGTATGTATAGGAGATGTTCCTAAAAAATGACAGTAGTTGATTTTCTTCCTTAATCATACTTGAGTCCCCTGACAAATATTTTTGAAAACTAAAAACTAAATAGTGAAGTAAATACTACTTGGTTTACTATTAAAAAATATAATGATCTTTTATAGATTTTTTTTAGATCAAAAGAAGTACATATGGCATATTTTGGGGCAGTTAGTTCACACAGTGGATAGAAGATTTGGAATCAGTAAGAAATACTTGTCTATGTGACCTTGGTCAAATTATGTAACTTGGTAGGCCTAAGTTTCTTCATATCTAAAATTAGAATCATAATGGTACCTTCTCCCAGAACTGTTGTGGAGATCAGATGAGACTGTGTACGCAAAGGACTTTGCCAATCTTAAAGAAACGTACGAATGCTAGCTATTATATTTTAAATGGCTGGAACAAATTTATATGGATTTTATATACTTTACTTCCTGATGATCAAATAAGAATGAAATCATTTGAGATACTTAACTGAGAAGTTTTATTAAATTAATTTTGATCTAGAAGATCCTAGAGTTAACTTATTCAAATGTGTATACTGGGACAATTGGAAATTCTAGTGATTTTAATGACATATTAATATTTTAGGGATAACATCCACTGCTAAATATATCTGCAATAGACATGATTTTAATTGGTAAAAATAATTTGTGCTTTCTTTTTAATATTTCTTGTAGTGAAAAAACAACACCAGATGACTATTGAAGGATTTATAAGATATATGAACTCGAGTGATTGCTTGCTATTTAAAAAGGGTTGTACACATGTTTATCAAGATATGACTCGTCCTTTAAGTGACTACTTTATTTCATCCTCTCATAATACCTACCTGATTTCTGGGCAGTTAATAGGGCCAAGTGACCTTTGGGGCTATGCAAGGTATTTATTTTTGCATTTAATTTGTTTTAAATGTAATTTCTGACCAACTCAAAGAATAGAAATAATGTTTTCCATTTAGATAGCACATAATATTTTTTTTAAAGTACATTCATGTGTACTATTTCTTTTGCTACCTGTTGTAACAAATCTATACAATTTTGAACAATTCCTATTGATTTATACTCTATCATCACAATTATGTCATTGAAATTAGGAGAAACATCAAATTGGAAGCAGTTTTCAAAATTACATAAAAAGGTAGATGTTTATAAAATATATGTTTTCTAGTAGTAAAAAGTGTGGCAAATTCAATCTATAAAATTAAGATAACTTTGAATTTAAAGTTAGAATTCAGGTCTAGCCAAAATCTTTGACGCCAGATAACATAGGCCAATAATAAGGGACGATGCATAACAGATTTTAGAAATTCAATGGAGTAGAAAGTGTTCTTTGTGGCTCTTTGATGGAACCCAAACCCAATACCAATACAGAATTTCTAAACAAAATATTTGCTAATCTCTTCACCTCCAGCTTCAGAGAATGTGTGAATCAGGTGAGAAAGTGTGCACTAGAGGATTAGACCCTGATCCATCATTCTTAGAGGTGATGTTTTCTAAAGTCAGCATGGAGTAGAAGCTGAGCAAAATTGTGAGGTGGGTGAAACTCACCTTTGACTTCACTAGCATCAGCATTCATGTTTACACTTTCAGTGTAAACGTGTTCCCTACAAATACTTCCCTCACCTGGGCATCCAGGATTCCTAATGTCTCTCCATTTTACTGACAATCAAAATCTCCTTCCTGGGTAAGATGAGATGAATTAAATTTCACTAAGATGTAAATGACTAATGAGACTATCATAAAAGAGTAGAGAATTTCTAGAGTTGCAAGAGACCCAAGATTATCCCATTTAAGAGGTATTCACATTTTAATAGGAGGAAACACCTCAAACTAAAGGAGGAAAAAATATCTGACTGTGGAATTTGGTGAATTAATAAGACATTGTCACACTGCATCCCAGTGGCAGAGATACTATAGTCATTTGTCATTTCCTTCTTCAAGTCATTTTGCAGAAGAGGAAATTGAGGCAAATAGGGTTTATTGACTTGCCCAGGGTCACCCAGCTAGTCAGTGTCTGAGGTTGGATTTGAGCTCTAGAAGATAAGTCCTCCTGACTCTAGGTCAGGCACTCTATCCACTGTGCCACCTAGCTGCCCAAATGAAACCTAAATAGTGACAAATTGAATATTTGAATAGGTTGGGAGATGCAGGGAAGTTTTTGATCTTATTCCAATCAGATCCTTATAGTATGCCTTTGCTGGTTTCCCAGAAATCTTGTGAAGCCTCAGAATACTAGATTTTGTCAATATATTAGGACAAATGTAAAAATGTTTTTGAAAAGGAAAAAAAAATTTTGGGGGTGATCTATTATTCTAGGTTATTTATTAACACATTTATTACCTTAATGACTTCTCTATGTGAGATGTCTGAGAAGTATTTTGTTTTAATTTTATTCAGTGCCCTTGTGAAAGGATGTCGTTGTTTAGAAATTGACTGCTGGGATGGATCACAAAATGAACCTGTTGTATATCATGGGCATACACTAACAAGCAAGATTCTGTTTAAAACTGTTATCCAGGTGATCAACAAGTACGCATTTATGGTGTGTATGTACTGTTGTTAAAATGTAATAACCTAATCCAGGCTCTTAGTATTAGTATTAGCTTTTAACAACAATAACCAGGTTAGATTATTAGATAGAACGGCAGGCATATTTTACCAACGTTATAAATTCACAGAATCTGAGTAGAAAGAGACTGTAGAGAACTAGTTCAACCCATATCTGAATAGCAATACTCCCTACAACATATCTAACAGGTAACTATCCATTTTTTCTATCCATTTGAATACTTACAGGGAGGGAGAACTCTCCACCTCCTAAAGCCATGGTATTCTATTTTGGGATTACTCTTAATCAGGAACTTCCTGTTGTTAAACCTAGATTTTCCTCCTTGCAACATTTATCCAATGCTCCAAGTTCTGCCCTATTTGGGCCAAGTGGAACAAGTCCAGTTTCTCTTCCTTATGGCAAGACCTTCAAATTCTTGAAAACAATTCTCATATCCCTCTCTTAGTCTTCTCCAAGTGAAACATGCTCATTTGCTTCATATGGAAGAATTATTCTTCATTATTCTGGTAGCCCTCCTTTGAGTGTTCTTCTTATCAAAATAGTGGCTATATTGAACCCAGAACTTCAGATGTTATCTGGCAAGGACTTGGTACAGCAGGACTCTGACCTCCTTACATTTTTGGGCACTAAGCCTCTCTTACAATAGCCTAGGATTACGTTAGCTTTTCTTGGTTGCCACATCACACTGTTGACCCATGTTGGATTTGCACCAAAATCCTATATGTATAATCTATATCTTAATCCCATAACCTATAAGAGGGACGGATTGTTTTATACTTTGTATGTGTGTCCCCAGTCTAGTAAACACTTGCTACATATTTATTCATTGAATGCTTGATTAAGGATATCTCTTCAATATCGCCTAAACTCTCCTTTTCACTACTCTTATAGCTCCTCCTATCATTTAGGTCTTAATCATCTTTTGTCTATATGATTCAGTCAATCAACAAGCTTTTTTGTACTTGATCCTGAAGCCTATAGAGATTGAACCACTGGAGTTTACTAAGGGACAGGGCATGCCCTGATCAGACTTGTGCTTTAGAGAAATCACTTGGATGGCTGAATAGAGGATGAGTTGGAATGAGGAGAGAGTTGAGGTGGGCAGACCCACCAGCAGGCCGTTGTAATCGTGCAGGTACGAGGCAATAAGGATCTGTACTAGAATGGTGGCAGTGTCAGAGGAGAGCGGGAGGCCCAGGGGAGAGATGCCGTGAAGGTGAAATTTATAAGCTTCAGCAACAGATTGAATATGTTGCAAGTGGGGTGGAGTGAGAGATAGTGAGGATCTAAGGATGACAAATACAATGTAAGCCTGAAGAACTGGAAGGTTAGTGCCCAATTTAGTTAGAAAAGGGGCCCCGAAATCATACACAAGGATCCCTGAAGGCCACATATTGACTAAGAAAATCATATTATCAAGAAAACCTTCAGGGGACAGAGTCAAGATGGGGGAGAAAAAGCAGGGACTCACTTGAGTTCTCCCTGAAACCCCTCCAAATACCTGTAAAAATGACTCTAAACAAATTCTAGAGCAGCGGAACCCACAAAATGACAGAGTGAAACAAATCTCTAGCCCAAGACAGACTGGTCTACAAGAGGGCCAAAGGAAGGGTATTTTGCATCAGGCTGGGAGCTGCACTCCTACAGATGGGGCCACAAGAGGCCTCAGGGGACTGAATCATTGGCAGCAGTGGTGGTTTACAGATTTTTTTTTTTGACCCATACATGCCAAAGACAGCATAGAAGTTCAGTGGGAAAACTCTGTTGGACCTTGGTGAAAGAGAAGCTTAGTTTAGCCTTATCTGGGGGGTGGGGTGGGGGTGGAGGTGCATGAGAAGCAGGACAGAGATGATGGCACTGGAGCTCGACGCCCACAGACAGTATAGGGGTGGAGTGGGTGATCAGAGGGAGATTGCAGGGATGTCTCTGCTGATGCTGAGGCAGGACTCTCTCGTTTTGTCCTTGGATCTGGGTCACCGTCCTGGTTGGTGGTCCTTGGGCAAGGAGGAGTGCTGGTGTGGCAGATCTTTTGACTGCAGTGAAGATGGAATCCTCCTCACAGTTCCAAGGTAGAAAAGAATGCTTTTGGTCACTCATAGACCAGAGGACCAGAGCACAGGAAAGGAAAGGAGTAAACACCTCTCCTTTGATCATACCACCTTGGAAGAACTAAAAATTTGTGGACCTCTAAAATTATCTTTGAAAACAGCTGCACAAATCCCTGAAGTTTGGGACAGGACACCCTACACACTAGAAGCAGAGTCCTACCTTAATAAAGAGTTAGAAAGTCAAGTATTTGGCTGGGAAAAATGAGCAAACAGCATAAGAAAAGACCTCAGACTACAGAATCTGACTTTGGTGACAAAGATGAAAACATACAACTAAAAGAAGGCAACAAAGTCAAAGCTCCTACATCAAAAGCCTCCAAGTAGGCCATGGAAAAGCTCAAAAAGGATTTTGAAAATTAAGTAAGAGATGTAGAGGAAAAATTGGAAAGAGAAATAAGAGTGATGCAAGAAAATCATGAAAAATGAGTCAACAGCTTGCTAAAAGAAAACCTTCAGTATTATCTATGTTCTATTGTATTTTTATTTATTTTGTTAAATATTTCTCAAGTATATTTTCATCTGATTTAGCATTCTAGAGTATTATGGTCACATGTTTGGCACCTCTGCTTTACAATAATAAGGAAGTTAGGAAGGAGGAAATTTAGAGGAGAAAACATAATGAGTTTGGTTTTGAAAATGTTGAGTTTAAGATGTCTACCATGGACACATGGTTCAAAATGACTGAAAGGCAGTTGAAGGTACAAGACTGGAGGTCAGCAGAGAAGTTATAAGGCAAATGTGTAGATTTCAGTGGTTATTAAGGCGGTTATCAAGTTCATGTACACTGATGAAATCATAAAGTGAAATAGTAGAGAGGGAGAAGAGAAAAGTATCCAGAATAAAACCCTATTGGGCCTCTATGATTAGAGGGTGTCATAGGGGAGACAATTTAGCAAAAAAGAGAGAGGGGTGGTCAGATAGGTAGGAGGAGAGCCAGGAAAGGGTGGAGTCCCTCAAACCTAGAATGTCACAACAGATAGTGACCAACCCTGTCAAAGGCTGCGGAGAGGTCAAGAAGGATGAAGATTGAGAAGAGGCCATTGAATTTGGCAATTAAGAGATCAATTAAGAGAACCACAATCCTTTATCTTATGATCTAATACCCATCTACATGGAACAGCAAACTCATGGATTCTGGTGAAGTTTCTCATACACTAATCAAAGCCAAAAGCACAGGCTTAACCACTTTGCAAAGTCAATTCTATAAAGTGAGGCTTATTTTCCTCCTTTCATTTTCTTTCACTATTTCAGCCAATTATAATGCAATAAGATAAAGTATAAATCCTTGGAGATGAGGTAACAGAAATTATCATGTCTCTCTACAATCACTGTTCTAAAAGTCCCTGGGAATAGAGAAAAACAGATAAAACATCACTAATATTTATCATTGAGAGGATCTTTCTTGAACATAAGAAATCATCAACTGATCTTACACCTCAACTACATGCCAATATAGGGGCCTCAAAGAATTGTCCATACAGATCTCTAGTCCTCTATAGCCTCAGAGGACTCTAAATAAAATTTTCCCATAAATGTCATTTATTATATATCTTTTCCTTCTTTAGTCAGTCCCCTGGTTTGCCATTTGCTGCCAAGTAATAATGAAAAATGGTCAGAAAGCCTTTAATTCTCTCTTTTATTTTTCCCTAGGGTCTTAGGATAGGACTCATTTAGGTAGTTCATAATTCTCAGAGATATAGCATCACTGTAAATATAATGGTGCTTGAAAGTATGGTGTGTGTGTGTATGTATATATGTGTGTCTTTGTGTGATCTTGGAGTACTTCGGTTTCACTGCAAAAATGCCCAATTTTTCAAATCCTATCTAGCCTTCTCTTTCCTTCTATTCTTATTTCCTGGTTTACCTTATTGTCCATAGGCAATTCCTGTCTAAGATATGTGAGTTGATGCATTAACTCAAAAATTCTCCAGCCAACTACACTGCATAATCTTTACGATGTACATTCTTCATTTGCTTGGTTTTTCCTGTGCCAGTTGTTGGGTCAATCTCTTGGTTGTCTATAGATCTAATGTGAGAGCCTATGCAATATCTTGAACTATAACAATCTTGACTTTATTTTTATATTACAACTATATTGTAGTTAAATAAAAAAACAACTCACTAATTTCTCCTCAGAGAGGCACATTCTATACTTCTTTAAAATTATTTTCATCTTGTACTCAAATGGGGTGATCTTTCATGTAGCTGTTAATACTATGAAATTCAAGAATTATTGGTTCTTATTCTTTGCATATACAGACATATAAATTTTGGTCCTGGTTCTTAGTTTTACATGTTTGAATTATTTTCATGTATGTGTGTATATGTATATTTTATTGAATATCAGACCCCTGTAAGAGATAATTCCATGTAAAGATTTTTCTTACTTGATGCTTCTCTTTTTGTCCCAGCTATACTAATTTAATCTATGCAAAATATTTTCAATTTTATATAAGTGAAATTATTTATCTTTTTTCATTATCCTTCTCCCTTGTTTAGGTCAGATTTCTCATTCTAATCACAGCTCTGGAATTCACGTGAGCTTTTTTCTTCATAATTCTTGATTCTTTGACCATTACAATTCAGGTCACAAAACCATTTTACATTTATTGCTGTATATGGTATAAGGTACAGAGACATTGTGGTATAATGAATACAGATCCAACCTTAGAGTCAGAAAGATATAAATTTAAATCCCACTTTTGATACATACTGTCTGTGTAAACCTGAACAATTAATTTTACTCCTCAGGGCCCCATGCACTTATTTTCTAAAACTATAACTTGCATAAAAATGATTGACCTGCCTTAGTAGAGCTAGTTTCTTCATTCCAAAGTCCCTAGACCAATGAAATCACAGGTCTCATACTAAAAAATGATATATTGTTGGCCTTAGTCCAATTTTTTGCTAGCCTGCTTTTCATACCTACCCCCACCCTTTCAGATGTTCTTGCTTAATAGGGAGTTCTTTTTCAAATAATTTTTGTTCCTTTTTAATAATTGAGTTGTTTCTGATTCTTGCTTGTCTATGTGCTTCCACTGATATGCTTTTCTATTTTTAAAATCAATATCAAGTAATTTTAATGATTTCAGCTTCGTAATATCCATTGAATCCTGGAAGAGCAATTCTTCCTTTATTCCTATGTTTTTCCTTATTTTCCTTGAGATTCTGGACTTTGTCCCTCCAAGTGAACTTTGTTATTTGTTTAGCTCTACAAAGTACCTATGGGTAATCTAATTGGTATAACTCTAAATCTGTAAGTTATTTTAGGGAGTGTGATTATCTGTCGTATATTATACATATTACTTATACATTTCGTTGGTGTGGTCCAATCATGCACCATGATTATTCTTCCAATTTCTTAAGTCATTCTATATTTCTTTAAAAAGTGCTTTGTAGTTACAATTATGAAAGTCTAGAGTGTGCCTTAGTAGATTGACTCTCAAATATTTATGTATTTTGTAGCTACTTTGAATAGGACTTCTCTTTTTATTATTTCCTTCTGAATTTGGTTATTGTTGTGTCTACATGCTGATGATTTTCATAAATTAACTATATGCTATGACTTTACTGAAGATTAGGTTCTTTGCTGTTTCTCTTGGATTTTCTAAGTAAACCACCATGTAATCTGCAAAGAGGCATAATTTGTCTCTCCTTTTCCCATGTTTATGGCTTTAATTTCTTTCTCTTATCTTATTGCTGCTGTTAGCATTTCTAGAACTATGTGGGGAAAAAAGGGATAGGGGTCTTTCTTACTTTACTCTTACATTTTATTGGAAAATCTTTTAGTGCATCTCTATTGCAAAAAAATGTGTTAATTTCTCCCAACCAGCGAGTCCCACTCTGGAGTTTTAAGAGACACACACAAACTTCATTAGGGCAGATTGAGAAGAAGGATCAGGGAAGCAATAAACTGAAATGGGAAATATTGGTGGTATAGGAGTAATGCCTGGCAGAAGGAACTGAAAAAGAATAAAAGAGTTAGAACTGAAAGAAGGGAGGAATTATGACACAGAAAGGGGAGGACAAGGTGGGCCATACCCTTTTAGGCAGATGAGGATGATGATGATGACAGCGTCAATGATAAGCTAGCATTTATGTAGTGTCTACTATGTGCAAGCCACCCTACTAAAGACTTTACAGATATCTCATTTGGTTTTCACAGCAGCCCTGGTAATTAGGTGCTATTATCACCTCTATTTTACAGTTGAAGAAACTCAGGCAAATAGGGGTTAAGGGACTTGCCAAAGTTTCACACAGCTAATGTCTGAGGCTGGATTTGGACTCAGTTTTTCCTACATTATCTGCTATGCTACTCAGCTGTAAGATACATAACTGTATCTCAGAAACCAGAACTCAGGATGAAAACCTCCAGTAGCTTCACTCCAAGTGCTTGGTTCTGAGGTATTTAGAGATGCTATACAGTTCATTTTGATGTCTCCCTTTTCTGATTCTCTTTTCCCCTATCCCTTATGTGCCTTCTCTTTGATATTTTTTCTGTCAGGTGTTGCTCCTGTACAAATGATTACTGTTTGGGTCATTATGTCCTGAAAGGGACTGGGGATACTGTCTCCCTGGTGCTTCCTATCAGTTTTATTTGTTGAAAGCTGCATATGTCTTTTAAAACTCTCAGGTGTGATTCAAATCTTTTCCATTTCAAAGACTGGAGTAGTTAAAGTCACTTTAAGGTCTTTAAGTCACTTTAAGGGAATGCTTATCCCCTTAAAGTATAAACCCCTGTGGATCCAGTATGCCATGAACTCAGGATTGCAAAGTGTGCCTGGCTGTATCTCCTTCCCCAGGGATCTCGGGGTAAAATTGACAGGGTTGAGGTCTTTTTGTTTTTAATAATATAAGCTTGGGTACCTATTCTGGGTATGTTTCCTCCACTGTTAACCAACAGTGCCTAGTGACCCAGTTCCATTTAACCAATTAGCTTTTACAAGGGAATATTAACTTCTAAGACATAGCAAGAATTACAAACATTGTAAATTCTTCTAAGTAATAATGTAAGTTTTCGGAGATCTTTGTACCTACTTGTCTTTGTATTACCAACACATAAACATTGTCCACCCCCCAGTAGCTTACAGGCACAATTCTTCTCTCTATCATCTCTGTCATTGGAGACAATGAGCTCAGTTTAATGCTGGTTTTTACATAATGTCGATCTTAGCAAATTCACATTCAAATGTGGCATGATTAATGGATGAGTCCTCTCCTTAGCAATCACTGGGATGAGTCCTTGCTCCTTGAGGAAATGATGTGGGGCTCTCCGAAAAACTCATCTTGGACTCAACTCCTGAACTCCCAGATGGCTTACTGTCCTGATGTCTTGAAACTCACAAGGGTGTAGATTCCAGATTAATTTACTTCACCTAAAGTGAAAAATTAAGGCAAAGGATTGGGGCCTGTTCTCATGGAGCCACATGTTAGCCTCAGATGGGGAGAGGGTCTGATATTTCTCCCCTTAATCACTTATACAATACTTAATCATACTTCAGTTTCCATAAGGCACTTCCTTTGCATGTCCTCACAGCTCTCTCAGAAGCACAGTCTCGTGTGTTTGTGTGTGTGTGTGTGTGTGTGTGTGTGTGTGTGTGTGTGTGGTGTCTGTAAAATTGAATCAGTGGCACTCTGACCATGCTTTCAGGATTGCAGCTCACTGTTCAGTCCTCTATTACACTACAATGTTAATTAGTTCTCAAGCCACTCCCACCTGTGCTGCATCTCTATCCCTTTGGACAGATTATTCCCCCACACCTGGAATGACCTCTTCATCTCTACCTCATAGAAATCCTGGCATCTTTCAAGGTTCAGCTCAGGCGTCAACTTCTAAGGGAAGCCTCTCCTGATTACTTGAGGGCTTTTGCCTTTGGAAAATTACTTCACATATACTTACCTGTCAATATGCTATTGCCTTCCTGTGAGATCCTGTGATTAAGACAGTAACTCCTAGAAATTTTTGTATCTATTTGTCTTTGTATCTCTATGAACTGCATATAATAAATGTTTTATACATGTTTATTGAATTAACAGAATCCCTTGAGAATGTCACCTTTGTTTTTGTTTTTTTTTCCAGTTTATTTATTTTTAGTTTTCAACATTTATCTCCACAAGATTTTGAATACCAAATTTTCTCCCCATCTCTCCCCTCCCCTCATCCCAAAACATCATGCATTCTGATTACCCCTTTCCCCAACATACCCTCCTTTCTATCACACCCCTCCCTTCCCTTATCCCCATCTTCTCTCTTTTCTTGCAGGGCAAGATAGATTTCTATACCCCATTACCTGTATTTCTTATTTCCCAGATACATATAAAAACAATTCTCAACATTTGTTCCTAAAATGTTGACTTCTGACTTCTCTCCCTTCCCCTCTCCACACTCATCTCCACTGAGAAGGCAGCAATTCAATGTAGGCTATATATGTGTAGTTTTACTAAACACTTCCATAATAGTCCTGTTGTGAAAGACTACCTATATTTCCCTCCATCCTATCCTGCCCCACAATTTATTCTAGTCTCCCTTTTGACCTTATCCCTCCCCAAAATTGTTTACTTCTAATTACCCCTCCTCTTATTTGCCCTCCCTTCTATTATCCCCCCACACCCTACTTATCCCCTTTCCCCCTACTTTCCTGTAGCATAAAATAGATTTTCATATCACATTGAGTGTGCATGTTATTCCCTCCTTAAGCCAAATGTGATGAGAGTAACCTTCACTTTTTCCCTTTCACCTCCCCACTTTTTCCCTCCATTGAAAAAGCTGTTTCTTGCTTCTTTTATGAGAGATAATTTACTCCATTCCATTTCTCCCTTTCTCCTCCCAATATATTCCTCTCTCACCCTTTTCTATTTAGATGTCATCCCTTCCTATTTAACTCATACTTTGACCTCTGTCTATACATATGCCTATAATCCCTCCAACTACGCAAATACTGAGAATTTCAAGAGTTACAATATTATTTTTCCATGTAGGATTATAAACAGTTCAGCTTTAGTAAGTCCCTTATGATTTTTTTTTCCTGTTTACCTTTTCATTCTTCTCTTGATTCTTGTGTTGAAAGCCAAATTTTCTATTCATCTCTGGTCTTTTCATCAAGAATACTTGAAAGTCCTCTATTTCATTGAATGATAATTTTTTCCCTTCAAATATTTTATTCATTTTTTTCTGGGTAGATGATTCTTGGTTTTAGTCCTAGTTTCTTTGACTTCTGGAATATCATATTCCAAGCCCTGTGATCCCTTAATGTAGAAGCTGCCAGATCTTGTGTTAAACTTATTGTATTTCCACAGTACTTGAATTGTTTCTTTCTGGATTCTTGCAATGTTTTGACCTTGACCTGGGAACTCTGGAATTTGGTTACAATGTTCCTAGGAGTTTCTCTTTTTGGATGTCTTTCAGGAAGTGATTGGTGTATTCTTTCAATATTTATTTTACCCTCTGGTTCTAGAATATCAAGGCAGTCCCCCTTGAAAATTTCATGAAAGATGATGTCTGGACTCTTTTTTTGATCATGGCTTTCAGGTAGTCCCATAATTTTTAAATTGTCTCTCCTGGATCTATTTTCCAAGTCAGTTGTTTTATCCAATGAGATATTTCACATTGTCTTCTATTTTTTCATTCTTTTGGTTTTATTTTGTAATTTCTTGGTTTCCCATAAAGTCATTAGCTTCCATCTGCTCCATTCTAATTTTTAAAGAACTATTTTCTTCAGTGAGATTTTGAAATTGCTTTTCCACTTGGTTACTTCTGCTCTTTAAAGCATTATTCTCCTCATTGGCTTTTTGAACCTCTTTTGCCATTTGAGTTACTCTATTTTTAAAGGTGTTAATTTCTTCAGAACTTTTTTTGGGTCTCCTTTAGCAAGCTGTTGACTTATTTTTCATGATTTTCTTGCATTGCTCTCATTTTTCTTCCCAGTTTTTCCTCCACCTCTCTTACTTGATTTTCACAATCCTTTTTGAATTCGTCCATGGCCTGAGACTATTGCATATTTACTTTAAAGGTTTTGGATGCAGAAACCTTGACTTTTAGGTCTTCTTCTGATAGTATGCATTGTTCCTCCTCATCTGAAAGGATGGAAGAAAATACCTGCCCTCCAAGAAAGTAACCTTCTATCGTCTTATTCTTTTTCCCTTTTTTGGGCATTTTCCTGGCCAGTTACTTGACTTTTGAGTTCTTTGTCAAGGGGAGGGTATACTCTGGGGACCTGTAAATTCTCAGTTCCTCCAAGGTGGCACAATCAAGGGAGAGGAATTTATTCCTCTCCTGGCCTGCACTCTGGTCTGGGAGGATGATTACCTCTCCAAAGTCTCCACCAGCTCCACCTTGCCAGCACTCTTCCTCACCCCAGAGCAGTCACTTAGGGCTGAGATCCAGATCAGCTGCTCAATTCCCCCAGGATCTGTGGGCCAGGGCTGCAACAATGAAAGCTGCCACTGCATTACCTTCTCACCCAAGTGAAAGAGTTTTCTCACTGACCTTTGAAGCTGTCTATGGCATTTGTGAGTTGAGCAATCTGGGTCCCACAGCTGCTGCTGGTGGCTCTTTGAAGCTCACTGCAGTCCTATCCTTGCTGCAGCAGGGGCCACACAGTGCTGTGCTCCACTCCACACCGGGTGTGATAGATCTTTCCTGTCTAACTTCCAGGCTGCCTTGGGCTGGAAATATCTTTCACTCTGTCCTTTTGTGACTTCTGCTGCTCTACAATTTGTTTAGAGTCATTTTTACAGGTATTTTATGGACTGAAGGAGGTGTGTCCTTCTACTCTGCCATCTTGGCTCTGCCCCCTCACCTTTGTTTTAAACAATCATATTCATTTCCTCTATTTGCTGTTTTGGGGGTACATTCTTGTGTACATAATTATTCGTTTCCAAATGCCCAATATTTCAGAAGTTTAAGTTTAAAAAAGAAATATCACATAATTTCTTTCTCCTTGTCTAAATTGTGCTAGCTCTCCTCTTCCCCACTGTTTTTTTTTAATTTGATCAAACTCAGAAGGAGTTCTATTACTCCCTTGTCCAAGGTAACCAAACTTTTAAAATGTATGAAAAACCCAAAGTATTTATATGATTTTTTTCAATAAAATTATTTTGTCTTTCTGGTGACTAATCTTAACCACAATCTCTTTTTAGGCATCTGACTATCCAGTGGTGCTCTCTCTAGAAAATCACTGTTCTCCTCATCAACAAGAAATAATGGCAAGCAATCTACAAAGTATACTTGGGGATACACTTCTTTCTGATGTGCTTGAAAACTTTCCAAATGACTTACCTTCACCTGAGGTAACTATAACATGGTTCATATAGCTTTGTAAATATAAGAGTGCCTCTATTCTATCCCCACTCTAATACTTCTTCCACACAGCTGCCCAATATGAAATGATTAGGGTCTAGCAATTCAGGCTTCTGAGTCAAGTTGTTGTGATGATTTGATTTACTGTTTTAGAATTTTGATATTTTAACTGTGATCCTGATTATGCTTGGCAAATGAGGTCTTCAGGTAAGATATCAATTAAAGACATTTATAACATGTGAATATATACCTAAGCTCAAAATTATTTCAGTATAACAGAGGAACCTCAACTTCGGTTCTCACTTCTAAGCAGTGTAATCATAAACAAATCACTTAACCTTGAAGGCAGGATCTGTTTCAGTTTTGTTGTTATTGTGTTCCTCCTTCATTTCTGAAGAAGGTCATGCCATCAGAGAAACAATGACATGCCTTGCACTTGACTTTGTTTTGAGTGAGGGAGGGCTGTGCAGGTCACCAGCCTCATTTCTCCTCCAGAGCCATCTGAATTCAGTGACCAGATATTTATCAGAATGACTTGAGATGCCCCAGGATACACTGGGAGACTAGCCCCTTTAGGTCAAGCTCTATGAAGGAACTCACTTAGGGTGAGATAATGTTGATTCATTGAATAGATCTGTTTAAGAAATATACAGGGCATGGCCCCTTTGATGAGGCAAAGAAAAGAAAGACATCAGGTTGAGAGGGAAACAGCAACAATTACTATTAATAATCACTGTGAAAGCAAGGGGCAGAGGCCCCATGGTGTCTGAGCTTCACAGTGCAGTAGGTTTAAGGTAGAAGGGAAGAGAAGGGAAGGGAAATGGAAACTAGTCAGTAAAACCCAAGTCAACTGGGCATCTTTTGGCCATCCAAATTTACCTTCTTTTGGAGATGAGAAGGAAGGGGAGGGACAGAAGAAGAGGAGTTGAGTCTACTCACAGGATTGTGTTCATCCTTTGTTGCTGAAGAAGACCATGCCATCAGAGCAATAACGACATGACTTGCACTTGACTTTGTTTTGAGTGAAGGAGGGCTGTGCAAGGTCACCAGCCTCACTTCTCCTCCAGAAACATCTGAATCCAGAGGGATTAATGGCCAAAAAAGATGTCCAGTTTCACTTTTACCTTTTATCTGTAGTGTCAAGTACAATTTCCAGTACTTAGTAAGTGATGAACAAATGCTTGTTGATTAATAAATGAACTATTCTTACCCACTGTTAACCTCATTTGTAACATGGAGACAATATTTTTGCTACTTAAATCATAGGCTTATTGAGAAGATAAAATATAAGTCTATTGTGTTTAAGCACTTTGTAAGTATAAGTGCTATACAACTAGAAGTTAACAATCATTTTCATTGATTATTAATAATGTTTGGTGCTTTCTCCTTCAAATTGTCTTGTATTTACATCTTGAACTCTTCATATCCTTCAGGAAAACATAAGCTCTTTGAGGACAAGGACTGATTTTTTTCCCTTTATAGCTCCAAAATCTAGCATAATGCCTTACTCCCTAATTTCATTACGTAATACTTGCTACATTTATTCATTACACAAAAAATAATGACTAAATACTTCTTGAATGAAATTGAATTTATAAAACCACAATAGAGTATCAAAGAATAAAAGTGAAAGAAGAAAGGCAAACGCGTCGTCCTCTGAGATCTCCTGTGTCTTGGGAAAACTTGCTGGGATTTTAGGTCAAGTCAAGAAAAATGGTTCAATTTTTTATGAAAAAAAATACTATTGGAATTTGTAAGAAGAAGAAACTGGGTCCAGTAAGGGAGACGGGTGCATTAAGGAACCTTTCCTGAGGGAATTGTAATTTAGATTGATATTGAAGGATGTTTAGGATTTGGATAGGTGAACATGGATGTAAGGCATTCTAGGTGAGAGAGGGACACAAAAGAGCATATTTGCAGAGATCAGAAAGCATGGGATAAGTAGGCGAATCCAAATTAATTAAAGTCAAGGGAAATACAATAGAAAATTGATTGGGGCCAAAATATGTAGAATTTTCAATGCCAAGTTGAGAAATTTGAATTTCTTGCAGTAGTCAGTGAGGAATCACTGAAGACTATTGAATAGGGGCTGACAAGAATCAATAAGTGAACAAATGACTTATTAAAGCTCTGCTTTAGAAGATTAATCTAGTAATAGTACCTAACATGTCACAGATTAGTCTCTAGGAGACAAGAAGAATGTGGATTAATTCGGAAGCTATTTTAATAGTATAGATAATATATGCTAAGGAACTGTACTAGGGTGAATATAATTGATCTGAGAAATATTGAGGAAGAAGAAGCAATAAGATTGGGTGAATGACTGGATCCATGAGGGATAGAGAAGAAAACAAAGGTGTCTGAAGTTTTAAGCCTAGGGGATTAACAGAACACTGTCACTAATGGAAAAGGGAAAGAAGGATGAACAAACAATCATCTCTTAAAATATTTTCTGTAAGCCTGTTATTTAGGCTGTTATCCTATCTCTCCTTCCATTTATAAACTTTTTAAAAAATATTTATTGATTTATTTTTAGTTTTCAACATTCACTTCCATAAGATTCTGAGTTCTAAATTTTCTTGCCCACTCTGTCCTCCCCAGTCCCCAAGATGGCATGCAATCTGACATAAGCTCTGCATATACTTTCATATTAAAGATATTTTCACATTAGTCATGTTGTAAAAAAGAGTTAGAACCAATGGGAGAAATCATGAGAAAGAAGAAATAACAACAAAGAGAGTAAATTAATATGCTTCAATCTACATTCAGACTTCTTAATTTTTTCTCTGGATGTGGATACCATTTTCTTTCATGAATTTTTTGGAGTTGTCTTAGATACTTGCATTGCTGAGAAGAGCTGAATCTATCAAAATTGGTCATCATGTAATGTGGCTGTTACTGTGTACAATGTTCTCCTAGTTCTTCTTACTTCACTCAGCATCAGTTTATGTAAGTCTTTCCAGGTTTTTCTGAAGTCTGCTTATCATTTCGTATGGAATAATATAATTCCATCACATTCATATACCACAACTTGTTTAGTCATTCCTCAATTGATGAGAATCCCCATAACTTCCAATTCTTGGCCACCACAAAAAGAGCTGCTATAAATATTTTTGTATATGTGGGTCTTTTTTCTATTTTTATGATTGCTTTGATATACAGTCCTAAATGTTCTATTGCTGGGTCAAAGGATTTGCACAATTTTATAGCCCTTTGGATAGAGTTTCAAATGCTCTCCAGAATGGTTGGATCAGTTCACAACTCTACCAACAATGCATCAGTGTTCCAACTTTCCTACATCTTGAACATTTATCATTTTCCTGTTTTATCATGTTAGGCAACCTGATAGGTGTGATGTGGTAAACCAGAGTTATTTTGATTTACATTTCGCTAATCAATAGCTATTTGGAGCATTTTTCATTTGACAAGAGGTAGCTTTAATTTCTTCATCTGAAAACTACCTGTTCAGATCCCTTGACATTTATCCCTTAGGGAATGACCTGTATTCTTATAAATTTGACTCAGTTCTTTATATAGTTTTAGAAATGAGGTCTATAGATCAGACACTGGTTGTAAAAATTGTTTCTCGGCTTTCTGCTTCCCTTTTAATCTTGGTTACATTGACTTTGTGCAAAAACTTTTCAATTTAACATAATGTACCTTAGCTATTTTGCATTTCATAATGTTCTCTGTCTCATTTGGTCATAAATTCTTCTGTTCTTCATGAATCTGATAGGTAAACTATTCCTTGCTCTTCTAATTTTCTTATAGTATCACAGTTTATATCTAAATCTTTATATTATATGCCCATTTTAACTTTATCTTGGTATACAATGTAAGATGTTAGTCTATGCCTAGTTTCTGCTATACTATTTTCCAGTTTCCCCAGAAGTTTTTTTTAAATAATGAGTTCTTATCCCAGAAGCTAGATTCTTTGGGTTTATCAAGCAGTAGATTACTATAATCATTGACTACTGTGTCTTGTGTACCTTTCCTATTCTACTGATCCACTTCTTTATTTCTTAGCCAGTACTGAGCAGTTTTGATGATTGCTGCTTTATAATACAATTTATGATCTGATATGACTAGGCCACCTTTCCTTGCATTTCTTTTCATTAATTCCCTTGATACTTTTCATTAATTCCCTTTGGTTCTTCTAGATTAATTTTGTTACTATTTTTTCTAGCTCTATAAAATAATGTTTGGTAGTTTTATTGGTATGACACTGAATAAGTAAATTAATTTGAGTAAAATTGTCATTTTGATTACATTAGCTCAGTCTACCTATGAACAACAGATATTTTCTCAGTTATTTAGATCTGACCTTGTTTGTGTGAAAAGTGTTTTGTAATTGTGTTCTTATAGCTCCTGGGTTTGTCTTGGTAGGGCAACTCCCAAATATTTTATAATGTCTTCAGTAACTTTAAATGGAATTTCCCTTTCTATATCTTGCTGTTGAGCTTTGTTAGTAAGATATAGAAATGCTGATGATTTATGTGGATTTATTTTATATCCTGCAACATGGTTAACGTTTATTATTTCAGGTAGTGTTTCAGTTGATTCTCTAGGATTCTCGAAATATATCAACATATCATCTGCAAAGAATCATAGCTTTGATTCTTCTTTGCCTACTCTAATTCCTTAAATTTCTTTTTCTTCTCTATTGCTAAAGCTAGCATTTCTAGTAAAATATTGAATAACAGTGGTGATAATGGACATTTTATTGAAAATACTTCTAGCTTATCTCCTTTACATATAGTGCTTGCTGATGGTCTTAGATAGATGATTCTTATCATTTTAAGGAAATCTTCATTCATTCCTATGCTCTCTGATGTTTTTAACAGGAACAGGTGTAGAAGTTTGTCAAAGGCTTTTTCCTGCATCTCCATTCATAAACTTTAAAAAGAATAGTCTTATTGCCCTCATTTTCTGACCACCAGCTGACTCACCAATCCCTAACAGTCTGGATTCCATCTACTACCCTACTGAAATTATTCTCTCAAAAATTCCCAAAGATGACATAACTGTTAAATTCAACAGGAAGAATGGAGTTTGCTATATAAGCTCAAGTATAATATTTATACTGGTAGGCTATGCCAGCCATCATTATCTATGTTTCTGTATTACCAATGATTACATATTATAAAGTACTTTTCAATTAATATGTTTACAAAGAATTAGTACAAATTAATTATTATACCTACCATTCAATTTATGTCCATAGGCACTGAAATTCAAAATATTAGTGAAAAATAAGAAAATTGGAACAATAGAGGAGACAGTTAAAAGGCTGGGCAGTGACAAACATGGCCAGATAGTAGAATGTGAAGAAGAAGACGATGATGATGATGAAGAAGATTCAAAAGAACATCTTACTTCATCTATGATTAAAGAGGGCAAAGAAAAAGAGTCGGAAGAAAAATCATCTCTCATAAAGAGTTTCATTAGCTATTCTAGGAAAAAAAGGGTAAGAAACTTAAAAGAAATTTACCATGAATAGAATTTTTTCTTACTATTCCAATTATGTATTGGTTTCAAACATAAAGAGGCTTTAGAGGTAGCAAGATGGTATAGACCTTGAGTAAGGAAGCTCTCATGCTAAATACTTCCATGGATGTGACCTTGGGCAAGTTATTTAAACTCTTCCTCAGTTTTCTCATTTGTAAAATGGGGGTAAATTTATCTCAAGGTTGTCATAAAATAAGTGAAGTACTTTCTCAACATTGTATAAATGCCTGCTATTATAATTTCAAAGAAATTTTTTTTTACCTATCATAGGAACCTGAGTGCAATGTTCATGTTTTCTTTTAAATTAATCAATATCAGAGAAAAGATTATGCCTACTTTACAAATTTATGTGCCATATATGGGTTATGTGTCACATAAGTCAATGTTATATACAGATATATCTCATAAACAAATTAAATGTAATAGGAAAAATGGTTTGGATTGACACTGCCACTAGAACAAAAATTGAACAGGAAAATAGACTAAGTTGAACTCGTGTACTTCTTGTAACGATCTCATGCTCTTCCCTAAAACAAAGGTCTGTTTAAAAATGAAAATTATCTTGGACCCCAAATGACCTTAATTCAGGTCACACCTCTGACACATAATAGCAGTGTGGTCTTGGGCAAGTCACTTGAGTTGTTCTAGGCAATATTGCAGAAGATTCTGGCTTGTGTATATAGAGGGAGTTTCCTCATGGAACAGCTCCCTCTCCACTGAAATCACAGAGCTAGTTCCAGTCTCAGCATAATATCTCATCCTGTCCTGGTAGTGATGATAATTTCCTCTCAACTCCACTGGAATATTTTCTTAACTGTGCAACCTTTCCTTCTTGGTCTCCTTTGCCAGATCTTTGTCTAGGTCATGTCCAGTAATCCTGGGTGTTCGACAGGACTCTCTGTCTTGGGCCCTCTTTTCTTTTTCTTTTCCTTCTCTAATATTTCTCTTGGTTATTTAATCAACAACTCCCATGGATTCAATAATCGCCTCTATGCTAATGATCCTCAAACCTACTTATCTAGTACTAACCTCTCTACTAACTTCCATTCTCATATCTCCAACTGCCTATTGGATATTTCAACCTAGATATCCCATATACACCTTAAACTCAATGTGTTCAGAACTGAACTTACTCTTCTCCTTAAATTTGGTTTCTCCCCCAAACTTGCATGTTGTTGGCCCTTCTCTCGCTCCTCCAGAGTTACCACGTAGGTATCATTTTCAATTTCTCGCTCTCACCACTCTCTCCTCATCCCTCCATATCTATCTTATTGCTAAGACCTGTTGATAACATTTTGTATCATCTCTTGAATATATATCCTGCTTTCCTTTGATACTGACACCAACTGGGTTCAGGTTCTAATTTCCTTGGCTCAGACTATTATAATAGTTTGCTGAATGGTCTTCCTGCCACAAATTTATCCTCATTTCAGTCCATTCTCCCTTCAGCCATTAAAATTATTTTCCTAAAGTTCAAGTCTGACAATATCCACCCCCACTTCATTAAAGTCCAAAGACGCTCTATCACCTCCAAAATAAAATATATAATCCTTTGTTTGACATTCAAAGTCTTTCATAACCTAGCCCCCACCTCTAATTTTCCTGCACTTTGCAACTTCCCCTCCCCTATCTACTCTGTGATTCAGAAGATGCTGACTTCTCTTGCTGTTCCTCTAATAAGACACTCCTTTCTCGTGACTCTGGGCATTTCCATTGCTTGTCTCTCAAGCAAGGAATGATCCCTCTCCTCCTTTCTGTCTCCTGGCTTCCTAACTAAGACTCAATTAAAATCTTACCTTCTCCATGAAACTTTTCCCAATTTCTCTTACTTCTAGTCCTTTCCCTGTGTTGATTATTTCCTACTTACCTGCATATAGTTTGATTGTACATAGTTGTTTGCATGTTTTCTTTCCTGTTAGACTGTGAGTTTATTCAGGGTGAGGGATGCCTTTTGTCGTCCTTTGTATCCCTAATGCTTAGCACAGTGCCTGGCACAGGCCAGGTTCTTAGTAAATATTTGTTGATAAAGATGATGATGGTGAGGTGGAAGATGAAACAATGACAACTTAAATGATTTGCCTGTAATCACACAATAAATAAATGTCAGAAGCAGATCCAAATCCAGGCCCTATAATCTGTGTGTCATAACATGCTTGAATCATGTAGCACAGATTTGACTTGTAGAAAAATAAAAGAAAAATAACTGAGTGGTTATTCCCACAAGAGTGATAATGGTAGCCAATCAAAGGACACAGTAATGGAAGTAATTGAAAGTACTTGTTGTTTTGTTTAGTAGCCAGAGAAGTATTTCCTACATATGCTTTGACTTTCTTCAAGCAACAACAAAATGTTCTTTTATTTAGATAGCTTTAATATTTGCAAATTGCTTTCCTTGCAAGAACCTTATGCAAATGTTATTTTCCTCATTTGAGAGAAGAAACTGGTTCTTAGTGATTAAGTGACTGACTTGTTAATGATGGCACAATTGTTAATTGTCAGAGACAAGATTCAAACCTAGGTCTTGAGTTCAAGTTCATTTTGCCACTGATAAAAGAGACTTGGAACAGACCAACATACTCGATATCCAGGAAGCAGAACTCCAATTTTTTCCTCATTACAAAAAGAGAAAAAGACCCCCATTCTCTTCAGTGTTACATAAGATTAGAGATGCTAATGACTGGGCATAAGGGAAATCACAGGCCTTCTGATTCCAAGTCCAGCTCTCTTTCTAACTCTTCCCACAAAGCTGGCTACTGCTCTGGTACCCACAAAATCTCTCAGACTGGCAGGATGAATGAAAAGGAAATTAATCTTCTTGATAAGGAAGAACAGAACTCATTGGGGGAAAATAGAAAGATTTAGCTTCTTTAGGTAATATTTATTATATCTTTTATGATGTATTATATTATGTATTATTGTGTTATTTTTATATTAACACTAAAATATTTATTTTATATTTTCAAAAGAAGTACATTTACTAGATTAAAATGATTTTCTATATAACTTTGTCAACAATGAACTAAGAACACAGGATTGAAAGTCTAGTTCCTTGATTTGAAAAGTTTTTCTTTCAAAGAACTTATGAAACATTGCAAAATAATTACATTCTATTTATAGACAAGGAAGGTAAAAATGGCCTTGGAGCTGTCAGATCTTGTCATTTACACCAAATCCGAGAAGTTCAAAGGCTTTCATCATGCCCAACTTCATCAGAAATTCAATGAGAATAATTCTATTGGGGAGTTACATGCAAGAAAACTTTCAAAACAGAAAGGTAATATCAAATTGTTTGCCTTCTCAATGAAGTGGGAGAGGAGGGAGGGAGAAAATTGGGAACTCAAAATTAAGAAAGAAAGAATGACTTGGTACCCAAGACACAGTAGGCAAGGAATATAGCAACCTCCTGTTTGATAAACCCAAAGAAAGAATGCTAAATTTTTTTTTACATGTAATTGGAAAAAATAAAATATTTGGAAAAAACATCAAAAAAAGCAGAAAGGCAATTTCTTTTGGTTTAGTTATATTATGTTTATAACTTACATTTCTTTATAACATACATTTATTTAAAATCTTATTTTGTTACTAAATTGATAAAACTGGTGTGTATATATATATATATATATATATATATATGTATGTGTGTGAATACATCTATATATAATATATGCCCTTGATTTCATAGATTTCAATATTTTTAATAAAATATATTTTTTAAAAAAGCATGTGCTTTGAGTTAGACCCAATAGCTTTATTTGGCAGGACTTACACATATAAGTATTGGCTCTATATTTTTAAAATTAATAATATTAAAGCAAGTAAATACAGTTTAAAAACAATGCTTAGTTATCTAGTGGTTTAAGCTTTCTTTTGAAAGAAACTTTCATGTTTCACTTCATTTTATCCCTATAATAATACTATTCTATACTATACTGGACTACATTATTACTATGCTACTACTAATGAACATTTATAGCATTTACTATGTTCTAGGCACTATGCTATGTGCTTTATAAGTATCTCATTTCATCCTTGCAACAACTCTATTATTTTCCTCATTTTAGAGTTGACTGAGGCAAATAGCTATTAAATGACTTCCTTAGGGGTCACCAAACTAGAAAGTGTTGGAGGCAAGATTTGAACTCATACTTTTATGACTTAAGGCCTAGTGCTCCTTTGATTATGTCACCAGTTGCCAGGTAGCTCAAGAATTTTAACTCAGTTTTTTTTCTTTTTAAAATGGGAAAATTAAAAGAAGGGATGAAATGATTTGCTTTATTTCACATATTTCAGACCAGGGTTTCTTTCTTCATACCACATTGCCTATTTTTCACTTCAGTATTTCTTTTTTAGTATCATAATATGTCACTATCCTGAAGAAGGAAGATATCCCCCTTCATCGTCCTTCCTCTTTATTTATTCCACTCCAGTCCTGCTTATACTTAGGTCTGCTTTGAGCAAATTGCCAATTCATTTAAAAATGGCAGTCTTAGAAGATGCTGGCAGACAGTGTTGCTTAAGTGCTTTCCCACCTACTTAGAAAATGATAAGAGTAGGAGGATAAGGTACCCAATCTGCTTGTCATACTTCATGATAAAAGAAATAAGTGGCCAAGCTGCAATTTCTTTATATAATGATGGTAAAGGAGAGACATTTTTCTCATTCTGGTTTATGAATAAAAGAATTAGAGAATAAGTTCTCTGTCCAGACTTAGGGATATCCTTCTGATTTCTGTTTTCATTATTTACTAAATCTGTTCTTTCCAAAGGTTACCAGTGACCTCCTAATTGTCAAATCCATAGGTTTCACTCTCCTTGCCATGTCTGCCACATTTAGCACTGCTGAACATGCTTTTCTCCTGGGTACTCTCTTCTCCTTTGGATTCTGACATTGTTCAGTTCCAGATATTACTTCTATATTTCTGTCTTTTCCTTTATCTCCTTTTCTGATTCCTTACCTTCCTTTTTCCCAGTGAATGTGGGAAAGCTTTCCTTTAAAGTTCTTTCCTTACTTCTCTTCTTTTTTATGTAATCTCTTTCCTGAGTCTAATACATTCCAAAGGCTTCAAATGCTAACCGTATGATTCTTCAAAGGCCAGGTAGGTGGTGAGGTGGATAGATTATTGGCCTTGGGATCAGGAAGACTCATTTTCATGAGTTCAAACCTTGCTTCAGGCACTTGCTGTATGACCCTGAGCAAGTCACTTAACCCTGTTTGCCTCAGTTTTCTCATGTGTAAAATGATCTAGAGAAGGAAATGGCAACCCATTATATCTTTGCCAAGAAAACTGCAAATGAGGTTATGAAGAGCTGGACATTACTAAAAGAACTCAACCGCAGTAACAACAATGACTTCCAGAATTGTATACCCACTTTAAGATCTATGCAACCATTTCTGACCTTTCCTTTAAGCTCCAATTCTGCATTTCTAGAGGTTTATTAAATATCTACACCTGGATGTTAAACCAAAACTCCAAATACAATGTATCAAAAAAACCCTCATTATCTTTCCTCCAAAACCTTCCTCTTTCTTTAATTTCCTGTTTCTTTTGGACACTACCATTTTTCACACTCTAAGGTTGAAACTGCAGTCTTTTGTCTCTGCACTCAGTCCCTACATCTAATCACTTACCAAATCCTGTAGAATTTCCCTTTGTTGTATCTTTAACATCTACTTTCTCTTAGCAATTCTACTTTACCCAACCCAGTTCAATACATGAGATCCTAACTATAATTTCCCTGCCTCCATCTAGTTTCCCTTTTTTACAAATCATTCTTCACACCACAATGAATGTAATCTTTTTTTAATATACAGTCCACATTGGATATATCTTTAGAATTTCATCCTTAAGGGTTTCCTATCCATCCTTGGATGTCATCCCAATAGAATTTTAGTCAGTGGAATCCTTCCTAACTTTTCCTCTGGGTCTTGGAGTGTGCTTATCTAAAATACAGGGTACGCATAAAACTGTCTCTGATTTTCCTCTCTTCCATCAGAAACTCTAGGGAGGAGTGGTCACTTATTCCAAAGACTTCCTTTATTTCCACTCTAGAAATCAGTTCTTCTTTGTTGATGATTATTCAAACCACAACAAAATTTCCACTTGTTGATTCCTTGATCTTCTAAAATATGACCTTTCCCTTCAGGTAAATGAAGAAATTATTACTTGATATGTTTTTTAGGGTGGAAGAAAAAAGTGTGAGTGAGAGAGTTAGAAGGAGAGTGATGGAGGGACAGAAAAGTAGAGATAGAGATACAGAGACAGATAGAAACAGAGAAGAGACAAAGCTACAGAACTGAAGAAACAGAGACAGAGAAGACAAAGAAAGAGAGATAGAGACACAGAAAGCCAGAGAAAGAAAAGAGGTGCAGATATAGAGTTATAGAGCTAGAGAGACAGAGACAGGTAGAGAAAAGAGAAGCAAAGAGACATAGAGAGAGAAAAAAGATAGAGAGAAAGAGATAGAGACACAGAAAGAGCAAGAAAAGAGGTGCAGATATAGAGTTATAGAGCTAGAGAGAGAGAGACAGGTAGAGAAAAGAGAAGCAAAGAGACATAGAGAGAGAAAAAGATAGAGAGAAAGAGATAGAGACACAGAAAGACAGAGTAAGAAAAGAGGTGCAGATATAGAGTTATAGAGACAGAGAGACAGAGACAGGTAGAGAAAAGAGAAGCAAAGAGACATAGAGAAAAAAGATAGAGACAGTACACTATGTGTCTCCACTAATTTGATAGGATGTCATTTTTTTTCCTCTGGTCAGGGGAAAAATAATTCTCATTCGTTGACTTTCAGTGATTGAATAAGTTTCATAAACATTTTCAAGTAGAAGAGGAATAAAGAACAGTATGTGTCTGAACTCATCTTCTTTTCCTCTTCCTTGAGACCTTTTTTTTTTTTTTTAGAATATGTATAGCTCTTTCTTCAAAGGCTAATGCTTCTGGGTGGATCAATGGCATGTGGAAACCCTTGCTGCCTGATTATTTAACAATGTACTGTCTTTATCAAAAGTAGCATAAATTGACTGATTTCCCATTCTGAGATGTGATGGTGAGATTACTTATTCATATAGCTAGGCACCTGGCACCTTTGCACAAAATATTCAGTCTTGCTCATTTGGCTATACTCTTTATGTAGATTGCCATGGAGTGTATGTGAAGGAGTTTTTGTGTGAAATTTGTGAAAGATGAGGGAAACTGTAAGAAGAGGTAAAGTAAATATGGGCAAGGCTCGGTCGCTACTTTGAAAATCATTAAATTTCATTGGATTCTTTTGAAGATTCTTTTATCAGATTAAAATTTAAATATACCTAATAAAAATTCAAAGTAATATTCACTAGTTTAGGAATGATTCACTTCAATCTTGTTCATTAACTAGTCCCCTAACTTCTTAGGTGATTTTTTAAAAGGAAATAAATTGTATATTCTCCATTATTTATCATGTCTTTAATTACGGTAATTATTTACTTCCCAACCTAGTTGTAGACTTATTTAGAATATTTAAAATAATGATTTCAACCTTAGTGATCATCAGCAGAAGCCACGGATTTGAATGCACAAGCAACAGCAATTACGGTAAAGCAATAACTTTCCCAAAGTCCAATCCATCATACATATTATGAGGGGGCAGGAGGAAAAATGCCAAAGTAAGAGTATGCATGCCAAGACAACATGCAACAGGAGCTCTAGGTGTCCTGGTACTGCTTTGAGCTTTGAAGTCCTGACTAGAGTCCCTAATTTGTGGCCAATTAAACTCGGACAATGCTAGCATACTCACCAGCAGGACATAAGTACTCCCGTGAACCTAAAAATATATGGTGGCATATAGCTGCAGCCTGATTCTCTTTGGGACTGCCATGATGATCAGCTTGACATGGGGTAGAGTTATCACTGCTCCTCTGTGCTTTGATACCCCAGGAAGGCAAGAATGCTAGGATGTGAGTGCGTTGCAACAGGTCAGAAATACTAATAATCCATCTCCTGGACATGCTTAGGTAGGGATGGTAATGTTCACTAAAGTAAGTGAATCAAAACAACACAGGAAATAGACTAAAAAGAACTCGAATGTTTTCATAATGTGCTAGTACTATATCATGACAAAATTGGAAACAACTTACTAGTTATTGAAATGATTGGTATATTGCTTTTCTCTCCCCACCCAATGATAGCCTTTGTTTTAAGTTATGCAACAATATAGTCAGACAAATTCAAGATGATGAGAAGTAGGAATTCTTAAACACAGATTAGATGAAATAAAAATGAAAATTAAGGAGTTACTTAAATATGAAAAGGGAAAGTCTGGAGGATCTGGAGGTATTATAAATCTATATTGAACACAAATTTCAGAATTGCTACCTAATAATGAAATAGATAGCAAAAACAAAGTTGAAGCCTGAAATGATTTTGAAAAGGAGATGATGGACATGCTTAAAGTGGAATTTTAGAAAGTATATTTTGGGTTTGATGGCACAAATCCCACTAATGATATTTATTAAGAGCCTTCTGTGTGCTGGGTACTGAGCTAAGTTCCAGGGAAACAAAGAAAGGCATCAAAGAGTCTCTACTTTTAAGTCTAATGGGAGAGAAAATATATAAGCAACTATGAAAAAGATATGTACAGGATAAGTTGGGTATTATCTCAGAGGGAAGGCCTTAAGATTAAGGAGTACCGAGAAAATTTTCTTTCAGAAGGTGGGACATTTGTTGAGATTTAAGTGAAGCCAGGGAAATTGAGAGTCTCAAAGCATTTCAGTAATGGAGGATAATCACGGAAAACACTTGAAGTTGGGAGATGAAGTGTCATGTATGGGGAACAGTAAGGAGGCAAGTGTCATTGTGTCATGAAGTACATGGAAGGAGGGGGTGGAGGAGTATAAGGCGTAGGAGAAGTAGAAAAACTGAAAAGGCTAGGTTAAAGGGCTTTAGAAACCCACAGAGAATAATTTCCAAAGGGTGGGGTCAGTAAAAGCTAGCATAAACAATGCATTTCCCCACTATGTGAGGTTGTAAAAAGATTTTAGGAGCCATACAAGTATGTGTTTCTGTGCGTATGTGATATATACACATAGGCATACATACACATACAGAGACATACACATACATATAAAAAAAGTCGTTGTCATGGTGAGGGCCTTATGAGTCAAGGTGGAACTACTCAGTAATACTACTTAGGACAAGTGTAAAATGCCTACCCTTGAAAAAGTGTATTGAGAAAGCCACTGAAGACCTGCAGAAAACCATTGCAATATTACATAAATATGTAGTCAGTACGTGTAGTAAAACATAAACCCCATAATATCTAATTAAAGTTACTGGAAAAGAAACATGTGAAATGGAATCTGGAAAATAAAAATATATTAGAAATTCTTGATACTGTTAATTAACAATTAACAAAAGACAAAAGGTAACACAAGGAAAAGGAACAAGAATTCATTAAGTGCCAAGTGCTTTATAAATATTATCTCATATCATCCTCACAACAACCCTGGGAGTCAGATGCTGTCATGATCATCACCATTTTGCAGTTGAAGAAACTGAGGCATAAAGTGGCTAAGTGACTCGCCCAGGGTCTCTAAGCTAGGAAGTGTTTGAGGCTGTTTTTGAACTTGGATCTTCCTAACTCCAGGCTCACTGCTCTATTCATTGCAGTGCAAAGGACAAAATAAACATTCAACCTAAAAAAAGCCCCATTGGAAGGGAGGGGGAGAAAAATTTAAAAGTTATAAAAGTGACTGTTGAAAACTGAAAACAAGTAAATTATCAGCAAAAAAGTCCTCTATATTTTAGAAGCTTGAGAAGCAAAGTTATTTGAAGAGGGAGAACCCCCAAAGAAGAAAGATATGAAATAATGATGTCATCTGCATTGTTAAATTAGGTCCACCTGAATAAAAACACAAGATGTATTACCCATGAAATAGAAATTTTTCATGCCATTAATATAATAAATGATAGAACGGCTCCTTCACAGAAGGCTTCTGAAACTTAGTTTCCTCTACAGAAGTGGAAAGCAGTAGGTCTGCATACGATCCATAACTATTAGTTTGAATGTTGCATAGCAGTGCATGTAGCTGCAGCTGCTCATTGGCTGCACCTACTGTTAGGAAGATTTATGAGGTGGTTCATGGTATCTAAAAGCTGAGGGGGCCAGACCATCACTTAGCTAACATATGACTGGTGCTCAATGTATGTAAAATTCTTAACACATGTCAAGGAAGAAATGAAACTGAAGACTTGGGGCTTAATTTCAGAAATGAAATCAACACATAGAGGATAATATTTACAAATACCTTTGTCTTTTCTAGGCAAGACACACCAAACACAGGGTTAACAAGGAGAAAACTGAGGTTATGAAGGAAACTGACTAGCATCAGGCAAAGTCAAATCATAATAAGGAATAACTAATTTAGAACAATTAATATCTATACAATTCTTAACATACACTTTTGGTGTGATGAAATGAATGATAATCGCTGTGTCTAAACAAAAACCCATACAATGTTAATAAAACATGGGACTCCTCTCCCTAAAGCAGTTATAGATAGATTATTTTTTGTCAGAGAGGGGATTACTAGAGATTCTCAGAATGATAAACAAATTAACAATTTACAGAAATACTTTGGAAAATAAAACATACTTCACTTTGCCAAGGAAAAATCAAAACTGATGTAAACTATATGACAATGAAAGTTTATAGTGTAATCAAATGTGTTTTATTTCTGTATTCAATTCAATTTGATTAACATTTAGTAAGTGCTTACTGTGTGCCAAGACCTTGCTAAAGACTAGGGATATAAATGGAAAAAAAAAAGAGACTGTTCCTGCCCTCAAGGTGCTTAAAATCTAATGGGGCCTGGGATGAGTGACCATCAAAGGGTACCTGGGAAGAGGATGTACTGGTTCTTTTTAACTGTTGTTATGTTCACTAACCATATCTTTAATTATTCATTCTAGAATTTGGGGGGAAATTGAAGTCAAAGTCACCATTTAGTTTATAGGATACATTTTCATCTTGTTTTTTGAAAATAAGGCTATTTTCCCTTCCTAACCTTGCAGTATGGTTACTATTCTCAATGATCTTTCAAAGGTCATAGGCAATTGTCACCTGGCAGATATTTCATTACCTAACATATTAATTCATTTGGTCTAGTTGACTTGTGTTTTCTTACTATCTCCTTACTTACCTTAAGTATCAACTGTATTAGTAATTTTTGTTCTGTTTTTTCCAGGCCAAAGATAATTTTCTCCTTGAGTCAATGAACTCTGCCTTCTTGCTATAATCAGTTATCATCATAATCCCATTCACCTTGAGTAGTTGTCCTATGTATTTCCTCAATATTACTACAGAAATTCCCTTTTTGTTATCTGTAGTTTTCCTTACTAGAGAAATTACTGTTTTTGCACTTCTGACACTATTTCTTGTTAGTTTACTATATGTTTACATCCATCCTTTGTTACTTGTTCTTGCTTCCATCTTCCATAAATACCTTTTTAAACATCTAAGTTGGTTGGTGAATAAAGTTTATGTGACTCCATATTAGTCTTATCAGAATATCCTCCCTTTTTCTCCTCACTGGAATTATATGTCTAGAATTTCATTTTTGAGAGATTCCTATCCTGTCAAATTTTAGTCCAAAGGATCATCTTATTTCCATAAACTCTTTGAAATCTTTTCTCCCAAAATGTGAGTTTTATGTTAGACTTGTTCTACCTATCTTCTCTGTCTAAAACTCTTCGGATGCAATGGTCATCGCCCCCTCCCCAAGTTCTACCTTGATCGTTCCCAAAGACTGGTTGATTCTACTTCTATAACATCATTCATATATGTTCCTCTTTTTCCATTTGCATGATCAGGTTCCTAATTCAGGCAGTTATCACCTATCACTTGGCCCTGATACAAGTCTTTCTCCTCTCTCCTCATCATTTACACCATTGCCAAATCAATGTTCCCAAAGCATAAGTCTGACTGTGCCACGTCCCTGATCAAAATATTCTGTGGCTTTTCATTTGGGATAAGATGTAAACCCTTTTAGTATATAATCTTTCTCCAACTTTTTCTTCCAGAGTTATTTTACATCACTTACCATTATATACTCTGTGTTTCAGCCAGATTGTTCTATTTGTTGTCACCCATATATGGCATTCAATCTCCCACCTCAATGGCTTTGGAAAGGTTGCTCCTCATTTTTGGATTATACCTCTTTCTCTCCACTTCCTCTTGGTCTCTAGTGTTCTTTGACGATCAGTTCAAGTCCTACCTCCTATGTAAGATCCTTCCAAATCTCTTCAGTTAGTACCCTTTAATTAAAAAAGATTTCTTGTTTTTTATATAAATGTGTATAGGATAAAAGATTTTGCTCTAGAAGGGACTTAAAGGGTCATTTAGTCCAACCTCCTCATTTTGCAGATAAGGAGAATGAGATTCAGAGGATTTAAGAAATTTGCTCTGGTCAAAAAGGTAATAAGTGACAGAAGGGACATTCAAACCTAGGTTTTCTGTTGTCTCCTTTGTGCTATATCACACTGCCCCCATCTTGCTTACCCTCCAACAACATAGAAGTACCTTGAGGCACTCAGGCTATTTCATTTTTGCCACTTTATTTCCAGTGCCTAGCATATTGTTGGGCATGTAGTAAGAAACTAATACATTTTCCATAAATGAAATGTAAAAGGTTTCTATAACTTTTACCTTAGAAACCAATTCTTTCTTGTTAGTGAAAATGAGATCCAAAATAGAATTTTCCTTTGTTCATTTCCCTACGTTTGTAGTAAGTGTTTTGTTGAATTGGTTTTGAGGATATTGTCAGTTCTCTATGGAATTCTTTACTTCATCCTTTGCAAAAGAAAAGAACACATAAGTTGTAATTATTTTCATGTTTTTCCTTTTGCTCTTCATAAACAATCCAAAGCAAGATGAACAAACATCCCATAAAACGATGTCATTTGAGGGCAGTATGGAATAGTTAGCTCCACCATCTCTTATACTTGTCTAAGGGAAAATATGTGAGCTATCATTTCATTTAATTACAATTTCCTACTGGTTTTTATTTTGTTTTATTTCATTTATAACAACAATGCAAAGATTAATGTAGTCCAGTATTTACTGGGGCCTCTTAAATTTTTTCCATGACCACTCAGAAGACTAGATGAACATATATATTGAACAAATTATGACATGTAATTTTGGATAAAGACTCCATTGATTAAGTCCATCAATTCATATGTCTTAGACATGTATTGCACTTGAACAAAAAAACTGCACTCTGAAATGAATATATAGAAAAGAGTCAATTTAATAGGATTTAGGAAACTCGGTATTACATTTAACACTTCTAAACTTCTCTATGATGCAAAAATAAGGTAAAAATAGCAAAAATTTTCCCAGTGATGCTATGTGTCTGAGTTCAGTTCTGAGTTAGGGATAAATTTGAAGGAAAATTGATCAAGTTTTCTTGCCTATCATTGTCACTTAGAAGCGGATCCTTTCTTAAAAGATTTTGTTGTAAATCATCAGTCTGACTAAAGTAAAGACGGTCTATATAAAAAACTTATGTAGCTTAATGAACTTATTGAGGGATATTTTTGTAGCTATATGGGACCTTGGAACAGCTGGAAGTTGAGGTAAAGTGAAGGTCTTCAGGGCTTCAACTGAATTTCTAGCCATCTGGACTGGTGCCTGAGATGTCAGATCAGCCACATGGTGTGGCAGCAGCCCAGATGGCTCATAGAGATGGCAGCATCAAAGATGACTTCCAAGCTTTCCCCTATAGATAAGAAAGATCCCAACTTTAGCATATGTTGGTGATGTTTTGCCAATTGCATTTGCTTCCCAAAATATATAGGTAGTTATTGGAAGGATGACAAAGTTTTATCTGTTATCTTTGCTCCAAAATTTACACTTTCAGATCTTTCAGTGTTGTTATTAGTTGATGGCCTGAAGGAAGAAGAAATGGAAGGTGAGAGAGATTGAATCATCCTATGTCTGACTTTATTTATTTGTGCCAAATTTATTTAACCTATTCTCTTGACTTTAGATGTGTCAGAAAAACTGTCCCTGAAAGCATTACACTTTTTAATGTAAACAACCACAGGCAATGAGAGTTAAAGATCTTCCCCTACCCCCTCCCACCATTAATAGGCCTCTGGTAGAGCCCATTAAAGGAAGCTTGATTAGGGGAGGCTTGCTTTGTCGGAAGGCCCACAGCTTATGTTAAGTTCTAGTGAGACACTGGGCCATGAGATGTCCTCCAGTTCTGAAAAGTGTCTATATACTTTGAGGTGAGGTTTTGCTTTGGGGCTTACTCTTTGGAAGAAGGTTTGTGTGCCAGACGAGACTGGGCAGCTGTTAAGGAGTTCCCCGACTTTGAACAACCAGATGTCGGTACTTCCCTCTCTGGTAACTGCATACGTATGTTATGATCAGACAGTTGAATATATTTGTTGATCTGCGACGTATGTTTTGCTTATGGCCAGACGCTAAGAAGCCCTGTCTGTTGGTCCTTATTTCTCTGCTTGGATTTTCTCAGTTGGTGTATGTGATTAAAGAAGATTGTTGACCCCTGAAAAACTGCTTTCTTTTTAAGAAAGTAGACCTGAGAACCTGTGCTAGCAGGCCCTCCTAGCGTCAGGGTGCTTGCTGCTACACGCTTCCACATATAACCATTATTAGACTGGGGACTGCACAGCTCAGGTTATGCAAGATTAGCAAAACTCAGCTTTTTCATAGATTGAATTTCTTATTTAGCTCTAAAGAATGCTATGGGTACAATAAATGAGTTAATATTCACTTAGGGCTTTTTGTTTAGTATATCACATATATTTCTAAAATGGATCAGAAAGCAATGACTAAGCACTAGAATAGTCCCTAACTTTCCACCACAGTCTCCAACATTTCAAAGTAAAGAGTAACTCAAAAGATCATGGATAAGCACAGGTAAGTAAATTCTGATGATGCTTCCATGGAAGACATGTGTGCATGAAGTGGCTGAAAAAATTCTTCAGGGAAAAATCATGGTCTTATTTGTGATCAGAAAAGTATGATATAACACACAATGAGAGAGACAGTTGAACAACACCAATGTTTCATTAGTACCCACATAATGTTGAAAGGCCCCAGATGAAGATCTCTAGCATACTAGTATCCATGCGTGGGTGGGGTAACCAAGATGGTGCAAGTCACTGAGCTTATGCTATATGAAGATCTGCTAAAGCAACTGCAGATTTTTAATCTAGAGAAGAGGAGACCTAGGGGAGACAGGATTATAAGCAAGGGTATGCTAGGGCTAGCTTACACTGGCTCTTCAATGCCTATTGCTAAATTTTAAATGTGAATATTTACACCTTTTAAACTTGCAAACACAAAAATTGGGTTGATTTATAGTTTTGTTGATTAGATGTAAGAAAATGATGGAGGAAATATTTATAATGCAGGCTAAACTTTTTGAAAGCCAGTTGTTAAACAGTTACCCCCACACCTCTTGTCATAAGTGTTTGAAAAATTGTCATGTAGGAGAAAGAATAGACTCCCAGGAGGTGGTGTCAGAGTATTGTCCTCTACAGTAGACTCAGCACTGGACATGCATTCACAAATGCTAGGTAAGTCAACTCATTATTTTTCACTTGGATTATTGAAAAAACTTCTAATTCATCTTACTTCCAGCCTCTTCTCTCTCCAATACACCCTCCAAGTGACTGCTAAAATAATCTTCCTAAAGCATAGGTTATGCTATGAAATTTTCTTGTTCAAGAATCTTCAATAGCTAATTACTTTATATAATAAAAATACCAGGTTTTCTGTTTAATACTTAAAGCTTTACACAGTTTGGCTTGAGTCTACTTGTCAAGAGCTTTTACATAGTCTTTACCTTCACACACTCCATATTCTAATCAAACTGGCTTATTTACTTTCCTCCCAACAATTAATACTTTTCCCTTCTTCAAATTATCTCCTTTTTAAAATTTTTTGTTTTTATGTCATTTCAGATGAGTCTGACTCTTCACAACTCCATTTGGAGTTTTCTTGGCAAAGACACTGGAATGCTTTGCTACTTTCTTCTCCAACTCATTTTACAGATGAGGAAACTGAGGCAAATGGGGTTAAGTAATTTGCCTGGGATCACACAACTACTAAATGTCTGAGGTCAGATTTAAACTCAGGTCTTCGAAACTTCAGGCCTGTGGATGCTCTCTCCTTTGCACCACCCAGCTGCCCTCTCCTCAAGTTATTGTTGAATTATTTCTTATATTTATAATTATTGCATACTAAACCATGTAAGAGAACTAGAAAGATGAGTGTGAACTCTTGTGTGTAACACATATACACAAGCTCTCCACATGTATAAGTGGGTTCCCACATGTTGAAGCTCCCATGTAAGGAAAACTCATTAATGTAGAGGAAGAGAACTCACACATAAAATAAACTTGAACTAGGTCCTATCTGAAATAAGCCTACACATGAAACAGAGATAATAACATATAATGATGATGATGATCTAGAGCAGAAGTATCCAACACACAACCCATGGTCTTTATGGTAGCTCACAATGTTCCCAAGTGTGACTGAAACAAATTAAAATGTAATTGGGGAATTTTAAACAACAAAACAATTGTAATTGTTGTTTGACTCTTTGTGATCCCATGGACTAGCATGCCAATGCTGTCCATGACTTTTTGGCTTTGGTTTTGGCACACTTAGTGGATTAGTTTTCCATTTAGGCAGAGAGATTAAATGACTTGCCCAGGCCATACAGCTAGTAAGTATCTGAGGTTGAACTTGAACTCATACCTTCCTGATTCCTGGCCCAGTGCTCTATCCATTGAGCTACTTAACTGCTTCCAGTAAAACATAGATAATGTTAATATGTGGCTTCCTAAGTCATCAAGTAACCACAGAGATCTCAGTGTATGGTTTAGTGATCATCATTCCTACCTCTATTTGACATCACTGGAATAGAGTGTAATAACTAACAATTTTATATTGCAGGCCTCACTTCTAAGTTTTGATGGAGAATTAGGTTTCATGATAAAAATTTTCCAGGTAATTGGCCAGCCATAGTAATACCATGCCAGCCCTCTTGCCAGGCATCAGCTTCATCATCAGTTTTCCCAGAAAGTTATCTTTCTCTTGTCTCATGTGCTTCAAGAGTTGCTCTTGTGAAATCTACCAGATAATAGTGATTTATGTGCTTTCTCTTGTCTATGGCAATTCAGGAGTCACCCCTCATCTCCCTCATCTCACTTTTCATTGAAAGGGAGAAACATCTCTTATCTTTTTAAGAACAGGTATCTTGGTTCAGTCTCAACCTGTGCCCCCATCATTAAATCATGCTAGTCAATATGTCTTAGACACCAAATAATCAAGGAACAGTTGGAAGGCTTGCTTCTTGTGCTTCTGGCTTATAATAAGGAAATAGATTCATTTAGAATAGTTCCCTTGCTCCTCCACATACTTTGGCCAATATGGATTCTCCATTTTCCTTTTTCCTGGATTCCTCAACCGATGCCAAGTTCAAACTGCATGAGTCCTGTGAACTTTGGGTAAGAGGTGTAATTTTATTTAATTTGTTAGTTATGGCTGCTTCTGGTATGTTGAGTGAACCCCCACTCCCTCTACCCCCAGCAATGCTCTCTACACTGGCAAGCCAGGATGTAATTGTATTGCTTCCAGTAGAATTTAAGCTCTTTGAGCTTAAATTTTATTTTGTTTTTTCCTTTGTACATATTATATGTGTATATTTATATATGTGTGCATATATGTACGTTTATGTACATGTACATTCATACATGTGCATATACACATTTGTGTGTATGTAAATGTATATATGAAAATACATGGGCAGTTAGGTAGCATGGTGAATAGAGCACCAGGTCTAGAGTCAAGGAGACTCATCTTCCTGAACACAAAACTGACCTCAGCTCTGTGACCCTAGGCAAGTCACTTAACCTTATTTGCCTCAGTTCCTTTTGTGTAAATGAGCTGGAGAAGGAAAAGGCAAACTACTCCAGTATCTTTATAGAACCCCAAATGGGAATCATAAAGACTCAAATGTGACTGAAGTGACTGAAAAACAACATGTATTATACATAGTAGATGCTTAATAAATACTTGATGAAATTCAGTGGAATTTTTGAACTATCTTTGTTAATTTAATTGTGTAAATTATTACACAATAATAATTATGTAATAAAAATTATTTGAATTTGCATTTTGGATTCTTAGAGAGTTTGAATAATTTTATTTGGTTATTGATAATTTGTTTCTTCTTCGATTAATCACTTTTCAATATTCCCTTATGTTTTGTTTCTTGAACATAGGTTTCTTTCAGATGTCAAATTTTCATGAAAGAGTTTAAAGAAAAATTTTATTCTCATAAGATTCTTTCCTTTGTATTCCAGACATTTTTTTTTGGTTTTATAAAAGCTATTTTTATACAAATGAATCCATTTATTTTCCCTCTAATTTCCTCTATTTTGTTGAATACATAAATATCTTTCTTCTCTCTATAATCACAACAAAGGGTTATGTTTTTATGATCATTGATAAATTTGATATTAATTTTGAACAATTTATTTCCACAATGTTTAGTGAGAATAATTAATACTAATATAGCAATTTACATTTTGTCATTTGATTCTCCACAACTGTGAGGTAGGTGCTATTATTACTATATTTTATAGGTAGGAATGCAACAAGGTGGGGTTTTTGTTGCTTTTCTTTTGGAGTTCAGTTTTCCAGGCTCATACTTAATTGTAAACATCTGAAGGATTAATCTCTTTTGAGCCCTGGTAATCCACAGCTGTAACCCATTAGGTGCTGAGCTATGTGGACTTTCATACCTTTGGGCACTAAGTCAATCAGGTGCAGAGTTTTGGCATTATGCACTCATGCCTTTCTGCCCTGAGTCAATCAAGTGCCAAGGAAAACCATGTATATAACCGTGTATATTGCCTTGAGGCTGACTTGTGGGAAGAATGCTTCACCTGAGAATTGATGTCCTGGATAAGACTGGGTAGCTGTTGTTAAGGGGTCCCCTGGTTATGAATGTGAGCCTAGAAGAAAAAAATGAGCATTGAGCACAAAGAGAAAATGAACATAAAGAAGAGAAAATGAGTATTGAGAGAACTAGAAGATGCAGCAACTGAAGGAACTTGCTAAGTAGTGGGAACTTGCTTAGCAAAGAGGAGATCTCTCATAGATTAAGAATGAACTTGTGCTAGCAGCCTGCCTGTTGGCAGGATCTGTGCAGACTAGAGGAAAGTATGGAATTTAGTGAGACTGGAATACTTGTCCCTTGTTTCCCAGTCATTTTGTTATGTTTTGGAGCTAAAGCTCCTATAGAGGCAACAAAGGAGCCAAGGGAGAAGTTTCTTTTGAGCTTCTCAGAGCCAAGGCTATGACTGGAGGTAGAGCTTGAGTGGAGTAGCCCCTCCTCCCATGAGTGACACATGGAGCAGGAGCAGAAACCTCCCTGCATCAGAACCCAGGAAGGAGCTGAGAACAGCAGGATCACAGACTTGTAGGAGGAGGCGGAGCCATGGGAATGAATTGAACCCCGAGTCAAGATGAAACCTTTGTTGCCCAGCTGCCCCTCAGGACTTGGAAGCAGAGGCTGAAGCAGTGTTAAGACTTGAAGCAGGTGTATACGTACCTTAGAGTGCCGTGTGGGAGCCTGTAATGGCAGCATGGAAAGGAAATACACCCAAGAAGACTTTTAGAATTTGGGCAATCTATTTTGAATAAGGAGATTGTAACCTACTGTGATGTAGGAGTGGAGGGTGTTGTGTTCTCTGTTACCTCTGGAGATGTATTGTGTTAAGGGGAGACCCTGGCCCAGCATCACCTGATTGTATAAACAAATATTTTAGGACAATATATTACATATTGAATGATATGTTTTATTTAAGGCCATGTGGTCACCCTGGTAATAAGTTGTTATGCTGTTTTGGGTTGTGAATGCTTTAGTTTCTTGAGTAAGGTTTAGTTCTGAATAAATACAGTGCTCATTATACCTTGCGATTAGACCCTTAAAATTATGCAAAACAGTAGCCCTCACAAGGGCTGTGTTGATTGGCATTACAATAGGTGAGGAAACTGAGGCTAAGAAAAATTGAGTGACTCACCCAGGATCACACAACTCATGTGTTTGAAGCAGGATTTAAATTTAGGTCTTCCTGACGTTGGAATTTAGTACTCTATCTACTGTGCCACCTACTTACCTGGCTGTGTCAAACTTTAATCTATTGTATGTCTTTAATTTGAATTTTGACATCTATGCTTTTTTCCTGAGAATGATTTTTTCCATTTTGTGTCCATTCTCAGATAGTCCCGATAATTATTGATTTGTATTGATTTTCCTTCTCATAATTCTCTTTGATGCTCATTTACTTAATCATTCTTCTACATAAATTTTATGTTTATAGAGAGAAGCAGTATGGAGTAGAGCAGAAGTATCCCAGGTCTGAGGGTCACAGGGTAAAGGTAGAAGGAGTGGAGGAGAGGGAGGGTCAAAGCTCCCCAATATCATACAAATCAGATTAAAAGTTGCAACTGGGAAAGTATTTAACAAAATAAAAATACAATAGAACATTAATTATGTTGACATGTGATTTTCTAAGTCATTATGTGGTTCTTAGGTTAGGGGCCCCTGTTTCTACCTGAGTTGGATACCACTAGTGTAGTAGATAGAGACTTAGCCTTGAAGCCAGAAAACCTGGGTTCAAGTCCCATCTCTGACATATCCTGTTTATGTGACTCCGGGCAAGTCACTTAACTCATCACTGCTCTAGTCAAGTCTATGACTGTAAGTTGTAGCAAAGGTACTAACCTGAAATTATATAAGGAGTTTCCTGACATAGAATTTGCTTATACTAAGAAAGTCACAGGTCTAGTGTCTATCCTTTATAAAGTAGGCAGTTATTACTTTGGCTAGCATTGCATTATATCTGTAAATTAATTTAATTAACGTATTCATTTTTATTCTATTGTCTTAACTTATTCTTGGAAGAAAAATAGCAGTAGTAACAATTTAAATTTATACTGAGCTTTAAAGTTTATACAGTTCTTTCCTCAGAAGAACTCTGAGAGGCAGGTAGTATAAATGTGTTTTATAGGTGAGGAAAATGAGTGTTTAGGTGACTCATTTATCATTATGCAAATTGATATGTGCCTGGGGTTGGGCTTTAATCTGTGTTTCCTACTTTCAAGGCTAACAATATCTATTAGATAGATATGTTTTCAGATGTTTGATTCTTTATTTCTGTATTTGTCCCATAGTGGGGTAAGGCCCAAATATCTACTACATATTATTGTGGTTGTTTAATTTTTACCTCTCTTATCATCTGTTTATTGTTAGTGATATTTAGAAATGCCGAATATTTTTGTCTTTATGTTATATGCTTCTATCCTGCTAAAAGTTTTTCTTATACCTTTGACACTACCTGTATGAGTGTGGACAAATTTAAGCTTTCTGAGTCTCAGTTCTGTCATCTGTAAAACAAGGAGTTCAAAAAGATGTCTTCCAATGGCCCCCTTCAGGTCTAATTCTAAGATCCCTTGACCAAAGAATTTCTGGACCAGACCATGAAAGGAGGTTAAATGCTTATTCTCTCTAATTCTTTATTTTCTTATCTATAAAATAGGGAAAACAATGTTTGCTCTATCTCCTTCACAGGGTTAAAAGAACCCTTTTAAAACTATAGTGTACTAAACAAGTGTAAGGTATAATTATTTTCAATATATATACTTTTACTAATATGACATGCTAAAATTATTAAAAATACTAAAATATTTATGCTGAAAGAAAAGAATTAATAATATGAAATCTTACAAACAAGAATATGAAGAACTGCTTTTTTCACTTATTTCAAACACAGAAATATTTCACAATGTTCCAATAATCCTTTTTTTAGCTCGTGAATTTATCTCACATACCAACAGCTTCATTACAAGAATTTATCCAAAAGCGACTAGAACAGACTCTTCTAATTACATTCCTCAAGAATTTTGGAATGTAGGATGTCAGATGGGTATGTAGAGCAGTTGCATCTTTACTTACAAAATATGCAATGAAGAATATTTTAATGATGTATTGGTAATTCACTATATTATTGATTTTTACTGAAGGAGAGGTTGGTTCTCTTCTTTCCTTCTCTATTAGAATTAATAATATACTAAGTATCTGAAAATGTTGACTGACTTTCAGTAGTGATATTTTAAAAAAATCATATGCTCCAAGAAGTAAAGCAATTTTTAGATTAAAATGGTGGTAAGGGAACTCTCAAGTAACTAGGGTGTGAATTTGTTGTTTATTTACCATTTATGTGCTGTTTTAGACATGTTGAATTTAAAATGCCTATAGAACACCTAGTTCAAAGTGTCCAAGAGACTATTGGTGATCTGGGACTATGTAGATCTAAGAATCATCTGTACAGAGATGATAATTACCCATGGGAGCTGATGAGATCTTCAAGTGAGAAAGTACAGAGTAAAAAGAGAAGACGTAGGACACACCCTTTAGGACCTTCATTCAAAGAGAAACAATGACGTCAGGAGGGTGACATCTTGACTTAAAAGTGAATTGGATTTAAGTGAGGCAGAGACGTGCAAAGTCATCAACCTCATTCTCTCCTCCAGAGTCATCTGAGTCCAGTGACAAGACACAGATTAGGAAAACTGGAAATGACCCCAGCTATAGTGGGAGACTTTTTAAGCTAAAGTCTTTCCCAGGTCTCAGTTTGTCTGAGGCAACACCCATTCAGTGATTTCAGGCTAAGAAATATGGCAAAAGATAGCCTAGTTTGCATACTTAAAAAAAATCAAATTGGGAGGGGTTTCTGGACGGAATAGAAATCATTGTTATTTACACTCACTCTGAGTCTTCAAAACCCAAACAATGACCAAGTGAGGCTTGGGCTAGCACCTATTATTGGCCAATCAGTGAGAGCTAGAGTAGTGTGGTTTTAAGGCATGATCAAGTAGCTCCATTTGAATCCCAATGGGCTTTATCAAAGTTGGTTTTTCAGAGTTCTATTTCAAGAAATCATAAATGAAACTACATGGGACAAATGGGTTAATTGTTCCAGTTTTTTTTAAAATAATAGAATAAATAAGTAGGAAGAGAAAAAAAAATAGACTCCCCCAAACTCCAACATAAATTGTATTCCTTTGGGTAGTGTAACTTTGATGAAGATTGAGGAAAGAACATTGAAAAGGAAAGGTTATGCAGAAAGGAGAAACAGAGGAGAGAACATTGTCATGAAAGCATATAAAGGCGAGAATATACAGGAGGAGATAATGATTGATAATGTCATAGGTTGCAGAAAAGTGATTAAGTATGAGGACTGAGAAAAGGTCATTAGATTTGGCAGTTAAGAGTTTCTCAGTAACTTTGGAGAGAGTGGCTTTAGTGAAATGAACGACATTAAAAGCCAGAGTCAAACTGTTGAGGGTTTAAAAGAAAGTGACAAGAGAGAAAGTGAAAACACCTACTAGAAAGGGCTTTTTCAGAAGTTTAGCTGAAAAGAGGAAGAGGAACAGTAGATAATAGCAATAAAGGATGATTGGACAAAGTGAGGGGTGTTTTTTTGTTTTTTAAGGATGTAGGAGACTTGGACAAGTTTGAAGGTAGCAAGGAGGATCCACAGATAGGGAGAGATTGACTTGTTCAAGGTCACTCAGTAGGTATATGTGAAAAATAGGACTTGAACCCGGCTTGTAGTTCCCAGAAAGCAATAACGTTTTCACTTCCTGGGCTGAGAAAGACCACCACAACCAGGATATTTTTTAGCAATCTAGTCCTATTTGCAAGGCAATCAACTTGAACCTTGTCTGAATGACTGTTAGATAGAAATTGGAACTCCTCTGCCTTTTTTGTCAAGTTCTCCTGGTTCCCCAGTTTATCAATTAGAGGCAATCTTTTTCTTCTCCAAAATTCATTATTCTGATGCTACCTTTACCTCTTAAAGAGCTGAGGAATATTAGAAGAAATTAATCAATGAACCCTACTGATTATTTTTCTCTGCTATTTCTTAGCCCTTTCCTTTCTTATCTATTTCTCTTCTGCAATATGTACTGAATATGATTTAAAGGAAGCAACTTCTTTGTGATTTGTCTCATAATTTATCTTAGTCATTAATCCTTTCATTTCATTTACACAAAAATTGTGACAGTCTATGGATAACTGACAAGAGGAACCAAAATAAGAATACTGTTCCAATGTCACATACTTTTAAAAAATATAGCATGATTAATTTTAAATGGATTAACTTGATGTTTCTTAAATGCAGCCTTCTTTTCCACAAAATATAACAATAATTTTTTTTTCACAGTTGCCTTAAATTTCCAAACCCCTGGATTACCAATGGATCTGCAGAATGGGAAATTTCTAGATAATGGTGGCTGTGGATATCTTTTAAAACCAGAAATCCTGAGAAATCCTAAATTAAACTTCTCTCCAAATGAATTTAAAGAGTATAATCCAACTACACTTTCAATAAAGGTATGTTTGATGTCAGCTTTATGAATATTGGCACATGTTTCCTATTGCTAATAGCTAACATTAATGTCATACTTGTAAGATTGCAAAGCATTCTATAAATATTATTTCACTTGAGCCTCATAACTATACTGTGAAACACATATTACAGTTAATGTTACTTCAATTTTATGCATTAGGAAACCAGGACTACAATAGGTTGAGATTAAGTGATTTGTTCAGGTTGAAGAGGTAGTATTTAAACCCATGTTTTCTGTGTCCAAGTTCAGCTTTATATCTTCCATGTCACATTTTTGACAGTTATGCAAAAAAAAATGAAGAGATTTCAGAATAAAGATGACCAAGGTCATGGTCATTTTGTATGGATATAACTATCTTAAGGATGTGAAGATTTATCACAAGGTGGTCTAATATTAACAAGCCAGCTAGACTCAGGGTACTGGGGCACTATAACAACTCCCTTTTTCCTTAGGGCCCATCTACTCTAGACCAATGAGAAATCGACTAGAAATCAGCCTTGATGGAAAAAATACCTTTAATAGCAGGTATTAGGCTCCCCCTTTTCAACTCTTTGACTCATTAAGCACCCATCCCAAGAATCCAGAAACAAATTGCTTAATTATTAGATTTTGCTTCATGTCTTCTTAAATGACATAGTAAGAATGTAAATCAAGTAAATTTACTCAATTTAAACTGTTAATTTACATTCTTTTTTTTAAAGTGTGAAACAGGTATTTATTTCCTAAGTATAAAATAAATGCTGAAAAGTCTTATAGGTTGCACTGACAGAACAACTTAAAGAAGATTTAGTAACCTAAGTTACAACTGCTGTTGTAACATTTTTGGAGACTGATATTTAAACCTCTTTGGAACATAAGGTAGAATGAAGGACTGTTGAATAACCATTGCAATATTTCACTTTAGTTTTGTACTGCCCAAACATTTGCTAGTCCAGATCTTTTGGCAAAATGGTCCTATCTTCTTGTTGGTGGTCATTTCCAAATGGAGACTTTTCCCTTTGTGCTCCCAGTCAACTCCAATGAAAAGGACCCAGGACCTCCAGACTTTTCTAACTTACAAAATTGTCTCCAACCATAGACAAGTCCATCTTGGGGGTAGAAACTTACTCATCTAAGATTAGGATGGAACAAACACAAAAAAGGCAGCTCAAAGTCTAGGCTATCACTTAGGTGTAGGGCATTCCTTACAGTCACATGGCAGCCAGGCAGGGGCATAGGCAAACCATTGCTCTCTCCAGCCCCTAAATTAGACCTGACAAATTCCAAAACCCGAAAGGAAGAGACCACCAAGTTTGAGATTACTGTCTTAAATATCTCCAGAGTCATCATCTCTTACTGCTCAGTGGTCAATAAGGGGAATGATCCATCATCTCAAAGTACCAAGCCCCATTAGCACCAATTCAGGTTAATACATTTGGTAGAAAACAGAAATATAGATAAGTGGAGGAAATAAAAATCTAAAGGACCACACTACTTTGTGAGACCATGGCAAGATTGCCTGGTTATAATACTGATGAGGCAGGATAGGCAAGCACATCAGAAAAAAAGCTTCATGGCAGGGAGCTGGTTATATTTGGGGAGTGATTTTGGGCGGAACTGATTATGCCTGTGGCATAAAGGTAGGTTACCCCTCTACTCATCTAATGTGTCTAGAGTTCAGCATAGGAGTTGTGGAGGAGAGAAAACTGCTGCCAGGACACACAGAAAACCCTTCCTAAGACACATCCTGGATGGTGAAGGAACATCATGAATTTGTGAAAGCAGGAGTGGAGGATATTGGTGAGATTATTCTTTCCCATTCATGGTATGAGGGGAAAAAAATGGCAGTGGAGTTAGGAGAGTTGAGTTCAAATCTCATCTGTGTGATTTTCAGCAAGTCACTTTGGGATTTGGTTTCCTCATCTGTAAAATAGGGTGTTATACTTGAGAGCCTCTCAGATCCTTTCCAGTTCTGGTTAGATGGTCTAATAATCCTTGAGACTTTGACTATCAGATACTGGGGATGAGAGTAGGGTGGGAAAGGCAGTGAAGAGTTCCCTAACCAAAGCCTGTGAGGTGTACTTGACCTCAGCTACTAAAGTATATGATAATGACACGGGCAGAGCCCTCAAATGTGGCAAAAATCAAATTTGCAGAAGAGTTATAATAATGTGGGATGTGTCTGAGAGGGAATTGTGTTTTAAGCTAAAAATTCTTTCTTTACAAAGGGTAAAGCTAACATTGGTACCTAGCCGGTAATTGCAGTGCCCTCCAAATCCTTGGCTCTTACCAACAATGGGACTTTTCCTATATGGATTTTCATTGGTCATAATAGCCTTTCTAACTGGTCTAGGGGATGACTGTTTAGTTGTGTAGTTTCCCTTTTAGTGAAAAAGTTGGAATGTAGCTGAAGAGGAACTGGCAGGATAGGCTAGAAACCATCATTAGCACCTACTGATCCAAAAACCACGGAAGTGTGACTTCTCTGGTGAAAGATTATCTCACTCCTTCACCTTCTGAAAAGAGATATAGCACTGGGATAGCCAGCTACACAGTGTACTGGCTATCATTGCTGTTTTGGTCACTACCAGGACCAGGAACTTGCAAAAGAGAAAATGTGGGGAGCAAGAGGGCAGACTATAGACACTTGTAAACCATGGACCATAAGAGTGAATCTCTAACCCAGCTATGTTCAACTTCATGCTGGCTTTCTCATTGAACTCATTTTCTATTTCTTTTTTCTTTTAAATGGTCTATTCACTTTCTAAATTATAAAACTCATCTCAAAAAGAAAACAGGTTCTCTAAGATATTCTCTTCTTGTGTATGTGGCTTTGCAGGACTTAAATGGGCAAATAGTGTAGATTTGGGATTTATGCAGGGGAGAGAGGAGAATGACAGAAACAGAGACAGAGAAATTCTCTTTTAAAGGCACTGGTGTGTCTGGTTGGAGGCTGAACACAAACCAGAAAGGTCTTTCTTTAAGAGATGTTATTATGTTAATCCAAATAATAACATTAATAAGCAATAGAACATCAAATAATTCACAAGGAAATAGTCATCTTAGAGGCTTGTGATGGAGAATAAAATAATTTCTTTTTACTTAACTCCACTCATTTTAAGAGGGAAGAAAAGAAATGGAATTATTTCTGCAATTAATAGAAGGCTATTCTTCTCCTTTACCTTTAAAAGAATGGGGAGAGCAGGAAAACATTTCAGAGACTTTGTGCCTGAGAGGTAGTTCAGTGTCACCAGTCCATTTGAGGATCTTTTGCTTCCACTGGCACTACTTGTGTTGCTTCTCTACAGTTTACTGGTTGGTAAATTTCCTATTACAGGGTAGGGAAAGGATGTATTTCTCTAACATTGCCACCTTGTCCCGAGTCTCTTTGCAATTCTCAAAATGAAAATTCTTTATCTCTCTCCTAGAAGTCTTTTTCATGAATTCTAAATCACTAAACTAGTGAATTCTGGGAAAGAGTTTATCTAGCTATTTTCCTTCTATTTGGCTATTTTCCCAAGTCTCACATGTCTGTGGCAAACATTCACAGAATGACGATAATGGAAGTAGGGAAGCAGAGAAAGAGAACTTCAGGGATATCATTACTTCCTTATATGTGACCTGGGTTCCTCTGAAGAAAGTAAAGTTGGGAACTTAGCTTTTAATGTAGCGGGAGAAGGGAACAGATGCTGCCACTTGGAGTGGAGAGATAGCCCTGAGGACTGTTTAGCCACCCAGAGTTTTAATATTATATCTTTTAAAATTGGATTTTATTCAGTTAATGTATTCTAAAATATAAGCTGAATGTGTTTTTCCTTTGGGTTATGCAAAATTGTGGAGATAAGAATCTTGACGGAAAGTGTGGATAAGTGCAAGCCAATTTGTGATAAATGTATGAAATACCATTTGCAAATGATTTTAGATTTAAAAATCTAAAATGAACCTAGAGAAATCTGGGCCAAGGAGAAAGGGGAAGTCAAAACTTCAGCATATAGGAAACTTATACTACCTTGCAACAGGAGCATCAACCCCTTACATATGGAGGGTAACCTACCCTTTATAATATAATATTATGTGTTTAAACTATCAGTCCAATAGGGTGAAAAGTCACCAATATTGAGTTATAATAACAACTCATAATTGATATATCACTTTAGGACTTAACTCTGTGACAGACACACATTACTACCCTCATTTTAAAGATGAGGAAACTGAAGTTTAATGACTTTCCCAGGGTCACACATTAAACATTAGAATTGGACTTCAAATTTAGATGTCTCTCTTGACTCCAAATCAAATGCCTTTAGATTTCTGTTACCCTACTACTCTATGTTAACAGCCTAAAACCTGGAACAGATGGTTTCTTGAGAATTCTTTCATTTCAAAATGAATTAAATATGAGTTAAATTTTTGTGATCACATGAAAGTCTTTTTTTTTTGTTTTTAAAAACACAGATCTCTTTAGTAGCCTGGTGAAATCTATAAACCCCTTTCTAGGAAAAATGTTTTTAAATGTGACAGTATACATAGAAATACAAAGAAACCAATAACATTGAAATATTGAAATTGCCAAAATATTTTTCTAAAAATATTTGCAAGCCTCAGATTAAGAACCTTTGCTTTAGTTAAACCATTGGCTTCAATAATAGAAGTTAGAAGTGAAATATTATTCATATATATATATATATGTGTATGTATATACATACACACATATGTATAAATATACATATATACACATACATATATATATCTTCTTGAGTTTTGTTTACATATATATGAGATATATTTTATGGGACACAGTTATATTCAGTTTTGGTTTTCTTTCTATCAGTTGTACAGAAATTAGTGAGAAATGATAAAACAAAGAATCATTAATAAATAATCCTCATATAAATTTTGCTATCTGGAAATTTTAACATAAGAAACTGGATTTTTTTTTTGGAATTTGAAAGAAGGCATTTATCTGATTTCACTGTCTTTGGAGTATTGTGGAGACACAAATACACTCATACATACATTTACACATGTATACATACACATATATGAATAGAGGTAGTTTTCAGGTTAGTTGAAGTTCTTAAAATAAGTTAGCTTATTTTAACAAAAATATGTTTCAAGTTCCAAAGTACAACTAAAGGTACAATTAATACCTGTATTATCTGATCCCATGGAAATCTATTATAATGAAATCATTTAGACTAAATCCATGAAGATGTATATATAATTGGCTAAAGGGGGAAAATGGAACTCTGTTTTGTATTATTTTGATAGCTACCCTATTTAAAAATGACTTTAGATTGGACCAAAGTTTCTTTAATGAGAGATAGTGCTGAATTCTGTCTGATCTTAGAACCAGAAGACATGGGTTTGAATACTGTCTCAGATATTTGCAAGTTGTATGATCTTGTGAAAGTGATTCATTCTCTCTGAACCTAAGATACTTTATTTATAAAATGTTAAAATAATGGCATCCACCTTACAGGGTTATTTTGAGCCTCCAAGCAGATATACTGTACATAATGCACAACAAAAATATTAAATTGCTATTTAAACCTGAGCTCCTTGCACTACTGAATATATATATATATATGTATACATACATGTATATATGTATATATGTAGTTAAAGTGAATTCTGATGAATGTTTGCCCTCCAAAATTATTCTTGTACTTAAATTTCATTTGTACAGCTCATAAGTGGTTTCCAGTTGCCTCCTACTTATAGGAATGACCCACTAGTGCTGATAGAAATATATGGCATTCCAGATGACCAAACAAAACAACAGACTCATGTAGTGAGAAAAAATGGTAAGTTCTAAAGTCATTTTTGCTCAATTGTAAAAATGAAATCTCTTACTTATAACAATATTTATGAGTTGTCATGATTTATATTATTTTTTTGTGTTAAATTCAAGATTATTAAAATTCTATATGGCAATGACTATGAGCAGAGTTTAAATTTTGGGTAAACTTTTAAGAATTCTCATATAATCATTCTTTTTGGGTTACAGAGATTTTATTGATCATGCCTCCATTTTCCATTGTTTAACATATCACTAAATTGATAGTATTCATTTACCAGCTGCAGAAAACTCAATTTTCAAACCCCAAATAGGTAATAATAAAACAAAAAGATTGAGTACCATGGCAGAATGTAATGTCTTTAAACTTCTTCAATTTTTCTAGGTTAAGGATCTGTGGGTTTCAGGTCTGATTCAGTGGATTTAGGAGGCCAGTTTCTATTCTAAATAACTCTTGAATGTCTAAATTGGGACATTTATAGGCTAGAGAATCCAAGAAAATCTGGAGGTCACACAGGTGTTCGGGATATTCCATTAAGTAGGGAAAGAATGATGAAGAATCTTTGTATGATCCTGAATTGAAAGTCTTTTCTGGAATGAATGTGGTTGCTTCAAAATGGCTGTTAAAATGATCTATCTTTGGGGACAGAACCAAGATGGTGGAGTAGAAGCAGAGACTTTCTAGAGTTCTTCCCCCAAGACCAGTCAAATACTTGTAAAAATGACTTTAAACAAATTCTGGAGCTACAGAACCCACAGAATGATGGTGTGAAACAAATCTCCAGCTCAAGACAGCTTGGAAGGTCTACAGGATACATCTATTGCACTGTGCTGGGAGCATAGCACAGTCCAATGTGGTCCATGCTGGCACAGATGGGACCTGAGCAGGCCTCAGGGGGACTGAATCTCTGGCACCTGTGGTGGTTTCAAGACTTAGCAATCCCAAAATTCCATGTACAAATTGGAGGATCAGTGGAAAAAAAAACCTGTCTGAACTGTGTGAGAGAATAGAGTGATCTGGCCCCAGGTCCAGGGTGGTGAAGGAGGTGGAGGAACCCACAGTAGCCAGAGCAACAGCAGCAGAGTAAGTGGCAGTGGCTGTTTCTGGAGCTCTAGGCTCACAGATTGTGGGGGGATCCAGTGACTGACAGTATGCCCATCCATTCCCACTGAAAGCAGAGAACTACCTTGACAAAGAGCTCAAAAGTCAGGTAAATGTCTAGGGAAATGAGAAAAACTGGAAAAAAGAATCAGACTGTAGAATCTTACTTTGGTGACAAGGAATATCAAAGTATACAAACAGAAAAAGACAACAAAGTCAAAACTTCTACATCCAAACCCTCTAAGAAAAAAATGAATTGGTTCAGGGTATGGGAGAGCTCAAAAAGGATTTTGAAAATCAAGTAAGAAAAGTAGAGCAAAAATTGGGAAGAGAACTGGGAGTGATGCAAGAAAAATCATGAAAACTGAGTCAACTGCCTGCTAAAGGGGACACAAAAATGTTGAAGAAAATAACACTTTAAAAAATAGGCTAACTCAAATGGCAAAAGAGATCCAAAAAGCCAATGAGGAGAAGAATGCCTTAAAAAGTAGAACTGGTCAGATGGAAAAAGAGGTCCAAAAGCCCATTGAAGAAAATAATTCCTTAAAGATTAGAATGGAGTAGATGTAAGCAAATGACTTTATGAAAAATCAAGAAATTATAGAACAAAACCAAAGGAATGAAAAATAGAAATACCTCATCGGATAAACAACTGACCTAGAAAATAGATCCAAGAGAGACAATTTAAAATTATTGAACTACCTGAAAGCCATGGTCAAAAAAAGAGTCTAGAAATCATCTTTCAAGAAATTGTCAAGGAAAACTGCCCTGATATTCTAGGACCAGAGGGTAAAATAGATATTGAAAGAATCCACCAATCACCTTCTGAAAGATATTCCCCAAAGGAAACCTCCTAGGAATATTGTAGTCAAATTCCAGAGCTCCCAGGTCAAGGAGAAGATATTACAAGTAACCAAAAAGAAACAATTAGAACACTGTGGAAACACAATCAGGTTAACACAACATCTAGCAGTTTCTACATTAAGGGATCGGAGGGCTTAGAATATGATATTTCAGAGGTCAAAGGAGCTAGGATTAAAACCACGAGTCACTTAACAAAACTGAGTATAATACTTCAGGGGAAAAAATGGTTATTCGATGAAATAGAGTTCTTTCAAGGATTCTTGATGAAAAGACCAGAGCTGAATGGAAAATTCAACTTTCAAACATAAGACTCCAGAGAAGCATGAATAGGTAAACAGGAAAGAGAAATCATGAAGGACTTAATAAAGTTGGATTGTTTACATTCCTACATAGAAAGATAATATTTGTAACTCTTGAGACTTTTCTCAGTATTAGGGTAGTTGGAGGGATTATATACATATAGACAGAGAGCACAGGGTGAGTTGAATATGAAGGGATGATATCCAAAGAGAAATTAAGGGTGAGGAAGGAATATATTGGGAGAAGGAGAAAGGGAGAAATAGAATAGAGTAAATTATCTCTCACATAAAAGAGGCAAATAAAAGCTTTTTCAATGGAGGGAAAGAGGAGAGAAGTGAGAAGGAAAGAGTGAACCTTATTCCAATTGGATTTGGCTTAAGGAGGGAATAACAAGCACACTCAATTTGGTATGAAAATCTTTTTTACACTTTAGGAAAGTAGGGGAGAAGGGATAAGCAGGAGGTGTAGGGGGATGATAGAAGAGAGGGAAAATGGGAGGAGGAGGGGGGTAATTGGAAGTAAACACTTTTGAGGAGGGACACGGTCAAAGGAGAGAATAGAATAAATGAGGGGCAGGATAGGATGGAGGAAAATATAGTCAATCTTTCACAATTTGACTGTTACAAAAGTGTTTTGCATAACTACACATGTATAAGCTATATTGAATTGCCATCTCAATAGGGGTGGCTGGGGAGGGAAGAAGGAAGAGAGAGAAGTAGGAACTTAAAATTTTAAAAATGAATGTTAAAAATTGTTTTTACAAGCAAATAGGAAATAAGACATCTAGGCAATGGAGTATGGAAATCTATCTTGCCCTACAAGAAAATCGAGGGGATAGGGATGAGAGAAGGGAAGAATGTGATAGAAGGGAAGGGCAGATTGGGGGATGGGGTAATTGAGATGCATGATGTCTTGGGGGTGTGTGGAGGCAAGAGATGGGACAAAAATTTGGAACTCAAAATCTTGTGGAAGTGAATGTTGAAAACTAAAAATAAATTATTTAAAAAAAAAAGATCTGTCTTCCACTGATCCTTTGGGGGATGATTCTCCAGACTCCAGCTGAAGTATCTTAATATATGTCCTATTGCCAAGCATGGAAACAAAATATCCTGTAAGGGCAAGAAAGTGGTCTGGAACTGGTCCCCACTTCCTCCTTCCCTCAGAGTCTACATTAGTGCTTGGCATTAGAAAAAGTAGAATAGGCTTGGGAAATACCACTCTCAATACTTTTGAATTGGTGACATCTGAGTTGGACGAGATCTAAGAAATTTTCTTGAGCAATAATACATCCATCATGAAACCTCAATAATATCCATGAAAAATTTTCATTCAACCTCCAATTAAAGTTTTCAGGCTATAAAGGAATCATACTTCTTGATAAAGGTCATTATACTTTTAGACGCTTATAATTGTTAGGAAGACATGTTGAACTAAATTCTTCCACCTTGTATAGTTTAGCCATTGATCTGAATTCAAGGGCTATACATAGATCATCAAATATCTCTTTCATGTGACAATCATTTAAGCATTTCAGAATAGCTACCAGTCTCCCTCCAAGTTTTCTCTTCTTCAGATTAAACACTCACAGCTCCTTTTAATAATTTTAAAAAACATAGCATGGTTTCAAATTTCCTCACTGACTGTCTTCCCTTGGCAAACTTCTAAACCTAAAAATATCTCTTCTAAAAATAATGCAGGGGTGATACAACTAAGAGAGCTTATAAGGGATCTCTCTTCATGAGCTTTATGCAGTCTCTCAAATACCCAAATGGTTCTCTGATCTCATCAATTCAGGGATTCCCTTTAGTGATACAGGTCACAGTCCATCGATCTCTGCCCGTAATTTCCAATTATCATTTAGTTCCTCCCAAAGGTTTACTACAAGGGGTCCATACAACATTCTGGAGGCCTTTCTTGCTTTCTCCAAATAACAGGGCAATACCAGAGGACCACTCTAGTTGTTTAGCTGTCATGTCTTAATGTCACCATTTCTTCGCTGATCTTAGAAATGGAAGACATGGGTTTGAATACTGTTTCAGATACTGCCCAGTTGTGTGACCCCAATCTTGGATGACATCGTACACTACTATTCTGCTTTAGAAGTCTTCATTGGTTATATGTAATAGCCTGCTCACACCCATTATGAATCTTTCCATTGCTGTCTATGGGATGAATGTTATTTGCTCTCTGGAGTAAACAGTATTAATTGCAATATTAGTCAAATATTGGTATTGAAAATATGGGTCTAGGTTGTTAAGGGAACCTTGGTGCCTGTAAAAGTGCTATACAGTTCCTGAAAGCAAGCCAATCAATTTTCTTCCTTTTTCAATTCTGAATTCGGCTTACTGTTTCTCTTGTCAGTCCAAAATACTATTGGACAAACTATAGGTGTCTATTCAGATGCATGCTAAAATCTGAAAAATAAACATTTTCCATTATTTGGTCTTTCTTCTTTGGATGGACAGGCCAAACTCTTTTAAATAATCAAAGATATCTTCCTGGAGATTCTTCAGTATCATAGGGTTTAGTGAAATCAATATAATGTCCTCCACAAATAGAAGAATCTGGAGTACTTTGTTACCTACAGAGAATTTCTCCTTGCTCTGGACACTGTGCTGGATCTTCTCTATCACTATGGTGAATATTTTTATAAATCACATATTTTCATGTTTTATGCCTCTTCTGATTTTTACTATCAGAGAGACACAACTTGGAAGGAATCTTGAATGCTATTGATTCATAGATGGGAGGCACTGCCTTGTAAAAAAGCCTATAAGGCAGTGCACTCACTGAGTCTTCATATTTCTATCTCTCTCTGTATTGAGTAAGCAATTACTTTCATGCATTTTGTTGGAACTGCACTCTCGTACACTGGCAGATGACTGAATGTTTAAATTCTGAGCTGATCTGAATCAATTCCTTAGATACTTTGAAAATTAGACCTTTAACAGAGTAACTTGTCACATATATGTTTCCCAATTATCTGCTTCCCTTCTAATTTTAGCTGCATTTGTTTTAATTACAAGTAAGAATTTACAAACAGTAGATATCTCTATTATTTCATAATTGTCCAAAAATATTGAGAATTCACATACATATATGCCTGCATATACATATATACTTGCATTTTTATATGTTTATATATTATATACACATATAACGCATACATTATATAGGCATTATATATGGACCATATAATAATACATGTGTACCATACATGTATAGATGTGGATGATATATTCACACATGTATATATAGTCCATACATTGTATGCATACATTTATATAATATTATATATACATATATATGTTTAGACACATGTATGTATGAATGTACATCTGTATATTCATACATCTATGTATGTGGATGGATCTTACATTATGTGTATTTATGGTCAATTATGAGATAGTAGAGATGAGACTGATTGTAAAAGCTTACTAGTAAACAAAACAAATGTAGCTAAAATTAGAAGGGAAGAAGGTAACTGGGAAATGTATTTGCGACAAATTACTCTGATAATGGTCTAATTTCCAAAGATATAATGAACTGATTCATATTAGCTCAAAAGCTGGTCATTCGATCATCTGCCAGCATAGGAGAGAGTACAGTTCCAACCAACCCCTTTGAAAGTAAATTCCTTCCTTCCCTTGCCCTTGACTGGTAGTGAACCCTATGAACTTTGGAAGGTTGGAGGATTTAGAATTCTCATTAGTATCCTAGCAGCATCCATAGGACTGCAATAACTATCTGCAGTATGTCTGCATTAGGATTCAAGTACAAATTAGACACACAGGGAAAGGCAGCTGTAGGACTACGGAAGTATCTCAGAAAAAAGCACACTATGCTGGGCTTTAATGAAGGTCTCACAAAGCAGGGGAGGAATTCTAGCCAAAGGAATTCTAGGAGTTGTGCTACCCATGTTTGCTATTATATACTCTAGATTTGCTTAGTTTTCATTTTAGATCTTCATTAAGAAGCAGGACTAAGGATCAGGTTATATCATACTAAGAGTTAAGTAAAATTATATTTGTAATTTTGGATGCCTATGTCACAGAGTAGATAAATTTGACTTTAAAAAATAACAAAGGTGACCCCTTGCATGGAATGATTTTCTGTTCATTAGAAGTCATAATTGGATATGTAATTAGAACTCTCTCATATGATAATTGGATCTCTGATTTTGTTAATATGTATATTCCTTCCAATGGTCCAGGTCCCTACACATCCATGCCTTCTCACCCTATTCACATACATCTGTAATATCTACCACAGAGATGTCTACCTAACATTCTGGGATGCCCTCCTTTACTACTCATGAGTAGTAAAAAGACATGTTAGTTATCATACTTTTCCAGTCATGAAACTTCTTGATATTAACTTTTATATTTTTTCTTATAAATAATTCTTCATTGGTGTAACCTTTCTATGCATATAGGTAGCAGCAACATTATGTAGTAGATAGATTTCTGGACCTAGAGTCAGGAAGACAAATTCAAATTTAGCCTCAGGCACTTACTAGCTATGTGACCTTGGGGAGGTCACTGTTTACCTCAGTTTCCTTAGCTATAAAGTAGGGATAGTAATACCTGCCTCTCAGAGTTGTTGTGAGAATCAAATATTTGTAAAGTGCCTAGCACAGTGTCCACAAAGTAGGGGCTACAAAAATGCAATCATAGTAAATATGTATTTTCCTCCACCATTCATCTCTTGATTGCTCAGTGATCTGAAATATTGATATTTTGGAAGTTGTGTCAATCCATGATTCATAGCCATTCAGACCCGTCATCACCAGGAGACCTTTGATATTCATAAGACAGACTTTTGTTTTGAGAGACTTACAGGATCATTAAAAATACTTTGTAGTTTACTAGTTGAAGAGCTATATGAATCATCACTTTTGGACATAAACTTAAGGATCAAGGATTTGGAGAAAATGATGAGCCCACCACTAACTAGTTATATGACCTTAGGTAAGTCATTTAAACATCTTTATCCCTCAGTTTTTCCAATGGAAAATGATTAAAATGATTCAAAGGAGAGAATTCAAATATACAAAATGGCAGATGATTTTTCAGATCATGTGACCAACAAGATGGAGGACAAGACATTTTTTCTGACCATCACCTCTCAAACATCTCTAAAGTAGAAATAATTCACCAAAGATAAAGCAACTTAAGCTTTCTCCATGGTCTTGGGCAGCAGGGACCTAAAGGAAAGTAGAAACCTCCATGAACAAATGCATAACTTGTGCTCACTCAGCTTCTCCTTCAGTCCCTGGGCCTTACCACAAAACACAACCTCATAGCTCAGTCCACCATCCCTCCTTGTAGTGTAATGGAGATACAAGTTCCAAACTGCATAAATTTGCTGAGGTCTTAATAGCCAGTTCTTTTGACAGTGTTGAGTGTTGCAAAAATGATCTCTGCAGGAGAGTGGAGAAATAGTGAAAAAAGACTGAGCATTTGTAGGCAGCTAGGTGGTGCAGTGGATAGAGTACAAGTCTCAGAGTCAGGAAGGTCTTTGTTTTTAATTACATTTTTAAATTATATTTTATTTATTTCATTAAATATTTCTGAATTGCATTTAACATTCATTTTTTTAAAAAGAGTTTTGAATTCTCTCCCTTCCTCCTGCCCTTCCTCCACCCATTGAAAAGGTAAGCAGTATGATATTAATTATAAATGTGAAGTCAAGCAAAACATATTTCCATATTAGTCATGTTTCTAAAAATAATTAATTCAGAAATATCTAATGAAATAAAAATATTTATTTTTGGTTTTCAACATTCACTTCCATAAGATTTTGAGTTGTAAATTTTCTTCCCCTCCTTTTCCCCCTCCTTGCCCAAGAGACAATATAATCTGATATAGACTTTACTTATCCATTCATATTAAATGTTTTCCACATTAGTCATGTTGTAAAGAAGAATTAGAATTAATGAGAGGAAACATGAGAAAGAAGAAAACAACATAACAAAAGGAGAGTTACTAGTATGCTTCCATCTGCATTCAGACTCCAAAGTTCTTCTCTGGATGTGGGTAGCATTTTCCATCATGAAATTGGAAGTTGTCTTAGATCCTTGTATTGTTGAGAAGAGCTAAGTTTATCAAAGTCATCCATTGCACAATGTGGATGTTCCTGTATACAATATTTTCCTGGTCCTGCTCATTTCACTCAGCATTAGTTCATATAAGTCTTTCCAAGTTTTTTTCTGAAGTTGGTCTGCTCATCATTTCTTATAGAACAAAAGTATTCCATTACATTCATATGTCACAATTTGTTCAGCCATTCCCCAATTGATGGATATCCCCCCCAATTTCCAATTCTTTTTCACTTCAAAAGAGTTGTTATAAATGTTTTTGCCCCTCTTGGATCACTGCTTAGTCATGGCAGAGGGGTTTCTTGTAGCTTGATGAAACTATGACCCACACCATGTAGTATTACTCAAAATAGGTCATAGTGAAGATTTCTGACAAAAGGTGATTTATTAGAGAAGGCAATGTGAAACCACTCCAGTATCTTTGTGAAGAAAATCTTATAGTCAGTATTAATTCAATGAAAGATATAACATCAGAAGATGAGTTCCTCAGGCCAGAAGGTGTCCAATACTTACCAGGGAAGAGTGAATGACAACTACAAATAGCTCTAAAAAGAGTGAGGCAGCTGGGCCAAAGTCAAAAAAAGTTCAGCCGTGTATATGTCTTATGGTGAAAGGCAAGTCCATTGCTATAAAGATAAATATTTCATGGGGACCTGAAATGTAAGATCTATGAACCAAGGTAGGCTGGATGTAGTCAAACAGAAAATGGAAAGATTAAACATCAACATCTTAGGTGTCATTGAGCTTAAATGGATGAGAATGGGTGAATTTATTTTAGGGGATAATTATGTCTACTATTAAGGGCAAGAATTCCTTAGAAAAAATGGAATAGCCTTCATAGTCAATAAAAAGGTGTGGAAAACAGTCCTGAGTATAATATAAAAAATGACAGAATAATATCTGTTCAAGTCCAAGGCAAACCATGCAATATCAGTAATCCAAGTCCAAGCACTCTAATCACCAATGCTAAAGAGTTGATCAGTTCTATGAAGATCTACAACATCTTCTAGGGCAGATAGTGGAGTGCAAGCTAGGGTAGTATAATGTGTTGGCTTTGGAGTTAGGAAGACCTGAATTTAAATCTAGTCTCAGACACTAGCTGTATGATCCTGGGAAAGTCGCTTGAATCTGTTTACCTCAGTTTCCTCAACTGAAAAAGAACTTAGAGAAGGAAATGGCAAACCATTCCAATATCTTTGTCAAGAAATTTGGAGTTTCCAAATGAGGTCATGAAGAGTTGGATGTGACTAATCAACTAAAGCACAATAATATTATCAAAATAGCACCAAAATTGCTATATTTATCATAGTGAATTTGAATGCTAAAGTTAGAAATGAAAAGATAGTTGAAATAATAGGCAAGTTTGACCTTGTAGTACAAAATGAATCAGGGCACAGACTAAGTGAGTTTTGTCAAGATAACTCATTGGTTATATCAAACATTCTTTTTCAATAACACAAGAGATGATGCTACACATGGACATCACCAGATAATCAATATAAAATCAGATTGATTATATACTTGATTATGCACAAGACCTGGAGATGATCATGGCTCAGATCACAAGCTCCTTGTTGGAAAACCATCTTTCTGTGTTGATTATTTAGATCATTAGTTATGATCTAAATAACATCTTTATGAATATGCAGTGAAGGAGATGAAGATATTAAAGGGACTAGATATAGTACATACTGTATCTGAAGAACTATGAACAGAAGTTCACAATATTATACAGGAAATAGCAACAAAAAACATTCCAAAGAAAAAGAAGAGCGAGAAATCAAAATGACTGTCTTATGAGGCTTTACAAATAGCTGAGGAAAGAAGGAAAATGAAAGGGAAAGGTGAAAGGGAAAGATATACCCAATTGAATGCAGAATTCCATAGAATAGAAAGAAGAGAAAGTTTTCTTAAGTGAGCAATACAAAGAAATAGAAGAAGACAATGGAATGGATAGAATGGGAAAGAAGAGTTATCTACAAGAAAATTAGTTATCAAAGGAAAGTTTCATGCAAAAATGGGCATGATAAAAAACAAAATTAGAAGGGACTTAGTGGAACTAGAGAGATTAAGAAGTGGCAATAATAGAGAGAAGAACTATATAAGAAATATCTTAATATCACCAGTAAGCACAATGCTGTGATTATGGATTTAGAGTCAGATGTCCTGGAGAACGAAGTCCACTGGGCCTTAGGAAGCATTGCTAATCATATGACTAGTGGAGGTGATAGAATTCAACTGAACTATTTAAAGTCCTGAAAGATGATGCTCTTAAGGTGCTGCCCTCAATATGCCAGAAAATTTGAAAAACTCAACAGTAGCTACTGAATGGGAAGAGACCTGTTTATGTCCTAATCCTAAAGAAGAACAACGCAAATGTTCTAATTACTGGACAATTGTACTCATTTCACATGGCAGCAAGTTCATGCTTAAGATTCTTCAAGCTAAGCTTCAGCAATATGTAAACTAAGAATTAACTAGAAGTGCAGGCTGGTTTTCAAAGAAGCAGAGGAACTAGAGACCAAATTGTCAACACTCACTGGATTCTGGAGAAAGCAAGAGATCTCCAGAAAAACATCTACTTCTTCTTCATTGGCAACATTAAAGCTTTTGTGTAGTCCACAACAAAAATGTGGCAAATCCTCAAAGAAATAGGAGTATCAGATCATCTTACTTGCCTCCTGAGGAAACTGTACGTGGGTCAAGAAACAATAGAATCAAGCTTGGAACAACTGATTGGGTTTAAGCCTGGGAAAGGAGCACAGCAATGCTGTATATTGTCACTTTATTTATTTAACTTATAAGCAGATTATATTATGCAAAATTCAAGGCTGAATGAACCAAACATTCAAATTAAGGTTGCTGGGAGAACTATCAACAATCCCAGCTATGCAGATGATACCACTCTGAAAGCAGGAAGTGAATATGAATTACAGAATTAAGAAGCCTTGTAATAAGCATAAAAGAGGAGAGTGTAGAAGCTGACTTGAAGCCTAACATAAAAAAGTTTTACTATCATGGCAACTGGTCCCATCACTTCCTGGCAACAGAGGAAGAAGAAATTGAAGTATGGTTAGATTTTATAATTTTGTGCTCAAAGATCACTGCAGACAGGAACTGTAGCCATGAAATTAAGACACTTGCTCTTTGGAAGGAGAGCTATGACAAATCTGGACAGCATACCAAAAAGTAGAGATACTGCCTTGCCAAGAAAGATCTGTATAGTCAAAGCTATGGTTTTTGCAATAGCAATGTTTGGCTATGAAAATTTGACTAGGAGAGAAACAGAACCATAGCACTGACACTTTCAAATTGTGGTGCTGAGGAAGACTTTTGAGAGGCCCTTGGATGGCAAGGAGAACAAATCAGTCAACACTGAAAGAAATTAACTCAGACTCTTCATTGGAAAGACAAAGACTGAAGCTGAAGCTTAAATACTTTGGCCACATGATGAGAAGGCAGAACTCACTGAAAAAGAAAGATTGAAGACAAAAGGAAAAGGGGATGGTAGAGGATGAGATGGATAGTGTTATGGAAGCAATGAATATGAGCTTGGAGAGACTTCATGAGATAGCCTGGTATGCTATAGTCCTTGAGGTCACAAAGAGTCTTACACAACTGAATTGTTGTTAACAACCAAATTATTAATTAACAACCAAAAATTATTTTTTTGTACAAATAGGTTCTTTTCTTTTTTATTTCATCTCTTTGGGATGCACACTGCATGGCATTGCTGGGTTTTGCTATAGTTTTATAGCCCTTTAGGTATAATTCCAAATTGTTCTCCAGAATGGTTGGATTAGGTCACAATTCCACCAATAGTGCATTTGTGTCCCTATTTTTCCACATACCTTCCAGCATTTGTTCTTTTCCCTTTCTGTCATGTTAGCCAATATGATAGGTATGAGGTGGTACCTCAGAGTTCTTTTAATATGCATTTCTCTAATCAGTAGCGATTTAGAGTATTTTTAAAATGTGATTATCGATAACTTTGATTTCTCCTTTTGAAAACTGTTTATATCATTTGACTATTTATTAACTGGGGAATAGCTCTTATTGTTAGAAATATGTCTTTGTTCTCTACATATTTGAGAAATGAGGACTTTATTAGAGAAATTTGTTATTTTTTCCCCTCCCTACCCCAATTTCCTGCTTTCCTTCTAACTCTGGTCATACTAGCTTTATTTGTGAATATCCTTTTTATTTTATATTCATGAACTAAAAATTATCCACTTTACTTCTGATAATCCTCTTTATTTCTTGATCAGCCACAACCTCTTCTTTTATGCATAGATTTGACAAGTGAATTTTTCCATTCTCTCCTAAATTATTTATATCACCCTTTATCTTTCCCCAATCTATTTTCCAGTTATTTTTCCAATGATATAATTCACATTATCTTCCATTTTTCTTTCTTTTGACTTAGATTTATTTTTTTCTTCATGTCTCATAAAATCATTCATTTCCACTTGCTCAATTCTAAATTTAAAGCAATTTATTTCTTCAGTGAACTTTTGTATCTCTTTTTCCATTTGACCAATTCTGCTGTTAAATGTTCTATTTTCTTCAGCATTTTTGCACCACTTTTATCAACCTGCTAATTGTGCACTTAATGGAGCCTCTGAGGCTGAAATGCAACCAAGTATAGATCAATTCTTTGCCACTTGTGCTAATTTTGGCCTAACAATTAATACCAAGAAAAAACACGTTCTCCCCTAGTCAGTGCCACATCATCCATATGTAGAACCATCAGGTACAGTTAAGTAGAGATGTTTTGAATACTGTGAATAAATCTGCTTACCTTGGCGGTACATTTTCCAGGAATGTCCACATAGATGATGAGGTTGATGCATGCATTTCCAGAGTTAGCTTAGCTCAGTGTTTGAGAGGTTCTGAATGAAAGTGTGGGAGAGAAGAGGTATTAGACTGCCTACCAAACTGAAGGTCGACAGAGTCTCTTTGCTGTATCCCTGTGAAACCTGGACAATGTATCAGCACCAAGCCAGGAAACTGAATTGCTTCTACTGGACTTAATTTTACAAAAATTATGAAGATCAATTGGCATGACAAGGTACCAGATACTGAGATCCTTTATCAAGCTAAACTGCCAAGCATTCAAACTCTACTGCGGGAAGCACAACTCCTGTAGGCTGGCTATAGAATGCCAAATGTACATTTGCCTAAAAGACCATTTTACAGAGAACTCACTTAAGACAGGTGCTCACATGGTGATCAGAAGAAGCAATGCAAGGATACTCTTAAGGTCTCACTTTATTGATTGTGTGATGGAGACCCTGGCAAAGGACCATCCAGCATGTCATGCTTACATTAAAGAAGGTGCTATGCTCTATGAGTGAAGCAGAATTGCAGTAGCTCAAAAGAAGTGTGAAATTTACAAATTTAGAGACATCTCCACTGCAAAAGTTAATATAGACCATTTGTGCCCAATTTGTTGTAGTGCCAAGCTTGTATTGGTCTGATCGTCCACAGTCAGTCATACTGTACCTTCACTCCAACATAATGATGTCATTTTAGTCCTCTTCAAGAACAAAGGACAACCTTAAGCCAACACTTCATATCATACTCCACCATGGATTCTAAATGGATATGAGACCTTAATATTAAAGATCAAATTATGAAAAAAATATAGGCAACTGCAAAAGATAAAGTAGATAACTTTGATTACTTGAAACTGAAAAGCTTCCATACAGATAATTTTTTTTTTGATTAGAAGGGAAATAATTGAATGGGAAAAATAATTTTATCACATTTCTCTGATAAAGTTTTGGTGTTCAAGATATACAAATAACTAACAAATATATATCCACACATATATGACTAATAGCCATGCCCAATAAATGAGTGGTCAAATGATATAAACAGTTCTCAAAAAGTGTTCCAAAGTACTTACCATTGCATGAAAGAGTGCTCCAAATCTCCATTAAGAACAGAAATGTAAATAAAATAAATCTGAGGCTTCACTTCATTCCCTGAAAATTAGTAGAGATCACAAAAATTACAATAGTTAGTGTTGGAGGGGCTGTGAGATAATTAGCACACTAATACATTGTTGATGGAGCTGTGAAATGGTGCAACAATATTGGAAATAATTTTGGAATTACGCAAATAAAGTGACTAAAATATTCGTCCTCTTTGAACCAGACACTACATTACTGGGCTAATATCCCAAGGAAATCGTTATAAGGAGAAAGCTCCCATAAACACCTACTGTGAGTGAACTTACAATAATTCAGGAAACAAAGTCTGAACTATGCAGTTTATTAATAAGTCATACAATGGGTCCAGGGGCCCCTCAGTAGGCACACAGTCCCTAAAAATATATTTGCAATGGCTTCTATGGTAAAATACAGTTATTATTTTTAGTGTATTATTTTTAGATTTAGTGACTTTCCAGAGTTTAGGAGCTTTGATTGGTTGCATCCACCTGCATTCTTCAAAGCTGTTAGTGGTCCAATAATAAATGACTTCCCTGAAATTACGAGACTTACAGGAAAATGAGACTTAACTCTGGCAGCTGTACAAAATGCTGGAAATGATACAACATTGAGTTTGTTTAGTTCTCTCCATCAATATATTTCTAGCATCACTTTTTTGTGACAGCAAAAGCAGGAAACAAAGTAGATATCCATTGCTTTGGGAATGGTTAAACAAATTGTGGCATATAAATGTAATATAATATTACTGTACTGTAAGAAATTATGTATGTGATGAATACAGAGAAGCATGGAAAAATCTACATGAACCGATTAGTAGTGAAGTAAGCAGAGCCAAGAAAACACAATTACTCCAGGAATGTAAATGGGAAAAAAAACTACCTACAAAAAAATCAAGTGACTAAAATTTTTATTAAGATCATATGAATTGAAGAGATATAATCATAGAGGTTTGGAGGTCCACAGATGTACATTGCATGTGTTTTAGGTATTTTTTTCAATTTGTTGATACCTTAGGCTGATTTTTTCTCTTCTTTGACTGAAAATTATTGCTTGTCACATATAATGGCTATCTGGAAAGAGAGGAGAAAGGATATTAAGGAAAACTATGATTATGGAAAAAATAAAAGACGTTGAGGAAAATTTATTTTAAAAAATAACAGACATTTCAAAATAAACAGTTAAATGACATGAACAGGCAATTCTCTAAAGAAATCCAAGTTCACAACACTCAAGCGAAAAAATGGTCCCAATTACTAATAATTAGAGAAATTATTCTGGGAGATTGCCTCATCCCTGGTACTCACAGCTTGTCAGTATCCTCCACCTCTCTGATTAGAGGTCTAGGAAGAAGAGCACGGAATTCCTCCCAAATCTTCCATTTAAAAAGGACTTCCAGGCTAGCCCTTTCTTTATTTCCCACTAGCTATACATCTTTGCACTAGACTTCACAATACTCCCAAACAGGGAACCTTTTTCCTACTCTCTTTCTTCCTTCTTAGTTTCTTTTTGTGTGCTATCTTGCCTCATTAAATTGTAAGCTCTTTATAGTCAAGGACTGTCTTTTTCTTGTTTTTTTTTTCATGTTTGTATCCTTAGCATAGTCCCTATCACATAATAGGCACTTACTGTTTACTAATTGACCGAAATGAAATGAAATTTCAAAGAATTTTGACAGCTATCTGATAAAGATAAAAAACATAAAAATGGAAAATGAAAATTGTTGGAAGGGGATTCAGGAAACAAGCCTACTGGTGTACTTTGGTCTAGTCATTCTGGAAAGCAATTTGGAACTATTCCCCCCAAATCACTAAAATATAAACACTCTTTGATCTTGCTATACCACTTCTAGGTTCATAAACCAAAGAACTGGGTAGAAGAATTTAGATAGTAACAAATACTGTAAAGAAAAACAAATGGGAGAGACTAAGTCCTCTGATTAACTGAATTACTGATTATGACTCAAGAAGATCAGGGATTAAGGAAACATGTTACCTACTACTTGTGGAAAAGAATGATAATGGTCTCAAGGTACAGAATGAAATGTACATTTTTAGACATAGTAAATATGTGCATTTGTTTGGTTTGATTATTTATTTGTCATAAGAATTATATTTGGGGGCATGAGGGAAACAGTAATAGTATTGTGTCCAAAAAAGAAGAAAAGAAAAGAAAGAAAAGCTGATCAATGAAATTTTAAAAATAGTGTACAGAGAAGAACAGAAAGAAGTTCAGAAAGAAACAGAGACAAGGAGAATGGCTTTGAAAGAAAAATGTTGAATTTCTCATATTTTTTAAATAAGCGATATGTAATAGAATTTTTTTCATTTCACATAATTACCTTTTTTGCTTTTTATATATGAAAATATTCATTTTTGGAGATAGTGTTATGAATGTTTAAAAATAATAGTATATTAACTGTTATATAAACTTTGTATAGACATATAAAAATAGTGTACCAGCTACCCTAAATTTGAAAAACATGATAAATGAGATGTAACAAATTTTCTTGACATCGTTAGCCTTGTAAAGGTATGGAGGAAAAGCTGTGAATGTAAATTAAACTTTTATTTTATCCAAAGATTATCTCTTTGACTATATCACTTATTTTATATTTCAGCTTTTACTCCACGATGGAATGAAACTTTCACATTTACTATCCATGCCCCAGAAATGGCACTAGTACGCTTTGTTGCTGAAAATCAGGCTACACTAGGGTCAAATGAATTCCTTGGACAGTACACATTACCATTGCTATGCATGGATAAAGGTAACTTTTCTAAAGCTAATACTTCTGTTTCAATAAATATATATTAAGTACTGCCAATGTGTAATTCAATATGCTAAGCATTAAGGACACAACAATCAAAGACAACTTAGTATTAAGTTTTCAGGCTAATAGAGGAGATAATCTGTGCGCAAAAATAAGTATTATAAGTGTGGGTAAAGATCAGTTTAGCCAAAATGCTCCAAGAAGTATAGTGAAAAACACTTTCAACTTTAGATTAGAAAGACTTCATGGAAGAAAAGGGGGCCATAAGCTGAATCTTGAAGGCAGATCATAGTTTGAAAAGGTGGCAATGCAGAGGAAATCCACTGCCAGCATGGGGGCAGTCTGTAGGAAATCACTGAGGTAGGAGAAAATGGAGACAATCTAGGAAGTTCAGTGTGACATGAAAGTGAATAATGGGAAAAAATACCATAAAGGTTGGAAATGTACATTGAAGCCAAATTATTGAGGGTCTTACATGTCAGGCTGGGGATAGATTTTTTTCCAGGAGGGAACTCTTTGGATATATTTTACCAGGGAGTGACATGGTTAGATTCCTTAGGAAGTGTAAGTTGTCATTGGAGGGCAGATTAAGTTGGATATAGGAAAGGCTAGAGGAAGGGATATAAGACAGAAGAAGCCTTTTATAATTGTTCAGGTGATAAGTGATGTGGATTTAGGATTATTGCTGAGTGGAATGAAGTGACATATATTAATATTTTTAAATGGTTGGACTTTTCTAGTATTATATCTTGAATAACAAAGAAAGTTAGGAGAAACAATAGGAAAGCATAGGATAGTAACAAATAGAAAAGGCATTAGTTTCATTAAATGAAAATATTCTTCTAGTTTAATCTCAGTCCTTAGCAATCAGTTAACATGCATTTTTAAGTGCTTATTATGTGCCAGGCACTATGCCAAACACTGGAGATGCAAAGAAAGGCAAAAAACACAATCTATATCCTCGAGGAACTCAGTGTCTAGTTCCCATTATTGGACAACCTACTCATCTTACTTTTATCTGAACAAATTCCTGATAAATCTTAGCATTCAATAAACATTTAAATGTTTATGATTTGTCAAGTACTTTTCTTGGTGCTGGGGGTTCAAAGATGAAAAGTTCAATATTACCTACCTTCAAGGAGCATGCAGTTTAGGTGGGGGTGAGTGGATGTGTATACATATAATTATTATACAAGTTAAACTGGGGGACAAAGATAGTAGGAAAAGTCAAAGAGGCATGCAAAGTTCAGGAGAGGTTTTCTTTAGGGGGGGCTAATCAGAAAAGGTTTCAAGGAAAAAAATGGCAACTAAGTTGAGCCTTGAAGAAAAGAAAATATTTCAACAGTCAGAGATGCATAAAGAGACAGTTAAAGAGACAGAACACAGAAGTAGGAAAAAGTAGCATAAAATGACTAGCAAGTCTAGTAGGTTAGGTCAAACAGGAAAGAACGTAAATGCTATAGTCCAAATGTTAGCATCTTGTAGACCAGAGGTGTCAAACTCAAGGTCTGAGGGTTGCAAGCTGCCCAGAAAAGCTCTAACTTTAATGGGAACCAGGTTAAAAAGTAATTGGGAAATGTTTAAGAAAAATAATTACAAATGTCATGTAACATGAATAATGGCAACTTGTGATTTCCTAAATCAATGTGTTGCCCTGTAAGGATGCATTTCTCTTTGAGTTTGATACCACCACTGTAGATAACCAGGAGACACTGGAAGCATTTGAGCAAGGGTATGACTTGATTAGATCTAAGAATTGAGAAGATGACTTTGAGTTTGGTGTGAAAGATTTATTAGAGAGGGAAGAAACTGGATCAATTAGGAAGGGAGGATGGGGTGCATTTGGAGGCTTGAGAAAGAGAAAGTTGGAAGAGCTTTGGTGGGAGGATTGATAGGAAATCTATGTCAATATATAAAGGACTTGTGGTTTATGTAAGTGTAAAATGTGAATGCTTAACATGTACATATATATGCGTCCACATGGGTTGCCAAAATATGACTCAAAGGGAAACAGGAATAGATAACTATAAAATATCACTCATCTTTCTCCAAAGGATATTGATTCCTGCCAGGAAGGGAGCAAAAGAATAGGGCTAAGAAACTAGCCTCTCTGCTTTCCTTAGAAAGCGAATGTTAGGATAGAACTTTGCTAGTCTAGGGGAAATAATTTTTAGGTTCAAGTCACTCTCCTAGTAGTTACCCTTTAATGGAAAAAGTGTTTCCAAGGTTGTATTCAAAGGTTTGACTCCCTTCCTATCAAATTTTAGTTTACATAAAGATCACTACAAACCTATTTATTCAAGGTGATAGCAAATAGTAATTAAAGAAGTTACACAGATTAGAATTTGCCAGACAATACACAGAGTAACTGAACTCTTCCACTGGGAGTGAGATATCTTATCTCAACCAAAAGAGAGATAGTCCCTAATTTCACTCAAGTAAAAGTTCCCTAATGATACAAACTGAATATAAGGGCATGTTCAAGGTACTGACTCCTCTACATGTTGACTTCTTCCTAAAATATTTTTCTTCCTCCAGGGACCTCTCTGAAGAGAGCTGGAATAATGTGTGTCCTCTCTAAAAGCTGGAAACAAAAAGAATTCTCTTCTCTCAAGCTCTCACCAACTCTGTCCCTCATGCAAGCATAGATTATAGTTATCATTCTCTCTACCATTGCAGAGAGCCTTATACAAATGCCTATGCTTGGACCTGAGTTACCTGGTAACTCCCTCTGTAATGTAGATCATAATTTGTCTATAATTTATTTTCTTGTGAGTTGCTTGAGAATCAGAGAAATGACTTGGCCATGGTCATATAGTTCAGTAAATTTAAAAAGTAAGATTTAACCTCAAGTCTTACAACTCCATGCTTAAGCAACATTATCCATTATAAAATCCTACCTTTTAGAGATCATGAGATGGATAAAATGTAGGAAAGGGGACCCAGTTAAGGGTAGATAGCATAAAGTATCAGCATAGTATTTTTAATTCTTCCAACAGTTTTTAGCATCTCAGGAGTAGGTTGGGATAGAACAGGAATAGAGGCAAGTCAGGGGGTAAAGTAAACACAAACAGAAGCCTGTGCTGAAGAGGCTAACCTTAGAGTAAATGGAAGGAAATGTGACCAGAAAAAAATGACAGATAGGGAAAAAGAGAAACTGAGGGACTGGAGTTCTCAATGAGGGTGAAGAGAAGCGTTAGGAAAAATGAGTTCAAGGGAGAATCTTTTGAATAGAAAATTGAGATCAGAGAGGAATTCCATCTTGAGATCTTGGAGGTGAAAGTTTGGGGTGATGGTGATGTATAACATACGACCCTTGAATGGACAAAGTATTATTAAGATGGTGATCATGGGAGTTTAGGATATTAAGGAAAGAAGCCAATTAGAAGGGCCATCAGTATGAATATTGAAGTTATTAAAAATATTGTTAGAGTATGGTATAGAGATGAAGATCATAGATCAGGTGGCAAAGTCATTGAGGAAGATATTCTCAGGTAAATAGCAGGTACAATAAAGATAGGATCAGTTTTAAGTGAAAAGAGATCAAGTAACAGTGGCAGAGGATCTAGACATGGCAGCAGAGAGAAAAGAGCACGTCATTTTGTTCTTCCTTGTCTTATTTTTGGGGGTATGGAGATTAGGGAAGAAAGGACCAGGATTGGACAGGGTCGGTGAGGGGAGTTTTATCCTCAGAAATTGGTCAGTTTCAATTAGCACCAGGAAGTGAAAGGGATATAAGAGGAAGTGACAGATCTTCAGTGGAAAGAGTTTATGTCTGGTCAGAAGGAAGTTGGAACACAAATTGGAAGTATTGATGGCCATAAGTCTGGGATAGTTGCATAGGTAGGAACTAAGAGAAATCAATCAATATATCAACAAAAAGTTCCCTTGGAGCCTCTACTTATGGTGTCCCTTACTGATATTATGCTCACTTGATTATAGTTGATAAAGGTTCAGTGGCTTTAATGGAGGAAGAGAGGTAGTGGTAAAATCAGTCCCTTTTCTCCAGTATTAGATCCCAGAGGCCATATGATATTTTATAGTAGCTTCAAAAAAGAAAATCACAACAATCATTTTTGACACCCTTGTCTAATAATTAGGCAACATCACTTCACTGCAACATTCAGCTATAATTGTACTGGTTCTTTCTCATTAATAGATATCAAAGTTATGCTAAACATGGGACTATACAAGAATAGAAACTGGTTATTTTATTTCTGCAAGTTTAAGACATGTTTTGTTTGATTTTTTTAATTTGCCTAGCAAAAAAACATTCTTTTTCTGTAGCAGTACTGTAGCAATTTTTAATTTATTTATTTTCATTTTTCTAACCAATTATGATTTTATTACAGGTTATCGCACTGTTCCTCTATTTTCCAAAACAGGTGACAATCTTGACCCTGCTTCATTATTTGTTTATGTGTGGTACCACGAATAGCATTTACAGTATTCTACATGCTGTGTAACTCAATAAAGCAACCAAAATGAATGTCCTTATCTTTTTATTGATATGTAAATAATTTCTCCATATTTTGATCAACTATGACATAATAGCTACTAAGCTGACCTGAGAATCAAGCTTCCTCTCTGACACAAACTATCTATGAGACATTAGGCTAGTTACTTAGTTTCTCAGCTTACCACGTAACTTCTCTAAGTCTAGAATTTCCGAAAAATTGCTGAACTACATTGATAGAGTTTTTTCACCAGAGTTCCCATCATTAGTGAAAAAATAAATCTGGACTGAAAAAAAGAAAGAAAAGAAAAAGGAAATGAAATGGTTGTAAAATAATTAGCTGTATAAATGGAGTGAAAAATCTGAAAATTTTTGACTTTTATGTAGTATATTTAGTTGTTGAAATCACATCGCCAGATTCTTTGTGTCCTATTTCCTAGAAATTAATTAACTACTACATTATCAGATATAAATATAAAGAAGATCTGATCATTTAATTCAAATTACACAGACATTTTATGAAGGTCTATTAAATTGATTTTTCATTATAAGTATATACAGTTTCCTTGTATACAGTCAAGTTGTGTTTGGTCTTACTGAGTGATCATTTTATAAATTTTAAAATTTGCAATGAACCTACATATTGTTACTCTTCACTTTTAAATATAACTTCTGTTCTGCTTCACATTCCGACCTTCCTGACTTCAATAAGATTATGCCTTTCAGAATGTCATGTACCTCACTTACCAGACTGTGGAAACTTAGTACATGTCCTACATGAGTGTGAAGGGTGACAATAATGACTTTTTGCATAAGGAGAACCATCTGCTGCTGTCCAGCAAAACACAAAATGAACTATCCACCATGATAGGATGTTAACTATTTACATTTTTTACACTAAAGACTAAAAGTTTTCTATTAAAATTCCACCACTAATTCATCTTCTTGAATCCAATGTTAGAAACTTCTGAGATTGTTAAATCAGCGACGTGGTTCAGTAGCTAGAACGTTGAACTTGCAATCAGGAAGACTTGAGCTCAGATATGGCATTAGATATTTACTAGTTGTGTGATCATAGTTAAGCCACTTAATCGTTGTCTGCCTCAGTTTCCTCATCTGTAAAGTTATGATAAAAATAGCATTTACCTCCTAAGATTGTTGTGAGAATAAAATAAAATATTTGCAAAGTGCTTAGCAAAATGCCCAGCAGATGGTAGTAGCTTAATAATTGCTTCTAAAAAATAATTAAAAAAAAATCTATTAATTCACCAATTTTCATTCTTGGGGACACTAGGAGGAATAAACTGGTGCTATCAATATTGTATATTATTGTTTCTAGGTTCTCCTGTTTCAATATCTTATTGCTGAACTATTTGACCACTTGCTGGGTTATTTTATGAAACTCTTGGCTAAGTCATCTTTAATTTCTCAGGTTGTTCAACATGATATAGTCATTCACTTGCTGTTTATCTGCATAGCCTTTCAGAGAACCACAAACCTGTCACAGCTCATCCTTGGGTTCTTTGAAGATGAAAGAGTGAATGACCAGTTTCTATTCTTGGCAATAGTTTATGGTACCAGAAAAAGAGAAAGATGGGTAGAGATAGAGACTAGAACTCTGATTTCATTGATATACAGAACCTTGGGGTGAGTCTACTTCTGCTACTCATGTAAATGAGCACCTTCTCTACAACATAATTTGAAGACTTGCCTGTAGAATTGAAAAACTTCATGATCAGTAGAAATGAAATAAATTTTTCTCTCATTTTCCTCTAAACAATTTTTTATTGTCTATAATGTCTTTTTTATTATTTCTCACTGCCCTTCAAGAAAGTCTTCCAATCACTGTTCCATTCTGCACATGCTATTGCATTGTTGGACCATAATTTTGAGGAAAATCTGTAATCTTCAAGTTATTTGTCTCCACTTTTAATTTTATACTTGTTTTTTGTATAATATTATGTTCCGTTAGTGCTTTTCTTTTACATGGGAAATTCTTAAAGGGGACTTCACTTCCTAGAGAAGATTGAAGATTTTTAAAACCACCTCTCAGATACATAAGGAGAAATCTGCTATGTATTCCCTGTGAGCAGGTTCTGCAACTTGGGACATGATATTGGTTTCTGATAGGATTGGTGGTAGAGATATGGAAATGGTGCAGGAAGTTTCTGTCATAAGGAACTTCCAAAAAAATATCGTGGTGGACTTCTTCCAAATCAATTAATCAAATAATCAACATACATTTATTAAGTGCTCATTATGTGCCAGAAACTGTGTTGAATCTAGGCAAAAACAACCCCTGTCCTCAAGGATCTTATATTCTAAAGAGGGAGATAATATGTACATAAGTAGGTATAAATGAGATACATACAAAATACATGGAATACAGAAACCATAGGACTATATGTTTATATAATCCTTATGTCTATATGCAATGCATATATTTTTCATATAAGATAATTAACATATAGTTCATATAGAAAATATAGGACTATCAAAATGAGAATTTTGAAAATGATAAATTATTGGATATGCATATTCACATTATTTTTAACATTTCTTATTGGGTTGTTACTGAACTGTTGGCTAAGTTTAATTTCAGTGGCACAATATTTTCAAATGCTATTGGGTTAGCTGGAGTCATTGCCTACAAGACCAATGTGTGGAGCTGGAGTCAGATTTCTTTGAAATAAATTATAAAAATACTGAAGAGCAATGGAAAGAGTATCATCCTATAAAAAGGTCAAAGGAAAGCAAGAAAGTGATGAAATAAAGAGGAGAAAGGAAAGAGAAGGAGAAAATAAACTGGACAGAGTATGCTCATGGTTTGTTCACCCCATGTCTCTTCTATCAAAATGACACTAAAAAATGTGTTGTCATCCTTAACATTCAGTTCAAAAGGCAGAAACATAGCTCCATATATACTAATTTCCCTTGACTGATGAATAATGTGTCTATTAGCTGTAAATCTGTGTATGTTACTTTTGAGGCTATTTTTTCAACCAGTATCATTTTTTTGCCCTACTAAAAATATGAACAGATCAAAAAAGAAATTGCAGCAAGTATGCTTAGTTGTATGATACAGAAATACTTTTACCTCAAGGTACAATGCGTGTATATATATGTGTGTGTATGTGTGTGTTTGTGTGTGTGTATGTGTGCAATATATGTATAGATGTGTTTACAGATTTATATATACACATGCTTCTACCTTACAGGTTTATATGCAATACATTAATTTTTCATATAAGTTAATAAACCTTAAACCTAATGCACTCTGAAACTGGGACTCCAATGGGCCCCTGCATAAGGGCTTCTAGCTTTAGAATGATTATCTGTTGCTGTTTCCCATCCAGCCTGATGTCTCTCTTTTTTCTTGACCTCATTAAAGGGACCAGGCCCTGGCTACTTCCTAAACAGGTTTATTCAATGAATGGGAGTTGCCTCACCCTAAGTGAATACCTGCAAAGACCTTGGCCTAAAGGCCAAGGCCTCCCACTGTTTGCTGGGTCATCTCCAGTCCATCTGCTGAGGAATATCAGGTCACTGGATTCAGATGGCTCTGGAGCAGAAGTGAGGCTGATGACCTGCACAGCCCTCCCTCACTCAAAACAAAGTCAAGTGCAAGTCATATCATCATTTCTCTGATGGCTTGGACTTCTTCGGCAATGAAGGATGAACACAATCTCAAAGTTAACTAACACATAATTCATATAGAAAATATAGGAATAATATGTTTTCACATTTACATAATATCTATGCATACTTAAGTATCTAGATTTTGTACATATATATATATATATATACATATACATGTATGAATTTATATAGGCTGTGAAATTCAAACTGAAATCTTGTGTATCATTAATATAACGATTCATATAACTTACTTCAGAGGAGGTAAGCTTTTCTGCAGAACAAGAAAGAGATGTTAGGATAAGATTCAAAATTATTGGCTCAATTGTTTTATCTTACACAGGTCTGATCTCATCTTTCTTAAGAGAAATGATCACATATTTATTATAAAAAAAAGAGACCACTAGTGATTGCCTATTTATGCACTTGTTAAAAACATTCATAATGTTTACTGCTCAGTCTATAAATATTTAGAAGGAAGCACTCCAATGGGTGAGGAGAAAAAGGGATGGTTCCGCCAAATTTCAGATGTGAAAAAATTAACTCAGTTTTTGAGTGACCACCTGAAAGCACATTTATATTACCTACTTTTAAAATTATTGTAAGGCTTAGTTCTATACGCATAGCTAAGTCAACCACTTTACAAACCATGTTTGGACTTTATGGATATCAAGAGTCTACTGGTCTATAATTTTATAGTCCTTCTACTATCACAGATTACAATCTGTCCATAATTTATTATTTTAGAGAATTGCCCCAGGATCAGAGAGGTTAGGTGACTTGCTTATACTCACACAGATATTGTGTCAGAAATGGATTTTCAACTTAACTCTTCCTGACTCCAGATCTAACGTTCTGTCTCCTATGCACATTGCCTCTCAAAGGAAGGAATTAAGGAGAGAAATTATAGCTCTTAAAAATGAATTTGAAAATATAAGTAGGAGAAATGATTGTTTAGAATGGAATTTTGGACATGGAATCATGATGGAAAAACTGAATTGAAAACTCATTTTTGATACCTAATAATACCTCTCTGAACCACAGATAATTTCCTCAGACTATAAATTATGGACAGATTATAATCTATGACAGTAGAAGGAATTAAAAATTACAGATGAATTGCTGTTTTTGTGGTGTTTAAGGGAAATATTTTGAGTCATTTTCTTTTAGGTTATTTGTAAATTTGATTCTTCCAAGATTATATTCCATGATGAAGCTTTATAGAAGCTATTTGAAACAATTATTTGAAAGCATTGCACAATTTTCTTTTTCCTGTAATTTTAAAATTCAATTTAGACAAATGCAAAATGAGAAGGCAAAGAAACCAAGAGCATTGCCATGTACACAGCAGAAAATGAGAGGATTCAATATAAAACAACAAATTTCCATTAACAAAAACCCTATATAATAAGTACTACACATTGTTTTCATAGCTACCCATCATTTTTTTTTACTTCCTTGTAGGTTTTCTTTTGTTCTCTGCTGTGTATTTTTTACCTTATTTCCCACTCTTCCCCTCTTCCCCAGCCTAAAGGAAGCTATAGTATGTATATGTACATGTATGTATACGTGTATGTGTGTATACACTAATACATAAATATCTATAAACATATATATACACATACTCATACATACATATATTTAAAACCGTACTTACATATTTCTACTTGTTATGTCTTTCTCTGAAGATAGAGAGTATCTTCTTTCATGGGTTCAAGTCTTTCCATGCTTTTCTAAATCAACCAGCTCACCATTTCCTACATCACAGCAATATTCCAATGCAATCACATAGTATCTGAGAGATTGTCTATGAAAGTTTACCCCAATTTTCTGCATTCCTTCTATTTTTGCCTACATTAGTTTTATTTATACAAGGAAACTTTAAAATGACCAAAATTTTCCATTTTACACTTCAACAATGCTTTCACCTTATAATACAATTTTCCAAATTTAATCCTGCTCTACTCCATTCTGGGCTGAGGTCATTGTCCAATGGCAGTTTCTATCTAAGACATAAGTATTGCTGAGTCTCTTAGGGAATACCATGGCCTAGTAGGCAATATTTATTTTATTTTTTGAAAAAAATTTTTTTTTCTTTTCATGATGAAATTTTCAAATATCAATAAACATGAGCACTGAGAAAATCAGAGATCATTGACATTTCTCATGCTTTAGTTCTTCAATTAAACTTCTCAATAACTTTGGGGAGTCTTCTAAATCTCCTCAGTGCATGTTACACTTCCATCTGTTCCATCCCAGTTTCTGGAGCCTAGCTATAGTTCCTATTCCATTATTTTTTCTTCTAGAGATTTCTCCTCCAATCTTGCCTGCCATGGCAAGTTTTCTTCCTTATATGCATGGATCTTTCATGTTTATTCATTTCTTTAGTCTCAATGTTGTTTTCTTTTCTGTTCCTTTTTGATAAGAATTTATTTCCTTTTCCTTCTTTTTTGTCATTCTTTTACTTCATCTGACACAAATTTTATTGTTTAAGACGATGAAGGGGAGGTACATTAGCCAATATTCATCCATTTAGTCAGAACACTGCCAAAACTAAGCCAACAACTTTAAAAACCATGTTCAGACTTTACCGGTATTGAGTCTACTGGTTTATAATTTTATACTACTTCTACTATCACATATTACAATCTGTCCATAATTTATTGTCTTAGAGATTTTTCCCAGGGTCAGAGGGGTTAGGTAACTTGTTTATACTCACACATCTATTAAGTGTCAGAAATGGATTTTCAACCTAACTCTTCCTGATTCCAGGTCTAACATTCTATCTTCTATGCAAATTGCCTCTTAAAGACAGGAATGAAGGAGAGAAATTATAGCTCTTAAAAATGAATTAGAAAATATAAGCAAGAGAAATGATTGTTTAGAATGGAAGGTGAGAAATAAATTAAATCCCAGAAGAGAGTGCTTTATATTCAAGATCAGTAATTTTCCACTATACATCATCATCCATGATCCTTCTTTACTGTTTATAATGAATTGTAGTTGAAAGCCCACATGTATACATGTATGGACAGAGAAACTACCTTTAAGATTCATGTACAAAAATCCTTGAGCAGTTTGGTAGCACAGTGGATACAGTGCTGGGCCTGGAGTTAGGAGCTTTGTAATTTAGCTTTGTGATCTATCCCATCTAGCAGATCTGTCCTCTCATACTAGCTATGTGACTCTGGGTAAGTTACTTAACCCTGTTTCCCTCAGTTTCCTCATCTGTAAAATTAGCTAGAGAAGGAAATAGCACACTACTCAAGTGTCTTTGCCAAGAAAACCCCAAATGAGGTCACAGAGAGTAGGACACAACTTAATTGACTTAACAACCACAAATAGAAAAACAAATTGATTAAGTAAGAGTTGTTTACTTATTGTTTTAATTTGTTCCTCCTTTGCTCTCCTACTACATCAGTTCTGTATTAAAATCATTTCCAGCAGCACATGCCACCAAAAGAATGAGACAAAGAATTAACTCTGAGATTTGTTATGCATCATTTTAAGATGATAGGTTGTAAGTTATCATCTTAAAATAATCAGAACACTTCTACTAAGCAGGATATGCAAATCTTTGCAGCAAAAAAAGAGTACCAATGTTCTTGACAGCATTTTCTCTCTCATACTGTAAAAAAAAATGATATTTTTATCACATAATTATTCAGGTACTTCTAAGAGAGGGGATATTTAGTTTAAATACATTAACTGCCTTGCATATATTCTCTAGTGGTAAAAATACAGTTATATTTTAAGTGATTTTAGGACAAAGATGCAAGAATCTGTCATAGAGTAAGTACAACGTGTGTATGTGTGCACATTTGTGTGTGTGAAGGGATGGTAAGGTGAATCACCCCACACCTCCAATAGCTAAAGTAGAGCACCAGAATTCCAAAGTTAAGAGGGTTGTGCTGCTGACAGATACTTAAAATAAATTTAGGTCAAGAGAGTAGAGAACGGTGACCTTGCCTCTTTTTTTTGTCATGGAAAACCAGAGAGGGTCTTGGGAATTTCTAATCCTGTCAGGTTTTTTTTGGAACAAAGCTATTTTGATCTGAACCTAATATATAGGGTTAAAAGCAAAAGACTTATTTGTGATCTGAGGCCATTCTACTTGGCTTTTATTAAATTGATGTGCTCTGGCTTTGCTTAAAGAGCTATGAGCCAGTCCTTATCAGACAGATTTTTTTAATCATCAGGTTGAAGTGGCAGCTGACCCTAAAGAATTGAAGCCCAGGAGGTGCTGGCACTCTGCAGAAGAAACCATAAGACCAGAAGAGTTACTTGCCTATAAGAGCACAGAGACATCTATGCCTTAATGAAGCTTTAGGGGAGGGGCAGAACAACTACAGAATAAATGTTAATATTGTACAGACCAAGAATAGCTATTTCTTTAAAAAGGATAATCTATATCACATGAAGGAGAATTACTCTATTTTTAGCTATCTTAAGAGAACAGGGTTCGGGGCTGCCCAAAGAACAAGATATCCACTGTGTCATCAGCTGGTGTGTGGGAAGAGGGTTTACTTTATTTAAAACAATATTTTGAGGGTTTACTTCAGCTCCATTTACACAATATGGTCTTGTTTAATTGCCTATTATTAATCAAAGCGCTCAAATACTTCCTGTATTACAATTCATGAAAAAAAAACATAGTTTCCCTTCCCTGAAACTTGTGCCATCTCCCATTCCCCACAGTACTCCCTCTACCCCCACAATTACAGAATTTGAGATTTGGAAAGATCTTACCAGACATGTAGTATGACCAATTGTGTCAGCAAGGACCCTGGCATACACAGGAGGGCCTGCTGCACAGGTTCTTATATCTCCTTTTCTAAAAGGAAAGCAACTTTTGAGGGTCAACAATCTAATTAAGCACATATATCATTCACTTAATTCAGAGAAAAGGTCAGCACCCTGAACTACAGAGAAAATACAAGCAGAAATTACAAACAGAAAGACCAACAAACAAGGCTTCCAACTGTCTGACCGTAGACAATACATACATCATTACCAGAGAGATGCACCAACCTCTGGGTTTTCAAAGCTGCAGGGGGCTCCTATGCAGCAACCCAGAGTCTCATCTGGCATGGAACCTTCTTCTAAAAAACAAGCCCCAATGCAAAACATCACCTTAGAGTATATATACTCTTTTTGCAACTGGAGGTCATGACCCTTGTGACCCAGCGCCTCATTAGAAAATAACAAGAAGTGTCCAAGACCTATTAATGGATGGTGAAGGTCTTCAGCTCTTCCCCTCAGCCACCATTAACCTTACACCAATACATGGAAGAAGTATCCATTATAATATACCCAAATGGTCATCCAGCCACTCCATAGAGACATCCAAGAAGTAGAAAACTACCATTTCTTAAGGCAGCCCACTGGATAAATGTGTTCATTAGGAAAATTTCTTTCCCCTCCCCCCATTTCAAGCTCAATTTTCCATTTTGCAATATCCATCCAATGCTTCTTGTTCTACCTTCTGGGACCAAACAGAACAAGTTTAATCTTTCTTCCACAAGACAAGTTTCCATATACTTGACAGCAGTTGACAATCTGTCTCACACTTGACTTCTTCAATCTAAATATACACAGTTATTTCAACTAATCCCCATATGACATGGACTTAAGACATTTCACAATGTTGTCTTTTCTCATCTAGACATTCTCAAGTTTTCCAGAGTCCTTCTCAAACTGCGGTGTCAAGAACTAAACACAATTTTCCAAAGGAGGACTGATGAGAGCAGAGTATATTGGTAAACTCCACCCTTTATTCCTGCAAGATATCTCTTTCTTAATGTAGCCTAAAATCATATTAGATTTTTTTTGGCTGCCATCATACTGCTAACTTATATTGAACTTGTGTCCACCAAAACCTGTAAATGTTTTTCAGAGAAAATGCTGCCTAGCTATGTTTTTAAAGTCTTTTATTCATGAAATTGATTATTTTTATAAGACTATATTTATTCATATTGAATTCCATCTAATTAGCTTCATCTCAATGCTCTAATATATAACTGTCTTTTTCAGCTTACCATCATGCGCAACATTGGTGAGTATGCTACCTGTGTCTTTATTCAGGTCAGTGATTAAAAAGTGCTCGTATAAATACATTATACCAATGTGGCTACTAGAAAGATAGATATAATTTTCCCAGCTTTTGCCCATTATTAAAAAATAATCATGGTGAGTCATCAAGAAATAAAAGAATAATAGCAGTAAATATAGTGCTATATAATAGGAAAAGAGAGAAAAACTCCTCTTTTGGCTTCTTCCCCAAGAAGCTGCATGGAGTAGGATCTGTAGTGGTATTAGGTGTGTGTGTGTGTGTGTGTGTGTGTGTGTGTGTGTGTGTGTGTGTGTTAATATTTTAAATAAAGTGTTGTGACCATCCTGGGTAATTTATCACACTCCTCATAATATTCTCTACAATTATTTGATGCTTACGCCATCATTGAAGAATTTTAAGTATTAAGTCCTTGGACCATCATTAGAGCCCCCAAAGAATTTGTAAATCATTAAATGGGAATCACTGAAGTGAGAATAAAAGGTTAGATGTGTGTTCAGAATTACATAATCTCAAACTCACTTCAGATATTTTAACTAAGTCAAGACTAATTGACTAGACATAAGCTAATCAATTAGTGTCTTAGAGCCATTATTTCCACTTTGGCAAAATCAAGATGATACTTGTAGTGTTTACCTCACAAGGTTCTTGTGAAACTCAAATTAGATAAGGTATGCAAACAGCATTGAAAACTTTAAAATCATTGCTCTATTATTATTTATTCAAATAAAAATGGATATAACAATATGCATTTATGATCTTACATATATTTAAGCATAGCTATGGTCAGAAAATCATAAATATATATTCTTGTGCATTTTCTCTTTAATTATATCCTGGTATTATATGCCTGGCTTGAAAAGCAAAGTATGGTAAGTGCCCATAGATGTATAAATATATTATAACCTAAAAAATCATAGTAATTTTTGTCTCAGAATCATCTGGAAAATGTTTACAAAATATGTTCCATCAGTGGAAGAAGACCATAATGGAGTTGTGTCATTAAGCACCCAAGTTAATACTAAACTGAATACAATCGGGTATCAATTGTTAAGAGGGGAGTTCAGAGCTTTCTTTGAACAAAACAAAGAAAGGGAAAAGGGAAGTAGGGAAATAAATTTGCTCAGTAATCCCATGAATAGTGATGTACTTTCTCTTGATAATATATGATAAAATCACTACAAGACTTCCAGCAGGAGGTGGATGTGATTAAAGCAACAAGAATGAAGTATCATTTTGACTTTGCCAATAAAAATCAGCACTACGGAAATGATCCTGGTACATGGGGGTCAGGAGGGGTGTGTGTGTGTGTGTGTGTGTGTGTGTGTGTGTGTGTGTGTGTGTGTGTGTGAAGGAGTAAGGAATGAGAGGAAAAGTAAAATGAAAAACAGCTCCATTGAATTCAATTTAACTTTAAAGTAGAGCAGCATTTGAAAAGATCAGCATAGACAGGACAATCTATTTTGCTTTAATTGATGTATTTTTAATGGAGTAAACTATCACTGTATAATTAAAAAAGACACAAAACATACAATACTTATCTGTGATATATACATACACACATACATATATGTTGTTATTTGTCCTCTATTTTTTAAGAGGACCAATGACATCATAGGTGATGTCTTGACTTACCAGTGAATTGGACTTAAATGACTCAGAGTTGAATAAATTCATCAACTTCACTCTCTCTTGTACAGTCACTGAAGCCCAGAGGCAGGACAACTGATAATGGCTTGAGATGTAATGGATGACCTTTGCATCTTCAGTGCCTAGCCAAAATCTAATAGCACCACAGTTCCTGTTTCAGCCATTTTCGTGGCCATTGGAACAAATCGTTTTTGTCTGCCTATTCCATTAGGAAAAAATCTTCACATGCTTGGGGTATACATCAATAGATTTGAGACCTGTCTGTTATCCTCAAACTGGTTTAGACTGTCTGCAAGATGGTGTCCTGGGGTGTGGTTGCTGTGCATTCTACAGCTTTTTGGAGCCACAGGTGAGAGTAGGGAGAATCAGGTAAGCACCAAAGGCGGATGAGCAGCCCTGAAAAGGGATTGGCAAGCCTCTACACTAGAGGTGTGAACACCTGAATACCCCATACCTCCCAGTTATTATACAAGTATATTTTATATATATTAACATATATACAAAGAGCTTAAAAATACATTGACTTTTGTGATACCCTCAAATATGTATAGATAAGTCTATCATCTCTCTACTTACCTACCTACCTACCTACAGAGCTTAAAAATACATTGACTTTTGTGATACCCTCAATAAGTATAGATGTCTATCATCTCTCTACTTATCTATGTATCTATGTATTTATCTACCTTTAAAAAACCACTCAGCATTTACTATATGCCAGGCACTGTTCTAAGTACAAACATCTCATTTAATCCTTACAAAACTCCAAGATGTGTGTGCCATTATTAACCCTATTTTTACAGATGAGGAACTGAGATACATAGAAGTTAAATGACTGCTCAAAGTCAGACAGCTAGTTAAATGTCTGGTTTAAACTCAAATCTTTTAGACTTTAGTTCCAGAGCTCTATCTACTCAACCACATAGTTATTTCTAGAATTAAGAATGTGATGGAGAAAATATTAATGTAAGTTAATTAAACTAATATTAAAATTATTAATGTCAAATATTAATAATGCAGATTAAAGCTTAGAAATGTGTCATATATACATTTTTTTCTCTGCAGAACTGATCATTAAACATTTATTAATACATCCTGGTCTTTTCCCCCAAACTCTTGTAGCTTCTAAACTTTCCTGAAGAGGGCATTACCTCTTCCCAGTTCTTTGGGTTCAAAACCTAAGTATTGTCCTTAACTCTTCACTGTGTCCTAGCTACTATATCTGATCTGTTGCTAAATCTGTCTACATTACTTTCATAACAGTTTTTGTGTGTTTCCTTTTCTCTTATGACATTGCCACTACACTGGTTTACACTGGTTTAGGCAGTTCTGGTCCATCTTCCTGCCTCAAATCTCTTCCCATTCTGATATAGTCTCCTCTCAGCTGCCAGTGCCTTTTCAAAAGTACTAGTCCAACCATGTCACTCCTTTATTCAATAAACTCCAATAGCTCATTATTTTCTTCAGGATCAAATAAAAATCCTCTGTTTGGCTTTTAAAGTCTTTTGAAATTTGATTTTTTCCTACCTTTCCTTTCATTTTACTCTCACGTTCTCTATAATAGAATTACTCTGGCATCCTTGCTGTTCCTCTTACAATATACTCCATCTACCAATTCTCTTTCCACCAGCTGTTACTAATACCTAAAATGTTCTCCTTTGTTTCTGGAACCTGGCTTCCTCTTTGAGATCACCTTTGATTACAATTGGAGATTATCTCAAAGGGAAAATACCAGCAATATATGTGTGCATATATACATGATATATACAGGTATATGTGTGTATGTGTACATTATATATATATATATATACATACATATATATACTTTGCATACACACATATGGATACACATATATACATATACATCAGAGGTAATCTCAAAAGGAAGACACTAGCATTACAGACTTTTTTGCAGAAAATGAATTCTACATGTATATATGTATATTAATATATACATATCAACATACATACATATTCCATTGCATTTTGTATATATACCCACACATATATAGAGAGATTTCTATCCATATATATGTATATCATAAAAATAGATCTCCCTCTCTATATATGTGTTTGCATATGTATGCATGTTGTCTTCCGTTTTAGATTCTTGAGCTCCTTGGGGGCAAGGACTGTTTTCATTTTTCTTTGTAGCCCCAGAGCTTATCAAAGTTTGTGGCACATAGTATGTGCTAAAAAAAATTCTTATTGATTGACTACATGAGTTATAGTCCTTTGGGAAAGCGTGGGCACAAGGCAGGAGCTAGCTATAGGTGTAGTTGATAGGGTACAGCCCTGACAATAGCAAGACAAGATGCGAAGAAGATGGTAGTAAAGCATAATTCCTTGACTTGGATTATTGGGGAGAGCTCATTATACCTTGGCAGCCTCACCCAACTAACTGTAAATCACCCTCTTTGCCACAGCCACTACTTTCCTCTCCTAGCCTGCTCTCCAACTTCCTAGCTTTTTAGTGTATATATACAGAAACACATTGAAGGATAAATCTGTGTTATCTACCACTAACCATAGTGATAAAGATACACTAAGAAGAGACTTTCAAAATCTTAACAGTCCAGAAATTATACAATTATCACTTCAGGTGGAAGAAACAGTCAACCTGATCATTAAAAATAATTACTATTGCTGACAATAAGAGTTCACATTTATATACTGCTTTCAGTATTTAAAAAGTGTTTTATTCGCATAAAAATGAACTATTGTACCAGAATTAAACAGGAGAGTTGCAAAGATAAATTGCATCAGTAAGGAAAAAAAACTTTTAAAAATTAAATTTCAGTAGTTATTACTGTGATAGTATAGTGTAGGTATTATTATAGGTGAAGTGATTTAAGATTATCATAGTATCTTAATATTACAACTTAAAGGAATATACCCACATATAAAGAAAATACACATGCAAATATAATGCAGATATCTGATCTAATCCTCTCAATTTGAAGTTGAAGAAACTACATCTCAGAGAGTTTAAGTGATAAGTAATATTCCTGGGGGGGCTTCCTTTTGGGATCTCTTTTAAGAGATGATTGATGGATTCTTTCAATTTCTATTTTACCCTCTGATTGTAGAATCTCAGGGCAGTTTTCCTTGATAATTTCTTGAAAGATGATGTCTGGGTTCTGTTTTTTATCATGACTTTTATCATTGGACTTTCAGTCCAATAATTCTTAAATTATCTTTCCTGGATCTATTTTCTGGGTCAGTTGTTTTTCAAAGAGATATTTCACATTATCTTGTATGCATATATTTATATGTATATATAGACACACATATACATACATACAGATATTTATATATATATATATATATATATATATGTATGTATATATTTATATATTTGAGGCAAGGCTGTGAAGACTTTTAAATAACAAGCTTAAGAGTTTGAATCCTATCCTAGAGACCTTATGGAGCCCCTGAACTTTCATAGGCGACAGTGTGACATCTTTAGATTTGCACTTCAGGAAAATTTTGGAGACTTTTATAGAAAATGGATTAGGAAAAGGAGAGACATGAAAGTTTTGCTGGAGTCCTTTGTAAAATGTTAGGCTACTGCAATTGTTCAGACAATAGATGAGAAAAATCTGAACTCAGTGGCAGTAGATGTGTAAGTGGAAAGAAGGGGACAGATAAAAGATTTGTATATTAAATATGACAAGTGAAGGAGAGGGAAGAATCAAAAATGTTGCTAACATTGTAAGTCTCACTTACTGAGTGGATTATAGTTTTCTTAACAGAAACAGACCTTGGAGAAAGGGTAGGTTTAGGGATGAGTTATAGGGTTGGAGTAGTTAAAAGCTGATGAGAAGGCAAGAAAGGTAAGACCTATTGATAAAAGGTTGCTGGTTTTAGCTAAAGAGCTACTCTCCCAACTATTGCTAGATAAGAAAACTGGGACCCCAACGGGAGGTTGTTATATCTGTGGTTACTTTTCATGGTGCAAATGGTAACCCTGAGGAACTGTGGTTGATTTTCTCTACTACTATAGCTCACAAACACCCAGCAGGATACTTTCCCATTGATTATTAGTTGATATTGATTAGCCATTTGGGCTTAATTAGTTTTAGAAACATGGATTTTCTAACATAGCAGTGTAAGATTAGTTGGTAAAGAGCACACCTCCCATCCATAGACTGAGGGCACACTTCCACAAGTACATGTGTATAGTCCCAGGAAGGTGGATTTAAGTTTAGAGAATACATGTGGCTAAATGCATAACACATAGTTCCTGGGTCCTAGAAATCTTCACTTTATGGAGTTCTTATTCTGTTCCCTTTAGGTATAGTATTGCTTTCTGCTGCATTCCTTGCAGAGTCTTTGTTCCCAGTGTATTTAGTTTGCTATTGGATCCCAATGCACCAGCACTGATATTCCAGGGGTAGCACCTGCAAGGATACCAATGGAGAGTTCGGATCTCCCAAACTTCCAAGGTCATCCTTTGGTCAAGATGTGGTGGAGATGAGACAGAGGCTCTCTCCTCCTCCAAAAGTCATTTCTTCTGAGGTTTGGTAGGAAATATTTCCTCCACTTGACTGGTCTACTGTTTGAACTCTGAGTTTCAAATTGGCATATGATAGTATTTATCAAGGTTCCCAAAGGCAGTACCGACCAACTTTCTTCAATCAATCCTAATACATTTCCTATGTAATGTTATTTCATTTAATCCGGTACTTTTACACCTTCTGAACTGATTAAGGACTTTTTAGCATCTAGCTTAATACTTTGATTGATTGGCTGTTTCAAAATAAATATTTTCACCTGGTAAAGGTATCATAGCAAGAGCATACTGTTAGTTATTTTAAGTAGGGTAGGTTGATTGATTGATTCCATCCACCCTACCCCTACATAGTTATCAAGAGATCCTTAATTACTTTGGGAAAAACAATTTCAGTTGAGAGGTTAGAAGCCATATTACAAGGGATTGGGAAGTGATTGATAGGAGTGGAAGAGGAGGTAAGGAGCTTAGAAAGATTTTTTTTAAAGGAGATTGGATGTAAAATGGAGAGAAAGAGAGCAATTATTTCTTAATTATGCCTGTAAGATCAAATTGAAATTCCTTCATTTAGCATGCAAAGCTCTTCATAACTGGACTCTTTCTACTTTTTCATTTTCTTACACACTTACACGGTCTCAAAGTGGGCAATTCTGTCACCTGGGGGCACTGGAATGATCCAGGGGGGCAGTAGTAGTTTGAAATTACACAAATTAAAAAAACAAACAAACCCCCAAACAAATAAACCATTAAAGAGTTGAAGAAAAATTTCGGGGGGGGAACTGAAAAATATTTTTTGGGGGGAAAGGAGGTGGCAGGCCAAATAAGTTTGGGAGCCTCACATATCCTACTATACAGCTATACTAGTCTATTTGCTATTCCTCCTACAGAGTACTCCATTTCCCATATCAGCTTCCAATGGCTGTTTGGAATGCCCTTCTCCTTTCTTTCCATCTCTTAGATGACCTGACTTCAACAGCAGCAATCGCTATTAATAACTAGCATTCACCTATTTCTTTAATGCTCACAAAGCATTTTAAAAACACTATCTTATTGTATCCTCACAACAACTCTGGGAAGTTGATGGTATTATTTTCCCAGTTTTATAGATAAGAAAACTGAGTGTATTAAGATAGAGTGATCTGTCCAGGATCACACACTGACACACAGCTGATAAGTGTCTGAGTGTGACTTTGAATTCGTGTCTTCTGAATCAAGTTTTAGCACTTTGTCTCCTGGTAGATTTGTAACTAACTATAACCTTCCTGGAAGATGAGTTGATTAGCCACTGGGAACTGTATCAACAATGGATTTGTATCTTCCCTTGGTTGAAGACATTTACAGGTTTGGAGAAACTCTGCCTATAGTCACATTACAGTGGTTATATCTGTCGGGCTGATTCCATGCTCATGTGATTTCTGCTCTTTATTACTCCAAGAATCAGTTCAAATACAAGAAATCTCTGCTGGTTCTCCCATGTTCTAGATCCTTCCCCTTTATGTTTCCTTCTGTTTATGTATCTTGTGTGTGCCAATTTATTTTTCTTCCTTGGTTAGAAGATAAATTCTGTGAAAACAAAAACTTTTTACCTCTCTTTTCATCCCAATCACTTAGTACATGCCTGACATCAGTGGGTACTTAATTAATGTTTGTTGATTTATTGATATCTAGGTGCTAATTAGACTGAGTATGATCTATCCAGATGGGAAGTATAGAAGGGAGACCTTTTCCCTCCATCATCAACAATTTTGCCTACATGCAGATAGTGAGTGAGGTCTGTTTCTAGGAAGAGGGTGGCAAAGGCTCAAGGTCAGGCAGTGGAATCAGTAACTTACCTTTTCTACCTGAGCCAGACTAATCATCCCATTACATTTTTTGGAGGGAGCCATGAAGAAATACATGTGAAATGTAAAAATGACAAAAAGAAGCATATTGTCTGGGGTCCCTAGTGTTCATATCTAGTCTTTATCTCACATTGTTTAGATTCCATGATGCCACAGTCCCTCAAGTCTAATGGGGAGATTTAAAGTTATCTCCTTTTCTATGTTTCTCTCAACTTGGGACTGAGATGCTTTTTTTAAGCAGAGAGGAAAAATTAGATGTCTAGCTCTGACTTCCTTTTGCCCCTGATGCTTTGATAAACAGAACCTAGAGTACTGATGGTCCTAGAGACTAATGCCACTCTCGCTACATTCCTGTACCAACAATTTATAACTCTCTAAATTTTGTTGTTCCTGTGGTGAAGTCTCATATGCCTCACACTAGTTTCAACTCAGAAGATCCTAAATACGTGAAAGAAGATTGAAGAATAGAGCTTGACCACTGGACAGCTCAATATGCACTGTAAGAAACCCCCATGAGATCACTTCCAAGTTCTGATTAATCTCTTTCTCTCTATATTTATTCCTATAAGAAATTCACAACCAAAATGGTGATGAAAGCAAAACAAAAATAATAGCAGAAAGAAGACATTACTTGGAATCCTTATATAATAAATCATAATTGGAGGGTTTTTTTGGCATATATGAAATTAGAAACCTAAAGTTGTTGTTTTAATAGTAAATCATGGAACTAAAAATAAATACAAAAATATCTTCATGAATTTGTAGCATCCTTACTCCCCAACCTTTTCTTCTCTTGTTATGACTCTGGGAACAAGGGAGGAGAATGGTGTAGTCAAGCTCAGTGCTTTGGGCTAGCTGCCATACATGAAATCTTCGAAGACGGGTGTGTCCATGTCACAGAAACATTATAAAAAAAAGCAAAAAGAAACCCAACTTAGGTGGAGGAATGATATTGAGGTGGCTGCTAAGGGGATCATGTGACATAGCATTTTTAGGCACACAGAGAGAGGAATCAAAATGGTAATCATGACAAAGAAGCATTGTTCTGGTTCAGATGCCAAATTTTCCCAATAAGGCTTCTATGCTGGAGTTAATTTACAAGATGGTTGGTGAGGCAGGGGAGCCTGGAATAATGCCATAGATAAAGCAGACAGCAGGAAGAGAGAGCAACTAGAATAACTTTTTTTCTAACAGTAAGGGAGAAAATAAATGCACATGGCTAATAACAACATAAGTTATTAATTTTATTTGTTCAATTGTTTCAGTCATGCCCAACTCTTCATAAATGCATTTAGGGTTTTATTGGCAAAGATAGTGGAGTGGAGCTTATTTTACAGATGAGGAAACTGAGGCAACCAAGGCCAAGTCACTTACCCAGGGTAACATAGCTAGTAATTGAGGCTGGATTTGAACTCAGGTCTTCTTGACTCTAAGTCTGATGCAATCTAACTGCACCACCCCTGCACCAGCCCCAGGAAATATTAAGAAATATGCTAAAAGAGTTATGAGAAATGCAAAAATCTCTTCTGGCTTCACAAAGGAAGTAGTAGTTCAGCTGGATCTTAAAAGACATAAGAATTTATTAACTGGAAATTATGAGGAAGGTATTCTGGAGGGAAGCTACAGCATAAACAAAGGTTATAGCTGGGAAAGGTTGGGTGCTTTGGAGAAAACATGAGTATTATAATGTAGCTTTGTCATAGGCAAATGGTTAACTGATAGGTTGGAAAGGGTGGGCAGGTTGTGGAGGCAATAGAATACCAGGGTGATGAATTTCCAACACATGATGGGGAACTAATGAACCAATTACAAATCAGTGGAATTACACAATCTAAGAGGTGCTTAAGGAAGATGCATTTGGTGGTCCTTCACAGATTCGGAGACATGGGCTGGACATAGAAGAACACTTAGGAAGCTGATATAATAGACATGAAGTAATAAGAGTCTGACCTGAAGTGAGAGTAATGAAAATTGAAAGGAAAAGAGAATTGTGAAAAAGAATTGGTAGTTTGGGTCATGGTACTGAACCATCTTGATTTATTCCATGGCCATCAATCAACATTTTTCTTACTGAAAAATCTATAGCTTTTATTGGATGAGTGATTTCCTGATGGGAAAAATAAAATTAATTTAGTTGTATCTTATGAAGACCTGAAGCTGACAATGAAATACATGAAAAAACATCAAATCCATCTAGTACTATATTTCAAAAAATCTGGATTTCATCACTATTGGTGCTTTTAAAAATTTAAGGATATCTTCTATTTTAACATGAGTTTCATTTTCCAACATATCCCTCTCCCCTTCTCCACTGAGCCATTCCTCAGAAGAAAGAAGAAAAAAGAAAGAAGAAAAGCATTGCATTAAAACTTATGTCTATGTCAAAGTACTCAAAGCATGCCATGTCCCACTTCTATAGACCCTCAACTCCACAAAGCAGGGAGGGAGAAGCATTCTTATCTCTTTCAAATTTGGTCATAATAATTATATGACATTCAATTTTTTGTTGTTCTTTTATGTGGTTTTAGACATTATGTATTCTTTTCCTGGTGCATCTTACTACACATTTCATCAGCTTATATGTTTTCCCATTTCTCCCCATAGTCTCCATACTCAATTTTTTAGAATAAGTTGATATTGACATCTTTTGTTCTTATGTAATATGAATTTCCCAATATATTCCCCATTCCTCCCTCCCAGAGTCATTCCTTCTAAGAAAGAATGAAAAAATAGTGACATTAGCTATGGTCAGAGAATGACTGAACACATTTTGTTATATGAATATGCTGAATATGAGAAAAATTAAGAAAACATGAGAAGATTGGTATAAATGGATACAGACTGAAATAAGCAGAACTAGGAGAACAATATACAGAATAACTCCACATTACTGAAACAAAATCAAATTGAATGTTATATAATTGTAATGGTCAATTGTGGTCCCAAAGAAGAGACTATGAGTATAAAAAATTACATACAATGTCAGATATTGCTGCATTGATTGATTTTTACTGAACTGTTGTAATGAGTTAAAAATCTTACTCATCCATTAATAGGCCTCAGGTGGAGCCCATTAAGGGAAGCTTGATTAGGGGAGGCTTGTTTTGTAGGAAGGCTCATATTTTTTGTTAATTTCTAATGAGGGACTGGGTCACAAGGGTAGAGATGCCCTCAGGCTCTCAAAGTGTATATATACTCTGAGGAAAAGTTTTGCTTTGGGACTTACTCTTTGGAAGAAGGTTTGTGTGCCAGATGAGAGTTTGGGTAGCCATTAAGGAGCCTCCCCACAACCGCCTTTGAAAACCCAGATGTTGGTGCTTGTCTCTCTGGTAACTGTATGTATGTAATAGTCAGAGAGTTGGATCTGTCTGTTGATATGTGATGTATATATTGCTTATGGTCTGACAGTTGGAAGCCCTGTCTGTTGGTCTTCATTTCTCTGCTTGTATTGTTTCTGTTGGCATATGTGATTAAAGAAGATTGTTGACCCCTCAAAAATTGCTTTTCTTTTAGAAAAGCAGATCTAAGAACCTGTGCTAGCAGGCCCTGCTGTGTGTGTGCTGGGATCCTTGCTGCTACAATTCTTTTCTTCCTTGTTACAAGGGAAAGTTTCCTTGGCTAAGGTACAGTAGAGGGATATATTTAGAATGACTGTGATGTAAAATTGAAAGGCATCAATAAAACTGGGAAAAAACAGAAGAAGTAAAACTAAAATAAAATCAATGTAAACTATATCTGTAACATCCTCATGGTCTACCAGTAAGGTATTCCATGTAAAAAAAAATAGCTGATTATTACATAACCTGAATTTTTTAAAGTCATCACCATTTTGTTTTTTGGGCGTTCAGTGACACATGAATCATACATTCTAGAATTTTGCCAGCAACTGAATTCAAGATCACCAGTACTTTGTGACCCTATTTTTCCCCTTATTTGAAAATCAGGATGACATTTATCCTTCTCTGTTCTTGGGGATACCTCTTTCATTTTCCATTTTTCTTCAAAGATCACTAACAGTGGCTCAATAATCACATCTGACAGTATACTACTTGTAGTTTATTTGCTCCTTGTGACTTGAAAATGGTAAGGGCAGAAAAGTACTCTCTTGTCATCTCCTTACCTATCTTGGGAATCAGCTTCCTATTAGTCATTTTTCTTCTGTTCTTTTCCAGTCCAAAGATAATTCTCCTTGGCAACAAAAATGAGCATGATGTGAGCAGTGCAGCTTTGCCCCTTCTGCCATTGGTTATCATTGTTTCACCCTCTTTGAACAGTGGTCTGGTACTATCTTTTGTTTCATATTCCTTTTTTTATTAATGTAGCTTAAAACCATAAACCCCCTACTTTTTTCTTGGTCCTTATTTTCCTCACCAACCTCAACTTATTTTTCATTTCAATTCCATTTTCCTTGAGGGAACTGGTGGTTCAATAGATAGAGTACTGGGTCTAGAATCAGAAATATCTCAATTCAAATCTTACCTCACACATTTTTTGTGTCTTTATAGCTATGTGACTCTGGGAATTTCACTTAATCTCTATTTGCTTCAGTTTCTTCAACTGTAAAAAGTGGGGATAATACTAGCAGCTACTTTGCAGCATTGTTCTGAGGATTAAATGAAATGTTTGCAGCAGTACTTCATAGAGTGTCTGGCACGTGGTAGGTGCTATATAAATACTTGTTCTTTTCCCAGTTAAGTTCAATACAAGTTTATTAAGTGGTAGTCATGTACAAGGCTCTATCCTAGGTATTGGGAATATCAAGCCCAGACACAACAGTTTCTTTCCTCAAGGATTTTTTATTTTTCCTGGAAGGATATGGAATGTACACAAATATGAACACTACAAAATAAATACAAACTTTAGCTATTAAGGAAGGTTTCACTGAGGAAGTGATACCCAAGCTGAGTCTTAAAGGAATTCAAGCATTCTGAAAGGTGGAGAAGAGAAGGATGTTCATTCCAGGAATAGGGTACAAATTGTTCAGATTCAGGAAGATTGATGGTCAGACTGAGAATTCATAATCCAGTTTAATTGGAACCTAGAGGAAAGGAAAGAACATTAGACAGATCAAGAAAGATGGGTAAAACCCTGGAGTGTGCTGGCAGTAGCTCAATCTGTTTCATGAGAGCCAATTGTTAAATTTTTATGAGCATTTATATTGTCTGTATTACAGACATTTATAATTACAGCATTTATTGTATTACAGCATTTATTGGAAACCAGTTAAATATAAATCATGGCTTAGTTTAATTTTTTTTTTTGAGAGCACATTGCTAAACATTTATCAACCTACCCTAGAATGGTTTATATTTTCTCCTAGAAGAAATGATATGTTTGAGACTGTAGAGAATGGATTGGAAAGGGTGGAAAATGGAAGGGGGGAAACAATTAGAAGATTATTACAAGGTCAGAGATTATGAAATCCTGAATTAGGGGAATAGTAATGTAGGTAGAAAGAGGAAGATGGATTTGATGGTGGAGATGAATCAACAAGACTTTGTCAGTGCTTGGATTGTAGAACAAAGGGTGAAGAAAAGAGGAGTCAAGGATGATGTCATGCTTGGGAATGTAATTGACTAGAAAGATAATAGTACCTTTAACAGAAATAGGAAATTTTATATGAGAGACAGAGATTTATGGGGAAATAATGGATGAGTTTTGAACATAGAGAGATTATAAAATTTTGACAAATGTCAAGTTTTGTCCAATGAAATCTAGGTTTATGATATTCTATCAGTATAGTTGTCCAGTAAAACAGGAAATGAAATTAGTCATTCTGTCCTATATTTAATGAAGTAGTTCTTAGTGATCAGCACTTTGCTTTCTAAAAATGACTTTGATAATATATTATGAGTTTGCCCAGAATTAGAGTCAAGCCTACTGACCCATAGGTTTTCTGACTTCTCTAAAGAATTTTATTTCCTTCCCCCATATTTTCATGCCCCACAAGAATTTATTGGATTTACTTGATTGATTGATTTTGTTGTTGTTTTATTTTTGTTTGTATTCAAGTGTTCTTGGTGATTTGATTGTGCTGTTTCTTGTGCTATGATTTTAAAGATTTTTGATTTAGAATGTTCTTCTGTGAGACAAGTTATCTCTCAATCATGTATTAAAGAAAAATCAGTTTGTCTTTGTAGAATTCATGTGTTCTTTGAATATTGTTGCTTTTTGCTTCACTCCTGCCAGATTTTACTACATTTTAGTATTTTTGTGGTCTGAATATGTTCATCTTTCTCTTCTTCAGCAAAATTCTCCATTTTGGATTCCATTTTTTTTCTGAATATACTAACAGACTTGTTAAGTTCTGTATTGAGAACTCTAAAGTCTGACATATATCTGTCCTTAATTTATTGTTTTATTGATTTTAATTTCCATTTTGAGCCATCATGGATTTTCTTATTGTCCCATGCCTCATAGCATTCTGGATGTTTTCAGGCATCAATTCCCTTTCCTTTGTTTTATAGTTTGTGAGCTTTGTATTCTCTTTAAGGATTAACTGCTCCTTTGCTTTTTGTATTGCTCTAGCTGCTTATGTAACTTTTATTAAAGCTTGTTCTCTTGGAATATTTGATGACTTAGATTTTGTTTTTTTAAGACCTCCTGTCATTCATTTTCTGACTCCTTCCCTTTGGGTGGGAAGCATACACTTAAGTCTGTGCTATAAGAATGTCTTTGCCTCCTCACACTGAAGGAAATAGGAACTTATAGTCTTTAGGATCAAAGCCCTGATCACCCTCTGTGGGGGCAAGATAACTCCTGTAATGGGAATTTGAATTAGAAATTCTTTCCTATTCATTAATAGGTCCATTAAGTCACATGGAGTCTGTGGTGGGAGGATTTTGCTGGATGAGTAGAGCAGAAAGAGGCAGAGGGGAGAGGAAGTTAGTCTTAAGAACAGTCAGAGCTAGGAAGGATGCAGGCTCCTGGATAGCAGGAGTCATTTTGTGATTGTTTGTGATTTTGTTTAAGAGAGCCTCCTTGTGATGATTGTAATGGACCTGGTTTGTGGAAAGCTTAGCAGGGGAAAAGCTTGGGGATGGTGTTGTCCTCTGCATTGGCACTGTGTATAGATTTTTGTTGCTGTGATGGATTTGGGTCTGAATAGATGTTTTAGTTCTGCCTTCCATGTGGAGAATCTGTAGTATTTCTCAATTCTGAATTGCACTGTGATATTCATGGCTGCCATAGGTGCTGTGCATATTGCATTGACACTACAATTCCAGATAGGCTTGAGTCCCAGAGTATAATATCTAGTTTATTATGTCACCATTATTCTTACCTCTCACTCTGCTCCTTTCCTTCTTAACTAAGCTGAAATGACATCTGCAACTTTTAGGTAGAAGGAGAAAGAAGAGGTGTTTTGGACAGAATCTCTTCAGTCTTATTGGTATGTGTGTATGTTTGTGGTTTGGGAGTCTATAAGCTATTGTTTGTAGCCTTGGGAATCTTGGCCTCTATCAAAAGGCAGTACTTTAGATAAAATTCAGCCCCTCTTTTTTCTTTCTTCCTTCCTTCCTTTCTTTCTTTCTTTCTTTCTTTGTTTCTTTCTTTCTTTCTTTCTTTCTTTCTTTCTTCCTTTCTTTCTGTTTCATGTGAGTGGGCAAAGTCAGTGTCTTCCACTTATTGACCAGTGGGTTGAGAACAGGATCATCTCCACAGAGTTTTTTGAAGAAGTGGGTGATCTTAAGAAGGAACAAATCTCTAAGTTAATTTGTGTTTTTGTTTAGGGCCAATGGATATTGTGGGGGACTGGTACTGGATGAATTGTTTAAAGCTTTGTTTTCTCTCAAAGGGATTTTATCTTGTTAGGGTTGTCGTCTCTTATGGATCTGAAGGTAAGGACTCTATGTCTGCTACAAAATTCCTTGTTTTAGAATGCATATGTGGCTTGGAGATGCAAAGTGGTTGGAAGAAAGCAAAAGATCATCCATAAGCTTGCTGGTCAGCAAACTAGAAAATTTCACTTTTTTGAAGTATTACATTTGCTTATGTGCAATTCCATGGCAACTCTCTCATTCACCATTGTTTTACAAAGTCTCGGGTAGTGGCATGGCAATCATATTGGCCAGCTTTTTCTAGGAGTCCATAGAGTTTGTTCAGACCCTAGTGACTCAAAAGCTCATTGAGGAAACATGGTTTTTCAGTAGAGAGAGTATTGGATTCCAAATAAGAACAAATGGGATTCAAATCCTGACTCCCCATTACCACCTGTGTGATATTGAACAAGTCACTGTTGTTTCTTGGTCTCAGTTTCCTCATCTTTAAAACAAGGGGGTTGGACTAATCAGTCTTTAAAGGCCTCTTCTAGTTATACCACAATGAATTCAACACAGATCAATTGAAGTATTTTAAAACCAAACCACTAATATAGCTACCTCAGGTGTCTGATACTGAACTTTATCTTTAGATAGTAAAGCTACTAATATTCCATCTTAATATCTGTCTGACAGAAATAAAGTGAATACCTGCTGAGGACTAGTTTTATGAATGTTCAACAACTTGGGAAGCTTTCCCTCTTGCCAGCTGACACAACCATAGATGTACAGATCTCCACATGAGTGAGATTACATTTAATCACTCTGTTCTTTTTTGATGGGCTTTTGCCTCTAATCTCTGTGATTTAACTCCATAACTCTTTCAATTCCACATTCTGACCTAAAAAAAAGATATGAAAGAAATAAGTTGAGAGCAGGAAGAATAGAATAACTTTAAAAGATAGACAGAAAGACAAAAAGCCACAGGAAAGGGAAAGAAACTTAGGAAGTTTTAAGTTTTATATAGGAAAATACACACACAAAAAGTTTTCATTTGATCCTTTTTTTAAATAGGAAATAGAATGAGCTTTGTCTTATCAAATGGAATATAGGAATTGCATGATACTGTAATAAAAAAGCATTTTTAGTTTCTAATGAAGCTCATCACTTAAACCTCCCTATGCCTCTGTTCCCTCGTCTGTAAATTGTGGGTACTGGACTTAATGACTCCTAGAGTGTTTTCCAACTCTAAGTCTGGTTTCTTATATTACAATCATCAGATCTTCTTTCATAATATGTCAAAATATTAAAAAAATAAAATGATGTAAAATGTGGCCATAAATTGAGATTCAAGACAATTTTTATTTTCTTTTGATTACAAAAACATCAGTCCTTAATCTAGAAACAAATTTTATTAGCCTTTCCTTTTTGGAAACACTGCTAAAGTCTCTCCTCTGCTAGGGATTTTCTTTTGATTAAAAAAATTAAATTCTTAACCTATAAAACAAATTTTTGTCAGCCTTTCATTTTTGGAAACAATGCTGAATTCTCTCCTCTGCTGAGGTAATGGATTCCCTATGCATTTTTCTGAAAGGAAGCTCCCTCCTTGACTCCCTACACCTCCTACTAGAGCCAAACAAATTCACTCCAGGAGAGGATTGCTATAAAAAGAATTAGCAGCCCTTCACGTATTTTTGTACTAGTAAAAGAATGTTGGGTTTTTCTGATTGTTTCACTATTAGCAAAATACGTAGGTGAAGAGTAGGCCTTTGACATGACAGGATTTTTTTAAACTACTAAATCTATTTTGAACTAATGCAACTTTGAATTCAAATAATCAAAAGACTCACAAAAGAAATAAAAACAAGAATGCATCATGGTATTCTCTGATATACATATAAAACTCTTGGGTTCTTTTAGCTAATAACTTTTTATCAGCAAGTACTTTTTGTGTATTATTATGAGTTTGTCTTTGCTAAGAACTATGGAGCTAGGCCTATCTCATACAAAATCCAGAATGCAAATGGTGTGTATGTGTGTGTGTGCACGCATGTGTGTGTGTGTAACACTTTTTCTAAAATTTCAAGTAACTGCTTCAGATGTGATAACCAGAGATAAGTTACTTCATTTCCTCCGTTCTATTTGTGGCTTCAAGTAGTAATACAAACAACAACAAACAAAACAATACAAAACAACCAAAACTTCCCACTATGTTTTAATACTTCAGCAACTGTCAACTAACTCTGGAAGAATGCTTTTTCACAATTGATCAACATGATAATGTCCCACAAGCCCATTTAAACTTTGGATTTTATATGATGTAGCTCCTGGGATGTCAGTCATAAAGACAGCAAACTGTGACCTATTGCCATAGTTTTTAGCAAAGACAAACTAGTAACAGTAGTTAGAAACTATATAACATGTTAAGGTTTGCAAAGTGCTATACACAAATCTCATTGGATCCTCACAATGACCTTGAAAAGTAGATACCATTATTATGACAATTTTGGGAAATTGAAGGAGGCAGAAGTTAAATGATTTACCCATGGTCACACAGCTAGTAAAATAACTGTGGTTGAATTTGAACTCAAGTCTTATTGACTCCAGGTCCAGCACTCCATCTACTACATGACTTTACCACCAACTAGCAGAGCAAACGTAAGCAGCAGACATTTGCAGACTCCAGCAGAATCCAGAATAGATACGTGTCTCTTGAAAGTCATTGAGACTCAGTGTGGATGAAGATATTCAAGACAAGTCCTCACGTGTCACTCAGATAATGATAACTGAACCGGACTGTCTTCTACTTTTTTTAAAACATAAAATGACCTGCTTAAATGAAAATCCTGGCAAGCACAGCATCTTCCCACAATCTGCTTCATCATGTCCTGAAACTTCCTTTCAGCCTTTTTTTTTTTTTGCTTATCAGTAAGTAATGAGCCATAATCAAATACTTATGTTTCTTTCATTTTCTTTTCCTTTTAGAGTAAAAAAAGCACCAATCCATTTTGTAATGAATTAGTTACAATCTCTTACAATTCTTATACAAATTGTATAGTACAACCAATTGAGTTTGCTGGTCTTTTTCTTTTAAGTTCAAGTTTTTGAACTGATTGGCAGGCAATTGATGTATACCTGGCTTGTGCTTAAATGTAACAATCCCTGACTATTATGGGTGACAACCAAATATTTGACCAAATTAAATGGGGACATAAACTCATAATGGTGGAAACCAAAAGCGAATAAGGTTAGAATCTTTCAAACTTTGTGAGCACTAAAACACCAGACTAATATACTTTTTTGCTTAGTTACAGGCTTTTAGTCTAGTTTGTTCTGTCAGAGGAAAGACTTTCTAAGTGACTGATGGATAGCAATTGGTGAAAGAAGACCTAATTTTTATCTCTTGAAGAACCAAGTAGGAGAATGAAAGATAGGGATGTCTCAGTTTCTCTATTAGTATCCCACTGATAGCTGTCTTCTTACCTACAACTACTTCACCACTCTCATTTGGATTCCTGAGTACCTACTGTAATGCTACAAAGTGTAAGAAAAAAAAGAAGGAAGTAGAAACAAGGAGAAGCAATAGTTGTGTTGGTGATTTGAAATCTTACTAATTAGTTTTTTTACTTAACTGAGTCTTTACCTTACTTTACCATTCTATAGTGGCAGAATTTTATATTTACATTATAGTATCATTGGAAGAATACAGGCAGAATGCATTTAAAGAAAAATAGTTTGGATTAGGCCTTTTGGGAAACCTAAATATTCAAAATACTTTTCAGCAACTGATGGGATATCAGCCTTTACTACTATGTTTCAAGGATCTATGGTTTCAGAAATAAGGTCTCTGCATACACAAAGTGCAACTTCTTTATATTTTAAAAGTGAAGACTCTTGATTGCTGTAGCAATAAAAAACAGACTAAAATAAAATTCTTTACTCTCTAATCAACCCTTCTGGTGAAGGTCATCTTCAGACTTATCTACAATAGTCCTGGTAGCAGATGCGTAATCCAGTGTGGTCCATGAAATCCTTCTAGTTTATTAGGACTCGTCAGAGTTTATAATTCATTGGCATAGCTTTCAAGTCAGTAAGGAAACATTTATTAAATATGTACTTTGTGCAAATGCTTTGCTTTGGGGATGCAAAGAGAAGAAAAAGACAATTTCTTCTTTCAAGAAGGCCACAGGGTCATCTGCAGAGCATGTTGGGGCATCAGAATTGGGCATAAGTAGAAGAACTGATTTTCAAGGTAATCTTATCACTCAGATAACCTGGCATGGATCTGAGTCATGTGCTACTGGTCTGAGGGGAGGGTGGAGGTGAAAGGTGGAAATGAGAGGAAGGTTATTAACTTTGAGTTGTCTCAGTAAAGATAAGGAATTCTCAGGGAAGAAAGGGAAATAAAGAACATATCAAGTCCACATGAAAGATCTCAGAGAATTATAGAGGTAGCAGAAACTTGCCAGGTTGACTGTCAGGAAATATAGTTATAATAGGTGGGGGTCCACCACTTTGACTTCTTTTTCATCAGTTCAGGACCCCTGGAAATGAGAAAACTGATTCTGTTCTCCCCCAAAAGCCGGGAACAAAAGCAATATATGAAACATGGGAAAGAAAGACATGAATTTTTGACTTCTACTGATTTAGAGGTCAATTTGGTTCAGAAGCTACTCTTCCTATTTTTTCTTCTTTTTTTAAATACAAAAGAAATTATGAGGTTTGAGACCATATTTTTCTCTCTAAATCTTGGAAAGAAGTTGACTATTACTATAAGAGGGCAAAATCCTTCACAAAATTCTTGCAAGACGGAGTAGAAGAGGAAGAGGGAGAGGAGAGGGAAACAAAGAAGAACATATGAAAGATCATAGGGAATTGTAGATATAGCAGAAGCTTGCCAGGTTGACTTTCAGGAAATATAGTCATAATGGGTAGGGTTTATCACTTTTAAGAATAGAAAATCCAGTTCACCTTGGTCACAGAGAAATTGGAATCCCTAAGCATCTGAGTCAGGAGCTGAGAAGATTGAGTTGAAGGTACAAACACTAGCAAAGCTTATTTACATAAAAAAGACAGTTAAAAATGTGAAAGATTAGCATTCTCAGCCTAAGACATCAGGAAAGGAAAGATTCAGAAATAACAGTCCCTCCCATATGTCTATTTCCTGGAAAGATACAAAGAACAGGAAATGTAATAAGATCTGACATGGATCTAAGAATGATTTTCCCTTTTTGGTCAGCCAGGAAAACAATTTCATGCTCCCAAATGTATTTCAATAAAGAAAAGTCTAAATCCAAAGATCATAATAAGAATATAGATGTATATACATACATATACATATATGTGTATGTGTATGTGTACACACATACCCATACAGGGAGCCAAGGGATGTCTGAATCTATTTGCAGTGGGATGCTGTTCCTCTGAACTAATATTACAGGTTCCTTGAATTTGAATAGCTGTATCTAGATTGAAATCGTATTTTTCAAAAGGAATGACAGCAGGGAAGGGATTATACCAGTTCCTAGGGGAAAGTGAAATTTTATTTCAGTAAATTAAAAGAAAATAATGTGGCCCAGGGGATTGGATTATATGGGGAAAAGACAAGAACTAACTTGGGATTTATAATATACCCATACCTCACTCTAGGTCTTTTACTATTAAGAAAGGGTGTAATTTGTAATAAGACTCTTTTATGGAATAGTAGCCATCTGATCTAATGGGGATGGTGGGGGGGGGGGGTGGGGTAGAACCATTTGCTATAACAGATGTTATACAGGACTATAGATTTGTATTTCAGTTGTAACTTTATAAACCATCTAAACTGATTTGGAGAAGATTGACTTTCTCAAGCTTTTGTGCTCTCTTTTAAGACTTGCATTCAAACCCTCCCTCTGATGTTTTCTAGTTATATGGCCACAAGGTGATCATCTGGCTTCTTGGGTTTCCTTTCCTTCATTGTCTTATTAAGACAATCATGGCCACAATGCCTCCTTACAGGACTGTTGTGGGGACTGAATATTTTGAAAATATAGGAAATACTTACCCTGAAGCATTCTATCAATACCAAATGTTAGTGTTTTATGTTTTCTGTCCTATACTTGAAGAACTATTTCTGAAATTTTTATTGTATTGGCAGTTATGCCTTTAAAACTAAAGGATGCAAAGTATGATTCTGTTTCCCCATGAGATCACAAGTAGAAGTAAGGGCTGAATCACTGTATAGAAAAAAGCAGTGCTAAATAGTGATATGAAAATCAGACTGGATATTATCTTTCTAAGTGAAATTCAGGAGAAGAATTATACAAGCTCATAAAATCTTAAAGCTCAAGAGGACCTTAAAGATAATCTGGTAGAACCTTTCTGAGCTCGTCGTTACTATTAGTACACACTGTTATAAAGTGATTATAATCTGCAAAACACTTTCCTCAGAAAATACCTTTGAGATACGTAGTGGAGTTTGTTTACTTAGGAAAACATAAAATTAGCAGATTGCATATTAAGAAATGGAGTCACTAAGAAATAAAGTGATTTGCCCAAGGTAACACACATAAAATGATCCATTATGTTATCTTGCAGCAGTCAATGTTATACTTTTGAGAGCTAGTCACAGCCTGGACAAACTAAGCCACTTTCTTATGTCTCAAATTCAAAGAGCCAACAGATCATCTCACTGCCATTTTCTCTTACTTCAAGGACCATGAACAATTATTTTATGAAGAGATTATGTTCATGCGTGGCTAGTCAGAACTTAAGAACTGTAATTGGGCAGGCATATGGATAGCAAAAATGTGTACTGTGGTGGCATTTTGTTTTTGGCATTGGGCTCAGGTTTCTGATGGCCCTGTCATATTTAAATCATGCTCAGATAATTTCTATTAAAAACCTATGTTCTCCTGCAATTGGAAGAGCATTTAAATAGAAAAACTTGCTTGTGAATTCTCATAAATTATTCATAAAGAGAGAATAACCTATTAAACATAATTATGCTCTGGATTAATCTACAACAGTTACTAAAATGTCTGATATTTTAAAACCATGGATACATTTTAATCATATTCCTTGGAAACAGTTACTATTAGAAGGTCACTGAAGGTAGACCTGTTCTAGGAAAATTCTATCTGAAGCAAGTTTCCTTAGACTTTTTTGTGTATTTTAAAATATGGGCAGATGTGAACTTTAGTCTTCAGTCTGGTCAGTTCAATAGGGCTGGCAGATAGTGCCTGACACATAGTAATTGTTGACTGATTAGTATGCTATAAGGCTATCACATAGATGGAGTGACTCAATTTATTAAAAACAAAAAGAAAATGGTTAATACTATAAAGTAACACTTTAAAATTATGTTCCTAATCATAGTAAGTGACTTTCCACTGATTTATCCACAATCTCTCATCCCACCCTTTCCTGACCAAAACTACAGATTTCCAAGATGATCAGGGCAGACAAAAACTATAGTAGACTATGTACAAAACACAGATTTTTCAAAGGTAGGAAGTCTTAATTAGGGGTATCTGGTAGAGAATAGAGGTACAAACTATGGGAAAAAACTTGAGATAGAGGGTGTGCAGTCCTGGTTGGAATCTGGTTACTTCTAAATGTAAAGGCAATGCCATTTGGAGGTTAAGTGAATTTTCAAATGCCTGCTACTACTACTACTAAAAGTAGTCTTCAAATGTCATTTTCCTGAATTTCACTGTCATTCTCCTATGAATAGGCCTAATTAGTACTTATTCTTTATTACTCAACTCCCTTTACCTAATCCATCCATGATTTCTACTAATGAGGCTGAACTTGTCTACGCAGACGAAGGCAGACGTGCCCTCTCACCTTTTCCATAATAGTAATGAGGAGAAAGAGCTGGTTCCACCAGCCACAGTAGAAATTTGCATGTCTAAAATTGAACTGTACAAACCTTCCATCACTTTATCCCAAAAGTACAGTAGGATCTCATTTCTCTTGCTCTGCATTTTTTTTAAAGTAATGTTTTATCCCCCAATTACATGCTAAAACAATTTTTATATATACAAAAAAAGTTTTGTGTTTCAAATTCTATCCCTCTCCTTTTCCCTCTCCCATCCCTGAGATGATGCTTTTGAGGCTGTTTTCCCCTCCAAGTTTATGAAGACTCTGCCATCACCTTCAATTCTTACCCAGAGATCAGAAGAGAACATAACATTTCATATTCCCTCCATGAGTACATACCTTTGCTTTGTAATTTGACAAGAAATTTTCCTGTTCTTATTTCTTTTATTATGGTGAATGAGGAAAAAAATGGTGCTTTGACTGCCTATGCTTCAAAAATACAATTGCCATATGTAAGTGTGCTAGCTCAGTATTAAATCAAAGAAAAAAGAATTGGTAAAAGGAGTGATGAGATAAACCATAATTCTAAACTATTCTCCTGTTACTACTGTAAATATTCTTTTAGACACTTCAAAGATACAGGATTTTATCAGGCTGATACTTAGTAAATCAACTAAGATATATTACTTTTCTTTGTATCCCTAGCATTTCTCACAGTACTGTGGATACAAAGAAAGGCTATGTATGTATGTATGTATGTATATGTATATATGTGTGTGTATATATACACATAAATATTACAGTTCATGCTCTCAAAGATTTCATGTTTCACTCTTGTCTTTTTAAAAAAAATTATTTTAGACTCAAATTCCAGAATACAAAGACAGAATAGAAAAAAGAACCAAAAACATATCATAAACTTAAATATTGGAACTTAAATACAAAGTTAAAAGGAAAAAAAAGCATGTCATGTGCATAGCAGAATATAAGAACATTCAGATTGTGCAAAATAAAATTTCATTTCAAGAAAGCCTGCATGATAAATTTGAAAATTGTCCATCTTTTTCTTTGCTTCCTCGTGAGTTCTTTTGTTCTCTGCTCTGTACTTTTTCACTTTGTTCTTTTTTCCCCTTCCCCCACCCACAAAAGGCTACAATAAAGTTTAGATATGTTTCTCCATAGCTATAGATATATACATGCACACATATAATATATATGTATATATATACATACATATATATAAAATATGTCCATATGTTTATAGACATATACTGTCTCAAACATTCTACTCTTGATCTTTGTTGTTTATGTTTGAGCATATCTCTTGTTTCCTATCCCTCATGCCTCCTCTACTTTATTTCTAACCATTACCTTTCCCTTCTATTACTTGCTTATCCTCTCTCTAAGAATCTCCCCTAGTCTCCCATTCTCATAAATCCAAACATCCCATACCCCTTTTTTACCTTTTCCCTCCCCCTCCCCTCTAAAGTTCCCTCCCTTGTCCTCTCCCCCCGTTCCCCTACCATTTAATTTCTTCTGAACTTAGAAGACTTTTATACTCTTCTAAATATATATGTGTATATATATATATAATATATATGTGTATATATATATAATATATATGTGTATATACATATATGTGTTTATATGTATGTGTATATATAAATATATGTGTGTATATATGTATATATATATATATATATATATATATATATATATATATATATATATATGTATTGTTCCCTCTTAAAGCCATTCCCAATGTAAAAAGGTTACCAGAACTACCAGCCCTCCTCTCCCTTCTAATTCCTTTTAATCAATTTTTCCTCTTGCACCTCATTTATATAAAATAATTACTCTTTTTAGCTGTTTCTAAACAGTTTTACTTTTTAAATTTATGCCATACTCAGGTTTTCCCCTATCTTACTTAAGAGCTACCCAATTATTAACAAGAACCTTAGACATACATTTTACAGTCTGTTATTATGAATCCCTTATAATCAGTCTTGGGTATGTACTTTATATTTTTCTTAGTTCTTGTATGTCATATCTTCTATTAAGTTCAGAAATTTTTTTTTTTAACAAAGGCTTGAAAGTCTGAGAGTTTATCAAATGTCCATTTATTTTCATTCAGGATAATACTTAACCTGGCAGGGTATGATATTTTCAGCCAGAGCCCCACTTCCTTTGCTCTTTCATATATTATGTTCCAAAACCTGAGGTCCTTTAATGTCTCTGCTGCTAGGTCTTGTGTGAGTCTAACTGTGGCACCACCATATTAAAATTGCTTAAATCTAGATGCTTTCAGTATTTTGTCCTTGAGCTGGGGGGTTTCCAGAAGGTGACAATGATATTCCTATGAGTTTTCCTCAGAGGATCTCTTTTAAGTGGTGATCAATGGATTTTTTTCCTATTTCTACTTTTCCTCCCTTTTTCTAATGCTTCAGGACAATTTTCTTTAATCATTTCTTTTGTTATTGTATCAATATTCTTTTTTTATCATAACTTTCGGTTAGTCCAATTATTTTTATATTTTCTCTTCTTAATCTACTCTCCAAATCTGTTGTTTTTCTTATAAGATACTTCACTTTCTCTTCTATTTTTTCATTATTCATGTTTTGGTTCATTATTTCTTGCTCTTTTATAATTTCCCTGGCTTCACTTTTGCCTAATTCTAATTTTCATGGTGACATTTTCTTCCTTAAAATTCTGGATTTCCTTTTCTAATTGGGTGACTTTCCTTTCATAACCTTCTTGTTTTTCTTGGATTATTCTTATTTTTTAAAGTTTTTCCTCCATCTCTGTCATTTGGATTTTAAAGTCTTTTTAAAGATCTACTAGTAATTCTTTTTGGGCAGGTGACCGTTTGACATTACTCTTTCAGGATTTCTTTACTTTAATATCCTCCTCAGAAAATGAAACCCAGTCATGTCTATTCCCGTCTATGGTTGGATTTTTTCTCCTTTGCCTGTGCAATTTTTGTAGTGATAGCTTAATTTTTGTAATCACGTCTAGCCCTGGGGTATAGGAAATGGTGCCTTTTGCCCCAAGCCTTCAGTGCTCCCCTCCTCCATGGAACCAAAGCCAAACCTCCTACCTCCTGTAAGTGCCAGCAATTAGGGGCTTTCTGCCCCCTGCTCTGCACTTACTGGGCATGTGCTGGATCCTTCTTCCCCCATTCTCCACCACTCTTTGCAGCACAGCTGGGTGTGGCGTTCCTCATCAGCATAGGTTCTCTCAATCTTCCCGGTCTCAAATGCCCAACTCCCCTCACTATCCTGGGACTGAAAGTTCCTGTGACTGGATCCAAGGCAGCCTCTTAAACTAACTAACCCAGGGCTAACCTTGTCTAAGCAGCTTGCCACTCGTTAAAATGTACCCTACTCTTCACAAGGACCAAATCTTGTCCTGGGATTTTTCTTCTTATCTTCTCAAATTGTCCCAGGAAGACCCCGGTTGTGCCCCTATTGTTATTTATCTCTACAAACACTTTGTTCACCTTAAGGTGCTATTTTAAGTCTTTTGTGGGGGAAAATTTTGAGAGCTTGGAATTTTCTGACCTACTCTGCCATCTTCCCACAGAATCCTCTCTCACTCTAGTCTTTTTAAAGTTGGCTATGGCTATAAAAGATCATCCCGTTATGGCCAACCTTTGGATGATATATGTTTCTAAACTTTGCCAGGCTTGTCCTAAGATGATTGGCCCAGCAACTTGTTGGGTCAGTACTTGAAGCTTTTGTGAAGAGGCCTGGTAGAGTTTATACTCTACAGGCATAGCCTTTGGGAATATATATTCATCTCCATAGTGTCATACAGCATTGGGGGAAGATTTTCAAGTGGAAGAGTTGTGGTTAAGATCAGAATTATTGAAGAAAATAAACTTGTTGTTCCAACACAATCTAGAATAACAGTAAAAGACTTTTCTTATGTGAAAAAAATTCTCATTGTTTGGACATTAGTGCTACCATTGGTGTATTGGAAAAATCAATTGTCTTGAAGTTAGAAGACCTGAGGTTTAAGTCCTAGCTCTGATACTTTGTAGCCTTAAAATGTTCTATATGTCATTTCTCTATCAATGTCCTCATTTGTAAAATCAGTTTCAAATACATTCAAAACCCCAAAGTGATATAGAATATGGGATATCATTATAGACCCCAATTCCTACAATACTCTAGAGGGAGAATTTATGGATTTTTTTTTTAAGATCTAAAACAAGCAAGCAAACAGAAAAGGTAAAGGACCCTTGGATAAAAATTTCCAGACGAGGATTAATTCTCTTGCAATAAAGATTTAATTTGCATTACATAAGGGGGAAGGAGAAAGCAAGTGCTGATGAGAAGGAAGCCAGTGATTTCCCTAATAAATTAGCTGAGATTATTTAAGAGGGAAGATGTTGTACCAAGTAAATTTTCAATGTTGACGACATAGCTCATAGCTATTTCTAGAGAAGAGGATTGTGGAATGAAACAAAAAATGCACTTAAAGGCTAACACTGCCAAAGAGGAGAAATCGATGCCTGAATTTTAAATTTCTAGGCTCTGTTGCTAGGATCTAAAACTGCAAGAGATTTCAAATAGAAAACTGAGCTAGACTAGCTATCATTCTGAAAGCCCCAGGAAACTCAAAAGCTATGTGAAGGAGAAACTACCAGTGATTTGAAAATCTAATACAAAACCTTGGATTATTGCATCCTCCCCCCGCTTTTTTTTGTCTTTTCTGCATCACCTTTTGATGTCTAGTTTCTGAGCTGCTTTCCTCACACCAATGCAGAGGAAAGTACAAAGTATAAATAGTAAGAAGATCCAAGTTTTCTTCTGGTTTCTACCTGTATAACCCTGATCAAATTGCAACCCCTCTGGGTCTCAGTTTCATCACTTACACAATTGGAAGAGATGATGGATCTAGATGATCTCTGAGATTTGAACATCTATACCCTATGATCAGTTAATTAACAGAGAAATATACTAGGGATAACAACTTTGCATTCAAAGCATTCCTGCTTTTGAATGATCACCCCGTATTTCCTCATGATCTTTGTTTTAACATCAAGGCCATATTGCATACCAATAGAGCATCACTGATTTGCTTCATGGACCAGGAGATGATTCCAAATCTTCACTTAGGTTATCAAAAGAAATGACCAGGAAAAACTGAAATCCTAAGAGATTTGGAAGTGCTGTCATATTTTGTATGCAACAAAAGTACTGTGGAATCCTGGGTTGGAATTGAGTAATTCAATGCTAAATTGAAAGTAATAACACTAACGGGTTTATATAGTGCTTTAATATTTGCAAAGAATATTACATGGATTGATTCATTTGATCAGACGCTACTATCTCCATTTTACAGACAAGAAAATTGAGGCACAGATCAAGTGACTCGTAACAGGTCACACAGCTAGTGAGGACCTAAGGCAGGATTTGAAATTGTCTTCCTCATTCCTAGTTCTGAACTCAATCCGCTGTGTCATCTAGGTACCTAGAATAGTGTTAGTACATCAGTATTATGCTAGAGCAGGATCAAAGTGGCTCATAAACCAGTATCTAAAATTTCAGTATGATCATTTGTATCTCAGAAATTTGCAAATACCACAAATCAGAGCTTCATTTATTATTTTGCTCTCAGAAAGTGATGCACAAAATGTTAATAATATTGCTATTTAATCATTTTCAGTCATGTCCAATTCTTTGTTATACCTTTCAGGGTTTTCTTGGCAAAGACACTGAATAAGTTTGCCATTCTCCAGCTCATTTTACAGATGAGGAAACTGAGGCAAACAGGGTTAAGTGACTTGCCCAGGGTCATATGACCCGTAAATGTCTGAGAGTGGATTTGAACTCAGGTTTTCCTAGCTCCAGGCCTGGCTTTCTATCCACTCTGCCATCGAGCTGTTTTCTTGGCAATGATACTGGAATAGTTTATCGTTTCCTTCTCCAGTTCATTTTACAGCTGAGGAAACTGAGGTAAACAGAAGTCAGTCACTTGCCCAAGGTCATACATCCAGGAAGCGTCAGAAGCTAGATTTCAATTCTGGAAAATGAGTCTTCCTGACTCCAGGCCTGGCGTTCTATCCACTAAGCTACTTAGCTGTTATCAATAATATAAATTAGACTTAAAAGTGTATATATTGCATACATTATCTCCCCTCCCCCAAGATATCTGGTTGTTAAACATTTGCCAGTACACCCCACTGAGATCATGGTAGCTTTTGAAGAAAATTGTTCCATTTTAAGATATTTAAAATTCTGTAGGAAGGGTGATTATAAATGTAATTAATTTGGCTTCCTAGTCATATTAAGATGGTAATATTTGTAAAGAGCTTAGCACAATGCCTGGTACAGGGTTGGTACTTAATTAATGTGTGTTCCCTTTCCTCTTTCCATTTCCCTTTCCATCAACAGCTAGAGTTTGAGAAGTGAAGATTGACAAATAAGAATGACTAATGCTAAGTATATCACTTCCAGCATTGACAGAGAGCTGGGAAAATGATGCAGAGATCTACAGTGTGTGATTTTTATATTTCCGCCACAGTCAAGTGACTGCCATTTCTGTTTATAGAGCAAGTGTGTCTCCCTCCCTCCTGGAAAGGAAGGTAAAAGGGCACAAGAATTGTCTCTGTACTCTCCAAATTATTAGAAAAAATGAAATAGTCTTTAAAAACAAATAAAACTCCAGTACAAAGTGAGAATAAAAATATCACATATCATGAGGCAGATGAGGAAATGGTCACATGGCCAGTTTGACCCTGTCTGTTCCAGGGTTAGTCTGTTCCAGGTTAAAGGGTGAAAAATGCCATAGAGAAAGAAAGAGATGGGAAACTTGGAGGTAATGCCAGTTTGCAGCTCTTTCTGAAAACGAGGTGGCATGATCAGAGTGTATGATATAGGAATAACAGGTTCCTGTACATGAATGGAGTGCACCTAACAAGGGCTGGAAAATCTGTTTTTGTCTGGATTCTTGCAATCGAATCAGAAGGACATTAAAATGCAAAGGAGTTATGAGGAAAAGAAGGGGTTGGGTTCAGGGAGAGACAGAGAGAGAACTACTTAAGAATGCCTACCAAGTTAGATGCAGGAGGGGCAGCTGCAATTTAGGAAGAATGACAGTAGGGATGCCCAGAGATTCCCAGGAGAAAAATAAAAAGATCTAGGAAAGGAACCAGTCATGAAATCCATGACATCAGATGTCTATTCACAACTCCATAAAGGATGAGAACTAAAGATGATGAAATACAGATCTTAAAGCAAGAGGTAAATTTGATATTGCAGATATCATGACTCAGTAGGATTGTGCCCGTAATATGAATTTGAAAGTCTCTGTTTTGTCTGATGTTATATTTTATTGAGGCAGCTACAGACTTCATGGATGAACTTCTTGGCCTGGAGTCAGGAAAATCTGATTTGAAATCTGACCTCAGATATTTATTAACTGTGTGACCCTGGGCAAGTCATTTAACTTCTGTTTGTCTCAGTTTTCTCCCCTGTAAAATGTGAATAGTGATTGCACCTCCGTCACAGGGCTGTTATGAAATTAAAGTGAGATATCTGTTAAATGATTACCACAGTGCCTGGAGGGTAGTACGGACCCTGTAAAGGCCACATTGTGATTACCGTCATCATCATCATCATCAATGGCAATGTATTAATTTGCAACATGACTTTGGTCTTAGGGCAAAGGCACAGGATAGATAGAACATAAAGGTATGGGTTGGGCAAAGTAGTATTACGTATTAAGTAAACAAACTCATATAAGGAAATACATGAACCAGAGGAAGGAATGATGACATACATAGAGCATTTCAGTGAAAATTAATGGAAGCATAATCAGTATTGTCATTGAAGAATGCTAGAGATAAAATGGACATAAAAATGAATAGATGAGGAGTTTAGTAAACAGATCACAAATCTGGTAGGGAATACAATAGGGTAGTGATGAGTGATTTTAATTATTTCCCATAGTAGAGTATAACTTCCTTGAGAACAGGGATGATTTCAATTTTTATCTTAGTGTCCTCAGTTCCTAGTCCAGTGTCTGGCACACAGAAACCACTCAATAAATGCTTGTGCAGCATTATGCTCACAGGATAGGTCCTCCCGGAATCTTGCAGGCATGCAAGTTAAATGTGAACTGAGAGTCTGCATTTCCTAAAACCATAGTTTATGAGCCCCCATCAATGTTTTTATCTTTATAATAGTCAGCCATATGGCAAACTTCATTCAAAGCGAAATCATTTAAGCAAATTGTATGGTAAGAAAAGTAGCAATAGCATTTCCCCTATACACCTGGGGTTCACTTTCTTACAAACAGATGTAACAACAACAGGAAGACTAGACACAAATAGGAGCTGCAAAAAAAAAGGAACACGTATGGTCAGGGTGCATCTATGGAGAGATATTTCGTACCTCCCAAACTGAACACTTATGGCAAGGTCACATTTTAATTATGTCACGACATTGGCTACTGTAGGCCTTCTCCCCTACTGATCTTTTACTCTTTATAGAGATGTTGGACTGGTTCTGTAATATCCCTGGAAACTGCTCAAAAGGGAGAATAGTCTCAGAAGGGTATTACTGCAGTTTCTACAGAAGTTTCTCCACTAAATACTACTCCCCTGTAGTGTTTATTGGATGCTCCTTATCCATAGTCTCTGTCATCTCTAGCTTCTAGTTCAGATGAAATCCTTGTCTATTTGTTCCTCTGGCAAGAATAGTTGTTGACATAAATTTTTCCCCCTTAAAAGTTCATAACATACTCTCCCTAAGAAAAGATAGAAACCTTCATTTTGGAACCAGCAAAAAGCTTCAATTTGTCTTATTGCCTTCAGATCTTGATAATTATTTACCTAATAATAGTAATAAATAATAATTATTTCTCTAATAAGAATCAGAGAACTCTGGGTTTCAAGGTTCAACAAGTTTTAAATACTATCTTCTCCATTCTGCCATATGAGTGGGTAGAGAAAAAGCACAGAGACAAGCTAAACGATAAGGCAAACTGATGTGGAAAATAGGGGACATGATGATGGTCTCTTCTGCCTGGCTGATAGCATCGCTAGCCTTTTCTTATGCATATAAAATCAATCTCAGAGTCTCAGAGGGGCTTTGAAACAAGTGAACCTTTAAAATACTTGTATAAATGAATCTGGTTATCTATTGGAACACTTTCTCAGTTCAAGAAGAACATCTAACTATTTTTAACTTTCCTCAGACCCAGATAGCCCTTTGAGATTTCTTAAAAGAAAAATTCTGAAATGGGGCTTCAGAATAGCAACCAAGAGTTGCAAAGATTTTCAAACCTTAAGTCAATGAGTAACAAGACAAGGGTGTAGAGGCAGCTAAGGAAAAGTAGGCTCAAGGAAAGACTAGAGACTGTAGGTTCTAATTAGATGGCTAGCTATTTTATGTTTTCAGAGTTTGGCCCCTGGAGGCTAAGACTCTGGGAACTGATGTCCCTCATTTTTTTGTTTTTTTTTTTAATGCAGAGAAAGAGAAGCACTAAAGTGTGAGATGACAGTGTAAACTCCTCCTCCAGTTGGGGAGAAATAGTACTTCCTGAGGCCATTTGTACATTTAGGCCATTTGGCATGAGTTCCCTTTTCTCCTTTTCTCTTCATCTCAAAATTTCTTGTCATTGTTTCATCCTCTCTTTTCCTTTCCTCCAGTCACTGACAATAAAGTGGTCTTTCTCTTGGCCATGGACAACTCCTCTCCATGTGCCTGGGCTCCCACCCCCACTGTATTTTTCATAAGTTGCACTTTCAATCTCTGGGGCTCATTTTTACCCTCTCCCTACCTATTGTTCCCTTCTCCGCTGCCTTTAAACATGCCCAAGTCTCCTCATCCCAAAACAATTTTTCATACCCTTAGGATTCTATATGTCTTATCTCTTTCCTTTTTCTTTTTCCAATTTTCAAATTCCTGGGGGTGGGAGTGGATTTCTGCAGTATTTACCATTTCTACTTTCACTCACCTTCAAACCTTTGCCACTTGGCTACGGATTTCATTACACAATTAGAACTGTTCTATCCAGAGTTATTAACATGCTCTTGATTGTTAAAATTAATGGTCTTTTCTTAGTCTTCATCCTTCTTTTCTTCTGTATTGCATTTGACACTTTTGTCCTAGAGACTCTGTGTGTGTGTGTGTGTGTGTGGTCTTAATAAATCTGTTTTGCTCACTCAGTATCCAAATAATGGCCCCTAACTGTGGGTGCAACCCCAAGATTTGATCCTTGGCCTCTTTCCATTTTGTGCTCTCTCAAAAACTTCATCAGCTCTTGCAATTCAAATTATCATCTCTTTGCAATAAGCAAAGATTTATATGTTTAATCCTACTGTCTCTTCTGAGCTCCAGTTCTCTATTACCAACTGCCTGTTGGACCAGTCAGATTGAATGCCCTAAATCCAACTGAAGCTCATTATCTTTCCCTCCAAACCTACCACTCTACCAAATTTCCCTATTTTTTCTCAAGGCTATCTCCATTCTTCCTGTTTCCCAGGTTCATAACTTTGGCAATATCCCCTATTCCTCACTCTCTCTTATTCCTCATGTCCTACCCTTCCCATATTTTGTCCTTTTTACCTCCATCTTATGGAGACCTTCTCTTCATGCACACAGTCATTGTCTTAGATCAGGACCTCATCATCTTTCACCTGAACTTCTAACAGGTCTATCAGCCTCATCTATCCCCATTCTAACTAATCTACCACAACATTGTCAATGTATTGTCCTTTATTAGAGATCTGACCTTGTCACTCTCCTATTCAACAAATTTCTATTATCCTTTATTGCCTCTAGGACAAAATATAAACTTCTTTGTTTAGTTTTTAAAGATCTTTACAACTTGACTCCAGTTTATCTTTCAAGCCTCATTATATATTAATCCCTTTCCCAGACTAAAATGACTAAATTCCCAAGCAAATTGACTTTCTCTCTGATTCTCTCATTCTATGTTCCATCTCTGGACTTTTGCACTAGCTGTTCTCCATGCTTTGAACACTCTTCCTCATCATCTCTACCTCATCGATTCTCTCATTTTCTTCAAAATTTAGGGAAAGAGTGGCCTTTCACCCAAAGCATTTTATCTCTACCCCCACCCCCAAATGCTAGTTTTTCCTTCCCTAATTACTTTGTATTTAACTATTTTTCTTTGTATTTATCTTGTGTAAGTTTAATCTTTTTATATTTATTTATGCACATTTTGCTTCTCTTACAGTAATGTAAACAATCTCTGAGAGTAGAGATTGTTTACTTTATATCCCCAAGGGCTAGTATCCTGTGTGACATGCAGTAGATACTTTAGGAATGGCTGTTGATTAATTCCCCTTTCACACATGTGCCCTGATCATACGTGATTCCTATGTATTTGTGCATTCACAGACCTGCCTGTTCCACAAGTGTTCCCTCCATGTGTAATTTGTAATTCCTAAGTCTACTCTTGACACTCATGTTTTATGTATTATGAGAGAGAGAGCAACAGGGTTTGGAGAAAATGTACTATTAGTACTCTATGCTTTTTCATTAAATGATTTTGATTTGAACTAATGATATATTCTGGCTGACTAGGAAAAGTACACCTATTAGTTTGCACTCAGGAGTCATAGTTTTGTCTTTATATGGACCTAAAAAATGTCTTAAGTCAAGGATAGCTTCTTTGAATGACCTGTCTATGAGTGCAGGTATCCTAGGTGCTAAAATTACATAACAATCAAAGAACGGAAATGAGTAACCATTTAGCTGACATTAAACCTAGAAATGCATATGTTCCAATATTTTATTACCTCATCAAACAAACATGAAAGGTTAAAAGAAGTAAGGCATTTAGTATTTCCTTAAAAGAGAAAACCTGCATTCTCATTAATTTTGTCTTAAATAGTAGAACTTTTAACTTTTCAGAACTACAATTCAAAATAATGTGTTCAACAGAATTAACCTGTCTTTTCCCAGCATCTAAAGTATTAATTTTAAGATATTTTTGCTTTCAAAAACATAATTTTCTGTGCCATTTTTAGTATTTTAAATATATGTTTCCATTAATATTTTCTCTATTTCTGGATGGTGTCAAAGGATGGGTATTAATAATTATTGTGAAAAGTAAAGGATTTGTGAAAGCTATTAGTGTCCAACTGAGAGATGTCAAGTTTAACAAAGAAAAATGTTGTTCAGCAGGAAACCATTTAATATGAACAGCTTTGGACAAATTATTCATCCAATTGTTATTTTTATTTACTCTTGGGTCACTTTGTGTGTGAAAGACCAGCAGACCATTTTTTTGCTAAAATAGGACAGTCTATAAGGAGAGAGTTTGTAAGAAAAGAAAAATCAGTCTTTTATCATGTTATTCTATTTTTTTTGCGTCTTCACTGAACTCTTATCACCTACGGAAGGTCTATTAAACTATATAGTATTTAAAATTTTAAATAAAATCATAATTTATTTTTAATGCTTATTCAAGCATAGATGATTTTCTCATTGCTTTGTTTCTAGCTACACTTCATAATAATACTTCATCTTGGTGATATTCTAAGAAAGAAATTCAAATAAATAAAGTTCATCAATTAACTTATGAACTGTGCATTATTTATAGCAGAATTCCAAGCTTTTATTTATTTATTATTAAGTTTTATTCTTAGTTTTCCTTTTTTGTGATCTTAATACCCAATATGCACTAATCTACCAAATATTGTAATATGGAAAATATTAAATAAAAATTTTAAATCTTATGTTTATCTAATCTTTTTTGAAGAAAGCAATTTAATTTTTTTATCCATACTTTGTTAAGTTTAGTGATTTCAAGAAGTCAGAAAGGGTACTTTTGACCCTTTTTGTTTTCTTTTTATCTAGTTTTATTGATATATTTTGTTTTTGTACAATTTTTATTTTTGAATATATTTCTTCCCAGCAGGCCATCCTCTATAGAAAAAGAATAAAAAAGGAAGTGAAAAATATTAGTAAAAGCAAACAGATCAAGTCTGAAAAAATACGCAACATTTTACACCCATAGGCCTTTACCTCCACAAAGAATAAAGGAAGGAGAATTTTCTTAGTTTTTCTCCGGTTCTAAGCTTGTTCAATAATTGCTACCCAAAGGGCAGGCAAGTCAGCCTAGCTAAAGGAGCAAGGCACTCTGAAGGAGACGAGGAGGTTGTGTGGGTCAAAACAAACTACCACCATGCTGACCTCCATTTCCCCTCTGAACCTAATGAAGACAGCTCATGACATTCAACCCAAAAGTTTTTGGAATTGAAATGCTTCTACCTCTGTGCCTATAACCATCATTCTGGGAACCACTTCTTGTAAAGAAGGAGTACAAGTGCTTCTCTGGATGCTATAGTCACATCTGTTGAAGACTTAGGAAAAAAAAGTTCTTGTAATCAAAGATTTTGGTGCTGTGACATGGTTCAGTGTCAGAAACTAATCATGGTTTTTATGAAAGTGACATTAAACAAGATGCATTGTCATTCACTTTGTAATTTAAGTACCATGCTGCTTTTCCATCTGTACCAATAAGTACCCCAACATACACAGGGGGGCCTACTACAGCAGGTTCTTAGATCTGCATTCATAAAAGGAAAGCAACTTTCAAGGGGTTAGCAATCATGTATAATTCCTTTAACCAAGTACATATATCATTCAATTAGTTCAAGGAGTCAGCACCCTAAATTTCAAAGAAAATATAAAGAAATCAAACGATCAACAGACCTGGCTTCCTCTGCCTGAATTTAACAGACAATTGGACCCCAGCTGTCTGACCAGAGTTACCAGGGAAGGAAACCCATGACAACTGAGTTCTCAAATCTGGGGGCTTCCAGAGTCCTTATCTGGCACTCAATCCTTCTTAGCAAAAACTAAACCCCAATGTAAAACCTCAACTCAGAGTATTTGCACATTTTTTAGAGCCAGAGGGCATCACAATCCTTTGACCCAGTGCTTTAATACGGAAAACAAAAGGTACTTGGGAACCTCCTACAATACAACTTCCCCTAACCAAGCTTCCCACAGTGGGCAGGTCCATCAATGGGTGGGATAGATCTTTAATCACATTAAAATAATTAACAATACAAATACATACACATTCTAGTTAAAGAGGCTCTTGTTTCTGTACTTTACTCCTGGTAAAGACTCTTGGCTGATAAAGGCCAGATTCAATCCGAGGCACTTGATTATACTAAAACAAAAACAGCAAAAGATCCCGTTTTCGTTGCCATCATTGGTGAAAGCTTGCACATATGTTGTCTCTTCCTTTAGAATGTGAGCTCCTTGAAAGCTGGGATTGTCTTTTCAGTTTTCATTCCCAGCTCTTAACATGGTGCTTTGCACATTTTTGTTTTGTTTTGTTTTTTAGTCATTTTTAGTTGTGTCCAACTCTTCATGACCCCATCTGGGGTTTTCTCTGCAAGGATACTTGAGTGCTTTGCCATTACCTTCTCCAGATAATTTTACAGATGGAGAAACTGAGGAACAGGATTAAATGACTTGCCCAGGGTCACACAGCTAGTAAATGTCTGGGGCCAGGTTTGAACTCAGTCTTCGTGGCTGAGGTCCAGCATGCTATCTCTGTACCATCTAGCTGCCTGTTTTGGACACAGTAAACACATAATAAATGCTTTATTGGTGCAGTATTATTACTCAGCATTCAGCTTATTTTTTAGTTCTTTCCATTTACAATATTGTAGTCTGCGTATATTGGTGTTCCCAATTCTGTCAAATCCACTCTGCATCAGGTAATATTAGTCTTTATATGCTCCTTTATACTCTTCATATTTATTATTGCTTATAGCAAAGAAAGGAATCATGTTCATGTGCTACAATTTATTAGCCATTCCCTACTCAGTGGAAACTTACTTTGCTTCATGCTTATTAATGCCATAATTATTTTGGTATACAAGAGAACTTTTATTTTGTCCTTTATTTCCTTAGGGTATATGTGCAGCTGTGAGATGGCTGGGTGAAGGGATATAGAAATTTATTTATTTTTTTAAGGCCTAATTCCAAAATGCTTTCCAGAATGGTTGAGGATACTTGGTCTTGTATGTGTTTTAATTCCACATCAGTGTGGGATATTGGACCCTGATAGATATATTTGGAGCAAAGATTTTCTCCCTTGTTTGAACTTCCTAAAAGAGCCACAGAGTATTTATTAATTTTTTTTAACAGTTATTTGCCAAATATGAATAGTCATCTCTAGTTCTGCACAATTTACAGCATGAATGGATCACTCAGAGGTCTGAAATTGACAAAGTCTAAAGTGGACTTTGCCCTGCATAATTACAAAAATCATTGATTATTTTAAACTTCACTTTTATTTCCCAATATATCCCTTATTCCTCTTCTCAGACTGTCATTAATTATAATAAAGAACAAAGGAGTTAATAGAATAAGAGCAACTAATATATTAAGAGATCTGATGTTATATGTAATATTCCAAGCTTATAGACTCCTCCCTCTGCAAAGAGGTAAGAGAGATGCATTCTTGTGTTTTCTTTAGGGGTCAAACTTGATTTTTTGATTTTCTTGTTTTTGTTTTTTCCATTTTACATTGTTGTAGTCATTGTGTATGTTGTATTCCTCATTTTATTTACTTCCTTCTGATTTTTGGATATACTTCTCTATATTCTTCATCGTCAAAATTCCTAACTACACAGTAAACATCTATTGCATACATGAACCACAATTTATCTTGACATTCTCTAATCAATAGACATCTATTTTGTCTCCAGTTCTTTACTGTTACAAAAAGTGCTGCAATAAATATTTTGGAGTATATGGAACATCTATCTATCCTGTCTGTCTGTCTATCTGTCTACTTATCTGTCTATCTACCAACCTATCTACCTATCTATCCATCCATCTATTCATTTATCTATCTCTTAATTCATGCATGTATGTGTTTGTTTATTAATTCATTTATCTCATTGACTTCTTTATAAAATATGACTAGCAGTGAGACTTCTGAGTCAAAGGATCTGAATTTCTGAGTCACATTCTTAGCATGATTACAGTGTGATTTCCAGAATGGTTGGACTAACTTACATTTCCACTAACAATGTATCACATTCCTAATTTTACCACAAGATAAGAATTTATTATTTCCTTAGCATATTCTAGGTACTTCTTACAAGATTGTGCATTACCATCTTTTGTCATCCTTATCAATTTGATGGTTGTGGTATGAAAACTTGGAGGTTTTTAATATTATTATTTGCATTTCTCTTACTATTAATGATTTGGAGCAATCATTAATATCTTTGTTAAGAGTTTCCACTTCTCATTTTGAGAACAATTTTTTCATTTCCTTTGACTGTTTACCACTGGTCCTTTGGTCTTATGTATGTATGTTAGCAATCAGACCTTTATAGGAGATAGTTGAGGTAAGAATTTGGTTCTAATCTACAGTATCCATTTTAAAATCATAATTGTACTGATTTTGTTCACATTCAAAAAATCAAGTTTACATAATCAAAATTATATATTTTGTCTTTTGTAACCATTCCTGTTCTTTGTTTGGTGAAGATTTGTAATTTATCTGTGAACAACACTTGATTTATATCTCTTCTAGTGTTTTCAATGTGACTTTTAAAAATATTCAGATCAAATATCCATTTAGAACTTTTGTGGAATATTGTGTACAATATTGGTCTAAATTCATTTTCTACCAATCCTGACAGTTCTTTTCAAATAAGGAATCGTTCCCTGAATACTTTAAAACTGTTTAAATTAGAAAATAATTTAAAATTAAATTAAAATTTAAACATTTTAAAACAGTGCCAACTGTTTAATGATTATTACAGGTAATTATGTATATGTGTGTGTGTGTGTGTGTGTGTGTGTGTGTGTGTGTATATATATATATATATATATATATATATATATATTTATTTATTTATTTATTTATTTATTGCTATATAATATCCATGCATCTCTCTCTCTCTCTCTCTCTCTCTTATTCCTTCAATATCTTTTTCTTCTCTTATTACTATAGTAGCATTTCTAGGAAATATTGTATAATGATAGACATCTTTGCTTCACCCCTGATTTTATTGGTAAGGCTTTTAATTTATTCCCTTTACAGCTAGTTCTTGTTCCTGGTTTTAGTTAGATATTACTTACCATTCTAAGAAAAATTCCATTTGTTGCTTTCCTTTCTAGTTTTCTTTTTTTAGTAGGAATAGGTGTTGTGTTTTGTCAAAAGGTTTTTCTTCATCTATTTATATAATCATATGACTTTTTAATTGATATTCAATAATGTTTATAGTTTCCTAATATTGAAACAGTCCTGCGTTCTTGGTATAAGTCCTACTTGGTCACTGTTTATGATATTTATGATATATTTCTGTAAGTTCCTTGCTAGTATTTATTTAGAATTTTTTACATCAACATTAGGAAAATTGGTCTATAGTTTTCTTTCTCTGTTTTTGCTTTCCATTATTTAGGCATGAAAACCATACTTGTTCTGTAGAATGAATTTTGCAGGACTCCTTCTTGATCTATTTTTTCAAATCATTTATATATTACTAGTATTAATTGCTCTTTAAATGTTTTGTAGCATTTTTTTGCTTTCAATTTTATTGATCTCTCTTGTGATTTCCAGAAATTGTATATGTATTTAATTAAGAATTTGAAATTTATTCTTCTGTTTTTTTTGTAAATTTTACGCTCAATTCATTGATTTATTCTTTTTTCTTAATATAAATTTATTTATTTAACTTTTAACATTCATTTTCACAAAATTTTGGGTTCCAAATTTTCTCCCCATTTGTCCCCTTCCCCCACCCCAATACGCCCAGCATTCTAATTTCCCCTATCACCAATCTGCCCTCTCTTCTTTCATCCCTCCCTTCCCTTATCCCCATCTTCTCTTTTGCCCTGTAGGGCCAGATAACTTTCTATTCCCCATTACCTGTATTTCTTATTTCCTAGTAGCAAGAACAATACTCGACAGTAGTATTCCTAAAATTCCTAAAGCTTCGAGTTCCAACTTCTCCCCATCCCTCTCTCCCCACTCATTCCCTTGGGGAAGGCAGGCAATTCAATATAGGCCATATCTGTGTAGTTTTGCAAATGACTTCCATAATAGTCATGTTGTGTAAGACTAACTATATTTCCCTCCGTTCTATCCTGCCCCACATTGTTTCTATTCTCTCTTTTGATCCTGTCCCTCCCCAAGAGT